>VDFB02000015.1:149862169-150017122 GCA_007258455.2 Sequoia sempervirens
CCCTACCCTTTATCTCTCTCCCACTCCCCCCCTCTCTTTCAAGTCTCTCCCTCCTACCCCCACACACCCTTTTTCTCCCACTCCCTCCATATCTCTCTCTTAATTCAATGATATGGGCCTTCCATAAAATTTTCCAGCCATACTTGCCATTCTCTCTAGCTGAAAAAATCCATGAAGCCCCATTAAAAAAAAACATAATAATAGTTAAATAATACACATAAGCACAAAGCTAATGAATCTTCAACTTCATTGCTTAGGTGATTTACAGAATGAGAATAAAATAAACTTTTGGGTCTCTAAATCTTATACAATATATGATATAAAGTAATTTCATCATGGTGGGAAAATCATTGCACTAAAAATATTTCTAGAGAGAATAAAATCGAGGAGGTTTGTAGGGTTGTAAATACATTAGAATTAGAATAGGTACACCTAAAAAAGGAGTGATTCATAATCTTTTTAATCACAGTTTGCATTTGAGAATACAAAAATATGAAATATGTATCATCAAATTAGTTAGGCTATGCAAACAGACCTCATCTTTCAACCAAATATTCTTAATATGCAATTGTTGCTCTTGAAGACTGTCTTTTGCAATAACAACAGGTCCTTCACGCAGTTGGTGCATATGAGATTTCTCATGGCTTCTTTAATTGCCATGTTCTCCAAGCGAAGCTTCTTGTTAGATCCTAGTTGAGGAGAGTGTTTTCATGGTCAACACTCATGTTGAGCCTAAAAAACCAAGATTTTAAAATCCATGATTACAAAAAATTAAGTAATAAAGCATGAAACCCTAAAGTTCATCAATTTTGTAAGATTACTGCAATTTTTTGATCACTTTCTTAATCCCTGGACATACTTTCATCTAGGTTCACCGATTCTGGAACCAGAACTTAATCTGGCGTGGTGCAAGCCCCAATTGCTTACTCAGAAGCTACCTTTTCTTCTCATCTGGGTGAGGGTACTCTTTGAAAATCCTGTAGCAAACCCAAGTAAATTACCCAATCCAAAACTCATCCCAAAATGCTTTTCAGTCGTTTCTAATATATATAATTCTCAATTATATACTTTTTATTTATATACTTTTTAATTATATACTTTTAATACTATAATAATAATTATATATTATAATAATAATATATAATTATTATAATATATTGTAATAATAAGTATATTATATAGGGTATGTGTAGGATCATGATGGGCCAAAAAGTGGCAATATGATGGGTATGTGGCTGACGACTTTTTTTTACCCAAAATTGATGAAACGAAAAGGGTTTTTAAAGGAGATTCTCATCTTTCCACCAATATAAATTATGCTTTACTTTGAATTTAATAATAATTATTATACATTTTCTATTTGAATTATGATTAAAGTCCTGATTGACAGGATGATTGAAAAACATCTATAGCTTTCAAACGGTATCACATTTTTTGAATCCAAAACATGTGTCACATTCTATGCTTCGTATACTATAGGATTAAAAAAAAAAAAAAAAATTCATAAAGTTTGACCAAGTTAAGGTGGTCAGACATACTAGTTTCTTATATTTTTTAAAAGTTGTAATAAAAAATTCATAATTATTTTTTACTTAGAAAAAAATTACAAAATTATATGCATCACATCCAGACATTAGTCATCTACTTATATGTAAAATATTATAAAAAATAATTATAATTTTATTGTGGTTAGGGTGGTCAGACAGACACCTACTTCTTATTTTTTCCCTGAAATTTAAGTACTACTGCATTGAAATTTCAAATTTTCACCAAATAGATTTTAAAAAAAAAAACTAGTAGTTTAGAAACTAAATTAAATTTGGTATAGATTCTATTCTTACATATTTTTTAAATAATATAGATAACTTATTCAAATTTTTATGTCAAGTTGCCTAACTCTGATTTTTCTAAATTTGCCACTTAAGGGCCTATTTTTTCCATGATGATCCTGCACATACCCTATATTATAATTTAAAAAGAATATAATTACAATTTATATTAATAATAAATATTATAAAATACAAGTATTAAAAAATGGGGAAAACAAAAAACAAATATAGTAAAGTAGCTTCATGTTAGGGGGTTTGACTGAACCTGTTGAGTAGGTTCGACCGAACCACCCCAAAATCTATTTTTTAATTATATTTGAAGGTGGTTCAGTCGAACCATAGTTCGTTTGAACCCTGATTCGACCAAACATATTTCTTTTGCTTGACCGAACCCCCTTATTTTCACCTCCACCCTCTCAGGCACCAAAATTGTTCAGAATTTTGCACTTCGAAGCTTGATTTGAGAATGAAAATGGAGGAGACTTCACAAACCCAACTGGTATCAGGTAGCCCTCAGAATGAGCTATCCAGTGAATATAATTTTAATATGTTTTGATTTTATTATCTATTTTCTTTTTAAGTTTTATTAAATATAGGTTTTTCATAGAAAATGAAACTCTATTTTTTGCACATGTGAGAAAATAGAAGATTATCAAAACTTTTTTGAAAAATATGAGTGCACCAAATATTGGAGTCCTTGATCCAACAAAAAAAAAAGAAAAATAATTTTGATACATACAGTTAAAGTTATGCATTATACGGTCGCGCTATGTCTGAATTGTAATTGGTTCGACTTAAAAACTTGATTAAGGAAAAAATATTCAATAAAAAAATATCTAACTAAGTGGAAGCACTAGATATCAGAGTTACAAATCTAAATTCGAAAGAATTATAATTTTATCCTTCATGGAAAAAAATTTATAAGTATAATTTGCATCACTTTTGAAAAATGTTGTTTTGTGAAAAAAGCCAATTTTTGTGGGAGATGGAAAAAGAAGTACAATTTGATTCCAAAAATTTTGAAAAAATATTTTTAGAATCTATAGACAAAATGTGATGAGACTCTAGTTTGCATCATCTTCAAATTCCTCACAGTTTAGCTGCTATAGGTGCTCAAATGTGAAGATTTAGTTAAAAAAAAATTGAGTGTCCAGTTTGGCCAAAAATTGTAAACCACTATTGTGGGATCATCCAAATGGGTACACCTAACATGGTTGTGTAGCTGGGTCGCACGTTGCATATTTATATTGTAGAATAATCTCCCTAAGTTTCACTTAAGGAGTGGTGTTGGAGTAAATGGTTTTTACCATTTACCATGCTTAAGTTTTACTTAGGAAAATATTATTAGATATTAATTTTTTAGGTACATATAGTTTTATTCTTCATTGTCGGTTATTTCCTTTGCCGAATTGCATCTTGCCTCTATAAGCAAGGTTTTTTACATTATTATTCATCTTAATTTATTCATTCTCTCATGGTGAAATAGCGTATTTCTTTTCCCACATTGTGAAGGTTTATATTACAGATTGTGCTCATAGGAGGTGAATTTACACCAACAGAAGAGGCTATACATTGTCACATTTGCAACAATTTTTGGATGGGCTACTTGAGCTGGGGGAGGAATACAAGGAGGGGGAATATATGGACCTTGCATCTAATTCATTTCCCTAAGTCTATCTTGGGGAATTTCCATACCTATTCCTTGAAAATATATGAAATCAAAATAGTTGACATGTTTTCTTAAAACAAACTCTGCATATAATTTGTAGAGAAAATAATGAGGGACATCGAGATTGTTGTTGGGTGGTTTATCAAACACCATCCACCAATTATCCCAAAAAAATCTTGTTATGCCCTCATTTGTGTACCATTTTATAGAAAATTTTAGTTTACATAAACCAACACATTGTCTAGTTTTTGGATTTAGAAAATAGTGGGCTAAATCGGCTTTAGATATTTCTAATTTTGTAATCTCATCATAGCCCAAACCATTACCATATACCAAAATATTTGCATCTCTCCACTATTGAAATGAAGTATGTTTCCTTATGATGTCTTGCACACGACTTATTATAGCCTCTATATTAGGTGTTACTAAACACAAATGCGGGTGGTTATGGTATCTTTTAGCAATGTTCTTCAATTCAGTCATATTTATCTCAATTAAATGCTAAATAGAAGGAGAATTTCATTGAGGAGGGTTTGGTAGAGGAGGGTTTTCACTATCAATTTCTTCTATTTAAACCCTATTTAAAATTACCATTTTTAAAATTAACATAATTTTAAAATAATTACTAAAATTTATTAAAAAAACCCCTAATATATATGTTAAAAAAAATAGATAAAACAACAAAATTCAACTCACCTCTCTTGAATGTTGTTAAAATTGAAGGTAAGTTGATAAATTTTGGTTTAGATAACAAAAATGAATATCTATTCACTTCATATATCTATTTCCTAAGCTTTGTCTACATCATTGTGAAACTCTTGATAGTTAGAATGAGCTAATTTTTTTTAAAATTTTTTTACTTATACTTCAAAATGGATATCCATTTTGGAGAGAAATTTTTTAAATATTTCATATGTTTGGGATATTAATATTAATATATATGTTACATACATAGTATGACCAGTATGATATCTATGGCCTTTAGACAACCATTATAATATTAATATGTATTATTATATATTATTATATATGTTAATATTATTATATAGTATATGATATTAATATTATTATTATTATATAATATATAGTATGATAATATTTATGATTGCATTAATATATTAATATATAATATATTATGAAACATAGAAAAAGTGGGTGCCCCAAATGGGGTTAATCAAATTGACACACCTACTTTTTGTGCTATTTTTTTCACTCAATAATGAGAGGTATTAAGCATAAACAACAATTAGAAAACAAACCTAACTGATATAACAATTAAAAGGTAGGTTTTAAGATGCTGAAACGATGCCTACCTATTAGAAAAAGTGCTTTTTTGGGCCTCATTGAGGAATCATTCGCCCAGTGGTGAATGGGTCCATATGAGGATTCTAGAAAATCAATTTTAGGACCTTATTCTTCAATGACCTTATTCTTCAATTTTTGCACTCCCAAATCCTAAGTGTTTAGCTCCCAAAAGTCAAATTAATTTTGTAGCTTGGTTTCTGTGATCTTGCAATAAAGATGACAACTTTTACAACTTTACAACTTTGATAACTTTTTCTCTCCACTTTATCTTCAATCTAAAACCTGCAATCACACATTGAAGAGGAGAAAATGTTGATTGTTAGGAGATAGGTTTTTTCCTTGGTCAAACCCCATTTTTGTATTTAAACCTTGAATTAAAATAATGCATAAAAGGAAAGATGAATGAACAATGTAATGTAACAACTCATCAATCCTCAATTGAACCTTGGTTTGTAAATATGAAACTTAGCATGAAATGGACTCAATGAGTGTAGATCTTGATCATGAACTTGACATAATATAATGGCTTTGAAGACTTGAACTTGATCACAAATGCTACAACATCACATTAGCTCAACAACATGCATGACTTTGACATGATGAAAGAGATCCTTAATTGCTGCAATAAAACTCCAATAATCTTCCCTTGAGTGCCCTCTTGAATGATCTATAATGCTCTTCTGAAAGTTGCTTAATCTCATGAAAGTCTTAGGTGAAAACATAGTGAAATAACCTTATATTTATACTTAAGATTAAATCCTGAAATTCAAATAACACAAGCCGACATCAGATCTAGGATATGAAATTATTAGAATCCCACAAAAAACACATCCCAAGGGGGGTGTCCTAAGTTAAGAAGGATCCATTCACCATAGGGTGAATGGGTCCTAGTATACTCAACTAGGATGTGCTTCGAGGATATGAAATTATATGTCCAAAGGGGGTCCTAGGACCTAGGAAGGACCCATTCTCTAGGTGGAAAATGGGTCCTAGGACCCATTAAGTGTTTTGTAGCATTATTAATGAGTGTCAGGTTTTATCCCTTAGAAAATGCAATAAATTAGGGTTGGATTTGAATTTAAGGGGCTAATTAAGCCCAATTAGCCTCAATTAATTAATCAAAGCCTTAGATTAGTGTGAAAATGTAAAGATACACTTTACAACACCCTAAACAAGACACAATTAAGTCCATTTTATTATTAATTATTCATTCCCAAATTAAGTGTGAAAAAGGGGTTACTTTTTTTGACGCTACATATTATATGATAATATTAATATATATTAGTATTATAATACGTAACAATATAATAATATTTTATTATTAAAATATAATATATAATATAACAATATTATTATAATTTATAATATATAATTATTATAATAATATATATTATAATAATTAATATAATTGGCTCAAACTCTAAAAATATAAGTGTGTCTATAATGAATATCCATTTATTAGGATAAGGAACAGATACCCATTTTTCACAAATCAATATCAATTTTTGGTATTTAATATAGGATATCCATTTTTAATAGATATCCATTTTGCTTTGGTGTTTACAATATAAATTGTACTTTTTACCAACCCAAGTAAAAATTCAAACGTGATTTCCACAATTTTTTCCTTCCTCATGTTATATATTTTTTACATTGCCACTATTTGACCCCCCATGATCTTGCACTCACCTGTAAATATTATCTTATTCTACAAAGTATAGATGAAATAAATAAAGAAATTTGACTAAATAATTAATAGAATTTCACATGGTAAAAACCACAAAAGTTCCAATCATTTCAAATCACGACAATAGGATAACTAGCAATGGCATCTTGGTGTGCAATAGGTACACCGAAGAGTTGTGGAAGGTCAATTAATGAGAGTTTTTGGTCTGATTTTTTGCAAATCATATCCTTCTATTTAGAATGTGGAGAAGAAACTTTAGAATATCAACATCATGACTACTTTATAAATCTGTAAGATGAGTTTTCTGTATTCAACTGCATGTTACTTTCCTTTGTTATAAAAATTTAGAAATTCACATTTAAAGTTTGAGTCTGAAATTGCCATAAATAAGGTAAGGATGGGAAGCACATTCTCTGAAATAAGGTAGACTACTTCAAGAAATTCAGATATACATTTGGCAAGGCACTATAGTAAAAGGGATCCTAAATAATAGCAACTCAAATGATATGATGGTCCTTTATGTTCTTGACAGATCTAATTTGAATATAAAATTATTCATTATACATTTAGTCCATCACCTTGGTTGAATTGTCAGAATTTGATTTAGTATTATCATCTAGTATCAAATGTAATCCACATAGGTCACAATCATATCATTGTACTCGGTATATGACATTAAAAGCCATAATTATAACATAAAATAAAACAAACTTCTACAATGAATACAACCATAATTATAACATACTTCTACAATGAGTTAATAAAATGAAACAAACTTCTATAATGAATACAACCATATTTATAACATAAAATATCTCTGCCTATATTTAAAAGCCCCAATGTTCTTGAAATTGCGATGCTATTGAAAAAAAATTCCCTCTATCAAATTTATGTATTACAGACCTGATTGTTGAACTTTTCCCTGTCATATATCTATTGTAAGCTAGTTTGATCATGTATCTATTGTTGCTTCCATGGAATGGGCTAAATATGTTCTCCTAATTGTATGAGTCTTGGTTATGGGATAAGAGCTAGTAAGCTAATTTGGTCATGTACCTATTGTTGCTTCCATGGAATGGGCTAAAGATGTTCTCCTAATTGTATGAGTCTTAGTTATGGGATAAGGGAATGGATCTGGTGCTTATTCTTACAAATACCAAGTGCTTTGGATTTTAGGGTTTGCTTGCAGTACACAATACTATATTGTTTTTCCATCCACACACTATTTTACATCCAATGGGTATATCAGGGATAAATAATCTTTGGAGATTGAAAAAATATGCATAGCAAATTCAGAAATAATTGGTTGAAAGCATTTTAGCATTATTTTCATAAAATGGTTTGATTGACAACTTATTAGCAAGTAGTGTGGATTTCTTAATCAATTAATTTTGGTGCAGAAAAAAGGCAGAAGAGATTTCTTTTGGCATGGTTGGGAAGAGAATATTTCTTGTCAAAGCAAATCCAATTACGTTTTGACTTTTAGTAGAGGATTGATCATAACTAAGATCAAAATAAGATTTTGTGTAGTATGGCATATAAACACTGTTAACTTATTAAAAATGATTTGTTTCACAGGGATGATGGGTAGTGGGAAAACTACTGTGAGAAAAATTTTGTCTGAAGCTTTGGGTTATTATTTTTTTTGACAGGTTTGATTCAAGAAAACTGCGCTGAAATTTTGAAATTGATTGCAACAAATAGGTAGCTATTATTGCATAGCCTCATTCAAGATACAAAACAACCCTTACAATTATAATGCTATTGCTTAGACGTATGATATATCCAGAAAAACTTCCATCTGCATTGCTTCAGCTATGATAATTATTCCTAACAGTACGATGTGATTGAAACAATTAATTGGTGCATCGAAAAAATAAATTATATAGCATATAACGGCAGAGTATGTTATGTTTCTATGCGTATTTCTTCTCATTCATTCCATACTTAACAGACCAAAGAAAAGAGTAAATATACAATAGTAATAAAACAGATACTAATTTGAGCAAAGCTGCGACTGCTATGGACCCCTGGTGACCTACTTGATAGTGCCTGTGTGCTGGATATGTCTAATGGTGGAGTCGTGCCTCTACTTCCATCTGCTTGGTCTCCTATGCGCTGCTATATATGGAATACAAACAGAATAAGAGGCTATAAAGGAGGAGAACGACTAGGGTTCGAGGGTACCCTGCTTTTAGGGCAGAATTCTCCTTGTAATTAAATCTACATGGAGCTTAAAATGTGACGCCCTGACCCCAAGCGTGGACATTGAGGGCGCATGATTAAATTTTGTCCAAAAATAAATAAAGTTTAAATAAACCTGTTAATTATCTCCTGACTGTGCCGTTTAGGTTAGAGAGGAAAACATAAGTTGAATCCCCTCTCCACTGCAAATACATGCCAAAGTATATCCTAAAAATATCCCGTTAACTTCACACGCTTGGACGCCTGCACAATAAATACATTTATTATAAAGAAAAATAGAAGTCTACTGAAATCATCTAAAAATAAAATACAAGCTTACTGAAGAAGTCTAAAACGAGCGATGTCCAACCAGCATACTGGATGCTCATTTGAGCAGCTCTGTGCGGGACTGTTGGATTTGGGCTTCCTCCACAAGCTTCACCATTTTTGCCATTGTAGAGTCATCTGCCTTTGCTTCAGTGCTTACATTTGAATACCCTGCATTTCTTAGTAGTTTATAACATATCCTTTCGGATTCACCTCTCAAGCTACTCTCATGTAAGAACTTGTCCCAGATACCAGGTATCACAAGGCCATCTAGAAGGATGCTTTCGCCAGCTTTCATCGTCAAAACGGTATTAGTTTCCACAGTTTCCCCTGTTTCTTTGATCACAGCAGTTTGAGGTACTAGATTTATCACAGCCGATATAGCCTTTCGGGTCTGATATGCAGATATATCTCATAGAAAGGAATGCGCTGGCGAAAGAGACTACGCAGGTGGGAAGGAGAAGGTGAGATTGAACGTATGAGGCAAGGAGCAATTATTAGCATTGAAGTTCAATGTAGCAACTGGGATATTTTGGCTGCCAGAAATTGATATTTTTACATCAGACGATTGCAGATACCTCAACCTTCTTGCCTCCTGCCTCCATGATTTTCAGCCGTTGTCGGGCAAAAAGAGCTTCAGAACTTCAAATAGAACACGCCTTCGGCGTAACAAGACAAGAGTTGAAAACAGACGCCTCTTGGCTATTTACTTTGTTAACGAAGAATATCAAGTTGGTCATGTTAAACAAGGTTGGGCAAAACTACTATTAAATAGTCATCCACAACATTTCCATTCATTCAACAGACTTTGAATAGTTCATCATTTCCACAAAGATCAAAGTCTTGACCCAACACACATAAATTCTTGCATTTAATTCTCAAATAAACTCAAGAATGCCTAGGAAGGTATCTAAAACAACATCCAAGTAAAACAAGACCGCATGAGAAAATGAATTTGTGTACAACTCCTATAATTGATTATGCAACATGAGACAAGTGATTTGAAACATGCATGTGTAGTTCTTTGCAAAAGTGTGTCTTAGATGCTTCTTCTCTCAGGTATTTATAATTTATCCAAGGCTTTTCTTCATGCAATTATTCTTATTCACCTACAAATATGTGATAATGATAACACCCATACTAGAGTTTATCGAAATCTACAAATTGCATATGTGCCTACATCATGTTGTTAGAATAAGATTTAATGCTATATACTCATGTTTTCAAATAAAAAGGTTCAACGTGGTAGAGTAAATTATATTATAAGACATCAAAATATTCAATTTTTATATTTCATAAAGGGTTAACAATATCTAGTATGATTTTATGGAATGTAGTCTTGTAAGAGGAGTCCATAGTTAATACCTTCATAATTAAAAAGGGAATTTATTAGTCTATCATGATTTTTTCTTACCACATTTATTAGACTTATTGTATTAATGGATAGCTAATGGTAAAATATTGAAAAATACTACACAACATTTGTAGTGACCCTTTCTTAATACAAATGAGCTACCTTTGACCAAAAATGAATGTTTGAAGTAGAATAACCATGTGTATGAATCTTGATCTTCTTGATTTGCATGCATATGCAAGTCTTGGCCCTATATTGATTCAATTAGTTATTCTCAATTTTCCTTACACATATTAAATCTATTTCCCAATGTAGTAGGAACTAATCTTGGTGATGGGAAATTAGCAAGCAAATAAAAATTAAAAAAATATTTTTCTTATCACTTCCTTTGTATTTTATGAGAAGCTTAGGTTGTAGATGCTCTCATGTTGTACTTATATACACATTTCAAATCCTTGGTAACATTTATAATATTTTTTTAAAGGGTCATGTTATGATGCCTACATCTTACACAAGTCTATACAAATCTCAAGACGCTTCACATATGGGGATGCAATATTTTTTTCATACTCTCTAGCACATAAGAAAGAACATTTATTTAATCTTAATACAATTATTATAGGTCTAATTATAGGTATAATTTACATGAAGTTAATGACATATTTAAGGGTTCATAATATGTTGATTTTCCTAAGTATTTAAGTGTTTTCCTTCATTATCCTAACATAACCTCAAGAAACACCTCCACTATCTTAGCATAATTTGAAGAGAAATAGGGGTTTGCCACTATTATGCATTAGCCCATTGTAGTCCATTACCTAATCGTAAGTTGAAAATTTTAAAGTTAAGTTGATTTTCTTTGGGCTTAGGTTTTGGTTTATCTTTAGGATTTTTTATAGAATCATTATGAGAGAAACCATGAGTTTGGACTGTAGACCCGTCAAATTTGCATTATGCATATTCATCTGCTCAATAAATAAATCAAATGCATCACATCCATTCACCTGGTAAATCAGGTTCTTATCATTTAAATAAATAAAAAACTCACATCATAGTTTAATTAAATAAATCAAACTTTATTTAATTAAAATCTCAAAAATGCATCTTCCATCATTTTTTGATTTAAATAAATCAAATATTTAAATCCTAAAATTCAAAATCATCTAAGCACCATTAAATCAGCATAATCATCATCTATTTAATCTAACCCTGATTAAATACTAATCTCATCCCACTTGCATTCTCTAGGTATCTCCACTTGCACAAGTAAATCAATTTTATTGATTTATTAAAAGCCCTCATTTTCCCTCAACATGACAAGTCCAACATAGCATTTATTGTTGTTTTTCTTGTCCCCCTCTCAAAATTTATTGCAAAATTTGAATTCAAATTCTCCGTCTCATGGGCACTCTTCCCAAATCTTGCACAACCATTGACCAATCACTACTTGACAAGTGTCTTCTTCTCATTGGAGGATCTTTAGTCGCACATTCACCATCTTGGCCAATCTCTCATCAAGAAAATTTATTAAAGAAGGCCTTCATTCTCATTCATGTATCCACAACTTTTATGCAAGGTTACTCTCTTAATTTGAGAAGTCATCTTGCTCATCATCTCCATTTGCATTTCATCATTTTAGCTATTGATCAAGGGTTGGGAAAGGGTCACTTGCACATGTGACACCAATCCACTATGGAATAGGTGACTTGTTATTGCTTTCCTAATGTTTTAGTTTTTATTTTGTCATGTATTGCATTTGGAAGTCTTTACAAGGTATTTCATAGAGGTATTTTGTTAGATTTGTGAAATACTAACCCCTATATGAAGTTTAGTTTTTGCAGATTTTAATGGATGCCTACATATGGCGCTAGAAGGAGGGCTTGTGCTAGCATCTTACGAATTCATGAAACAATCATTTGTTGTGTTTATGCTAGACATTTGTTGCAATTGACATTTGTCGTTTACTATTGTGTTATGCATTATGGTAATCTGGTTTGACATCGATTGATTGTGTTCATAACGTTTTTCATCTCAATATTTGTTACATTCACACATGAATGTTCTCTTTTTGTGATTTTCATGCAGATTATAGTTTTTACTAATACTCACTCGTATATTTCTTGTGTATGTGATCTGCATTGCCTATCATATCGGTGTCATTTCCCACCACTTGCTCAGAGCATCATATCCCATAGTTCGAGTCCTTGTTGAAGCATCTTGCCAAATAGATAATGTGCCTTGTATTTTGTTGGATGTTTGTGTTCTTTCAAAAGACTATATTTTTTTTTTTTTGTGATCTCATGCATTCCGGTCAACTTGTGTCACCAGTCAGAAGTTACATTCAGTTGAGAGATTCTGACTCCTTTGGTGTGTATTGCTGCAATCATGATATTCCTTTGATACCTTATGTCTAATAGATCACATGCCTTCCCTGTGTTTGCACATTCTGTATACAAGCAGGCGTTGTTAATGGTAATGCAGAGTCTTTCATTATTACTCAATTGCTGCTAACACTTTACAGCTTTTACTAGTGGCATTTTTACTGATGGCATAGGGATTTTTTAATTGAAAAGAGTTAAATCTTAAGCAATACCAGTTTCCAGCTACTTCACCACGTGATATTTACTGCAATACAAATAATTTCATGTTTTGAAGCAATGAATGTTTGTCTTACATTCCTTTTACCGGCGGTGTTGAAGAATTTGTGCAGTTGAAGTCACTTTCTAAGATCTCACCATCATTATCAAGCGCAGATCTACACCTACTTATGGCATTAGAAAAATGTCTTTTCAAATGTACCCCTGCCAAGTACGTCTACTTGCAAATTTTCTTCAATGCTTTTACACCTACAACAGGTTATAGAAGTTACATTTGACTCTGTCAGGTATGTTTGATTAAGCTCTAATGATGACACCATCTTCTGAGAGGGCATGACATAAATATCATCCTACTGCATAGGCTACAACTCTTGTTCCTCACATAGCGCGTACATCACCCCATCAAGGGTCTCTCTCACCCTATCATTATTACATGATATGCTCTTGTGTCTGCAAATCGTATCTCATTAACTCTTCTTTGACTTTTAGGACTATGAATTCTTGCAGGATGTATCCTCTTTTATGTATTTCTGTTGCTTTCATGAATGGCCATTTCTCTTTTCTCTTTGGTGAATAAAATGGTGATGGAAGTATACAGCATGAGGTTAGGTTTTCTGTTGGTTTCAAAACAATTTTCACCCTGTGATACATACTACAAATGATTTGGTGTTAGAACAACTGCTGCTAACCTTTCCATCGCTATTTCTTATTTTTTTATTTTAAGCGAATGGTAGTTGAAATATCTAGCAATCATTTATACAAAAGCATAGGAGAAAGTTTTGTCGTACCCAATCGCTACCCTCTACACGTTGAATCCCGTGCAAACAATAGAACAGAAATTCCAATTTCATGAGTGCAACTTCATAGTCTTTATAGGCCTGTCTTGGTGTGAGGGAATATTTCTAAGGTACAGATTTGGTATTGTCAAGATAGACTTCATAGTCTTTGATCTTTGAGTACTGAACCTTGTCTAAATACAGTCAATACAATAAAATCCACTTGTTTATGGCTGCGGGTGCACTGTCTACCTTTTGCATTGAATATCGATTTGTGCATTAACACTTAAAGTCTTTGTTTATATTTGCACAGCTTCCAGATTTAGGTGCATTCATTGTTGTTACTTGTACTATGGAAATTTTGCTGGAAAAAGTGCAAAACAAATAGTGGTTCATTCATTAAGATTTTTGTGTTAAAATAAATCTGATTATATTCTAAATGGATTTAGTGCAAAGATCTTGGATTGTAATCATAGGATTCGAACTTGCTGCAAAGTAGGGTGCAGTCTTTTGATTAAATCTAATTAGTTCTTCAATTTAATCTTGGGAATCAATTCTTCATATGAATGGATGTATAAAATGCACTATCATGCTTGTTTATTGTGCTTATAAGGGGTTACATCAAATCTAATTTTTAACATTATAACCATTATTTTTTACAAAACTTTGCATGAAAAATGTAATTTATCTTTGTGAAAATAATGGTGTATTCTTGAACATAGTTGTGATTTTAAAGAAAATCTGATTTTGTGTAACTTTTTTTTTTTTGCTTTTGTAGGTACAAAGCTGAAAATGAACAAAGGTACAAAGGAAAAGCAAAAGGAAAAGGTACAAAGTGAAGGAGGAGGCTAGCAAACAAAAACAAAAGGAGGAGAATTTTTTTTGAAAGCTCAAAGTGTTTTTAAACGCTTTAAGTGTTTTATCAACACTACTTCACGAAGTTGTTTATCTTTTCGTTTTAGAACACTAATTTTCCTTTGGGTCTAAAAATAACAATTTGATTTTCTCCATTCACAAAAGGCTAAAATTCAAGCTTAGACACTTACTAGATTTCGTTTTGGGCTAAAAAATATTGGACAAGCAATCTTCATATTTCATTTAGTGCTTAAAACAAACTCACAATTGCTTTAAAGGTTATAAAATGAACAAGTGCTTGAATTGTGTGATTTTGTCTTTTGAGTGCGTATCCTCTCCCCTTGCGCTTCGTGCGATCTAGGGTGCAAGAGAAACAATCAAAATACATTTTATTGCTTTGAAACACTTCGATTTGGGTTTAAAATTCAACATATTGTGCGAGTGTGAGTAGGGGAATTTTTGCATACATTCTCTTTCTTTGTGCCATCAAAGATTGATCAAGTTACAGATTGTGTCTTTGCTTTCTTTTGTTTATCTTAGAGGGCCTGCCTTGGGAAAAAGTACTCACCCAAGGGAATGAATCAACCGATAACACTCCAATGCCAAGAGTATTTCTAGCCGGGATATAAATGTGGGTATTGGTTAAATGCCATTATCACATGGTTGGCTCCAACAAGATGGATCCAAAAGGGGACTCTTGCCGAATGGGTCAATCTCCACGAATGGAAAGTCCTTACTAGAACCCATGTACTAGAAATTTCCAAAATCATTGATCTATTTGTTGGTGCAAGAACGGTCTTTCTAAAGCCGCCCCACACTTTTATGGTCTTCTAGTAGAGATGGAAAGAATTCCATGGGAGTTTCATGGGTGTTGATGCTTGGCTGCCCTGATTGACGTTAATGAGCCATGGAGGGGAGCCAGTGGGGTCAAGCATCTAACCATCCACTCAAGATAAGTGTAGCTGGACTTGTCCAAGTGGGAATCCAACAAATATTGTCTTACACATCCATAGGGCTTGTACTTGTTCTTCATTTGAAAACACAGTGTTGTATTCGAAAACATTTTCCAAAGAAACATTCAACAAGATTTTCAAAATTTCAAACCCTCTTGAAGACAAATATCATTGACTCAATCCATAGGCTATTGCTTTCCCTTGGGATTCACATCCTTAGAGGTTCCTAAGCATTGGATTATATCTCAATTTGTCTTCTTGAGTAGACAAGAGGAAAACCCTTGCCTTAAGTTCATTGAATTTTCACATAAAATATCTTGTGGGGTTTAAAAAAATTAAGACATTGGACATCTTAGTTTGAAACTTTAATCAAAGAGAGTGTTTTTGGTAAAATAAAGCCATTAAGCAAAACTAGGCAAAATGAACTTTCATGTGTGTTGAAGACTCCAAATCCCAAAAGCATAAATCATTGATTGGAAATCCAAAATGTTCAAATCATTTCTTGGTTACAAAGGTCTTTAGGAAGCATATGCATGCTCTTCAATACATAGGTCTAGAAAAACAAAAAGTGTCTTTTTAGGTTCACCTAAGGATCAAAACAAAACAAACCTCTTTCATCCATCTTTCAAAACATCAAATCCATCTCACAAATCATCTTTTGAAAAACCTTGAAATCATCCTTGAAGTACTAGGCTTTATGACAAAATCAAGCAATCATCCAAACTCATTGAGACCAAGTCCTTGAAAACATTTATCAAAACACCTTTGGCTAGGAATGTGTAAATGCATCCTTTTGCATATCCTTAGTCAAAGTCATCCAAATCATCTTGTCTAGCTTAGTGTATGTAGATGAATCCTTCTCCATATACTTAGTGAAACAATCATTTGTTTTGGGTAGGTGTGGGTAGATGCATCCTTCTCCTCACACATATCCAAATCATCATCCTTGAACACTTATCCTTTAGATCATTATCAAACATCTTAGGGTTCCTTTTCAAATCAAAATCCAAATCAAGATCAAGGACAAAATCTCAAAATCCAAAAATCAAACCAATCAAAAAATCCAAAGCCTAGTATTTCATTCAAGATCTATCAAAAGCCAAAACATCCATAACATCCATCTTTAAACATCACCATCATATCATCATCACATTTGATCCTAAAAAGCATCCTAAAAACTTTCACTTTGGGACATAAAATAGAGATTAATCCAAAGAGTCAAGAGATTCATCTCCCATATTCTCAAAGATTGATCCCTGTTTTATGGTTCTAACTAGATCTCAATACAAGAAGAGTATGGAATCCAACAAAGAAAAACCCGCTTCAAGTGATCTTAGTGAAACCACTCCAGAAATGAATCCCATTGGGGATGGAAATCTCACAATTAGCCTTCCAACATCATCGCAAAACCCACAAGAAGAAACCCAAGAGGAGGATCATACCTTTGGAATGTCTCACGAAGAAATAGCGGAAATGCTCCAAAATCCGGACAACCATAGAATCATCAACATCATGATGAGACTTAACCCTTCGTTATACATGCTTGAACTAGCAAAACAAGGGGCCAAGTTGCCTTCAGATTTTGATGTGACCACTATAGTAAAGACATCTTTTCCACCATCCCCATTTCATCTACACCTCCATCCAAAAATGTTATGCAAAACATTCCAAAAATCACTACATCGATTGCTCCAACTCAACCAAATGTCAACAAGGGAAACACATTTCTCAATGCTCTTCAATCACATCCCCTTGTGAATAACCAAAACTTGGACGCAAACACCACAATGGAACAAAACATCCTCCATAATCCATTACACCAAAATGTTCCTCTCACCTTACATTATGACCCATCATCAACATCTTTTTATGGAGCATCACAAACACCTCTTCTCACAAATTCACAAGAGGAGGGAGACATATTCAGACCATGGGGCATTTTCAACACCACAACACTCTTGCAAGGATTCACCCCCCTTACATTTCCACCTCTCCCACCATCACCATTGTCATCAACACCAATCCTTGGTTTAGGGCTTCCCCCTGTACCGAGTATCAATCAAAACAACATCCCAACCATCAATCAAAACATTCTTCCAAATGCTCAAAACTTATTGTTGACATCACAACAACAAACGACAAACACACAAGTAATGGCAACATCATCAAACACCCCCACAACATTGAAAAGCATGGTCTCTCAGGGTCCAATCACATCAACGACGCCACTTACCACATCAACAACACCATCCACCAATCACATAATCAACACGACAACAACATCCACCAACCAAATAATCAACACAACATCACCATCTACCACCATTCCAAATCCACCACCACCCCCACCACCACCAATGTTCACCACATCAAATCAATTCGACGCAACATTACAAGCCACTTTTCAAAGAGGATACCAACAAGTGCAGAAACAAAAAGCCATGCAACAAGTCGGTCAAGTTGCGCAAGCTGCCAAAGCCGCACAAGCTGCATTACAAGTGCAACAAGCACAACAAGCCCAAGCTTTATTGCAATAGCAACAACAACAAGCCACCCAAGCTGCACAATCATTGCAAGCACAAAGAGTCACTCAAGCACAAGCTCAAGCACAACTTCTTGCACAAGCAGCGCAAATACAAGCATATCAGCAAGCACTAAAGCAATACCAAGAGTAACAAGAAGTAGTAGAATTGGCAGCCCAACAACAAGCATTGTGGGAACAAGAACAAGCAAAACAACAAGCGTTGTTAGAACAACAACAAGCACAACAGCAAGCAGAACAACAAGCGTTGATAGAATAGCAACAAGTGCAACAACAAGCAAAAATCCTAGTGCAACAACAAGCATTGTTCATCCAAAAGCAAGTAGAAGCCTACTTCACCTGCCACAACATACCGATACCATCAAATAATGCATTGACCAATCCATCCATCCAAACCACGATTGCAACACCTCAAAACACATTCATCCCAGCCCCTGATCCGCAAAACGATGTAATGACACAACTCAAGTTGCTCTCACAACAAGTGCTTGACCTTCAATCAGGGCGAACAACCAAAATGTAGAGCAACTTGTGTCCCTATCCATTTGATAGGAGCCTAGACATGAAACCATTCCCTAAGGGATTTGAGATCCCTAAATTCAACAAATATCAAGGGACGGGAAACCCTGAAGATCACATCAGGGAATTCCAGGTTCATTGTATGGAGGTTGCATATGACGATACTTATCTGATGCGACTATTTCCTAGGAGCTTGGCAGGCAACACCATAGAATGGTTCTCTCACTTACCCTCAGGAATCAAAACATTCCAGGAAATCAGAGATGAATTCATTAGAAATTATGCATGTAACATTACAATGGATGTTAGTCTCGAAGAACTATACGCTCTGAAACAAGGAAAGAATGAATCTTTCACTTCATTCCTTCAATGATGGTGATCTAAGGCCAATCAGAGCAAATGGACCATGCTAGAAGAACAAGTCTGCATAATCATAGCCAATCTTGAAAGTCATCTATCATTCCATCTCAAAGTTCAGGGTATCACCACATACGATCAATTGATTTCCAAGGCGCTTAGCATCAAAAGAGCCCTTGTGACTCAACCCATCGAATCAACATCATATCACGAACTGCAAAAAAACCACCTGTCATCAAACTACAATGATAAACCTCGCACATGGGTGAGAAACAAAAATGTCACTAATGATGGTGTTGTAGACGCCAAGGTGGTCATTAGTGGTCCGCGCCAAAACACATCCACACAAATCCAAACACCAAATCAAAACATTCATCACACAACACATCAATCCAACAATAATCCCACCATCAATAACCTCAATGACCAAATACAACCACCTCAACACAAGACTTATTCCAAATGAAAATACACTACTTGGGGAGAACCACTTGAGGACATCATGAAAAAGCTAATCGACGAAAAACTCATCCAAGCTCCTACGTTTGAGAATTATAAGGAACCTAATGTCAAACCTCCTTGGTACAACAAAAATCAACTATGTGAGTTCCAAAAAATCAAAGGCCACACCACAAACAATTGTATGAGACTCAAGAACATCATCCAAGATCTCATCGACAAAAGAATCATAAATGTGGAAACACCTACTAGGAATCAGGATCTTAAAATCTACACGAATCCGATGCCAAATCATGGCAACAAAGGGAATAACATGGATAAAGGAAAGAGCAGTGTAAATCATGTATATGAGACAGTTGTTGCCAACCTCAATGAAAACTGCATGGTCATCACCATCAAGGGCACCCATGCCGAAGATTGTGGAGTCACCACAAGAGGCGGAAAAGTCACCATTGCAGGGTCATCTCAACCAAATAGAGTCCCTACATCAAGAGCCGTTCCGTATAGCTACAATGTTGTAGACAAACTCAAAAGAATGCCAGCACACATCTCCATCATGGAGTTGTTAAAAATCTCATCAGCACATAAAAAGATCCTTGAGGAAGCATTAGCCTCATCCACTGTCCCTACAGACCTCGATGCGGAACAATTTCAAGCTATGGTCAGAAACATCATAACACCTAATCTCCTTATGTTTTCTAACCAAGATTTTCCCACCCAACCATCTCACAATCGCGCACTTCACTTGGAGGTCGTTGTAAATAAGAGAAAAATTAAAAGGGTCCTGGTGGATGGGGGTGCAGGTTTGAACATCTGCTCTCTTAGCCTAATCAAACAATTGAAAATATCAGAGGATACCATTGACAAAGGTAAAGGCATCACAATCAGAGCATATGATGACCAAGAAAGAGTGTCTCAAGGCACAATTAAGCTCCCTATCCAAGTAGGACCAATGCTTATGGAAACCACCTGTCAGGTCCTGGACCTCGACTTACCATACAACATTCTCCTGGGACGCCCATGGATCCATGCAATGAAAGCCGTAGCATCAACCTTCCACCAATGTGTAAAATTTACACATAATGGACAAGAGGTTACTGTCCATGGAGATCCTGAGCTATTTTCATACTACAAGAACCTTAAAGCCAAATATTACAAAATCCCCCAAGTGCCAAAGAATGATGAGGGCCCATCCACATCATACATCAACCCCGCCACCCTCACGTCCACTTCTGCGACAGAGACACCTCCCACTCCCGCCATTCCCACCGTCTCTGACATCAAGCTCATCATCTAGGAGGATGGTTGTGGAAGCTATAGGCTCCCTAATAATGCTTTTGTGATAGGAGAGTTACCGCAATCTCCTAGATCACGAGGATGCCCGCGAGAAAATCAAGCTTCTACATCGCAAACAAATCCTCAGGATTATCCTGAATTCACAAGCTGGGGAGACCTTGGTCAAGAGGTTATTGAGACAAATCCATCCCACATGCTGTATCGAGATGAAAAAATGACACTTGAATTACCAATGGATGAAAGAAGCAAAGGCCTACACATGATGCTTGCGATGGGCTATGACCGCAACCAGAGATTGGGTCAAAATGACAACGGCCTCATAATACCTATCATGCCAGAGATGCGACCCATAACAAATCTTGGTCTTGGATGTACCCCTCTGAGAATAACCATACGTGGCCGAAGTCCTCAGGTTAGAGCCGCTAATGTTTCTCCTCAGCCAGTCCTAGTACAAGTGCATTCCCCAATACCCATAGGGACAGACATGCATAACTTTATCACTGAGCCCTATATTAGTAGCGGTGACGAAGATCACTTGACCAGTCGACCTAAGTTATTCGAGGATACTACCCTTTGCATGATTAGTACCTTATCTTTCGAATCCGATCATCAAAATCATGAGATCCGCTTAGTCTATCCCTAATTGATCGACTATGACCAACGAGGACCACCAGTTCTCGATACATTCAAAAATGATGAGGCACTCTTAGAATTCATGGGGTTGAGGGATAACATTCCAGATGGAGATCACAAGGCAGGATTCATAATGGAGTTGGACACACACACCTATTACAAGGAAACGATTGAATCCTTCAGTTGCAAAAGTGAGAAACTAAGAATCATATCTAAGTCCTTGAGTGAAAACCACACTGTGGCACTCTCTGACAAGAAAATAGTAAAAAGAAAGGATGTATCCAACAATGAAAACCTCTTTGAGGCACCCAAGGATGAAGGATTCAATCTTCCCTTAAGAGCCATTCATCAAGAGAAGTCAGCAGTCTTGGCCGAAAAGTGCAACCCAGTCAACCTAGGAACAAAGGAGACCCCACATATCACATTCTATGCGGAATCACTATTATCAGAAGAGCAAGAACTCCTAGCAACATTCCTAAAGGAAAGACAAATAAACTTTGCATGGAGTTATGCTGACATGCCAGGGCTTGATCTAGAGACTGTGGTTCATCACTTAGCAGTGTATCCAGATGCAAAACCTGTCAAACAAAAGCTTCAAAAAATGCATCCTCAAATTGCTCTATTAGTCAAAATGGAACTCAAAAAGCTATTAGATGCTGGATTCATCCGACCAATTGATTATCCAGAATGGGTATCGAACTTGGTACCTCTTTCAAAACCTGATGGAGCTATCAAAATCTACACGGACTTTAGAGATTTGAACAAGGCATGGCCCAAGGATGATTTCCTGCTTCCCAACATCGACATGATAGTAGACATGACACCAAGGCACAAGATTCTATCGTTAATGGATGAATTTTTAGGATATAACCAGATCATGATAGCAAAAGAAGACCAACACAAGATAGCTTTCACTTGTCCGTGGGGGACCTACTGCTAGAACATGATGCCATTCGGCCTAAAGAATGCAGGAACAACATATCAAAGGGCCATGACATTGATCTTCCATGACATGATTCACAAAATAGTCGAAGACTATGTTGACGACATCCTAGCAAAGTCAAGAAAAAGACAAGATCATATAGCAACCCTAAGTGCTATCTTTGACAGATTAGAGGAATACAAGATCAGATTAAATCCCAAGAAGTGTGTCTTCGGTGTACAATCAGGCAATTTACTAGGATACATAGTCTCCATGAGGGGTATTAAGGTGGATCCTACAAAAGTCAAAGCATCCTTGAGATGTAGGCACCAAGGAACTTAAAGCAACTGAGAGGCCTCCAAGGCCAACTTCAATCCATCTGACGATTCATAGCACAACTGGCAGATAAGCAGAACCCATACTCTCACCTACTCCACAAGGGAGTAGCGTACAAATGGGATACCAAGTGCGAAGAGGCATTCAACAAAATAAAGGAATATCTACTGACACCACCAGTGTTAATGCCACCTATCCCAAAGAAGCCATTGATCCTATATGTGTCAGCAACAACATCAGCCCTTGGAGCTCTCCTAGCTCAACATGATTAAAACGGAATAGAGAGGGCCATCTACTATATCAGCAAGACAATGGTCGATCACGAGCTAAATTACTCCTTCATTGAAAAATCTTGCCTCGCAGTAGTATTTGCATCCCAAAAATTCAGACACTACATGTTGGCACATAAGATAAAGCTCATTGCAAAAATTGATCCCCTCAAGTATCTCTCATCCAAGGCAATGCTCACAGGGAGAATGGCAAAATGGGTGATGATATTGTCAGAGTATGACATTGAGTATGTGGAAAGAAAAGCCATTAAAGGTCAAGTTATTGCTAATCAACTAGCAGAAACACCCATATATTTTGAGAATCCTCTTGTATCTAAATTTCCAAACGAATCCATCTTTAACCTCAATGTAGCCGATCACTGGAAACTATACCTCGATGGGTCATATACACAACATGGATCAGGAGCTGGTATCTTCTTCATCACCCCCCAAGGGGATTGCATACCACAGTCATACAAACTAGCATTCCCTTGCACAAACAACATAGCAGAATATGAGGCTTTGACTATAGGTCTCAGGATAGCAGTGCAATGGAATATCATAGCCCTCAAAGTCTACGGAGACTCTCAGTTGATCATAAATCAAGTCAATGATGAATATCAAACTAAGGATGATAGGCTAACTCCATACAAGAAATTGGTGGAGACTCTCAAGGAATCCTTCATTGACATAACATTTGAGCAGATTCCAAGAACCAACAACAGAGTTGCTGACGCCATGGCTACAATTGGGTCTCTATTAGACATTCCTCACAATGTACCGAAATATGAATTTCTAATCGAACAGCTTCTCGTTCCCACATTCGAGGTACCAGAATCAGAATATGTGTGTGAAATCATTGGTCCTGGCAATCGTTGGTATCATGACATGTACACTTATCTTCGAATAGGAGTCATACCCGCTGATTTACCATCGAGCCTAAAATGAACCTTTATTAAAAAGGCATCTAGATTTGTCATCCTAGGAGATACCTTATATCGTAGAAGCATAGAAGGTACCTTACTACGCTGTCTAAATGCTGAGGAGGCATTAACCGCTCTAACCGAGGTTCATAACGGTATTTGTGGCTCACACTCAAGTGGAATGACCATTGCCAAGAAATTGTTGAGGTTAGGGTATTACTGGCCCACGATGGAAAGAGAAGCACATGATCACACTAAAAGGTGTTTACAATGTCAGCAGCATGGGGATCTCATCCATGCTCCAGCTCAAGAGCTCCATCCAATCGTCACACCATGACCTTTCTCACAATGGGGACTCGACCTCATTGGCAAAATCACACCCACCTCATCCAATGGCCATAAATTTATCATAACTGCAACTGAGTACTTCACAAAGTGGGTGGAAGCCATACCCATGACCTATATCACTGAGAAGAAAATCTCAAAATTTATCCTGAACTATCTCATCTGTCATTATAGTGTCCCACAAGCGATTATTTCAGATAATGTTACACCATTCAAGAACCGAGAGGTTCGCGACTTGTGCGAGAAATTTAAAATCCAGCATCACTTCTCCACCCCGTACTATCCCCAAGGCAATGGCCAAGCAGAAGCCACAAACAAAACCATCCTAAAAATCCTCAAGAAAATAGTCAATGATGTAGGTCGTGACTAGCACTTGCAGCTTAATCCTGCCCTCTAGGCTTATCGAACTAGCATCCACACACCCATTGGTGCCACCCCATTCTCCCTGGTCTACGGATTAGAGGCTGTACTCCCCATTGAGATCGAGCTCCCATCCCTCAGAATATCATTGCAAAATCTCATCACTGATGAAGAATATTAGGTTTCAAGACTAAACGAGCTGGAGTTACTAGATGAGAGAAGGATCAATGCTTTGAATCACTTACAAGTCTATCAAAATAGACTCAAATGAAGCTACAACAAGAGGATTAGAAGCAGGACTTTCCGAGTCAGAGAATTGGTCTTAAAAGAAAATTAGAAGAATGTCCCAAATCCCAGCAGCAAAGGCAAGTTCGAACCTAATTGGTTAGGGCCTTTCATCATCATAGCAAGCTATAAATCAGGGGCATATCAGCTATCAACACCCGAAGGGGAACCTCTGCAGGAGCCCATGAATAGCTCCCATCTCAAAAAGTTTTATGCCTAATTCTTTCAAGGTATAGAACCAAAAAATCCAAAAAAAAATTAAAAAGTCCTGGCGAAAACCTGGCAAACAGGCGTCTTGGTAACAACAAAAAATCCAAAAATCCAAAAATCCAAAAAAATCAAAAAAATGATCAAAAAAATCGTCCTCTAGTGAAAACCACTTCGGTGGCACTTTGGGAAAGTACCTCGGTGAAAACCTGGCAAACAGGTGCCTTGCGTAAATAAGCACTATCCATCCACAAGACCTTTATAGCTTGTTCATCATCATCCGTCCATTTCACTCCCATCATCCATCACATTCAAGTCTCCATCACTCATCCACTCGCATCTGCACCATAGCTTGGTCCTGTGTTCGTATCATGATCCCTCTTAGTACTACTCAGCCCATTTTCAAGGTCAGTTTGTCCTGCCTTTATCGGAGTAGTCTATTGCATCATGTTGGGGGCATGTTCCCATCGGATCAGATTCGTGTATGGTCTTAAAGTCCTCAAAATCAGAAAATCCAAAACATCGTAAAAATCAGAAAAATCCAAAAACAAAAATTAAAAATCCAAAAACATTCAAACATATCAAAATCCAAAATAGGTTAAAAATTCATTCAAAAATCCAAAAACAAGGTCGTCTTGTCGAACTATGTCGTCTCTGAGCTTGAACGTAGGCAAGGTTGATCTTTGATCATCCCCCGACATTTAGGTCAATCCTTTAGGAGTCCATCATAATAAACTAACATTGCATCATGTATATCTTCATTTGTAAATTGGTCAAGTCGTCGAAATAACTACATGGTCTCTCAGTATAATATAGGCAAGGCTAATCTATCGATAAGCCCCAGGCCCCTAGGATAGGTCTTTAGGTTAGTCTCTTGGTCAAAATCTCAGAAAATCCCAAAAACATTAAAAAAACAAAAATCAAAACATTTAAAAATCTCGAAAAAATACCAAAAACAGCCTCAAAACATTGTAAAACTCCAAAAAATCCAAATATTTGAAAAAAACCCATCCACCTCATCTCGCTTGCACTTGCAATAAACACCATTCATAATAAACTAATCATCATCTTCAACCTTTGGTGAAACAGTTAGAAACAAGTCTAGTAGGTTAAAAGTAAATCTCAAAAGTGTCAAGTCTCAAGTCTAAGTTAGTACATAAACAAGTTGGTCAAGTCTTTGTATTGATAGTCCATCATCCAAACAATCTCATATCAATCATCTGATAACATCATGTCCTAGGATGAATCCTTCTTACAAGGGGCATTATTTATCAGAAAGAACATTTTGGATAAACAAAATGACGTGACGTCATCCACTAACATGTCCTAGGATGTATCCTTCCTACAATGGGCATTATCTTTTGGCAATAAGTTTTGGTTCTTATCCTTAAAAACACATTCCATTTTGGTTAGTGGTATTGAAGAACATCAACTTGTTTGTGTGCTTTATCTTTTTCTTGACTTATCTTATTGCGCTCATTCCAAGGACCTCTCGATGATATCCGAACAAAGGATTTAGAGAGATAGGAATGGGGCAATGATCATTATTCTTTTATCTGTTGTGCTTGTTGGATGTTCTTGTAAAATAACTTGGCGAATACTTTCTTTATTAGATATGTATGGAGGATGTTTTGGATGCCTTGTTGACTATTGCATTGATTGGTTATACCTCTCCGTGTTTTGGTTCGAGATGTTTGAAACTTCTAAAGTGCATCCTAGCAAGGTTTCTGTATGTCAGGTGTGAACAAGAATACTCCTATCTATTTGTTGAGTCAAAGTCCATCACACTAAGTACAATGCCATCCTGGTCCTTTATACCTTGATGCATCGTGCTTAGGCGTGTTATCAAACATAAAGTAAGTGATCCTTTTAAAATCTCAATCCTTGATAAGCAAATCATCCATCTATCATCATCATTTCTCATCATTATTTCTCATCATCATTTCTCATCATCATCTCTCATAATGCTGGCTTGTTGGATCCTCTTGTCATCATCTAATTTCTTCATTTTTTGCACTAACATCACAACATGAATAGTTAATCATCATCACCAATTCATCAATCATGCATCCATCATGCATCCATCGTGCATTCATATCATCATCATAATATAGATCTGTTAGTCTAAGCATCTCATAACTCATCCATTGCATAATTACAACATATCACATCATCAATCTCATCCATCTCATATCATATCATTATTTAAGTTGTTTAGGATAATATAGATTTGTTATTCTAAGCATCTTAAAATCATCTCATTTGCATCGTCATCCATAACCATCCATTTTGAACCTCTTTATCGCGAGATCGGCCCTCAAATCGAATCTTTTCACTCAATCTCTTGAGGAGGCAATGTACCAGTGTACTTTTTTCCACTGGGGCATCCAAAAAAATAGATTTTTTTTTATTTTGATTGCGGCAAGTTATTCTTTGAACCAACACAACAAGTACATTGCTTCAAAGAGGGGCAAAATGTAGACATGTCAATTTTGCATTATGCATATTCATCCACTCAATAAATAAATCAAATGCATCACATCCATTCACCTGGTAAATCGGGTTCTTATCATTTAAATAAATCAAAAACTCACATCATAGTTTAATTAAATAAATCAAACTTTATTTAATTAAAATCTCAAAAATGCATCTTCCATCCTTTTCTGATTTAAATAAATCAAATATTTAAATCCTAAAAGTCAAAATCATCTAAGCACCATTAAATCAACATAATCATCATCTATTTAATCTAACCCTGATTAAATACTAATCTCATCCCACTTGCATTCTCTAGATATCTCCACTTGCACAAGTAAATCAATTTTATTGATTTATTAAAAGCCCTCATTTTCCCTCAACATGACAAGTCCAACATAGCATTTATTCCTATTTTTCTTCTCCCCCTCTCAAAATTTATTGCAAAATTTGAATTCAAATTCTCCCTCTCATGGGCACTCTTCCCAAATATTGCACAACCATTGACCACTCACCACTTGACAAGTGTCTTCTTCTCATTGGAGGATCTTTAGTCCCACATTCACCATCTTGGCCAATCTCTCATCAAGAAAATCTATAAAACAAGGCCTTCATTCTCATTCATGTATCCACAACTTTTATGCAAGGTTACTCTCTTAATTTGAGAAGTCATCTTGCTCATCATCTCCATTTGCATTTCATCATTTTAGCTATTGATCAAGGGTTGGGAAAGGGTCACTTGCACATGTGACACCAATCCACTATGGAATAGGTGACTTGTTATTGCTTTCCTAATGTTTTAGTTTTTATTTTGTCATGTATTGCATTTGGAAGTCTTTACAAGGTATTTCATAGAGGTATTTTGTTAGATTTGTGAAATACTAACCCCTATATGAAGTTTAGTTTTTGTAGATTTTAATGGATGCCTACATGGACATACAAAAAAAAAGTTCAAGTCCTTAGACCTTACATATCACAAGAACTAAATTCCCCTCAACACAATTATATGATTTCTTAAAGACCAACTTAAAAAATGATTCTCATCCTAGATGCTCTGGACCACTCCATTCCTTCCTAGACAATAATTATATATCTAGAATATATTTTCTTCAATGAAACCTAGTTTACACCAAACAAACAATAGGAGGAGGTAGGTGGTCGATACATAAAACAAGCACTTTGGCAAGAACTTTGTAAGACATGTGTATAAAGCAATGTGATAGGCTGCCACTATAAATTAGCTCTTAATATCTAACTTTGAGATCAAAATTAGTATTGCTACTATTGATTAGAGACCCTAGGGACCCTTTATGGAGAGCATCTTTGTAGATCAAGAGCATGACGACTCTCATGAAGTACTAGTTGGATTTTCAAAATTCATAAGGAAATCAATCTAAACTAGCATTTACCATTGACTATCCTGATAAACACTTCATACAAGTCCTCCCAAGTGAGTTGACCATTGTAGGATAAGTATTGGTACTAGATAAGCTAGTTAGAAATCACATCAAAATTTTGTTGTAGTGTATAATTATGATCAAGTGCAATTCATATTGAGCATAAAATATAAGCTTGTAATGGTCTAAAAAAAGCATCCTAGCCATAGTCTTAAGAGATTTGATCTATTAAAAAGATTGCATAATGTGTAAGGGATTTAAAGAATTATTTTGATTATTTATCTCCCACCTTGACCTAGTATAAGCAAACTCGAATATGAGATTTTTTCACCTAATGAGTGTTAGCCACTTTGACTTTATGGTGAAGTTTTGTAGCCAACATTTTTACTTATGAATTTAAGGGACTATCACTCTCAAGTTTGCAAGAAACATGAGAAAAACCTTTGGATAAAACAAATTACGTGTCCTTATGGACATGGAAAACTTGTTTTTCAATTTTTATTGGAAGGTGGTGGTGAAGGCAACCAAAATATTCCTCCAATCAATCTAACTAGTGACATAGTTTGGATGTGATTTTAAATCTATTTTTTGTTGATGAGGTGGGAAATCCCTAGATGAGCTTGATGCAACACGTTCATAAGAAAATGTTTCCATGGTATTTTCATCAATGTATAAACCTATTCAACCTTAAAACCGATTGAACTTTGATTAGAGAGAATGGTCTCTAGATCATGTGCTTTCATAGATATTTTTATTATCATAGAAAATGCTAAACACGTATTTTTCAAAATGAAAGATGGATTGGCACATTTCAACAGTTTGTATTCATCAATCTATAAATTGGACAACATAAACCAACAACCCAACATAACATGACATTGTCAATAATTTAGATCTACTAACCATCAATATTTTTTAAAATAATTTCAAACTTTAATTTTTCCAACATATCAAATGACTAACTAATTTTATTATTAAAAAATTCTAAAAATACTATAATTTAAAAAATAATAATTTTTAAAAAGATCGATATTAAAATTAATAAACTACCTTTTCAAAATACCATATACCAAACACATGATTGATAACCTAATTTTTATTAGATACTTAATTGTTTAAAATTTTAAATTCCATTCGCATCTTTTAAATTAAATTAATAAACTACCTTTTCAAAATACCATATACCAAACACATGATTGATAACCTAATTCTTGTTAGATACTTAATTGTTTAAAATTTTAAATTCCATTCTCATCTTTTAAATTAATTAATAAAAGGAAAAGGAAAGTATCCTTAACGTAAATGTTCTCTTATTCTAACAAGGTATAGACGAAATAAATTAAAGATAATTGACTAAATAATTAAAAGACTTTGGCCTGGTAAGCGCCACAGAAGTTTCGATACCTTCAAATCATGACAGTAGGATAACAAGTGAAAAAACAATATATAATCGATTAACAGAAACAGATTCGTCAGAGACTTGTGACTGATTTATCTAAATGGAAAAACCAAATATTCAAATAAATGTAAATATTGTTATTTATTTTGAGGTTTTTAAAAAAACAAACTCTTTGTTGTTTGAAGACAAGAGTTAAAATAGATGACACTTAGCTGTTTACTTTGTCAACAAAGAATACCCAGTTGGCTGTGTTAAACAAGGTTGGCTGAAACTACTGTTAAAAGTCATCCATAAAATTTTGATCTGAATAGTTCAGAATAAAATAAAATAAAAAATTGAATTCTATTTGTCAGGGTTGCTTCAAACACTGTGTTAATATTCGTTATTAACATTGAAGGGGTTTTAGGAAAATTCACTGTCAACAATTGATCGTCATGATAAATTCATCTTGTGGAATTGCTGGTGATGAATTTTCCACGAGATGAATTTGTTATGGCGGTGATTTGTTGGCGTCCGGTGGTGAATTTTCCTAAAGCCATTGAAGGGCAGTTCAACTAAGATTTTGGGCTTTACATTAGTTTGAATGTTAGCATTCACAGTGTGTTCAATATTCGTGACATTGCCATCTTAGAAAAATGGGAAAGTTAAACATATTCTATTCAAGATATCATGTAATGGATTTCATCTTATTTCCATTTAAATATTTGTTTTTGAAAGAGGAAAAAGCCTGTTTTATAGGGACTCGAAACCACAAAGTTTAGAAAATAAAGATAGAGTAAAAAAAAATACCAAAGTCGGAAAGACTGTTAAAATAACAATAGTAACAAAACACAACCATCAAAAAGGCCAGCGAAAACCACATAACCAAAAAAATCAGATAAAAAGCCAACAACAACTAAATTTGTGTCTTTAATAAATCGACAGTCTCAACTTCCAGCTTGTTGATATCCTGAACCACCCTCTTTAAGATCTGAACCATCTATGTAGTGGGAGGCACTTTCCTTTTGAGATTGGCTCGGGTCCTTTTCAAAATACCTTGGTCCTTGTTCTTGCTTTCCTTGTTCTCTTCCAATTCAACAACTAGCGAACCCTGTTGCATTTTTTCCATCTTTTTAGACATAGTATTGATAATAATGGCATTGTGCCTAGCCATTTTATGGTTTTGTTCCACAACTATTTTCAAGTTATTTTTAATTTTAACCATTTCCTCTTCTAGGGACTTGTACTTTTCCTCAATGTTACCTCTTTTCTTTCCAATACTGTTCTTATTCTGTTTCCCTTCATCATTGCTGAGAGCGGCCATTTTCAGTTCCAGCTCCACTGATTTACTATACAAAGCCCTATTTCTTTGATTGAGCTCATTAATTTCTTGGTAGGCCCACTTCAAGACCCTGAAAATGTCACTAATGTTGTTTCTAGCAGAGGCCAAAATGTTACTAGATTGAACCTGGTCTAATATGAGGTTAACATCACCTGGGTTGGGGGAACTAGGAAGTCTAGTACCTTCAAATTTGAAAGAGGCAGGAGGGGAGGGCACATAATTTCTACTATCTTTAGGGTTTTTGGCTTTGTCTTCCAAGGAGTCCATAGAGTAGGAAACCAACTTGTTGGCAGGGGAGCCCTTAAGAGCAAGATTCTTTAAGGGGGTAGAACAGTCGGGGAAGGTCTCAGGGTTAGCTTTAGCAATCTAGGGTTTTTTAGACTGGGTTTTTTTACCAGACATCTCAGAGGGTGGGTGGGCTTCAACAATTCTCTCTTGATTTGGCTGAATCTCTGAACCCCCACTATCAGTGTCATAGTCCTCAGACACCATAGAGGCAATAGGTTTAGATAAAGCCGACATGCTTTGATAGTGTTCATATATTAACCAAATTAGACCAGGATGAAGAATAGGGTATCTCCTAGGATTTTTCTTATGGTCCTCAAGGCTATTACTCAATGAACATAACAAGTAGTGAGGCAGAGAAATACGTACCGTATGGCGGAAGTGGTTAAGAATGGAAAAATGATGCCCATACACTCTGGTAAATCTCCCGTCCAAAGTGATATACTCCATTATAACATGAAGTACCTTTTTCCACAATGCCTTGATGGTGTCAATTTTGAAGTAGCTATTAGAAATTTTAAATAGTTTCAATTTCTCCTTGTCCTTCTTAGGAAATTTGATGACCGCCTCATCAGAAAACCTTCTGTTGCGATAAAACTTCATGCCCTCAATGGACATTCCAGTAATCTCCCCTATAATTTTCTCATCCAACTTCACCTTTCTTCCAAAGAGAATTATTTTGTCGTTGTTCCAGTTCTTCTCAAAGTAGTCCGTGGCCACAGAATCGGACCCATGAAATTTTTCCAGAAATGGAACTAGCCCACCTCTTTTAATCTGCTCCCAAACCTTGTCATTCCTAGTGTGCACCTCATAGATTTTAGGCTCAACTCTTTTCTTGTCCCCCCCATTTTCATTTGCTCCTTACTGCAGACTCTACCAGTATCAAGTACCTGTTGCAAAATTATGCAGTTGTTCCAATGCACCCACAAAGCGTGCCACTTTTTCTTCCTTTCTAAGTAACATGATGCGGCCCCATAAAATCTCTTGATTTCGATGTACCTATCCCATTTTTATTTAATAATTAAATGTGTTTGTCTCTTTCCCATGCGTAACATCATAATTTAGTAAGACCCTGACTTCAGTTCTCAAGTCCCTACAATTATGCCACATGTTCAATCCTTGCTTCCTAACCCCTTCATTCACAAAGTAATCTGCCATGTTGTTAGCTTCCCTGTAGACATGTGAAACTTATACTTTTTCAAACTTGTCTAGAATAGTCTTTGCTTCATCTATCCAATTCTTTATTGACCAAGAGGGTGGGGTCCTTCCTAAAAGACAATCAATAATATTTTTAGAATCCCCTTCAAGCCATAACTTTTTTATATTCAAATTATGAGCTAACTTTAAAACTTGAAAAGCTCCTATAACCTCTGCCATATGGTTGGTTTGGTTGCCTAGGGATATTGCTAGAGCTGCCATAAAATTACCATTTGAATCCCTTAGCACACTTCCACTTCCAACCATACCTGGGGTGGCCTTCACAGCTCCATCAAAGTTGGCTTTATACCAACCATTTGGAGGAAAGATCCAGCGAACAAGCTCCCTACTTTTCGTAGCTGGCTTGGAAGCAAATGAAATGTCCACTTTAATATTCCAATCTTTTGCTATCCTTAAATCATAGGGTGTGCACATCGCAACTTCCAGGTTAAGAGCTTTTTGAGGAATCACATTAAAGTTTTCCTTGATAAGCCTAAATTTTTTCTCAAAGACATTATTCTCCAACATCTCCTTGTCCCTGAAAAGTCTATTATTACGTTCTTTCCACACTCCCAAAACAACAAAAGAGAATAAGAAATCCCATAACCTTTGGATGAAGGGATTTTGAGTAGGGGATTTCCATTGTAAAAAGAATTCTTCAATGGTTTGGGGGAACACTCAAGAGATATTCCAGATAGCTAATAATTTTCCCCAGATTAAGGAAACAAACAAACAGTGGAGAAACAAGTGATTGGCTAACTCTGCCTCACACTTGCAGAGGTAGCATCTATTGGGGATTTTAAATCCCCGCTTACAAAGATTGTCCACTGTGAGAACCTTATTCTGAAGAATGATCCAGAAGAAGATATTGACTTTTGGAGTCAAGTGTTTAATCCAAGCTTTAGACCAGAAGGGAGGGGGCTTGAGAAAGGGACAGCAAAGAGACAACCGAAGAGACAGAGTAGTTACCTGAAGGGTTATCCATCCATACAAGAATGCCATCCTACCAAGTCTGTCCCAAACTGACATCCTTTAAGGAGGATTGAAGCTGAGCCAACTCTTGACTAATCACGTATAAGTTCACCCAGTCTCCATCATACCAGTAATCTTTAACAAGTTCCTCGAAAGAAACTTTACATTGCTCTACCCATCTATTGCATCTTTCAATATTTATGAGGGATTCCTTAAAGAGCCATTTATCCTCCCAAAATCTAGCTTGATTGCCACTTCTGATTTGCCATCCTATCCCTGATTCTAGAATTTTTCTACCAGCAATCATATCATTCCAGCAAGTTGAACCACGTGGGAGGATAGGAGAATCCAACAGAGCTTTGAGGGACATAAGGTCAGCCATATATTTACTTCTTAAAATGTCTTTCCATTCTCCGCCAAACGAGAAAGATCTCCATATTTTTTTGGCTAGAAGAGTATTATTAATAATTCTATTTTTTCTAAGACCTAAACCCCCCAAGGTTTTCAGTTTGCAAACCAAATCCCACCCTATAAGAGGCATTCTCTTTCTTTCCTCCACTCCAAACCAAAGGAATCTTTTTTGGATCTTTTCAATGGCCTCTGCGTATTTAGCAGGGATTTTTGAAGAGGTTTAAAGCATAAATTGAGAGGTTCTAAAGAGAAGCTTTAAGAAGCTAAATTTTTTCAGCTTGGCTCAAAAGAGCTCCTTTCCAACTTGCCAACTTCTTTCTGAACCTGCCAACCAAAGAGCACCAAAAGGAGTCTGGAGGTTTAAGGAATAACATAAGTACAAGATAAGAAGAAGGTAAGGATTCCACCCTGCAATCAAGGATTCTAGCAATCTTGACCTGTCTATGCTCAGGGGTATTGAAGAAAAATATGGAGCTCTTCTGTCTGTTGACCATCTGCCATGTTGCCTTCTCATACACAACCAAAGTTTTTTTCAAAGTTTTAGCCTCAATCACAGAAGATCTTCCCATCAGTATTGTGTCATCTACAAACTATTGGTGAGAACAAATCAGATTCATCGAAGAAGGACTAAGACCAACAAGAGACCTCTGGTCAATCAATCTCCTAAGATTCCTTCCCAAGATTTCAGCCATTATAGTAGAAAGAATAGGTGAGATAGGGTCACCATTCTTAAACCTCTTGAATTTTGAAAGAATCTAGAGGGAGATCCATTCATGATAATAGATGTGGAAATCGTGGTAACCAACTGATTCACCATCTGAATGACTTTGCTATTGAAACCAAACCCCCTTAGAATTTTGAATAAAAACTCCTAGTCAACACGGTCATACGTTTTGGAAATGTGCAACTTAAGAAGAAACCCTTCAGTTTTAGATTCCACAAGTGAATGCATATTCTCATGGACTGTGACTATGGAATCTAAGATTTGCTTTCTAGGAACAAAACCATTCTACTGAGGAGAAATCAATGAAGGAAGGATAGAAAAGATCGTTGAAGTCAAGACCTTTGATATGATTTTATAGAGAGAGTTGCAAAGACTAATGGGTCTAAACGCCTCAAACTCCAGTGCCCCTAGTTTGTTAGGAATAAGGACCACACAAGTAGCATTCAATTCCTTAAGGAGCCTTCTGGAACCAAATAATTCCTTAACAACATTCACAACATCATTTTCCACAATATTCCAAAACCATTAAAAAAAGAACATTGAAAATCCATCAGGCCTAGGAGCCTTGTTTCCTTCAAAAGAAAAGATAGCTTTCATGATTTCCTCCATAGAGGGGATGGCCGCAAACTTTTCATTTTCTTCCCTAACAACAACCTTGGGGATGACCTCTAATAAAAAGTCTTGGTCATTTTGATTGATTTCCCGATTTGTCGAAAGAAGGTTATTATAGAAGAGGACAACTTGCTTTTTGATGTCTTCCTCTTCCTCAAATCTAGTACCATTAACTTCTATGAAAGCGATTCTATTGGCGGCCCTGTGTTTAGAAGTAGATAAATGGAAGTACCTTGTATTTTTGTCTCTAGTAGAGAGCCACAAAACCCTCGATCTCTGCCTCCAAAACTCCTCCTCTTTTGCTATTATGTCATGCAGTTTCACCAAGAACTCATTTTCTCTATCCTTATTATCTTCAATGTATCCTTCCTTCTAGATTTTGTCCTGGATCTCCGCAAGCTCCATTTGAAGTTCAGATTTAATACCAAAAATGTTTCCAAAGGATTATTTTTTCCATCTTCTTAAATTTTGTTTGACTTCTCTCAGTTTTTTAGCAATTATGAACATAGCAGTTCCTAGAACATCAATATTCCACCATTTCCTAATTTCATCAAAGATAAGGGGATGGGACAGCCACACTCTTTCAAATATAAAGGGCAAGTTTTTCTTCACCTTTATAGGGTCTGCCACAAAACTTATGGGAAAACTTGATCTGACCCAACTTTAGAAAGAGATTTAAGAGAGAAAAATAGCTTAAAAGCCACTAATGAGAAAATAAAGTTCTATCTAACCTTATTTGAATTAATTCCTTACCAGTTCTTCTATTTGACCATGTATACTAAGCCCCTTGCAAGTCCATATCAATCAGCTCCTTGTTGTTGATGAAATCGAAAAGATCAGACTTACTCTCTTGATTCACTTGAGAGCCTCCAAATTTCTCCTCATTCAGAAGGGGAGTATTAAAATCGCCCATAACTATCCAATGGTCATTATCAAAAATCCTGTGGAAAGCAGAGAGCTCATTCCACAAAGATTTTCTAGCTCCTTTCCCATTGAGAGCATAGATGTCAACTGAATCCAGCTAAAGTTATCTTTGATATGTGTGAATTTATTAGCCACATGATTGTTGCTCTCCAACAAAGGTTCCCCTTTAATGAGGTTCTGGTTCCAAAAGGTAGCAATGCCTCCTGACACACCATATAAACTATTTCCTTGAATCCCACAATTTTGAAACATTTTTATTTTCTCCACCTTTTCTTTGGGCATTTTAGTTTCTTGGATGAGGAGAATATCAGGTTTATGATCCCTAACAAAATTGTGCAAAACATCCCTCTTGTGAAGGCTATTGATCCCTCTTATATTCCAGGACATAATCTTCATATCTTACCAGGGGATTGGAGAATCTCTAGAATGGTCTCTTGAACACCATCTGCTATATCCTGAAAGCCTTCATGCTCTCTCTGCCATTTGCCCGATCTTCTGTACTGGCCAAGCTTAGTAGCTACACAATCCGCCTTTGCTCTTGTTTTGTTAACAACTCCACTCAAAGTATTCTGATGTTTGCTTTTCTCCTTTTTCTCAAAGTGAGAGAGGACTTCTTCCCAGTCAGTATCTTCTTGGCTCTCCATCTCTCTGCCAAATTCCCATTCCTTGTCATACATTCTTCTTTTCTCCCAAGGGAGGGTATCCATTAGGCCATTCCTAGGATGATTCAAAATTTCACTCGAAGGTTCGGTATTCTGGCTCAAATCCTCAGAGGTGTCCTTAACAAAATTTGGGATTGTATTTTCCCATAGATTAAGAGGATCACTCAAAGGGGATCATTCAACAGAGGTCGTATTTAGGATTGGAATGCCAATATCCAAAGACAAACCTTGGATAGGAATTTCCTCCAATCCAAGAAACCTATTTTCTTTGTCTTCTGGTAAGATCTTAAGAGTAGAGGAAACAAAGTCCTCATCCCTTTTACCTTCCTCTTTGTTTTTCAATGTTTTTTCATCATCTTCCTTAGGACCATCATTATTTTCTGCTCTTGTTTGGTGATTTTTCTACGCATTAGGGTCCTTAGATTCTGTTTCATCAATATTGTCAGAGGTATTCCTCTAAGTTTCATTTTTCCTACCAGCCTCCTCACTGGTATTGCTTGCTTGTCCTTCCCCGTCGGTTTTCTTTCTCCAGACAATCTTAGGGTTGGACTGGAGATTTTCTTTTTCTTTATTGACATCTAATGGGAATTTCTTAGCCCAATGCCCTATTTTTCTACATTTGAAGCAGGCAAAGGGAATGGATTCAAACTCTATAGTTTGCGTCCAGGTTCTTAACTTAGATTGAATATCTATCGAAAAAGGAAGGTCAGCACTCTGTGAAACACTTACAAAGATTCGAGAAAACACCAACCACTTTCTAGCTACTGTCATAGGTTCAATAGATAGAAGTTCTCCAAAATAACTAGCAACATCGTTGAAAATGTCATCATTCCAGTATTCCAGTGGGAGACCCGGGAGTCTAGCCCAAACTAGAACGTTCTCAAAGATAGAGTTAAAGAGATCTAGTCAAGAAGTCCACTTCTTTAGGGCCAAGGAAGATTTTCCAATGACCTAGGGTCCACCACTCCTCATAGCCAAAATATCCTCCTTGCAGGTAAACTAAAAGGCAAAGAAACCTCTAGGAAGAGCAGCAACCGAAACTTGCCCATTAGTTCTCCATTTAAATATTTTTTAATTGCATATGATAAATTATTTTTCCTATTTACAAGTAATAATTGTTGTCTTTTTTAATATTTTAAAAATAATTTTTTAATTTTTTAAAATTTTAGTTTTTAAAGTAATAATTTATAGTTTTAATATATTTTTTTCAATATCTTTTATTGTTATATATTCTACATTTCTTTAACTCATTTTAGGTTCACTTTAATTTGACTTGTTTTTTATGGAATAACTAGCATACTTGTGACATATTTCAAGATACAAGTTAACAAATACTTAAACTTTGCTTAATTTTGACTTCTTGCATCCAAGAGGCCTATTTTCAAATAGCCTAATACAATTCAATGGTGAAAATTTGAAATTGGTTTAATTTTGTGACATAAAATCAACCCTCACACTTGTAAAACATTAATTTTAAATTGAGCAAATGTTATCCCTTTCTAACTAATTATACCCATTGAATTAATTGTTAAGTATTTCAAATCATATTTTAAAATTACTTATAAAGTGGCAAGTCCTAATATAATATGATTTAGAGAGTACATATCTAGGAGATATTTTGCATCTAAGGCTTTCTAAATAATTATCTAGTAAAATATTAAAATATTCCATCGACACTTAGCATCACACATCGACAATTACACATGACTAGGCATATTGAATGATTGATGGTGTGTCTTCAATCTTTCTTAATAATATATTGAATTAACCAATCTAATAGTTTGAACAAGGGTGAATACACCCTATCTAGTGCAAGCGCATCAATGATAATCATAAACACTGCCAATCTCTTCATTTGAGGTTTTGCTATCAATGCAAGCTAGTTTTAAGATCACATAGCATGCATGTAGAAAGTTAATTTTGTATAAAGGGATTGATTATGGGGTTCACTTTTTTGATCTATATTAATTTCACAACACTGTTTTGACTCAAAAATTGGAACATTCAATTTTTAGTTTGGAAATAGTTATCTAACACATCTCAAGGTTCTAGCGTAGAGATGAATCATTTTACACCATCTATCATAGTCAAAATGATATTGGATCTAGAGCTAAGTACATTCATTGCATGTACTTAAAATTATGTTTATTTATTATCACATTTACTAATTGATTATTAGTCTCAATTTAATATCCTAATTCACATTTATTTATGTTTACAAATTGATTAAATCTACTCTTAGGATAAATGCATATAGATAGTTTATCACTTTACAATGATTAATTTTTTTAATTAAAAAAATTCTTCACTATCCTTTATGATTCAAAGAGAGAATAAAATCCCTTTTACATAAAATTCTAGGGTAAAATAACAATAATTGAATAATTATCCTTATTCTAATTAAATATTTGAGATTTTTGAATAAAGTGAAAAAATAAATAAATAAGAAAATACAATTTTCACCATTACAAATATATAGGTCCAATTGAACATTTCCAACTTTTTTATTTTTTTGATAGGTAAACGCTTTTGATTGGAGCTATGAACCAGTGAGGCCACATTTGGAGGGCCTCATCCCATCATTCATCCTCTCCTATCTCCCTTCTTCTCCTCCTTCTCTCCTCTCCTCCTTGCTTCTCGCCTCCTCCTCCTCCTCCCCTCTCCTCTCCTCTCCTCTCCTCTCCTCTCCTCTCCTCTCCTCCCTACCTTTCCTCCACCTCCTACCCTTGTATCCTCTTCTCTTTCTCTCCTCTATCTCTTTCTCCTCTAGCTCTTCCTTCACCTTTGCATCTCGTCCTCCTTCCTCTTTCCATCATGCTTCTCCCCTGCATCCCCCCCAAACTATTGACACCAACTACGGCTTGCACCAGGTGCCACAACTGCTGCTTTGCTACTCCTGTTGATGAAACTCTGTCGCCTATCCTCACCACAAACTCTACGTGTCACTGACACCAACTGCCGCCCTCAACACCCGAATCGTTGCTCTGCTACTCCTGTCGACGAAACTCTTGACACCTATCCTTGCCACAAACTCTATATGCTCCTTCCTCCATTGCAAATCCTTCCACGTTCGTCCCCCATTCGTAAGTTGCACAACACCACCAAAACCACCATCGACGCAAACACCATCACCTTCTAGCAATCATTCCACCTCCCACACTTCGTGTGACTCAAACTCCCGAAGCAGTGTTTACCACTGCCATGCAACAACTATTGCACTACGAAATCATCCCCAACAATTCCAACTTATTAGTGTACATATATTTTTATAAATAATTATTGACTAACATAAAATAAAAATTATATTAATATTATTGATAAATATTTAATTTTTTTAATAATTTTTTAAATACTAACCTCTTAATTTTATGTCGATACATGGTCAAATTAAATCCTTAGCAGTCAATGCTTTTATTTGACTCGTATAATCTAATCATCAAAATCTTAAAGACATATAACAAAAATAAAATAATAAACAGTAAACAATGAAAGATTAATTTAGTAAATTAAATCTTGCACTCTTTTAAAAATTACAAAATATTACTTCAAAAATAAACATCCTCGTTATTTTAACTATGAAAATTAATACACTGCACTAAATGTAAATAAAATCTCACAGAAACATAGAAATTGGATGATATTTTGAAAAAGTGTACGAGGAAAACGAGTTGAAGATTCGCCTGTTGAGGAGTTCTAAACAAGTCAAAAAATAATATTTAATTGATTTAGAAATTCGTCGAATTCTTGCGATCGATATAATTTTATCGAAAATACTAATATTCAGACTAGAGGAGGATATGAAAACATTTTGTTTTTCATTTTTGTTTCTTTTGAACTCCATCATATTGTTGGAAATATTACTACAAGTGGCACATTGAGGGAGATGTGCACTTGGCCATGCTATTAAATAGCCATTTACGACACTTTCAAGCATTCAACTATCTGAGAGAAAAAAAGCTTGGAGGAAAAGTGAATGTTACACCGTAGTCATCTCGTTGGATTGGATTTTCCAAGGAAATTATTTTCTCGCTAGTCATATGGTTGAGCTCTACTCGTATTTCATTTGCATGCCCATAGTATGAAAGAAATTATCTCTTAGATTTTAAGGGGGCAGTTACAAGTAGGCATAACAGCTTACAGTCATGGCAAGGATTCAATTGCTGCAAGTGGAGAGGGTCAGAACTCTTTATGCCAGGCAAAGAATGAAAACATGCACAATAGAAGTGTTTCAACAGAATGAGACAAACATAAATGGAAACAAAAATATTTGCAACATTCTATTTCACTCAGAAAAAGGTTACAATAAAAAAATTGTTTACATACAAAATTTTCAGAGCAAAAGCTTTGTACACATATACTACAGAAGCTGTGCGTTTTCCAGTGCACTGGCGCTTCTGTGCTGCTGCTCCGTGTGGGATAGCTTCTGGTGCACGGGCGCAAGGCTTACTGACTTTCTTCTACTGCGGCAGGTGCTCCTGAACCTCACTGTTTAGTTTCTCCTGAACATTCCTTTGCTCCTGAACTTCACTGTTCAGTTGCTCCTGAACATTCGTTCTATTCTCTATGTTCTGCTAAACATTCCCTTCTGTCTCACCCAGAAAAAACTCTGTCTGTCTCTTGCACAGAATAATATTCAATACACCTTTTGGCTTTTCAGCTAATACCCAGAAACTGGCGCTCAAAATTTGAACTCACCTAACAAAATAAACTACTACCAGAAAGTACTTACTAGACAGCAAGAAAGTCAAGACATGGCAGGGGGAAAGAGATCCAAATTGATTTCATCTGACAGTGCATTTAATGCATCTATCCGTTGGTAGCTCAAGATTATAATTTCCAACACTCCCCCTTAATCTTGAGTCTTTCTGCTCTTCATCATTATTTGGAAACTTCCGGTGCAATACTTTCGGAGCAACTTCCAGAGCAAAGTTTTCAGCGCAAAAGTTCCTGCTCTTCAACACTTTGCAAAACTTTTGGCGCATCACCATAAAAGTTTCAGAGCACTGGTGAAAAGTTTTCGGTGCACTGCCATAAAAGTTTCGGAGCACCGGTGAAAATTTTCTGGCGCAAACCTGTTCTTCAACATTCTGGGAAACTTCCGGCGCATTGCCATAAAAGTTTCGGAGCACCAGTGAAAATTTTCTGACGCAAACCTGTTCTCGTTTGATCTACATTCTGGAACTGTCTGCTGAAGTTCCGGCACACCTGCACTTCTCTGTGTTTTCCAGAACTGAAGTTCTAGCGCATTCCTGCACACCTAGCCTATATCTTAGGCGCTCAAACAATTTTTTTGACAAAGCCTTTGTAAAAATATTTGAGAGCTGCTGCTCTGACCTGTAAAATGTCATTTTAATTTCATTATTCTCAACCAATTCTCTGATAAAATGATACCTGATTTCAATATGTTTGCTTCTTCCATGAAACACATGATTTTTGGTTAAGGCTATTGATGAAACATTGTCACAGAAAATTACTGTTCCATCCTCTTGTTCTTCTCTCAAATCTGCTAAGATCCTTCTTAGCCACACAGCTTGGCATGCTGCTGCATTCACTGCTATGTATTTTGCTTCTACTATGGATAAAGCAACAATCGGTTGTTTCTTGGAAGCCCATGAAACTGCTCCTAAACCCAAGTGAAAAACATACCCGGATGTGCTCTTTCTATCATCCACATTTCCTGCCCAATCACTATCAGTGTACCCAACCAGCTGAAACTCATTAGAGGCGGTATACATTATGCCATAATTTTTTGTGCTATTGACATACCTGAGAATCCCTTTACCTGCTTGCCAGTGTGTGTCCTTAGGTTGCTCCATGAACCTAGAAATCAGGCTTACCGCATACATTAAATCTGGTCTCGTAGTTGTCAAGTACATGAGGCTTCCAACCATGCTCTTATAGAGGGTTGGGTTAACATTATTACTGCTGTCCTCTTTACTCAACTTCAGACCTGTATCTATTGGGGTTTGGGCTGCTTTGCTGTCCAACATCCTAAATCTTTTCAAGATTTGTTTGGCATAACTTGATTGTGAAATAAAGATGCCATTATCCAATTGTTGGACCTCTATGCCTAGAAAATATCTTAAGAGTCCTAAATCTGTCATTTCAAACTCTCTTTTCATGGCGTCTTTAAAATTAGCAATGAGCAAATCATCATCCCCAGTAAATACTAAATCATCTACATACAAGACAATAATTAAAACCTTACCATTTGCTTCCTTGATGTAAAGAGTGGGCTCACCATCGCTTTTGCTAAAGCCATTGCTCATCAAGTATGAGTCAATCCTGCTGTACCATGCCCGTGGAGCTTGTTTCAGCCCATAAAGAGCTTTCTTTAGCCTATATACCTTGTGTTATTTACCTAGAACTTCATATCTAAAAAGCTGCTCCACATATACCTCTTCTTTTAAGACTCTATTAAGGAAGGCGGACTTCACATCCATTTGATAAACCTTCTACATGTGCTAGGCTGCAATTGCAATGACTGCCCGCACGGTCTCCATCCTTGCAACAGGGGAAAAAGTCTCATCATAATCTCTCCCAAACTGCTGTTTGTACCCCTTGACAACTAATCTTGCCTTATGCCTTTCTATTCTGCCTTCGGCCTTACATTTGGTCTTGTAGACCCATTTGACACCAATAACTGATTTCCGTTTGGGTAAATTAGTGAGCTCCCATGTATTGTTTCTTTCTATTGCATCTATCTCCTCATCCATGGCCTCACACCATTTCTGTTCTTTCACAGCCTCCTCAAAATAAATAGGATCACTATGAGAAAATAATGCAAAATTTACACTCTCATTAAAAGCTTCATCATACCTTTCACCTTGGTAGATCTCTCTTAGAATCTTAGTCTTTCTTGGCACTAGGGAGGCGAGAGTGGGGTCTGAATTTCCAGAGCTGCTTGGCTGCTGGCCTGATGAAGAAGTCTGCTGCTGGGCATGTGCAGGATCATGGTATGCCAAACAGGCCCTTAAGTGGCAAAAAATTTAGAAAAATCAGTGTTAGGCAACTTGACGTAAATATTTGAATAAGTTATCTATATTATTTCAAAAATATGTAAGAATAGAATTTGTAGAAAATTGAATGTAGTTTCTAAATTACTAGGTTTATTTAAATATAAATAAAATCTATTTGGTGAAAATTTGAAATTTTAATGCAGTAGTACTTAAATTTCGGGAAAAATAAGAAGTAGGTGTCTGTTTGACCACCCTAACCATAGTAAAATGATAATATTTTTTTGTAATATTTTATATATAAGTAGAGGACTTATGTCCAGATGTGATGCATATTTTTTTGTAATTTTTTCCAAGTAAATAATTAATTATGAATTTTTATTACAACTTTTAGAAAATATAAAAACTCGTCTGTCTGACCACCTTAACTTGGTCAAAAATTCATGAAATTTATTTTTTCTTTTTTTAATCCTATAGTATGTAAAGCATAGAATGTGACACATGTTTTGGATTCAAAAAATATGATACCATTTGAAAGTTATAGATGTTTTTCAATCAGCCTATCGATCAGGACTTTAGTCATAATTCTAATAAAAAATGAATAATAATTATTTATTTAATTCAAATGAAATCATAATTTATATTTTTGGAAAGCTGAGAATCTCCTCTAAAAACCCTTTTCGTTTCATTAATTTTGGGTGAAAAAAAAGTTGTCAGCCACATACCCTACAAATATTGCCACTTTTTGGCATACCATGATCCTGCACATACCCTGCTGTTGGTTTCCGGAGCAACTTTCCTGTTGAAAGTTTCCGGAGCATCCTCCTTGCTGGAAGTTTCTGGAGCTCCTTCCCTGCTAGAAGTTTTCGGAGCTCCTTCTCTGCTGAGAATTTTCGGAGCTACTGCTGCTGTTTTCTGAACTGTCAGCTTCCTGTAGGTTTCTGACGCATCTGCGCTCTGCAACCTCTTCATCCTTAAGGGGTATGGAGATAGAAATATCAGTATTGCTGTCAACTTTTCCATCCCACGACTCATTTTCTAGGAACTCCACGTCCCTACTGATGATTATCTTCTTAGTGACCAGATTATATAGCCGATAGGCTTTTGACTCTGTATAGTAGCCCATGAAAATACACTTTTCACCCTTGTCATCTAATTTCTGCCTATTTTCTTTAGGTACGTGTGCATAGGCTACACACCCAAACACTCTTAAGTGCTCAACTAACCACTTTTGTTTTGTCCATGCCTCTTGAGGGATTTTATTATGGACTGCCTTCGTTGGACTTCTATTTATCAGATAAACAGCTGTTGCTACAGCCTCTCCCCAATATTCAATAGGGAGTCCCTTTGCTTTCATCATACTCCTTGCCATCTCGACAATGGTCCTGTTTTTCCTTTCAGCCACTCCATTTTGTTGCGGAGTATAACTGGCTGTGAGCTCCTTCTTGATGCCATTTTTCCTGCAGAAATTTACAAATTGATTGGAGGTATACTCTTCTCCACGATCTGACCTTAGGACCTTAATAAAGTGTCCACTCTCTTTTTTAGCCTGGGCCTTAAATAACAAAAACTTATCAAATGCTTCATACTTATGTTGCAAAAAATAGACCCATGTCCTACGGCTGTAATCATCTATAAAGATCATAAAAAATCTTCTTTTTCTAAAAGACAGATTTTGCATAGGGCCTACCAAGTCAGTGTGCACCAACTTCAATGGTGCTCTAGCCCTTGTAGAGTTGCCTGGATTAAAAGGCTGCTTATGTTGCTTGCCCAAAATGCAAGCTTCACATCTAACATTAGGCTCTATGATTTTTGGCAAACCATCTATCATATTTTTCTTGGACAAAAGACTCAAACCAGAGTAACCTAAGTGTCCATACCTGAGGTGCCATAGCTTGGAGATATCTTGAATGGCTGCTTTGAAGGTTGATTGTTGCAGGCCTTTTGACTGTGTTGAGATTTGCATCTTAAGAGGAAACATTCGATTATGTGTCATTTGAACTGCTACCATAACTCTTTTGCTTCCATCTTTATCATAGATGATGCATTCCCCTTTCTCCATCAGCACTCTATACCCATTTTGGACCATCTGTCCAATGCTCAAAAGGTTATGTTTCAGTCTTGGGGCATAGAAGACATCATATATTTGTCTTTCATCACCATGCTTAGTTTGTAGGCATACCATGCATTTGCCCATGATTGGAACCATCTCATTGTTCCCCATTTTTATTTCGGACTTCACGCTGCTATTAATGGAGGCAAACAAGTCTTTGTTACCACTCATGTGGTTGCTGCAGCCACTGTCCAAATACCAAACTTCAGCGATGCTTTGTTCTGCAAGGTTACATGCAATGAACACTTGTGACTTTCTTTCATTTTCAGCCACATTTGAGTCAGCAACATGTGCATTCTGACTCCCTTGGTCACGTTTTTTCCTACAATCACTTGCATAGTGACCATACTTTTGACAGTTGTAGCACTGCACATTTCTTTTATCCTTTTTCTGATAAGAACTGCTGTTCTTTTTTCCTCCTTGGGAGTTGGTCGCCCCCTCATGACTGCTTACTCGAGCTGAGCTTTCATCATCATCATTTCCATGTCTAGAGTTTTCTCTACCACGTCTGGAGCCTTTTCTACCTCTCCCCCTTCCTCTTGCATTCGAATGAGCATTAAAAGCTTGCTCTTGGGAGGAGGTTGCAGAACTATTTAGGCGCTGCTCATGGGTTTGTAGAGAACCCATCAGCTCATCAACTGACAAATTTGTGAGATCTTTTGCCTCTTCAATGGCAATCACTACTGGATCAAACTTTGTGGGAAGGCTTCTCAATATCTTTTCCACAATCTTCTGTTCTTCCAAGGTTTCACCACTTATCCTCAACTGGTTAATCAAAGTGGCTGCCCTTTTGTGAAAATCTATAATGGACTCGATGTCCTTCATCTGCATCGTCTCAAACTCTCTCCGTTGAAGCTGGAATTTGACTGATCTAACTTTCTCAGATCCTTTGTAGGTAGTTTGAAGTGTTTCCCACGCTTCTTTTGCATAACTAGCTACTGCTATTCGAGGAAAAATAGCTTCTGTTAAGGCTGCCTCAATCAGACTGAGGGTTTTTGCATCATTTTTCTGTATCTCCTTCAACTGGTTCTTTTGAGCATTGCTCAAAGCTGTAAATGTAGTTGGGTCAGTCACATCTGTGAACCCATTTGCAACAAGTTCCCATAAATCATTTGCAATAAAAATAGTTTTCATTTTCTTTGCCCAAACATCATAATTTCTACCATAAAAAATAGGTGGCTGCTGCCAACTCCTATTGTCTCCTCCAGCCATTTTGCTAAAATGGGGAAAACTAAAACTACCCAGATAAGATCTAAGGCTTTCACAAATACCCAGAAATAAAAATTATGTTTCTGCACACCTAGGACAAAGCTAAGGCTTTAAAAACTGACTGCCCAGTAAACCTATGGGCTCTGATACCATGTCAGAACTCTTTATGCCAGGCAAAGAATGAAAACATGCACAACGGAAGTGTTTCAACAGAAAGAGACAGACATAAATGGAGACAGAAATATTTGCAACATTCTATTTCACTCAGAAAAAGGTTACCATAAAAAAATTGTTTACATACGAAATTTTCAGAGCAAAAGCTCTGTACACATATACTACAGAAGCTGTGCATTTTCTAGCGCACTGGCGCTTCTGCGCTGCTGCTCCATGTGGGATAGCTTCCAGCGCACAGGCACAAGGCTTATTGACTTTCTTCTGCTACGGTAGATGCTTCTGAACTTCACTGTTCAGTTTCTGCTGAACATTCCTTTGCTCCTGAACTTCACTGTTCATTTGCTCCTGAACATTCCTTCTGTTCTCTATGTTCTGCTAAACATTCCCTTTTGTCTCACCCAGAAAAAACTCTGTCTGTCTCTTGCACAGAATAATATTCAATACACCTTTTTGGCTTTTCAGCCAATACCCAGAAACTGGCGCTCAAAATTTGAACTCACCTAACAAAATAAATTACTGCCAGAAAGTACTTACTAGACAGCAAGAAAGTCAAGACATGGCAGGGGGAAAGAGATCCAAGTTGATTTCATCTGATAGTGCATTTAATGCATCTATTCGTTGGCAGCTCAAGATTATAATTTTCAATAGAGAGGTGTCAATTGCAGCCATGATTTAGTTAGTCATGTTACACACCTGGATTTCCACAATTTCAATTTCACAGGTGAGATCCATTCCTCTTTGTTTAAACTTGAATATTTGCAAAATTTAGATCTCAATGGGAATTTCTTTGCAAAGATGCCATCCGATATTGAAAAGTTGAGGAGGCTCACTTTTCTGGACTTGAGTAATGGTAACTGGAAAGGTGAAATTCCCCTGACTTTGGCAAATTTGTGAGATCTACGCTACCTAGCTGTGGACTCCAATTACCCAACAAGATTGCAGATGCCAAGGTTTGCAAGTTGGCTAAAAATCTAACCAGATTGGAGCACCTTTCTATCAGTGCAGTGGACATCTCTCTGAAGGAAGCATCGAGCCAGTGGGGTGAAGTTATTACCACTCTTTCCAATCTTACAATTCTCGAGTTGTATGATTGTGGGTTGGCAGGACCACTTCCTCTTTCCATAGACAATCTCTCTAGACTTGTTAGGTTGAACTTGAAAAGCAACTACTTAACAAGGGCAATGCTCCCTTCTTTAGGTAACCTTTCCGCCCTTGTTAAGCTTGCTCTCGGTGGCAACAAGTTCAACGGTACAATTTTGTCCTCAATTTCAAAGCTTGTGCGGTTAGCATCCCTCGACCTGAGTTCCAACTGTTTAAGTGGCCACATTTCCTTCTCCTCTTTTGATAATCTCACTAGATTAGAAAACTTGGAAATTTCTTACAATAAGTTAAATGTGAGGATTGCTTCAACCTGGATTCCCAACTTTAAGAGTCTTGTCCGTCTTAGACTAGCTTATTGTAAATTAGTTGGAATTCCATCATTTCTTGTGAATCAATTTAACTTGAACTCGTTAGATTTATCTCACAACAACATGCTAGGGAGCATCATTCCAACATGGATATGGGATCTTCCCGAGCTTGTTACTCTTAAGCTTTCATTTAATCACTTAACTGGATCGTTGCCATCAAGACTGACATCCAAGAATCTTCGCTATTTGGATCTACGCAGTAACAATTTACAAGGTGCGCTTCCCCTGCCGCCACCATCCGGTATTATACTATTGCACATGTCACATAACCAATTTACATCAATTCCTTCTGATATTGGTGACTATCTCCATAGAGTAAGATTTGTCTCTCTGTCAAGGAATAAAATTATTGGAGAGATTCCAAATTTTATTTGCAGCAACAGTGTGGAAGTTCTAGACTTGTCAAACAACATGCTCAGCGGTATTGTTTCTCCTAATTTAGCAGCAAACTGTTTGAGTCTAGCGGTTCTGAATTTGGGTAACAATCATCTGCAAGGTCACATGCCAGGATTTCAAAATGCCAGGAAGCTTCATACACTAAATCTGAATGGTAATCTTTTTCAAGGGGCTATTGCATCGTCTTTAGCAAATTGCATCTTTCTTAATGTTCTTGATATAGGAAATAACAATATAGAAGGAAACATTCCAGAGTGGATTGGAAACTTATCAAATCTACAGATTTTGATTTTGAAGTCCAATAGATTTGAAGGTAACATTTCGAAGCAAATAATTGGTCTCCAAAAACTTCAAATTCTAGACCTTGCTCAAAACAATCTTTTAGGGTTTATTCCAATGGGCCTTCAAAATTTGTCAGCGATGGTCAACGCATCATAGAGCAGTCCACAGAAGCTTGCCTATCGAGCTTATGTTGACTATAATGTTCACGTAACAATTTCTACAAAAGACATGTAACTTTTTTATATGATTGTTGAAAATGATTTAAAATTTATGGATCTGTGAAGAAATAATCTATGGGGAAACATTCCTCTAGAAATGGGGTCTCTTCGAGGTTTGATAGGCCTTAATCTTTCAAGAAATCTTCTCTGTGGAGAAATTCCAAAGACATTGGGAGGCATGGAAAAGATAGAATCTTTGGACCTTTCATTGAATAGACTGAATGGAAAAATTCCGATGGAACTCCAATCTCTCACGTTTTTTGAGGTCTTCAATGTCTCATACAACATGCTTGAGGGGAAAGTACCTCAGGGAGGGCAGTTCTTGACTTTTGAAGAGTCATCCTTCGTAGGCAATCCCCATCTTTCTAACATTCCTTACATTAACATATTTTGCAATTGCACTTCTCCCTTGACGAACAGAGCCTGCAACCGTTCTTCTTGTAATGGAGATGATGGAGAGAGGAGTGAGGATTCAAGCATGGAGATGGACTGGTGGGGATTGGGTGTGGGATTATTTTATGCATTTGGCTTCTCCCTTGTTATTAGACTGCTCGCTCTCAATCTCAAAGTAAGAAAGAGCGTCTTCCATATATACAATGGTATCATTGAGCGCATATTTCCACGTAGATAGACAGTGGAATTGCACACAAGCATATCTTTGTAGAATCTACAAAAATATACAATAAATAATTTATGTTTTCTTATTCATAAAGCAATTTGTGAATTCTCTAACAACTTGTGTCTTGTGAGGCTCTTGAATGCTTAATAATTAATATTTTATAGTTTTTGTTAATAAAACATGAGTTCCAACAAGCGTCTAAAATTTAGACGTTTGGCTCATTTTCTTTTACTGTCCTATCTCCATTTGACATATAGCCCAAGAATACGCATGAGATCGTGAGGGAAAATGAACAAGCTCACAAGTATAGATTAACAAGTATACTTATTTTATTTTGTTGTTGAGATAATTTTTGAGATATTTAAATATTATATATATTATTGTAATGGGAAAATTTATAGACTTAAATTAATTTTTATTCAATTATTTTAATGAAAAAGATTAAAATAATTATATATCAATAAATAGAACATTCTTTGAATAAAGTTAGGTTAATTTTCTAATTTGTCATGCATCTTCATTTATTGTCACTCTAATACAATTAATTTTACATGTATTCATACATATTCCTATACTTTAACTATTTATAACACCTGTCCTTACACAATTTTAGATAACATGGCAGCGACACAAACCCTAAGTGATGGAGACAGAGGTAGTGGTTGTGTGGGTGCTTTCGTTGGAGATGGTGAGGGAGATGAGGATGACGGGGAAGAAGCTAATGGAGGTGCGGGGTCAGGCAGCTCCTTGGTGGCAATAGATGGTGGAGCTTCATGTGGTTTAGAGTGTTTCCGCTCTAGCTTTGAATGCTTCCCCTACATCGATGATGAGGAGGGTGAGGGTTTTAACACCCAACATCTCAGGGTGTCTTCATGGGAGGATGAGGAGGACATATCCCTCATGGATCTTCTCTTTGAGGACTGCCTTAAACTTGTGCCCTTAGTTGGGGGTGATCTATTGCTTCATAAGGATGAGGATATGATCTTGACCATGTGGTTGGAGCCTTAGTGTGCTACTCATGCCAACAAGCTTTCTAAATTTGATGTTTGCAAGAAGAGTGACCTTGGGAACTCTTTGAAAAAGGGTTTTCTTCTGCCTCCTTAGAAGGATTCTCCCCTTGTTACTGGTAGATGGATCTTTGTGGTTGTGTCTCCTCCTACTCAGTTGGATTCTCCTCCAATTGTTGGTGGATGCATCTTTGAGTCTCCTCTTGTGGGTGTTAGGTCCCCTTCGAGGGGGGTGGTTTCTTCTACTATGGGTGAACTTTCTCCTAGTTTTGATCAACCTGCTTGTGGGTTGGTGGTTCTTGATATGAGGGTTCCCCATTCTGTCAAAACTCTAAAGGAACCTCTCCACCCCTGCACCAAGGTATCATTTATGCCCTCTATAAATTTGCACATGATGCAAACCCCCAATTGAATCCTACCCCCATTACTATCTCGTGTATATCAAGCTACTTGAAAATAACCTGTTGTCTCCCCCTAAAGCTGTCCCTTCGAGGTCAAAGTCCAAATCTAGAGGATTTTCCCCTTTTCTCATGTCCCCAAATCTATCTCTCACGCTAGTTGTACAGGCTATTACCCCTCAGAAAATAATTTTCCGTCCTCCTAGGAATGCTAAAAATAAGAAGATGGAACCCTCAGACTCTATAACTATTGAGATTGAGGGTGAACTAGACCCTTGCCAGAAGTACTTGCACAATAGTGGGTCTAGTGAAAGGCAGTTTGCCAGATTGGCTAGTGTTTAAACCAAAAGAATAAGGGCAGAGATATTAAGGGGAAAAAGTTAAATCTTGATGATGAGGGTCTAGATGAGTCAGACAAAGATTTCCTCAAATTTGAGGATGATAGTAAAGATAATATAGACTTGGAGGAAAAAGTGGAAATTAGTGTTGAAGAGTGTTAGGAAAATAATATTGAAGAGGATATTTTTGTTGAAAATAATGAAGAGGACTCTAAAGGTCTTGAGTGGGAGAAAGAATTTGGTAAGGAAAACATTAATGACGAGTTATAAGAAATGGAAAAATAGGGAGACCCTGACCAAAATTAGGAAGATAATCTGAAGGAAAGCCCTAGTTTCTCCTTGCATGATGTGCCTAAAGGTGAAAGTGATAACATAAGGAACAACATTTTTTCCATTGAGGAAGTTGTTGGCAATATATAATTACTATTGTGGATGGGATCATGCAACATGTTATTTGTGGTATTATTTTGGTAAGTCCAAGATAAGGAAAATTAAGAGGAGAACCGGAAAAGACTAGGAGGAGATGACTCAAAGGACTTCAGTGACTAAAGGTGCTAATGAGAAGGATTGGAAGATGGCTATTGACTTGTTAAAGACTAATTAGAATCTTATTAACACATGTCAAAAAAGTAAATTTTATTATTTTCTTTTCTTTTTTGTTTGGCTTACTTAAGGCCTACATGCCTCTTTATGCTACTTTTTATATATGTTTGTATGAGGCATGTGTGCCCCTTTTAATAGTTTCTACGTTATAGGCCTAGTTGTCTTTTACTTCATGGTTTGTTTCACTTAAAATTTTGGGTTCAGGTGCGCTTCCCTTGATTTTAATATAAAAAATTGGTAATATACCTAAGAAATACCTAGACCAAGACTTATTCCTTGGGGACTCATGCAAAAAATATTAAAAGAAGACTTAACATACATTGAGATAATAGATGAAGAAGCCTTGATAAATATGATCCTACCTTCTAGTGATCACCATTTTCATTTATGAGAGGAAAATTTATATTGGATTCTATCCACTATCACCTTCCATTCTACATTTGAGACCTTATCTAGAAGGTGCAAGCCTAGGTATGTGCTTGGAACATTATTAAAAAAAACCATAAATAGTTTGAATATTAAGTAATTATACACAATATTCTTTCAAAAAGAATTACCTAGACTTGTGAGGATTGATCTTCTATCCTCCATTCTTTCAAACCAACTGAATTTATTTTTTAGAATTGTACCCTCTTCATATATACACATACACATAAGTTTTATCTACATATAAAATACAATTATTTATATATCTATGCATTATATAAAATAATCTATAGATAAATTTAAGCCTTAGTTTATTTAAATTTCATTTTGAATATTATTAAGAGTATTATTTCTTACATAATGTATATAAATAAAGCATATAGTAATATTATATTTTAGAAGAGCATTTTTCCTTTGAAATATTATATATATGGCTCTATGAAAATTCACCACCAACAATTCATCGATGAAAAATTCACCGTCAATAATTCACTACCACCAGCAATTCACTATCATGGAAAATTAACCGCTAAAAGTTCATTCAATTAATTTTTCACGCGGTGAATTTTTTTACATAAGAGCACCATAAGTCTCATATATATTCAAGTTTATATATATTTTCATATATATAAGAATAATATGTTAATTGACAGTTGTCTTAATCGAATGGATGGTTGGAAGAGCGAATGGTTTACTGCTGCAGGTAGAATCCTAATGCTAAAATATGTTATCTCTACAATTTTTGTGTTTTCTATGATGTGTTTTAAGATCCCTAAGAAGGTGATCAAAACCATTGGGAAACTTATGAGAATTTTTTTCTAGAATGGGGCAAGTGAATAGGACAAAATCCCATTGTTAGCATGGGATAAAATATGTTGAACCAAAGAAAAAGGCAGAGCTAGTTTGAGAGACTGGCAGCTCATGAATGAAGCTTTGGGAGCTAAGTTGGTTTGGAGTATTTATTCAAACTCTAATCTATTATGGGTGAAAGTTTTGAAGGCTAAGTATCAGGATTCAACTGAGGATCATAGGATCTTAACAATCCGCAGCTTGCTTAAAGGCTTTGCAATTTGGAACTTCATTGTTTCGTGCAGACCAGTTATTCTAAATCATATTTCATGGAAAATTGGAAATAGGCTTAAAGAAAATTTCTGGGATGACTCGTGGGAAGGTCTACCAATCTTGCATGAGGAGGATGGTGTGCAAGAGCTTAGGCCTATATTTCAGCAAAGGTGGGGTGATAAGGTTTGATATTATCTTGAAATAAAACGGGGCCCTTTAGGTCAGGAATGGGGGTGGAAGGAGTTATCAAATGAGAGGCTCTCAGATCAGCAATTGGCAAGGATGAATGAATTTTTTATGAATAGACAAGTTATGCTCTCAGAAAGTGAGGATAGAGTGGTTTGGTGTGGCTCTATTAATGGGACTTACTCAGTCAAAATTGGATATCAATTATTGGATTTTGTAGATGGTGAGTTATTTTGGGAAAAGAATCTATGTTGGAACAAAGATTGTTTACCTAAGGCAAGTGCCTTTGCTTGGTTAGCTGTGAAGGGAATAATTTTTTCTGGTGAATGGAGGAAGAGGCTTGGTTTTGTAGGACCAACAAAGTGTGTGTTGTGTGATGCTACAGAGGAGTCAATTGACCATTTGCTTCTTCAATGTGATGTTGCAGCAATGTGTTGGGAGAATTTTAGGCTGAAGTTAGGGTGGCAAGGTCCATTACAAAAATATTTGAAAGAGGTATTTGAGAGTTGGCCCAACCCGCTTAGAAAATCCCTATTTTCAAGCATTTGGATTGTGAGCCCCTCGATTGTAATTTGGGAAATCTAGAAAGAGAGAAATAGAAGGATTTTCTTGGATAAGAGTGAACCTTTGAAAAGGCTTCTATGTAGAATAGATCATTCGATAGAAGTAGTGGGAGCAGCTGCTTCTCAACTTCAGTTCCATCAGACCCTTTTCTCTTTTGAAGATAATAGACTTCAAAGAGCTTGGTCGAGGATCAAGGTTAGGCCCACAAAGGTTGAGGAGGATCTTTCTATGAAGAGAAAGGGGTCAGAGGAAGTGGTTTGGGAAAAACCTCCAGAAGGATGGCATAAGGTTAACTTTGATGGGGCTGCAAGAGGAAACCTGGGACCCTCTGGAGTAGGAGCAATAGTGTGAGACAGTCTTGGGAATATGATTGCACTAGGGGCGAAGAAGCTTGAAGAGGGAACTAATAATTTTGTTGAGGCTAAGGCTACTTTAATGGCTATTGGATTGGCTCAAGCAATGGGAGTCAGGAAGCTACATTTAGAAGGGGATTCGATGGTAATCACCCAAGCCATTATAAATGGAGAGGCAAAGGCATGGAATTTATAGGTCGTCATTAGATTAATTTTAAAGGAGCTTGAATCTTTTGTTGAATTTAAGGTGAGTCATATTCGGCGAGCAAGGAATGGTGAAGCTGATAGCTTATCGAAATGGGTTGTCTCCTTTAATAATATAGGGGATTTAAAGGTGGAAGATTTTTGACATGTGTGTTTTGAGGATGAGGTGGTGTAAGTAGTTAGTTGTGTGGGTCCATTGTTGGGGGCTCTCTATTGGCGTGGTCAGAAGGGGATGCCATAAATGATGATGGGTGGTTGTTGCTTAAAGGTGAGCTAACGGTTAAATGTCCTTGGATATTTAACCAAATTCTAAAGGATCCTTTTTGGTGACAAAAGGCAAAGATTTGTCAGAACAGTGGTCCTTTTTAAAGGACGAGTGGGATCATGATCATCCTAGTGAGATCTTGAGAATCCCACAAGCATTTGAAGTAAATGCACTTGGGAAGGTTTGGTGGAGAAGGCAGTAAATGGGGCATTGTTTGTGGGACAGAGGTGGCAGAATGACACAATTGGCATGAATGGGATGGCTATTAAAGATTGCAATAGGTCATGGAGTGATCAAATCTGGTGAAGGTTTGTGTTAGAAAAGGTGGAAATATTTCTGCTCAAGGATGGAGGCCATGTATGGTTTTTCAATGTAGAGGCAACAAAAAGGCTTTTTTGGCCCAGTGATAGCTTTTCGGCTAAAATTTGTACTAAAATGCTCACATGATGAGGTGGTAGAGGCAGTTTTGGAGACGTTAGGAGTGTATTTCATGGAAGCCAAACACAGGGGAAGATTGAACATGGACATAGCTTCAATGATTTTTTCTTGGGGTCTTGAGTTGAATGAAGAAGTTGCAGTGGTCAAATGGCTTATGCATTTACTCTTTGATGAGGACCTACTCATGGGAATGGAATCATTTCTGGAATGGGTTGTGCCGGGAGTAGGCTATGATGTCTCAGAAGGGATAGAAGATATAGATGAAGCAATGGAAGAGGGGTTAATCCCTTTCATGAGGTGGCGAAGGAGAACAGATAGGGATGCCTACAAACTAGAGATACTGGCAACATGGGAGAATTTGAAGTTGGTGATTCACCGACAGGAAGCTACAACTCTTCAAGAGGAAGCAAACATCCCACAACATTTTCTCAAGAAGAAGCACTCACCAAGGAGAGGTAGAGCTCGGCGAGGGATGTTAAACAGAGGTGGAGATTAGCGGGTGTGGTGGCTATTTTTTTTTTGGTGGGTTCTAAATTTTAGAAATGGCATGGAATGGTATCTTTTTGGGAAGGCAGTAATGGTGATCTAGAACCAAAGAATGGAATGGTGATGTGGGCTGAGGATTGTGCAGGCAAGAAATGCCATCATTTTTTGAATCTGGGGATCAAAATCTGTGCATTTTGTATTTTTTTGTATATCAAAGAATTTTTTTGAAGAGCCCGTTTGTTTAAATGACAGTTAAATATAATCTCATGTATGAAGTTTGTAAAGGTGAGTGTATAGAAAATGATGAATCCAGATGATACGGTGATAGGCATCATGTTAATATTTGATGGAAGGAGGGAAGGGGTATGTTTCTATTAGGCTTGGTGTATAGGGGTAGGGTTTCGATGGGTTATTTGTTTGAAGATGTAATGACTCTTTTTATGATATTAATAAAATAAAATATATTATTATTGATCAAAAGAAAAAATGTAGATGTTTGTAATATTATTAAATTATTACTAACAAGTTATATTAATTTTAAATTACTAACAAGTTATATTAATTTAATATTATTACTAACAAGTTATATGAATTTAAAATTATTTTATATTATTAAATTATTTTGAAAATACTTTCATACATATAATACATATATATACACACATGTTTGTAATATTACTCTTGTATATGTGAGATATATATCTAAGTTCTTATATAAAAGAAAATTGTTTCATATATAAGAATAATATTACTTACATATATACATTGCATACATATAAGTTATATCTATGTATGTATAAATAAGTGTATTCATTTAAGTGTTATTTTAAAAAAAAAAAAATTAAAATATATTTTTAATTATTTAATGTGTAAATGGGTGTCAAATTTAAGGTGAATATTTTTTTACACATTTAAGATTAATACTACTTGTTTCTATAAAAATTATTTAAATAATGCATAAATAAATAAATTTACTTAAAGGATATATATTTTAAATTTACAAAATATATATTAATTATTTAAGATATAAATGATTGCCAAATTTATGTTTGAAGATTTTTCTTTACACCTATTTATTTACATTGTTATGACTATAGAACACCTCTGAATATAATAATTATTTAAAATATTTAATACTTATATCATACTAATATTTCCATTTATTGTCTTGAATTGCAGTTCTATTTATTGAAGATAATTTGTAAGGTTGATGTATGTGATAAAAACCTTTCACCAATGTTCAAACCCTTAAAAATACATTCATAACTCCCTTAATAATAATAAAAAAACAGAAAAAAATTCTTAATTTTTTTTAACCTTTTGAAAGTGATGCTTTATTTGAAAAAACTAATAAAATATTATTTATTAATTAGCCCTTAGGCTATTTACGTGGGGCAACCCCACCAGTATTTCCAGCAGTCTGACACCGGGGGAACCCAATATTCACTATTTCCAACCAGTTTCTAAGCCAGTTTTGTCCAACCTGGGTTTATGTTCATTGTTTCTGACCACTTTCTCAGCTGGTCTTGTCCAACGTGGGTTTCTTGAATTGTTGACAGAATCCCTCATAGAAATGTGATCTCATGAAATGCAAAAATTGCAGGGTAAGCACAAAATGGATTTGTTTACTGTCTTTAGAAATTTAGAAGCAAATGCAATCGATAAGTGTAAAGCCAATTTCTGCAACCTTTACCAACATCCTCACTGCCTGCGCCAAAAAGGGAGCTTTGGTTTAATGTGCACGTATATGCAAGGCACATGGGTTGTTTGTCAAAATGCCTCAAAGAGATGCAATATCATGGAATGCCAAGATTGTGAGATAGCACAAAATGGAATTGTTGAAAGGCTTTAGAAACTCTCAAGAAAATGCAATATGCAGGTGTAAAGATGGATTCCAAAATTTATCAGCAAAATGCTCAAAGCATAGACCAGACACGTGAACTGTTTGACAGAATGCCTCAAAGGTTTGTGGTCTCAAGGACTTCATTGATTGCAGGATATGCACAAAATGGAATATTTGGAGCGGCTTAGGAACTTTCAAGCAAATGTAATCGGCAGGTGTAACGCCAAATACTGCAACCTTTTCCAGTAATCCCCCTATGTAGTTACTCTGATATACTTGCTCTAGAGAGGAGCATTTTTGAGAGAATTGAGTTGCCTTGGCGATCCATTTTGAGCATTGATGAGGGCCCAGGGGTGTTGCATACGGTTTTCAGGGCCAAAAGTTTGCTTAATTTTCTCCCCTGTACTGGCTGCTCAGTCTCTCCCTGTCTTATAACTCCTACAAACTGAATCCTTCAGCACATCTCCTGTTTTCTTTCTGAAAAACAAAAAACCCTAATATCTTATCAACACAAAACATGTACAAATAAATGTAAAGTTTCAAAGATTACCTTGATATACAAACTGTAATCAAACATAAACAAACACAGAAGTATGAAAAATCTAATCTTACACAGAAGGTATTCTTTGAAATGCCGAATTGGTGAATGATTTGAGCTTATCCCAGGTGCATCCGATTGTGCCCTTGATGCACTCCACGGGTTGTTTCCCCTCTGCCTCTTTCTTTTCCACTATTGGCTCAAAGGATTTTTCACCTCCTCCTCTTTAGACATCACAAGGAAAATTGCAACCGCCATGAATACCAGAATTGACATTTTCACCTGCCATCCAAAATGAACCATCTTCACAAATTTCCTCTTCTGAATTATTTCTCTTAACTTAACTGAGCTTAGCATTAAAGAAAAGCATTCGCTCTTATGTATATTTGTTCTACTCCTTATTATTTCGACACGTATACTAACACCTCTCAAATCCTTTGGTGTGTATGATGTGGTTTGTATCATGCCACGTGGTTTGGCTGGCAATTTTCTTTGACAAAAAATGTAAAGAAAATATCAATGCTACCAACAAAGGTGTTTGTATTTGTGGATGTCTATTCTTAATTATATTGGTCAGTCAAAAGTAGATAATTATCAGCGGTTCATCCAATCTTACAAAAAAATTAGTTATCCCGGAGTAAAATGTAGAAATGAAAGAGAAATTTTATTATTCTTTCACTGTTAATATTGTAGCAGAATTTTTAAAATAGAAATAAACAAATATAAATATACAAATTAATGATAATAACTGAATAAAAAATTATTAGATCTTTTGGGCTCTGTGCAACAATTAAAACATAAATAATCTAATATTAACAATAAAATGTGCAAGTGTTATTAAGCACTAATCTTAATATTGTAAACTTATCTACCAATACACTATTGTGTATATTCCCGAATGAAATGACACATGTAATATACATACATATATATATATATATATATATATATATATATATATGTATGTATATATATATATATATATATATATATATACATATATATATATATATATATATATATATATATATATATATATATATATATATATATATATATATATATATATATATATATATATATATATATATACATTAAATACATATTTTATTTTGTTGACAACAATAGATCTATCAAGCATAATTTGTAATTTATGTATAAACACCAATTCTCATCAATATAAAATAAAGTGTTGACCTTAAGATGGTTGAGAGCTTGATAGTTTAAATGTCAAAAATTGCTCCTTACCTTAGTATTGAGTATAAATATACCCAGAAGGAGTTATGTTCTATTTAGAAACCTAGAACCCAATTGATAGTTATGTTCATTATTTTATTTTTGAAATTTTAAGTTATAGAGAGATAGTTGCGATATTATCAATTATTATTATAGTATACAATTCATAAACTAGCAATCACACCTTGGTGTGCAATGGGTACGCCGAAGAGGTGTGGAAGGTCAAATAGGAGAAAGTTGCTTAATTTTTTTGGCTCATAGGTTAGATAGTTGGTCGTGGCATTTTCCAAAACAGTTCACATGCCTTTTCTATTCTTCCACATTTTGCATACATGCCTAGGGGTTGCAGAGGTCAGTTGAAACCATAACTATTTCTATATTAGGAAGGGGAAAAATTGAAGCTAGTCTCACACTTTTTCTTTGAAATAATATAAAGTTTTGCAAGATTTGTGACTATTTCTGCATCAGTTGTGTATCTGCATGTCAATGGTTCTTCCAAAAATTGTGCTGACTTTGAGGGATAGAAATGTGTGCAAGAGCATGAAAGTAGATAGGATGATTGCAATGAAGCATCTATCATAGGATGATGGTTGGGAGATTTTCTACAGAGGATGGAGGGAGGTAGAGAGGGATAAGTGAGATAGAGATAGGGAGGGAGAGAGAGGTGGGATAGAAAGATGTAGAGAAGGAAAGTGAGAGCTAGAGAGAGTGAGAGAGAGAGGGAGGGGGGGAGAGGTAGAGAGGGATAGGGGAGATATAGAGAATTAGAGGGTGAAGGAGAGAGAGGTAGAGAGGAATAAGTGAGAGAGGGAAAGAGAGAGTGAGAGAGAAATATGTGGGATGGAGGGAGGGATTGGTAGAGAGGGATATGTGATATAGAGAGAAATAGAGAAGGAAGGAGAGAGCAAGAGGGAGAGATAAGGGGGGAGGGAGAGAGGGAGAGGTAGAGAGGGATAGGTGAGATATAGAAAGAGAGAGAGGAGGGTAAAGAAGTAGAGAGGGAAGGATAGAGAAAGAGAGAGAGAGGAGGGAAAAGAAGTAGAGAGGGAAGAATAGAGAAAGAGAGAGAGAGGAGCGAAAAGAAGTACAGAGGGAAGGATAGAGAAAGAGAGAGAGAGAGAGAGGTAGAGAGAGGTAGGTGATATAGAGAGAGAAAGAGGGAGAGGTAGAGAGGGATAGGTGATATAGATCGTTGCTTTCTTCACGTCGTCCATTGCTTTTCATGGTTATAAATAATGTGGGCTCAGCCTATCGGCGTAAGTATTGCACCTCATTGGGGTGCAAGTGCTAGTTATTATAGAGAAGAAGTTGTTATATCATGGAGAAATTGCTTTAACCATACGAAAACATGGACAATCAGAGTGCCTATGTATCATTGTATGCACTATCTACGTGGAAATACACCCACAATGATACCATCGTACATATGGAAGACAATCTTCCTTACTTTGAGATTGAGAATGAGCAGTCCAATAACAAGGGAGAAGGAAAATGCATAACATAATCCCACACCTAATCCCCACCACTCCATCCTAACGTCTGAATCCTTTTCTCCTTCTTCGCTACTTTCTCCATCGCCATGACAAGAAGAACGGTTGAAGACTCTGTTGGTGAATAGAGAACTGTAATTGGAAAATATGTTAGTGAAAGGAATGTCAGAAAGATGGGGATTGGCTACGAAGGATGACTCCTCAAAAGTCAAGAACTGCCCTCCCTGAGGTACTTTCCCTTGAAGCATGTTGTATGAGACATTAAAGACCTGCAAATAACTGAGAGATTGGAGTTCCATTAGAATTTTTCCATTCAGTTTATTCAATGAAAGATCCAGAGACTCTAACTGTTCCATGCCTTCCAATGTCTTGGGATTTTCCCCACTAAGATGGTTTCTTTATAGATTAAGGCCTTTCAAACCTTGAAGAGACCCCATTTCTAGAGGAATGTTTCCCCACAGACTATTACTTGATAGATCCATAAATTTAAAACTTGTTAGAACCATCTCATAAGAAAGTTGCCTATCTTTTGTTGAAACTATTACCTTAGTTTTATAGTACAAACTAAATGAAAAATGATAGCTAAACTGATCTAGATTGCTCTGAGATGTCTTGACCATTGATGACAAATTTTGAAGGGCAGTTGGAATAAACCCTGAAAGATTGTTTTGAGAAAGGTCTACAATTTGAAGCTTTTGGAGACCAATTATTTGCCTCAAAATATTACCTTCAAATTTATTGGACTTCAAGATCAAAATCTGTAGATCTAATAAGTTTTCAATCCATTATGGAATGTTTCCTTCTAGATTGTTATTTCCTATATCAAGAACATTAAGAAAAATTCAATTTTCTAAAGACGATGGAATAGCCCCTTGGAAAAGATTACCATTCAGATTTAGTGTCTTAAGATTTCTAACATTTTGGAATCCTGGCATGTGACCTTGCAGACGATTGTTACCCAAATTCAGAACCGCTAGACTCGAACAGTTTGCTGCTAAATTAGGAGAAACAATATAGCTGAGCATGTTGTTTGACAAGTCTAGAACTTCCAAAATATTGCTACAAATAAAATTTGGAATCTTTCCACTAATATTATTCCTAGATAGAGATAAAAACATTACTCCCTGAAGATATTCCCCAATATCTAAAGGAATTGAAGATGTAAACTAGTTATCTGACATGTTCGCCAGTGAAACATCAGATGGCGGGTGGTAGGGGAATTGCACCTTGTAAACTGTTATTGTGCAAATCCAAATAGAGAAGATTCTTAGATGTCAGTCTTGATGGAAATGAACTAGACAACTGGTTAGATGAAAGGTTAAGATTAGAAAGCTCTCGAAGATCCCATATCCATGTTGGAATGATGCTCCCTAGCATATTGTTGCCAGATAAATCCAACGTGTCCAAGTTAAATTGGTTCACAATAAATGATGGAATTTCAGCTAAATTACAAGAAGCTAGGTCAAGAAGGACAAAACTCTCAAGGTTGGGAATCCAGGTTGAGGCAATGCTCACATTTAACTAATTGTGAGAAAGTTCTAAATTTTCTAATCTAGTGAGATTATCAAAAGAGGATACGGAAATGTGGCCACTTAAATGGTTAGAATTCAGGCACAGGGTTATTAATTGCACACAAGCTTTGCAATTGAGGATGGAATTTGTTTGGAAATTAAATGCTCTTAAGCCTCTTCCCATCCACCTACTTGTCAGGAGCATTTGATGCCTGCAGCTGGAAGATTGTTTTGAGGATTGTCTTCCCACTTGCTCTTGACGTGCTCCTGAAGACTGCAGAAGGAATTAATGAAGTTAGGAATTTTTGAATTCTCATTCAATGCTAGTAGGTGATTTCAAAATTGAGAGGGAATGAGTTAAAACACAAAAAGAATGAAGTGTTTTTTTTTTCTCTGTCGTTTGAGAAGACTCGGTAAGAGTTGAAGAATTTTATGTGTAGCAGTAGACTGTAGACAGAGAATGTTTTATATTTGAGATTCTAAAAGCTCTTGAACAACAGTAGGTGTTTGTTTTATGTGTGAGCAGAGATTGCTCCTGAAGAGCTCTACGTAGCTCCTAAAGTTGTCTGAAGGTGGTTGAGCAGTTGTTTGCTCCCATCAAATTGTGATTCGTGGCTTAGAATTAGCTTTTAGTAGTTTATGTTTATTCTTTCCTGTATTGTTCATTTCCAGTTATTGAATAGAAAACAAAGTTGCATGTCTCCTTGTTTTGTTTGTTTATTCCACATTTGTATTTCCCTGTTGTGATTTGGGAAATAGAGAAACAACTTTGTGTGTTTTTCTATGCAATCAGAAACTGTTGTCATGGTATCAATGCCATAAGCCCTATTTCCTTGTGAGTTAGTGAATTTTTTTCTATGTAGGAGACATGACTGGAGATGAAGCAAAGAGCTGGTAGCAACCACCATCCTTTAATGGATAGAACTATGATGTTTGGGCTAAGAAGATGAAGACCATTATGGTCGCCAATGATTTGTGGGAGTTTGTGGTCAATGGATTCAACTATGTAACTGACCCAACAGCATATGTTGTGCTCACAAACAACCAGAAGAACTAGTTGAAGGAGTTAAGGAGGAAAGATGTTAAGGCATTGAGTTTGATTGAAGCAACTTTGACAAAGGCCATTTTTCCCAGAATAGAAGTAGCTAACTATGCAAAGGAAGCTTGGGAAATCCTCCAAACCTGTTATAAAGGGACTAACAAAGTTAGATTGGTGAAGCTCTAGATGCTTCGAAGAGAGTTTGAGACTCTTGAAATGAAGGACAGTGAGTCCATCTCAGTCTTCCATACAAGACTCTCCAATTTGATAAACCAGTTGAGAGTGAATGCTAAGATCATTCATGATCAGAGGATTGCAGAAAAATTTCTCAAGAGCTTACCCATGAAGTGTGATTTAGTAGTGATTTCCATTGAAGATGCAAAGGATCTCACAACATTGTTTGTTGATGAGCTGAATGGGTTCTCTGCAAACCCATGGGAAACGCTTAATAGGTCTGCAAGTTCCTCCCAAGAGCAAGCTTTTAAAGCTTAGTCAAATGTAAGAGGAAGGGGGAGAGGTAGAAATAGCTCTAGACATGGTAGAGGGAGATTTGGATGTGGTAATGTTGGAGAAGAAATCTCGGCGCGAGCAAACAACCAAGAGGGAGGAAGCAGCACTTAGACCAGCTCCCGAAGAGGCAAGAAGAACAACAGTTTGAATCTGAAGAATGACAAGAGCAATGTTGAATGCTACTATTGTCATAAGTTTGAGCATTATACAAGTGAATGCTAGAAAAATTAGAAAGATCAGTCAAAGAAAAGTACAAATGTGGCTGAAGGAAACCAGTCCACAGCCTTTATCATGTGCAATATTGGTGAAGAAGGCAACCCTGAAGTCTGGTATTTGGACAACGGTTGCAGCAACCACATGAGTGGTAAGGAAAGTATTTTTCCCTTCATTGACAAAAATATAAAGTTTAAAATTAGAATGGGGAACAATAGAGTAGTTCCTATTGTTGGAAGAGGATCTATTATGATCCGCAACAAGCTAGGTGAAAAGAAGGAGATACAAAATGTATTTCTTGCTCCTGGGTTAAAGCATAACCTCATGAGTGTAGGTCAGCTGATCCAAAATGGATACAAAGTGCTGATGGAGAAGGGTCAATGCATCATTTATGACAAAAATAAGAGGACGGAGGTGTTTGCAATAGTCCAAATGAAAAAGAACCAGATGTTTCCGTTGAAGATTGAGATGTGTTTCTCATCTCAATTTGTTGCTGCACCTCTCAAGAATGGAGAATGTACAACAATACATCATGTAGCGCTCAAGAGCACCATTCAAGATCCCTCCAAGCTATGACATCTCAGGTATGGATATTTAGGCTATTCTGGTTTGAGTCTTTTGTCCAAGAATAAAATGATTGATGGTTTTCTAAGGATAGTAGAGCTTAATGTTAGATGTGAGGCTTACATTTTGGGCAAGCAACATAGGCAGCCCTTTCAATTAGGCAACTCTACAAGGGAAAGAGCACCATTGGAGCTGGTGCACACAGATTTGGTAGGCCCTATGCAAATCATTTATGTTGGTAAAAACATACTTTTTATGACTTTCATTGATGATTACAACCATAAGACATGGGTTTATTTTTTGCAACATAAATTTGAAGCATTTGATAAGTTTTTATTGTTTAAGGCCCAGGCTGAAAAGGAAAGTGGACATTTTATCAAAGTCCTAAGGTTAGATCGTGGAGGAGAGTATACCTCTAATTTGTTTGTGAATTTTTGCAAGCAAAATGGCATCAAAAAGGAGCTAACAGCCAATTATACTTTGCAACAAAATGGAGTGGCTGAAAGAAAGAATCAGACCATTGTGGAGATGGCAAGGAGCATGATGAAAGCAAAATGACTCCTGATTGAATATTGGGGAGAGGTTGTAGCAACATTTGTTTATTTGATTAATAGAAGTCCAACAAAGGCGGTCCATGACAAGATACCTCAAGAAGCATGGAAAAAACGCAAGTGGACAGTTGAGCACTTGAGAGTGTTCAGGTGTGTAGCATATGCACACGTACCTAAGGAAAAGAGGCAGAAATTGGATGACAAGGGTGAAAAATGCATTTTCATGGGCTATAGTGAAGAGTCCAAGGCCTATCAGCTATACAATCCGGTCACCAAAAAGATAGCCATTAGTAGGGACGTGGAGTTCCTAGAAGACAAGTCATGGGATGGAGTGGTAGATTTTGACAGCTCAGAACCACTCCTGACAGCTCCTGAAGAAGTAGAAATTGAACATGAAGTTCAGCAAGATGAGTTAATAGAGGTTCTTGAAAGCATCGGTAGAGCTCCTGAAGAGCTCTCGAGAGCTCCTAAAAGCTCCTAATGGCTCCTAAAAGCTCCCGACAACTCCTGACGGGTCCTAAAGCTAGAAGATAGTCAACAAGATAGTCAAGTAGACTATCATAGTCAGCCAGAGGATTAGCTCCTGAAAGTACTAGTCGAGCTCTTGAAGTGAGCAGACAGAAAGGCAAGTAGCCAAAGATAGGTAGAAGATTGGCTCCTGAAAGCTCCAGAAGATCGGCTCCTGAAGGGCTCTTGAGAGCTCCTGAAATTGCCAGTAGAGCTCCTGAGAGCTCTCGACAGCTCCTGAACCTTCCTGTTCAGCACATTAGCAGCAACAGTGAAAGTTCAAAACCACCTCTCGCCTCCCTAATGCCAAAAAAGACCAAGAGTCTAAGGGAGATCTACCAGAATGAAAGGTATGATGAAGAATTTGATGAGAGTGTAAATTTTGCATTATTTTCTCATGGTGATCCTGTTTATTTTGAAGAAGCTGTGAAAGAGGAGAAATGGTGTGAGGCCATGGATGAGGAGATAGATGCAATAGAGAGGAAAAACACATGGGAGTTAACAAATTTTCCTCCCAACAAGCAAGTCATTTGGGTGAAATGGGTTTACAAGACCAAGTACAATGCCGAAGGAAGGATAGACCGACACACAATAAGATTAGTTTTTAAGGGGTAGAAACATCAGTTTGGGAGAGATTAAATAATGACACATTTTCCCCTGTTGCAAGGATGGAGACCGTGCGGAAGGTCATAGCAATCACAACCCAACACTTGTGGAAGGTATTTCAAATGGATGTGAAGTATTCCTTCCTAAATGGAGTGTTGAAAGAAGATGTTTATGTGGAGCAGCCATTCAGATATGAAGTTCTGAGTCAAGAACACATGGTGTATAGGCTGAAGAAAGCTCTTTATGGGCTGAAGCAAGCTCCATGGGCATGGTACAACAAGATTGACTCATATTTGATGAGCAACAACTTTAGCAAAAGTGATGGTGAGCCCACTCTTACATCAAGGCAACAAAAGGTAATGTTTTGCTTGTTGTCTTGTATGTTGATGATTTAGTTTTTACTGGGGATGATGATTTCCTCATTGTTGATTTTAAAGAAGCCATGAAAGAGAGTTTGAAATGACAGATTTAGGTCTCTTGAGATATTTTCTAGGCATAGAAGTAAAACAAATGCATGATGGTATATTTATCTCTCAAGAAAAATATGCAAATGAGATCTTGAAGAGATTTAGGATGCTTGAAAGCAAGCCTTCCCCAACACCAACAGCCATAGGTCTAAAGTTGAGCAAGGAAGATTGCAACAACAATGTGGATCCAACCCTATTTAAGAGTTTGGTTGGAAGCTTAATGTATTTAACAACAACTAGGCCTAATTTAATGCACAGTGTCAGTCTTATTTCCAGGTTTATTGAGACTCCAAGGACACCCATTGGCAAGCAGGTAAGAGAATCCTGAGGTATGTGAATGGCACCAAAGGATATGGCATTTTGTACACAACAACAAATATTTTTGTGCTGGTTGGATGGGCAAGAAGTTTGGATGATAGGAAGAGCACATCAGGCTATGTGTTTCATTTGGGTTCAGGGGTCATCTCATAGGCTTCCAAGAAACAACCTATAGTTTCCCTATCTACATTAGAGGTTGAATATATAGCAACAAATGCAGCAGCATGCCAAGCTATTTGGCTGAGAAGAATCTTCGCAGATTTGAGAGAAGAACAAGAGGATGGAATAGTAATTTATTGTGACAATATTTCATTGATAGCTTTGATGAAAAATCCTGTGTTTCATGGAAGAAGCAAGCACATTGAAATCAGGTATCATTTTATCAGAGAATTGGTTGAGAATGGTGAAATTAAAATAGAATTTTGAAGGTCTAAGCAGCAGCTAGCAACCAAGCCTTTGAGCAAGGACAATTTTGAGCACCTGAGAACCAGATTGGGCATTGTTGATTTGGTTCAGATTTGATCTTGTTGTCGGCTCAAGATCAAGGGGGAGTGTTGGAAAATTAAATACTACTGAGCCTCTTCTCATCCACCTACTTATTAGGAGCATTCGATGCCTGCAGCTGGAAGATTGTTTTGGGGATTGTCTTTCCACTTACTCCTGATGTGCACTTGAAGACTGCAGAAGGAATTAATGAAGTTAGGAATTTTTGAATTCCAATTCAATGTTGGTAGGTGATTTTGAAATTGAGAGGGAATGAGTTAAAAGACAAAAAGAATGAAGGCATTTTTTTTTTTTTGTCATTTGAGAAGACTCAGTAAGAGTTGAAGAATTTCTATGCAACAATAGTTTGTAGACAAAGAATGTTTTCTATTTGAGCTTCTGAAAGCTCCTGAATAGAAGGAGCTATTTGTTTTGTGTGTGAGCAGAGATTTCTCCTGAAAAGCTTTGTGTAGCTCCTATCAGTTGAGCTCCTAGTAGCTCCTAAATTTGTTTGAAGGTGGTTGAGTAGTTGTTTGCTCCCAACAGATTGTGATTCGTAGCTTAGAATTAGCTTTCAGTAGTTTATGTTTAATATTTCCTATGCTGTTCATTTCTAGTTATTGAATAGAAAACAAAGTTGCATGTCTCCTTGTTTTGTTTGTTTATTCTGATTTGGGAAATAGAGCAACAAATTTGTGTGTTTTTCTATGCAATCAAAAACTGTTGTCAGTACCATTCAACTGGTTGCCATTGAGACCAAGATAATAAAGTGCGGAAAGGTTACCTATAGAAAAGGTTATGACACCTATTAGGTAGTTGTTTTCCAAGATCAAGTAAACAAGTCTAGAGAGATTGGCTATGGAGGGAGAAAGTGGTCCTACTAACCCACAATCATACATGTAAAGATTTGCAAGATTAACAAGAGTTGTAATAACTTCACCCACCTCGCTTGATGCTTCCTTTAGAGAGAGATGTCCATTGTAGTGAGAGAAAGGTACTCCAATCTGGTTAGATTTGGTAGCCAACTTGTAAACCTTGGCACTTGCAATCTTTTTGGGTAATTAGAGTCTATAGATAGGGTGCGTAGATGCAACAAATTTGCCAAAGTACATGGAATTTCACCCCTCCAGTTACCATTGCTCAAGTACAGAAAAGTGAGCCTCCTCAACTTTCCAATATCAAAATGGATCTTTGCAAATGAATTATCACTCAGATCTAAATGTTCTAGATGCTCAAGTTTAAACAATGTAACTAGAATTTGACCTTGGAAACCACCGTGACTCAAGGTCAGAAAAGTGAGCCTCCTCAAATTTCCAATATCTGAAGGGATCTTTGCAAATGAATTCCAACTGAGATCTAAATATTCTAAATATTCAAGTTTAAACAAAGAGAAATGGATCTCACCTGTCAAAGTGAAATATGACAAATCCAGGCATGTAACATGACTACTTAAATCATGGCTGCAAGTGACACCTCTCCACTCACAGCAATTGAATCCTTGCCATGACTGTAAGCTGACGTAAAAAATACTAATGACCCCTTTAAAATCTAAGAGATAATTTCTTTCATATTCTGGGCATGCAACTGAAATACGAGTAGAGCTAAGATATATGACCAACAAGGAAATAATTTCCTTTGGTAATCCAATTCAGTGAGATGACGACAGCTTAGCGTTCATTTTTTATCCAAACTTTCTCTCCCTTCCGTCAGATAGTTGAATGCTTGAAGATGTTGTAGATGGCTGTTTAATATTAGTTTTATGTGACCATGTTAAACACAGTCAAGTGCGCATCTCCCTCAATGTGCCGCCTGTAATAATATTTCCAACAAGAAGAACCATTTTTTTAAAAAAATTATAATGTTTTGATTTCCTCCCCTACTTTGAATATTCGGCATTTTTGATTAAAAAAATTGATCACAGGAATTTTGCAAATCTCTGAGTCAATCATATATTATTTTTTGCTTGCCTCAAGCATTTAGAACTCTTCAACAGGCCAATCAACGTTTAATACAATTTTTTTAAGGATATCATGTAATTTATATATTTGTGTAAGATTTCATTTATATTTCTCGCATATTATTATTATTTTTTTTTTAAGGGGTAAACGCTTTTGACCGGAGCTATGAATCGGAATACAACCATTCAACAATACCACCCCAATGGGGTTTGAAACTTGGTGGCAAGAACAACAATGACACCTATAAACCATCACACCATGCCAATACCGACATTTCTCGCATATTAATTGTTAGAGAATATAATTCACAATTTAATTATAATTTTTTTTACGTCTCATCAAATATTGTCTAGAGTTCTATTTTGTTGTCATTAAATTGATACAAGTTGGGATATTCATGGGACCTATTTATTAGCGGATAGACTACATATAGTGTGAGATTTGAGCCTAAGAAAAATCTCATGTCTACAAATCACTGTTGAGTAATCAGAAAACAAGTTTTGGCTATCATTTAATGGTAAGCAGGTCTCATTTAATGGTAAAAGCCTCTAAAATCTCACTTATCACATAAAATCTAGATAAATATTGATTTCCCAACCAGATGGGAACATTCTATTTCCACGTGCAATGTTTTTTGTCAATTTGATGGAAACTTTCTTTATTCATTTCGATTGCTTTATGTTTTAAATTTGTATGCAAATATTTCAAAATCAAATAATATTTAATTTTTTAAAGGAAAAAATCTATATTTGTCTAAGTTTATTTCATTCTATTATTTAACACTAATTATTAATTATTTGATCGAAACACATACAACTAGAATTTGTAGCACATGACATCCATACACACCCGTGCACAAACACACACTCTCTAACATATTAACATGCATATAGTTTTCTATCGGTGTAATCCTTGAACCTCCTTTAGGTGCAATACTAGTAGTATGATGATTGTAGAATATATTATATTGACATAAATGTGGCACAAATATTGTATGCTACAAAAATTAATAAATGTATATCTATATCTAGGTGGCATAATGATGATAATAGAACTACATAGAATATAGAATATTCCACCAAAGATGATGTATGATGTAGATTTGGTAGATTTCTTGCATAGGTAGTGTATAGAATGTATGGACATATAGATTGTATGCCTATATGGTAAATAATGACATCCTCTCAAAAAAGTACAAACTATAAATTATCCAAATCCTATCAAGTTTACTTCCAATCCATATAGATTTTAACCTTTTGTGATCAATTATGAGGTTAGAATTGGGTTAAGTTATACTAGAGTAAACCAACAACAGTGAGTCCCAAATATGGGGCATGAGATTTTTCATTTCAGATGGAGGTGAAAATTAAGAAACACCTTCATTCAAAGCTAGTTTTTCAAACAAAGGTACCTTCATTTGAAGATGAATAAAAAATCACCTTCATTTGAAAGGTATGATGTAGTAAAACCTTCGGATGAAGGAAAATTTTATAAAATGGAAAATAGAGACCTTCAAACCAAGGTCCATTTTTTATTTATGGAAATTATCTTTCATTTGAAGGTCTTTTTCAAAAAAAAAAAAATGAAATGGAAATAGCATACCTTCAAATGAAGGTCCTTAAATACCTTCGAACAAAGGTACATTTTTTCTAAAGTTCTTCAAATGAAGCCTTTAAATGCAACCTTTCCACCTCAGGCCTCAAATTTTCTTCAAAAATTGTTTCCAACGTAGGTTTGAAATAAAAAATGGAATGAATATTGCAAGATAATTTTTATGATTGTAGCACTCAAAATAATTTTTTTAATGAGCATAATTTTGAATATATTTATTTTCTATTTTCTAGTGGACAAATGGTTTTTGGCAATTACCAAGGTCTATGTTCTGCACATGAAAAATAAGTAAAATAATTTTTTTTTTGGAAAATAATTGTGCATTAGTTATTGATGTCATCATTTAAACAAAAAAAGAATTTATTTTAGATGTATGCAATTTTTTTTATTCATTACAAAAGTAACCTGTGTCTAAATTATAGTTAATCTCATTCTAAAAGGTTATAAAAAATAATAAAAAATATATGTACATTATATATTGGTGTTTATTAGAAAATATGAACACAAAAAAATAGAAGCTACAATAATAAAATACAAAATAATTCTTGCTTCCTTATTTTCTATTCAATACATATTACAAATATATAGCATTCTCATATCCTATTTTGTAGGAAACAAATCTCTAAATATATGAGTTTTTTTAACAACTTAAAAACAACTCATAATAAAATTACAACTAATTACTTTCAAACCTAGAATAGCTACTCACTTTTATTTTATCATTAAACTATTCTAATTAAAAAACCTAAAAACTTAATAATGCAATATTCCTAACACCCCCTCATATTGCATTATTCTCCAAACAGGGATAGTAGACCAACCCCAATTCAATAGTTTATCATAAGGTATGAGTAAGAACATACACATCTACTAATGAAAAGCAATGGTAGAACTAGCCTCACCACACTTACTATACTTTCATCCAAGGATAAGGACAAACACATTTACCAATGGAACTGAGGATGGGGACTAACACATTTACCCAAGGTATTACATCAAGTTTGGATAGGGACAAACACATCTATCTAACATCAAGGTTATGAACAGGGATAAACACATCAACACACAACAATTATGATTATAAATAAATAAATATATTTAAGATATAAATAATTGTCAAATTTATGTTTGGAGATTTTTCTTTACAACTATATATTTACATTGTTATGATTATAGAACACCTCTCAATATAATACTTATTTAAAATATAATCAAATATTTAATACTTATATCATATTAATAATTCCTTATATTGACTATGAATTGTAGTTCTATTTATTGAACATAATTTGTAAGGATGTTGTATGTGATAAAAGACCATTAGTCAATTTTCAAACCCTTAGAAATACATTCATAACTCCCTCCATAAAAAAAAATATTTAAAAAAAAATTAATCTTTTGAAATTCATGCTTTATTTGAAAAAACTTATAAAATATTATTTATTAATTATTAATTATTATAGAGAAGAAGTTGTTATAGCATGGAGAAATTGCTTTAACCATACGAAAACATGGACAATCAGAGTTCCTATATACCATTATATGCATTGTCTATCTACGTGGAAATACATCGACAATGATGCCATCGTATATACGAAAGACAATATTGCTTACTTTGAGATTCAGAATGAGTAGTCCAATAACAAGGGAGAAGCCAAATACATAACATAATCCCACACCTAATCCCCACCACTCCATCCTAATTTCTGAATCCTTTTCTCCTTCTTGCTCCTCTCTCCATCATTGTCTTGACAAGAAGAATAGTTGCAGGCTATGCAATTGCAAACTATGCTAGCAAAAGGAATGCTAGAAAGATGGGGATTTCCTATGAAGGATGACTCCTCAAAAGTCAAGAACTACACTCCCTGAGGTACTTTCCCCTCAAGCATGGTGTATGAGATACTAAAGACCTGCAAATAACTAAGAGATTGGAGTTCCATCAAAAAATTTCCATTCAGTTTATTCTATGAAAGATCCAGAGATTCTAATTGTTCCATGCCTCCCAATGCCTTGGGAATTTCCTCAATAAGATAGTTTCTTTATAGATTAAGGCCTTTCAAACCTTGAAGAGACCCCATTTCTGGAGGAATGTTTCCCTAGAGACCGTTACTTGATAGATCCATAAATTTAAAATTTGTTAGAACCATCTCATAACAATGTTGCCTATCTTTTGTTGAAACTGTTACCTTATTTTTATAGTACAAACTAAATGAAAATTGATAGCGAAGCTACTCTAGACTACTATGAGATGCATTGACCATTGATGACAAATTTTGAAGGGTTGTTAGAATTAACCCTGAAAGATTTTTTTGAGAAAGGTCTAGAATTTAAAGCTTTTGGAGACCAATTATTTTCCTTAGAATATTAACCTCAAATTTATTGGACTACAAAATCAAAATCTGTAGATTTGATAAGTTTCCAATCCACTGTGGAATGTTTCCTTCTAGATTATTATTTCCTATATCAAGAACATTAAGAAAAATACAATTTGCTAAAGACAATGGAATAGCCCCTTGGAAAAGATTACCATTAAGATTTAGTGTCTGAAGCTTTCTAACATTTTGAAATCCTAGCATGTGACCTTGCAGACGATTGTTACGCAAATTCAGAACCACTAGAATCGAATAGTTTGCTGCTAAGTTAGGAGAAACAATACCGCTGAGCATATTGTTTGACAAGTGTAAAACTTCCACACTGTTGCTGCAAATAAAATTTAGAATATTTTCACAAATATTATTCCCAGAAGAAGATAAAAAAACATTACTCCCTGAAGATATTCCCCAATATCTGAAGGAATTGAAGATGTAAACTGGTTATCTAACATGTCCACTATTGGGATTAAGGGATCTTAATCTTAGAGTCTCAACATGGTGAATTATTTTTTAATTAATTATTGCATAATTATTTTTATCCTAAATTATTAACTTCCTAAGTTGTCATTCATCTTTGTGGGACCTCTTTGTGAGGTGGCATCCTACATGGCAAGTGATGAGATCTCATAATCCTTAGTTTTTAGGAAGTTAGATATCACTAGGAAGATACTATTTTTTGGGGGAGATGTTGACATATGTTTCCATTTTGGAGTGGAAATTGATTTGGAAATTTCCTTTGTTGACTAAAGAGTCTTGGTTTGTAAATTCTATTATGGATTGGAGTTGGATTTTAGCAGTTGGAAGTTGTGGTGGAGTTCATGTTTGTTAAGTGGTGTGAGGCAAAGAAAGCATCTATTCTTGGTTGTTGCAATTTCTATGTTGAACTTACATTGTATTTGACAAGATGACCGTTATAGATGAGATAGGTGTTGTTTCTTTTGGAAGTTGCTATGTGCAACATTTCATGGATTAGCAAGTTATTTTTGACACAACTTACCTCTTGGGCTTTGAAGTTAGTTTTGGAAACCATTGGAGCCTTCCTTTTCACGTTGAGCTATATTTATGTGTTGGTGCCTTAGCACGTTTTATGAGACAGGCTGAGGATTTTTATAGACACTATTATGCTGCCAAAATTATTCCAGAATCCTGTAAAAGTGTGAAAACTCCTAAAGAGCATAGCTTTGAGATTGTATTGTAACTATTGTTGTTGTTGATTATTACAATTGAGCTAAGTATTTGGAGTGTGGGTTTTTTCCCAGAAGGGTTTTCCCACATATATGTTGTGTTATGAGTTTTTTTTTTTGAATATCTGTTTATGTGTATTTAGATGTGCATCTGAATCTATAAATGTTAATTGGTTTAGAGTTTTTGCAACTTTCTCCTGATAGATTAAGTGTAGGAAACTCTTTTCACCACTTGTGTTTCCTTTCAGTTGGTATTAGAGCGTGACCAGCTTTGATTCTATTATTGGGTGGGTGATCCCACAATAGTGGTTTACAATTTTTGGCCAAACTGGACACTGAATTTTTAATTTTTAACTAAATCTTCACATTCAGGCACCTATAGCGGCTAAACCATGAGGAATTTGAAGATGATGCAAACTAGAGTCTTGTCACATTTTGTCTATAGATTCTAAAAATATTTTTTCAAATTTTTAAAATTAGATTGCACTTATTTTTCCATCTCCCACAAAAACTAGTATTTTTCAAAAAACAACATTTTTAAAAAGTGACGCACACCGTATAATGCATAACTTTTTTTCCATGAAGGATAAAATTCCAATTCTTTCGAATTTACATTTGTGACTCTGATATCTAGTGCTTTCACTTGGTTAGATATTTTTTTATTGAATATTTTTTCCTTAATCAAGTTTCAAAGTCAATCAAATGACAATTCAGACATAGCGCAACCGTATAACGCATAATTTTTTTCGTATATATCAAAATTCAATTTTTTTTTTGTGGTTGGATCAAGGACTTCAATATCTGGTGCACTCATATATATATATATATATATATATATTTGATAATCTGCTATTTTTCCACATGTGCAGAACAAAGACCTTCATTTTCGATGAAAAACCTATGTTTAACTAAAAAAACAAATACATAATAAAACCAAAACATATTAAAATTATATTCATTGGATAGCTCGTTCCAAAGGCTACTTGATTCCAAGTTTGGTTTCTAAATATTCCCCCATTTTCATCCTCAAACGGAGCTTGAAAGCGTAAAAATTTAGGTTTTTTGTGTGAATAAATTAAAAAATTAGGGGAAAGGGGTGTTCGCTAGAACCAAGGGGTTCTAGTGAACCCCCATTAATATGCATTTTTCCTTTATTGTTTGGGCAGGAAATGTGGGCCCAATAATTAATGGGTTCGCTCGAACCCTAGTTCGGTCGAACCCCTTTATGGTTTGGTCGAACTTGTAGGTTCATGCGAACCCCTAAAACCAATTTTTTTCCATGGGGTCATTTTTTCTCTATTTTCCTTCCTCCATCAAATTGTAAACCACTATTATGGCTTCACCTGGGTTTGAAGGGTTTTTTGAGCTAATCCAAATTTCAATGGGATTTTTCAAAAGTGATTTTCTTGATATCCTGTTGCAGAAAAAGATGGAAAGTGCATCTGGAAGGATTGAGATGGAGAATGATTATTTCGGTGAAGCATTGGTTACAACTTTGGAAACGCAAGCATCATAAGATGTGTGGTTAATTGATTATAGAGCATCTTTTCACATGATGTCACATAGAGATTGGTTCTCGAAATATGAAGAATATGATGGTGTAAAGGTGTATCTCAATGATGATTCTCATCTGAAGATAGTTGGTCGTGGAAGAGTCAGGATAAAATTCCCAGATGGTAGAGTGAAGGGAATTGACGGTGTGTTGCATATCCAAGGTTTGGTACAAAACCTACTTTTAGTGAGTAAATTGAATGATGAGGGTGTGCAAGTTGTCTTCTCGAATGGAGGATGTAAGATGACTAGAGGAGCTATGGTTTTGGCTAGAGGATTTTGGATAGGAACCCTGTTCAAGCTAGATGCATGCATGGTACAATGCAATAGTTCTTTTGAAAAACCAAAGAAGAAATCTTTGGATTCTTCATCCTCATCGTCAGATCGAGTAGAAAAATCTGTAGCGGCTACATCTGATGGTCGTGCATTTTGGGTACCTAAGGGTGCTCATTCCTTGGAAATGAAGCTTCCTGCGGAGAAGACAATGTTATGGCACCAGAGACTTGGCCACATCGGTGAGAAGGGTCTTAGAACCTTGAAATATAAGAGCCTTGTAGAAGGCCTTGAAGATTGCAATCTCGAGTTCAACTTTTGTGAACATTGTATCTTGGGTAAACAAAACCGTGTGCAATTTTTTAAAAGCTCTCATAAGTCTTTTGGGGTTTTGGACTATGTGCATTCTATGTTTTTGGTCCTATGAATGTTCATTCGTTAGGAAAATCTGTATATTTTGTTTCTTTCATAGATGATTATAGTCAAAGGTCATTTATTTATTTTTTCAAAAGTAAATCTAAAGTCTTCAGTCGGTTTAAGGAGCTGAAAGCCTTGGTCAAAAATCAGACTGGTATAAAGATAAAGTGTTTAAGAACTGACAATAGTGGTGAGTTTTGTTCCATAGAATTCAGTAAGCTTTGTAAAGAACATGGGATTGAAATACATAAGACAACTCCATATACCCCTCAACAAAATGGAGTTGTAGAGAGGATGAACAAGATGTTGACGGAGAGGGCTAGGAGTATGCTGAGTGGTGTTGGCCTTGAGCAAAAGTTTTGGGCTGAAGTTGTTTCCACTGCATGTTATATGGTAAACAGATCTCCTACATCAACACTTGTTGATAAGACACCTATGGAGGTGTGGTCAGGCAATAAGCCTTCATTGAGACATATTTGTGTGTTTGGCTGTGAGGCATATGCTCATGTGCCAAGGGAGAAAATGTCAAAGTTGGAAAAAAAGGCTGCCAAGTGTATCTTCATCTGATATGGTATTGGCATGAGAGGGTACAAGCTTTGGTATCCAATGGCCGAAAAGATTCTCTATAGTCGAAGTGTTATCCTCAAAGAGATGAAACCTTCTTCCTTTGTTTTGCAGCCTACAAAAGAACAAAAGAAAGAAGATGTTGTTCAACTTCCTCTTGACTCTAAGAAAGTTGAACCTGAAGCCCAAAATGGACCTGATGATGAGGAGAATTTAAGAAGATCAGAAAGTTTTGAAGAAGAAGAAGAACCTCAACCTCAGCCAGTGAGGAGGTATACATGTGAGAAGTGACAACTGGATAGATATGGATATTCACCAGAGAGGTTTGGATATTCATTGTTGGATTCAAATTGTGTTTTTTATTTGATTTCTAACATTGATGACCCTAGGACTATTAGAGAGGCTACCAGTATGGATGATGCAAATTCCTGGTTGAAAGCCATGGATGAAGAAATGAATGCATTAAAGAAAAACAATACTTGGGATTTGGTACCATTGCATGAAGGACACAAACCTGTTGGTTGTAAATGGGTGTTCAAGACAAAATTGGGTCTTGATGGTAGTGTTGAGAAGCATAAGGCATGGTTGGTCGCGAATGGGGTATTATTAGAAGGAGGGAATTGACTTTGGTGATATTTTCTCTCTTGTAGCAAAGCTGACATCCATACATTTTTTGTTATCAATTGCTACAACATATGATTTAGAGATTGAGCATATGGATGTGAAGACATCATTCCTTCATGGTGACTTGGAGGAAGAGATTTAGATGTCACAGCCAGAGCACTTCGTGGTTAAAGGTAAAGAAAATCTAGTTTGCAAGTTGAAAAAGTCTTTGTATGGTCTTAAGTAGTCACCTAGAATGTGGTATCAGAAATTTGGCACCTATGTGTTGAGTTTGGGATTTTAGAGATCTAAATCTGACCATTGTGTGTATTTCAAAACTAAAAATGGTCGCATTCTCATTATTGCATTATATGTAGATGATATGTTATTTTTTGGGAATGGTAGCATGATTTTAGATTTGAAGTTCCAGTTGTCAGCACAGTTTGATATGAAAGATCTAGGTGCAACAAGGTATATTCGAGGGATGGAGATCAAAAGAGATAGAGCTAATAGAAAGCTTTGGTTAAGCCAGAGCAAGTATATGAATACAGTGTTGCAGAGATTCAACATGTCATCTTGTAGGTCCTTGGTAGTTCCTTTTTTGCATGGGATAAAGTTATTAGTTGAGGATTGTCCAAAATATCCTATTGAGATTGAGGACATGACTAGAGTACCATATGCGAGTGTTGTAGGAAGCCTGATGTATGCTATGGTTTGTACAAGGCTAGACATTGCCCAAGTAGTGGGATTCCTAAGTTGGTTTATGACTAATCCTAGACGAGTGCATTGGGATGCAGTGAAGAGAATGCTCTAATATTTGTGGGGTACTTATGAGTATTCCTTATTTTTTCATGGTTATCCTACTAGACCTCAGCATTTAGTTTGTATTCATGGGTTTGTGGATTCAGATTGGGGTGGTGATGTTGATAGCAGGAGATTCACTAGTGGATATGTTTTCATGATGTTTGGTGTTGCTATCAGTTGGATGAGTAAGTGGCAAGTTGTAGTCACTTTATCCACGATAGAAGCAGAGTATATCACAGCCACTCATGCTTGTAAGGAAGCCATTTGGCTTAAACGATTGTGTTCTGATATTGGTTTTGATGCTGGATAGATTACTATCTATTGTGATAGTCAAAGTGCCATTAGCTTAGCTAAGAATCCTACTTTTCATGCCAAAACAAAACACATTGATGTACAGTTTCATTTTGTTCATGATATGGTAAAAGATGGAAAGGTGAAGTTGGAAAAGGTTGATACTTTGGCGAATGTCACAGATGCATTAACGAAGCCAGTGAGCACTGAGAAGTTCAGATGGTGTGCCAGTTCCATAGTCCTTGGGACCTTGAGCAGTTGATGCTATAAACTCTTGACAGGTCTTCGACAAGTGGGAGAATGTTGGGATTAAGGTGTCTAAACCTTAGAGTCTCAACATGGTGAATTATTTTTTAATTAATTATTGCATAGTTATTTTTATGCTAAATTATTAACTTCCTAAGTTGTCATTCATCTTTGTGGGACCTCTTTGTGAGGTGGCATCCTACATGGCAAGTGATGAGATGGCATAATCCTTAGTTTATAGGAAGTTAGATCTCACTTGGAAGATACTATTTTTTGGGGAGATGTTGACATATGTTTCCATTTTGGAGTGGAAACTGATTTGGAAATTTCCTTTGTTGACTAAAGAGTCTTGGTTTGCAAATTCTATTATGGATTGGAGTTGCATTTTAGCAGTTGGAAGTTGTGGTGGAGTTCATGTTAGTTAAGTGGTGTGAGGTAAAGAAAGCATCTATTCTTGGTTGTTGCAGTTTCTATGTTGAACTTACATTGTATTTGGCAAGATGACCGTTACATATGAGATAGGTGTTGTTGCTTTTGGAAGTTGCTATGTGCAACATTTCATGGATTAGCAAGTTATTTTTGACACAACTTACCTCTTGGGCTTTGAAGTTGGTTTTGGAAACCATTGGAGCCTTCCTTTTCATGTTGAGCTCTATTTATGTGTTGGTGCCTTAGCACGTTTTATGAGACAGGTTGAAGATTTTTAGAGACACTATTATGCTGCCAAAATTATTCCAGAAACCTGTAATAATGTGAAAACTCCTAAAGAGAATAGCTTTGAGATTGTATTATAACTGTTGTTGTTTTTTATTAATACAATTGAGCTAAGTGTTTGGATTGTGGGTTTTTTCCTGAAAGGGTTTTCCCACATCTATGTTGTGTTATGAGTTTTTTTTTTTTGAATATCTATTTATGTGTATTTAGATGTGCATCTGAATAGATATAAATGTTAATTGGTTTAGAATTTTTACAACTCTCTCCTGATAGATTAAGTGTAGGAAACTCTTTCTGCCTCTTGTGTTTCCTTTCATCCACCAGTGAAATATCAGATGGTGGTGGCAGGGGAATAGCACCTTGTAAACTATTATTGTGCAGATCCAAATAGAGAAGGTTTTTAGATGTCAGTCTTGATGGAAATGAACAAGACAACAGGTTAGATGAAAGGTTAAGATTCAAAAGCTCTGGAAGATCCCATATCCATGTTGGAATGATGCTCCCTAGCATATTGTTGCCAGATAAGTCCAAGTTTATTGTTTACTATCATATTTATTAGGTATATAAGCCTTAATATCTAGATTAACTATATTTTATGAGTGAAATTAAAAAATAAACTACAAAGGATTTTATTTAGCTATTAATATAGAATGTAAGAGATTATTATAAAAAATATATTTTAAATTTAAATAAATATATAATTAGTCGATAGGTTATTTGTGTGAACTTTGTTTGAATTTTTTTTTAGTTTTCCCAATTTTAGACTTTTTCGGTGCTTGAGAAAAGTTGGTGGGTTGTTTTCTCATTTTGGTTCAAACTTTGGTTAGAATTTTCATCAACCTTCCTAGTTCTTAAGGTCTTTGGCACCGTGGAAAAGGTGGCAGATTGCTTTTTAATTTTTTAAATAAATAAAATTGGTGTGATGATAGAGAAGGCCAACAAAATGGCATCATCATTAATTGTTCTATGGTTTCCGTGTAGTGGTGATGGTGCAAGTAACATTTTTCTTTAATGTCCTCAGAAAACAAGGCGAATGTCTATGCAATTTTTTGATAACACATTGTTGGGTGTCATTCTATGGTTTTAGCTTGTTGTTCAAGATAGCTGTGAGTGAGGAGGTCAAGCTTCTATGAAGGTACAACTGTGTTCATCAGTTGTAAAATTTCTGTGAAGGTGGTTGGAGGTTATTTTGAGTTTTTTGCATGCGTCGATGGTTGCAAAATCATTAGAAAAGTGTGGGTTGTGATAATTTTGTGCCCATTTTTTGTAGGTGATGGAGAAATAATGGAGGGTAGAGAAAGCAAGCAGGAAGAGGTGTATTTGAAGGAAGTAGGAAGAGGTGCATATTGAAAAAACCATTTGTCCAGTATTTCTAAAATAGTTTATGTTATTTTCCAAAGGGGATCATTGATTGTTGTTCTGTAGCTTAGGCTAAATTGTTTGGTTTAAGGTTTTCATGTAGCCGCCATGGGTGGAAGGCAATATTGTTTGTTTTTTGTGTTTCCTATGTTGAATTCGTGTTTTTTTGTGGGCTTTTTCATCTGGGTTACTCTTGAAACCAATATTGTTTTATTGTGTCGATTGTTGTTAAAAAGACTATATAGTTTTGTTGGTGACTATTTACAGTTGTTCTTATATATACTTGTGGACATGGTTGTATGCATGTATACATTTATGTATGCATATACATAAATATAGATGCATGTAATTCAAATTTCTCAGTGCATACAACTTTTTGATACAGATGTGTGTAGATATATGTGTCTGTAATGGATATGTATGCGTATATGCATGCACAGTTCAATATTTAGATGTATATGTGAGTTGTTTTTAATAAAATGTTATTCTGATCTTGTTTTCAATGTTCTTAGTGCATACAATATCTTGACAGAGTTCTTGTAAATATATGTGTCTATGATGTATTTGTATATGTGAGTGTGTATGTCTATGTATGCATTTAATGCTTCTCAAATGTTCTCCCTACTACTTTTCCATGTCTAATCATAATGTCATGTTGGATATGGATATCATATGGTTCTTGGCTATAATTTTTGTTGCGTATGTTGTGCAACTCAATCTACAACTCAACAATGAACAATGCCTTATTGAAAATAACATAAACTGCTCAATTACTTTGGTAAGTTTTAAATGCAAGGTATTATTGTAACCATCACCAATATAAGGAGCCCATACATGAAACAATGTTGCCATGACAAGCTGTACTAAGTGATGCTTGTTTCCTCTGCCCAGGCAACATACACATATATGAGCATTTAAACTTATCTATATTTCTTTCACATGTATTGGTAACTTTGGGTGTGCATATGTATGTATATCGTTTGTAAAAATAGTCATCACTATGGTGGCTCACAATCTTCATAGTAGCTAAAGCTATAGGACAACAGTCAACAATGCCTTATGGAAAGTAACATAAACTGTTCAATTGCTTTGGTAACTTTAGAACTCTAAATATTATTGTGGCCATTGGCAGTGTATGGAAAGCATATATGAAACAATATTGTTATTGGTTTGTTTTATTGCTTTGCAACCATCGCCTCTATATGGAAACGATAAATGAAATAATATTTATTGGTTTGCAATGATTGCCTCTATATGGAACTTTTAGCCGATAGGCTATATGTGTGAACTTTGGATGGATTTTTCATCAGCCTTACCGATTTTAAAGTTGCTGGGCAACAATCAGCAATGCATATATATTTGTATCTACCTCTGCATTCATATATATTGGTGTACATTTTGTTTGCCACCTGCATCTTTATCTATTTCATGCGTTCAATGCATAGAGAGGAATTTGTTGTTTTGAAATATATTGCCACAAAAAATTATGTGCTTCTTTTGTTGCGTATCATTTTCCTTTTCGTGTATGTAGATATGTATGTATGTCAAATTAGATGTAAGAAAAATATACTCCTCCCTTTGTTTATTGGTTGTAATAATACGTATCGTTTAAAACCTCAGGAAACATAGAAAATATCTATGAAATTTTTGATAAGGCATTGTTGGGTCTTGTTCTGTTGCTATATGTTACTACGATTTTTTTGTGTTTTGTGGGTTTTTCCATCTGGGCCACTGTTTCAACCAATATTTTTTTATTTATGGCCTCAATTTTTTGGTGATGGGTTGCAACACAGTAGTGGTGATGGTTGTAAGTAACACTTGCCTTTAAAATCCCCAGAAAACATAGCAAATGTCTGCACAAGTTTTGATAACGCATTGTTGGGTGTCATTCTCTAGGTTTCCCTTGTTGTTCAAGATAGCTGTGAGTGAGGAGGGAAAGATTTTGTGAAGGTCCAAGTGCAATCATCGGTTGTGGAATTTTTGTGAAGGTGGTTGGAGGTTATTTTGTGTTTGTTGCATGGGGTGATGGTTGCAAAAGCAATACAAAAGTGTGTTGTCTACTTATAAACTTTAGCTCACACTAACAAATCGATTTACAACCTCCACCACAAAATGTGAACCATAAATGAAACAATATTGGCTTCAATAGTAAGCTAGATAAAAAATCCCACATAAAACACATAATATTAACTATTTTGCAACCATTCACACAAAATGGTGGCCATAAATGAAACAATATAGCCTAATCTAAAGAATTGCAATCATCACCACAGAACAAAAGGCATAAATGAAACAATATTGGTATCAACAGTCACCCAGATGGGAAAACAAACAAAGATAATTTTTTACCCATCTTTTCCACGTCGCAGCCAACATTCATCCCTGTGTGTAGATATGTATGTATGTGAGCTCAGATGCACATAACATTCATATATACCCCTTCCTATGTTTATTCTTTTCATAGGGTAGTTGCTTTTTTTTGTATCTCTATACTTAAACTTCTCCACATAAATTCATTGCTACTTCCTATCATTTAGCCTTGTCTCTATTCATTGAGAATTTCCATGACATCTAACAAAAGAACAGGTACCTATGTTTCAATTGTCAGTTGTAGTTTTGTTGTTCGAGCCCCACATCATGCGTTTATTGAAATTGCTTTTGTCAACTGAAAAATGTGGTACTTGTTCATTTGTGAAGTAATTGGCTTAGGCTTAGGATTTTCAAGTTCTTTTTGCAAAAAAAAATGGGGAGCATAATCCACAAAATGTGTCAAATTACATCTACCCACATATGTTTAAAACCTCAGGAAACATAGCAAATGTCTATGAATTTTTTGATAGGGCATTGTTGGGTCTCATTTTGTTGCTATACCTACTATCAAAGCCATGAGTGAGGAGGGTGAGCTTCTGTTAGGGTAAAAGTTCAATCAAGCATTGTCCAACTTTTGTGAAGGTGGTTGGAGGTTATTTTTTGTTTTTTGCATGGGGCGATCATTGCAAAAGCAAAAGAAAAGTGTCGCTTGTGATAATTTTTTCCCAACTATTTTGCATGGAAGCTAGTGGGGAGATGTATGTTTGAATCAAGCAACAAGGAGTGTATATTGAAAAAAACCTTCACAATATTGCTTCATTTGTGGTTTGCACAGGCATTCGCTATATTTTCCAAGGCTTTAAAAGGTAGTTATTACTTACAACCATGACCACTACATGGAAAGCATACGACAATTAATGTTGATGCTATTCTGCTTGCCCTCTCTATTGATGCACCAAACACTTCTAATTTGAAAACAAATCCAAAACAACCAGCCACTTGTAAGCAATGCTTGCCATTTTCAAGCCTTAGAAAACATTGGGCTGCTTGTGACCAGGGCAGGCTTCTGTTAAGGCCCAACTGTAGTTAGCCATTGTGGAATTTATGTGAAGGTGGTTGGATGTTATTTTGTGTCCTTTGCATGGGGCGATGATTGCAAAAGCTCTACAAAAGTGTCAGTTGTGATAATTATTTGCCCATTTCTTCTAGGCATGAATCTTGTATATAACACCTGAAAATATAGTTTATCATTCCAAGAATGACCCATAAAGTAAACAAAGGGATCAATATGTCTCAATGGTGTTTGCATCTACTATGACATACATGTACATATCTGTACATAGAGGAAATACATTTTCCACCACTACGAACAATCATGGCATCAATATTCCATATAACAGTCAAAATATGGTTTATCGTTACAAAAAAGTGCCAGCATGTATCAATCTTGTTTGAATCTATTGACATACATCCAAATGTGCACATTGCATTGTTCATCACTGTGGTCAATGGTTGCATCAATATTCCATATAACAGTTAAAATATAGTTTATCATTGCAAGAATGTACGAACAAAATAAACATACACATTAGTATGTATCAAATTTCTTTACACCTACAATGACATACATACATATCTACACATAGGGGAAATCCACTATCCATCACTCAGATCAATGGTGTCATCACGAAGACTTTTCTATTGCTTTACCAACAATCCCCCCATCCAAAAAAACACAAAAAAAGTGATTTGTATTTTTGTCTGCTACTGTAAATAATGTCAAAGCTTAACATTTCGTCCTCACATGCTTGTTTATTGTAATGTTGTTTATCCCTTTTAGTTGTCATGTGGCCTTTTCTTGCCCATAGTCTACCTGTTGTCCATATGTAATTCCACATGCATACATTTCCCCACATTGTTTCTATGTCTATATATATCCAAGGAACAGACCCCTACAAATGCATCCAAGGCATGCAATTCCTGTATACCTACTTGTAAAGCAAAATATGCACCGATTTATAGCTATCATCGAGACTAGGCCTCATTTTGTTCTGTTTGATTTTATATTTCCTATGTGCACATCTATGTCTTTCTGACATTAAATTTAGACAAGATTCATATGTTTGAAGACTGCTTATGGGTATATATGTGTAACAGCCCATGATGGTCCATGGCCGAATATGTTAGGGTGGACAGTAGGCTTTCTTTTGTTGCTTTTCATTTTATCTTATTTTCCCTGTGTGTAGATATGTATCTATGTTATTATTCCTTTCAGCCTCAAAAAACAATTGTTTGAATGATAGACTGTATATTAAGTGTAATAAGGAACATTGATTTCACCATTCATCAGAGTGGTGGACACCTAATATGGTAGGGTGGATAGTAGGCCTCATTTTGTTGTGTTCCATTTTATATTTGCTACGTCCACAACTGAATTCCTCACTTGAACTAGGTTTTTTAGGATTATGTGTAGATCCACCTTTCTATTTTGATTACAGTGCACTATAAATCAAACAATTCGATCGTCTCCAACAATAGTGTTCATTTCCATCATCATGAAATGTTGCTATTCTTTATGGTAAGTGTGCTGCTTCTCTTTCCCTCTTCATTTCCATGCATATAGAATCTCCACCATTTCTAAATTCACTTCCTTATCATTTTTTATATGTGAGATGTAATTGTGGTATTACATATATTTCCCTTATAAACTAGAACTATTTAAATTTTGTAATTTACATATTTCTTACCAATAAAACATGTTTTCCTCACCAAAGTTCACATTTCCCTTCTATGTAGCTATATCCCAGTCAAACCATTTTAGATTGTAGCTACATTCTATTAATATACAAGGTGTACAAATCTCCAAAATGCTAAATAGCTTTATGATTGCACATTTGCATAGTGTATGGCCTTCACCTACATTCCATCTGTATACAACGTAAGACTATATATCTTTTATTACATTTTTCATTTCACAACTCCATGTTAATTTATTAAAAATGTATAGCATTGATTTCAACTCAACAAATTTTCTCAGGTGGAAAAGCATTGCTTTCACCATTGATCAAAGTGGTGGACAATTAATGTTTCTGCTTAGGGGTTTGGTGAGAGCCCATGAGGCTCCAAGATCCAATATGGTAGGGTGGAGAGCAGGCCTTCTCTTTTGTGTTCATACTGCAATACATTGCGTGCACAAGGTATGCCTAAATTTTATTTAATTACTCTTTTCTACTATAGCTGTATTGCATATTATTTGTTATGAATTCTACAAGTCTTTATATTTTATGATTTATTTATTGTCTACCAATGGCACGTGTTTATTGCACTAAACTTCACATTATCCTTTCATGTTTGCAGACCATACTCAACCCAAACAATCCTCCTTCATGGATCTTTTGACGCCATTAGATCTTGTATTAAGTCAGTAGGGGGCTGAAACATTGCTTTCGCCATTGATCATAGTGGTGGATAATTTATTTCTTTGCTTGGGGGTTTGGTGAGAGCACATGACGCTCCATGAGCCAATATGGTAGGGTGGAGATTAGGCCTTCTTTTCTTGTCTTCATACTGCATTCTTCCACGTGCACGAGGTATGCCTAAATTTTATTTACTTCATCCCTTCCATTACAGGTGCATTGCATATTATGTATTATAAAATATAGAACTCTTTATATCTCCTAATTAACATATTTTCTATCAATTACAGATGATCACTGCACTAAAATTCACATTTTTTTGTTATTCTTGCAGAGCATACTCTAGCCATAATGCAGATTTTGATGATCTTGTATAAAGTGAGTAGGGGCCGAAACATTGATTTCACCATTGAGCATAGTGGTGGACAATTTATTTTTATGCTCGGGGGTTTGGTGAGAGTGCATGGTGCTCCATGACCCAATATGGTAGGGTGGAGATTAGGCCTTCTTTTCTTGTCTTCATACTGCATTCCGCCATGTGCATGAGGTATGCCTATATTTTATTTATTTCATCCCTTCCATTACAAGTGCATTGCATATTATGTATTATAAATTATAGAACTCTTTATATCTCTTGATCTACATGTCTATCAATTACAGATGATCACTACACTAAACTTCACATTTTGTTGTTATTCTTGCAAAGCATACTCCAACCATAATGGGGATTTTGATGAACTAATGTGTTATAAACGAGATTTCAGAGTAATCATAGTGAATGCAAAATTAGTCACAATGGTCAAATAAACAATTAGATCCTCATCAGAGTGGTGGATGATGTATATTCTTGCTCGGGGGTTTGGTGAGAGCCCATGAGGCTCCATGACCCAATATGGTTGGGTGGAGAGAAAACCTCATTTTGCTGTGTTTCATTTTATATTTTCTATGTGCAGATCTCTATCCTTTTGACATAAGATTTAAACAAGATTCAAATGTTTCATAGGTTGTATATTGAGTTTACTATTAAAGATTTCTTTCAACATTGATTACATTGAGACAACAATCTCTATTTTTAAATCTTGGATCCAAAAAGTTTGTATGTAATCTTTTGAGATATATTCTGATCGCATGTAAAGTCAAATTCCCAAACAAAATGAAAAAATGTAGTTCAAAATTAACATCAACAGAATCGTATGGATGCTATTATCTCTTTATTGTTATGGTTGTCCATGACTTATGAAAATATACTTATTTGACAATTGTATCTCCTATTGTAAACCAATAATATTATAACCTTTCAGATAATTCTATTATGCTTGACGTTAGTATACATACAAATCTGTACATAGGGGTAATAAGATATGACAACACAAAACAAATGTTCCAGCTAAAACTTACAATATATACTTCCATTGGCTACATACATATATCCACACACCTTCTGCTCTCTCTCAGATAGCATTCCATCCATTTGTACTTCCCTCTGCCTATCGACTCATCTTTGCATGTCACTACACCCAACTGCTAGTAGGAAAAGATGTTCTACATAACCAAATGGTGGAAGCGATAGAGTGTAGGTAAATATCATATCCAACATACAAATTGAACACCCAATAGAGGAGAATTCCATTGTGGCACCTTGCATGGCCTTCTCTTCTACATGTCTTCCATGCATTGCAAACTTCACATTTGCATAGTCCTCTAGCTTCTTGTAACGGTTTACTAATGCCTGGTCTGTTTTGCTTATCTACAAATCTCAACAACTTGTTTCAAACTACAAACATCTTCTTAAATGACTAATCATCTTCACCTTGTGTAGCTTCTACAATCAAACACCAAGGAGAATATCTTTATCTACAATCAAATTCCAAGGAAAATAACTTCATGGAGATCGTTGTCATTTGAGAGTTTTTGTGGCATATTTTCCATTTTGCAAATTCCTTCTTTTCCTATAGACTTTGATGCATAGGTACAGGGATGAAATCACTTTGATACCATATGAAGGTGAATAGTGGATTGGTTATTGATTGATGAACATACACAATATTTATATAGGAGAAATAGTTCAACAACCTATTCATAATTGAAGACATAACCACGACATAGCTAGTCGATAGTAATTTAAACAATGTAACACAACTAACTATGCTCTCTCCTATTTCTCTCTATATTTTTCTACCCTTCTCTCCTCCTATATGCATCTATATTTTCCTCTCTCTTTTATCTCTCTCTCAACTCTCACTTTTAATTTAGATTTTTATTAATATTATTATTAAAAAATAATATTTATTTAAAACTTATTAATATATATATTAAATTAAATAATAATATTATTTAAATTTCCATATAATATATATGAAAACCATTTATATATTATATATGTTATAGTATAATAATTATTCAAATAAAAATATAAAAACGTTTTAAACATTAATTTATTATTTATATATTATGGCATACGGTAAATTCACTTTACAGCTAGCAATTCGTGGCCAATAATTCATGTGAGAAAATTCACCATCAATTCACCACAAGTAAAATTCATCACCAATGATTTAGTGGGCCCAAAAAATTAATTGCATTAATATTTTTAATATATATTTCCAAAACTTTGAATTTTTTTAATGCGGTTAATTTCCATGGTGATGAATTGCTGGTGGTGAATTTTACTTGAAGTGAATTTGTCATGGTGGTGAATTTTTGTGGATGAATTGTTGATGGTGAATTTTCCTAAAACCATATATCATATTTATAATATATTATAATATAATCATTATTAAAATCTTAAAAAGAAAAATATATAATAAATATATTATAGAAATTATATTAAAATAAATTATTTGTATGTTAAAATGAACTATTTATATATAGTATATATATTATAATATTATAATTAGTAAAATAATTAAAAAATATTTTTTTAAAAAAATAACCATCTAATTTATTATTAAAAAACTATGAAAACCTACCACAAGAAAAAATGAGACAAACAAAAACCAATCTCCATACAACCATTGATTCAATCTATTCATATTAAACAAAAATTCAATCTGAATATATATTTTATTGGTTGAAATTATAATATGACAAGAATGAAATTGAATAGCTATTCATATGTCAGCCTTTCCAATTTTGACATATGTTGCACGTAACCCATTATGTTACACATATTACCCTTGATGATGTATTTAGATGTCATGTGAGGAATGTTTCAAATGACTAAAATTTGTTTTTATTGACATGAGAAATTTTTTCAAGGAACTATCGACATCAATGAACATGTGGTTCAACAAAGGTAGCTCGACGAAGGCAGTTGAATGAAGGCACAAGATTTATTCAATCGTCCTGCATACCTTATCTGAAAATCTGTCATTGATGGAAAAAATAAGCTCGGTGAAGCTCCTACAAGAAATTCCTTAGTGTAATAATATATTAAGAGAAATAGATTCATCAAAGACTTGACTGATTTATCTAAATAGAAAAACAAATATTCAAAGAAATGTAAAAACTATTTTTTTAAGGTTTTTAAAAACAAACTCTTTGTTGTTTGAGGATAAGAGTTAAAATAAATGACACTTAGCTGCTTACTTTCTCAACAAAGAATACCTAGTTTGCTGCATTAAACAAGGTTGGCCAAAACTACTATTAAAAATCCATCCATAAAATTTTCAATCATTCAACATAGACTTTGAATAGTTCAAAAAAATAGAAAAATGAATTTTATTTGTCAAGGGTGGTTCAAAAATAGTGTGTTAATATTCGTTAATGTTGAAGGGTGGTTCAGCCAGAGATTTTGGGCTTTACATTATTTTTAATGTTAACATAATCAGTGTGTTCAATATTCATGGCATTGTCGTCTTAGAAAATGGGAGAGTTTAACATATTCCATTCAAGATATCATGTGTTTGCATTTGATGGGGCCGAGCTTGTCGAGTTCGTGCTAGTACCAAGTCAGGTGCTCTTAGTTTAAGAGTCCAAGTAGGGATTCACCAAGCCAAGTCTGCCCATGAGCTCATTCTGATTGTTGGTGTGGCCAAATGGTAGAAAGTGCTAGGCGTGGAGTGCTGGCCATTCAAAAGGTTGGAGCAACGTGGAGTTGGAAGGCATGGAGCACGAAGAAGCGCCAAGTCATGCTGGGCATGGCGGATCCTCTCGGTAGGTTGCAGAAGTGTGTAACTCTACTGGAGTGATTGGAGATCACTTGGGCATAGGTTGTGTCTAGGATGCAGTCTACTGGTGGGCGTTGCGGTGGCGTTTAGTGATGGGTACAAAGTTAGTTACACTAGGTGTGCAGGGTTGGCTGGCTATGAAGATCAAAAGGGAAGAAAGTGGGGGATTGGGTGAAAGTTCGGTGTCATCCTACAACATGTTGGGATTCGTACAAATAGCTTATATAGTAGGGGTATGTCATTCGAAGAATGCATGACATAGTGTGTTGCGGTAGTGTTCAGGGGTTGGCTCTAATGCAAGTCGCAGAGAGAGAGCTGAGTGTCAGAGCTCGTCGTGCAATGGACGAGACAAGCGTGTGGTGACTCCCAACTCAGTGAAGCGGATGTAGCTGGGGACTTAGCATGGGTCGGCTCTAAGGCATTTCATCAAGGGAGTCAGATGCTGGACTCATCCATGATGAGGAGCTTAGGACTTATGAGGGAGCTAGGAATCTAAGCTGGTGCTAGATTATCTGGGAGATGCAAGGAAGATCTCATGGGCGCTAGGAAGAAGGAGAGTAGGGTGCACTAGATGCTTGGGTGTATCCAAAGTAGGGAGCTAAGTTAGAGGTGTGTTGGGCACACCACCCTCAAGGATAGAAGAGTTGGTTGCAGATAAGTCGAGGAAGGTAGTTAGGGAGATCTCAGGGGGTTGCTTAAGTGCATTCATGGAGACAGAGCCGAGTTGGCATGGGATCAACGTCCATATGGTTGGGAGCAATTAAGGTGAGCTTGGTGAGGTCGGATTGGGGGTGCTGTGGGAACCAAGTGGAGAGCTCATGAAGGAGCAAGTCATTATGCTGGGATACATGGGGTGTCTGGGTGCAGTGCAGAGTGAGGGGTGGCTTAGAAGTTGAGATGTGTTCCAAGAGCAAGAGGAGGACTCAGAGAGATAGAGCTGGGCTTGGACATATGCATGAGGTCAGGAGTGCTCTGGGAGCGTGAGTATAAGAGGTTACCAAGGGATCACCAATGGGGCATGTGTGCAATGGTATGGATCTAGTCCAAGGGGAGTTCGAGGCTTGGAACGAAAGTGAGCTAGGATCAAGGTGGGCGAGTTAGTAGTCAGAAGTCTTATGGGGGAAAGAGAAGATGAAGACTCGGGTCAACCCACATGAGTCTATACAGAGTGCAACATAGTCCAAGTAAGTGGACAAAGTGGTGCCAAGGGCAAGAGTTGAGGTGAGTGAGTTGGAGGCAAGGAGCATTGAAGCGCAAGGGGCGTGGAGCTGGGTGTAGGCAAGCTGAGCTGAGCAAGGCGAGTTGAGTTGGAAGTAGCTCTCATGGAAGCTAGGAGTTGGTGTAGAGTTTTGAGCTTATCCAAGGAGTCAACGTGAGTTGGATTTAGAGCATGGGAGTGAAGGGTGTTGAAGGGGTGGTATGGGACACTCTAGAGTTAGGGCTCGTGTGAAGGGCTGCATGTACAAAGTTAAGTTCTGAAAGAGGGGCTCGCAGGTGTTGGAGAAGGCATAGTTTGTGGATCTGAAAGGGGCTCGTTCGAAGTGGGAGTCACAAGTATGGTTTGATAGTGCCAAACGGGTGTTGGAAACTCTGAGTTAAGGAAGGAAAAATTTCATCCAATCGCTAGCCCCATGAGAGTTGGTATCAGAGTGGTGTTGGTAGTAAGAGACATGGAATCAAGGATTCCCTTAGACCAGGAGTTGGTTTCAGCGCAGTAGGGTTGAGTCAGGGACTGACTTGAGTCCGAGTTGGTGGGAAACTCGAAGGGTTTACAGTTGGAAGTTGTTGGGAGTACAGGGTGCTTTATTCTAGCAGTGCAATGGTTGCATGCAGACTAGCTTGGCCAGAGGTGTGTCGTCAAGGAAATCTTACACGTTAGAAGCTTTAGTGTTTGAGGGAGATCTAGGAGGCGAGTGTGAGTTGGTGTTGAGGAAGATGTCAGAACTAGGTTGGGCAGTTCTCAGATGGGAATGTCAATTTGATGCATAAGGTTCATGTGGATTAAACTTGATTGTGAGGGAAATCGGCTATTCCTCTGATGCATCAGCGCAAGGAGTTTGTGGATGAAGAGCCCCTTGTGCTCATCTATGCATGTCAAAATTCTTGTTAAGTCGGCCAAGAGAAGTCTAAGAAGGGACGTTGGTCGCGGTGGCTAGTTCAAGGAATTTGGATCACCTTGGGAGTCATGTCAAAAGGCAACATATAAGTGCAGAGGTGAACTGGGTCTGTGGTACAAAATGTTGGTGCCTCAAGAAAGTGGTCTGGTTGTGCCTTCAGTTGAGTGCAACACTGCTTCGAGTAAGGGGGACTTGGTTTCACAATGATGTTGCGGTTGGTAGGATAAGTTCAAGGAGTAGGAGCACAAGGTTGTGCGTCTGAGGAGCAATCAATTGGCAGTGTCAAGTTTGTAGAGGTCTACTCTTGGGGCCGAGTTGCATAGAGTAGTGTACTGCAGTGGGGCATGTAAGACCAGGGTATCAGTTAGACATGAGAAGTGATGGTAATGGGGGGCCTACACGAGGCAAAGCTCAAGGTGTAGAATCTGGTCCAGGACCAATCCGAGGCGAAATTGAAGTGGTGATTGAGGTTGGGAGTCTAGAACTTGTTAAGAGGCCGAGTCACAAATGGAAGTTAAAGGAAATGGAAGTACTTTGCAGGGGACTAACTAGATGGCAGGTTGGATTGGTGGCAGTAGGTGCAAACCAGGAGATAGTGTCATGAGTTCAGTGGGGTAGGCATTTGGGATGTTTGGAGGTGAAGCCAGAACAAAAGTATTGTGGGTGGAGCTGAGTCAGAATTGCTTGTTGGTGAAAGTGCATTGTATGGCATTTGATTCAGGAGGTAGGTTTGCAGAGAGACGTTGGTTTTTTTGGGCTACAGGAAAATTGGTAGTGCGGCGGGAGACATTGAGTCGATGTGGGTGCTCAAGGAGTGTGCCACGATGCTGTGTTAGGGCAGAACAAGATAGTTTGACGGATTGAAGTGGGCAAACCAAGCATTGCAGATGTTGTTCAATGCAGTGTGGCGTTGGAGGCTGGAGGTGGTGGTTATTGAGATGGCCGAGTCACAGGGTGTTTGTCAGGTCAAGGCTTGGCAAAGGTAGGCACAGGGTGTGTGGAGATGAAGCAAAATAGGTTGGTTTGTGTGGAGTCGAGTCGGCAGTGGAGGTCGGCGAAGTGAAATGGGATTTGATGAAGTACTGGGAAAGCACTGGAGACAGGAAGTGTATCGGTGGGCATATGTTGTAGGCCAGGAAAGGGTGGAAGTCAAGGACTTGCCACTGGGTCATGTTTCTTTAGTTTGGGTTGTTGGAGGCTAGGGGCTAGGTGTTCAAGGAACATGTCGTGTGGTCGGTCAGCAGGCAAGTCAGAGTGATGCAACAGAAGGAAGTCGCAAAGCCAAAGGTGGAAGGTGCAATCTTGGGAAGTCATTTGTGGTGTGGCGATTATGGGTGTGCCACAAGGCTAAGTCAATGTGAGCGAGGTGTTCATGTGGTTTCTTCGTGGGACAGGGCATTATATTTGGGTTTAGGGCCATGGGATGTGGCGAGCCAGGTTGTTGGTTGCCGAGTTACGAGTTTGGTGCAACTGGCCTTGCACTGAGGTCAGCTTGGGCCAAGGTTGTGTAGAGATGATGCATTAGCCAGGACGAAGAACACAGTAACTCAGTAAGTTCAAGAGAGGAAAAACTTAGTAGGAAGTCAAGTCAGTGGGGGCTTGCAATGTTGTTCGAAGTCTGGGACTTGCAATGGGAGTTTGGGCTAGTGTCTGGGACATTGGGTGCATCAGAGTATGGAGGATTCAGAAATAGTGCAAGGTGAAGGTTCAAACCCTTCAGGACAGGTCTCCAATGTTTGGGAGTGGGAAAGGATGCCCTAAGCCATAGTTGTCCGTCGTCGAGGGTGTCACCTTTTTTGAGTGGGGGAAAATGTAAGGGGGTGTTTGCATTTGATGGGGCCGAGCTCGCCGAGTTCACGCTAGTACCAAGTCAGGTGCTCTTGGTTCAAGAGTCCAAGCAGGGATTCACCAAGCTGAGTCCGCCCATGAGCTCATTCTAAGTGTTGGTGCAGCTGAATGGCAGAAAGTGCTAGGTGTGGAGTGTTGGCCATGTGGAAGGTTGGAGCAACGTTGAGTTGGAAGGCATGGAGCACGAAGAAGTGCCAAGTCATGTTGGGCATGGAAGACCCTCTTGGTAGGTTGCATAAGTGTGTAACTCTACTAGAGTGATTGGAGATCACTTGGGCGTAGGTTGTATCTGGGATGAAGTCTATTGGTGGGCGTTGTGGTGGCATATAGTGCTGGGCACAAAGTTAGTCACATTGGGTGTGCAAGGTTGGCTGGCTGCGTGGATTGGAAGGCAGGAAAGTGGGGGATCGGGTGAAAGTTAGGTGGCATCCTACAACATGTTGGGATTCATACAAATAGCTTATATAGTAGGGGTATGTCATTCGAAGAATGCATGACATAGTGTGTTGCGGTAGTGTTCAGGGGAACACACACTCGGAGTCTGCGTGGGAGATGAGGAACCCAATGGAACGGGTGACTCTAGACTCTTCCCTTACAGGGGTGAAGAAGATGTAACCCCGACACCAGGCTTAGGGGAGATGGTGTGCTTCATGGATCTTAGGGGTGACGAAGTGTCACTCTGCCATGGGGAAAAGTGGAGGGGTTCTCTAGTGAGATCGAAGTCCCACCACTTGGTGAAATGTAGGTAGCCAAGTCTAGCACAGGTCGGCTCTAATGCAAGTCGCAGAGAGAGCTAAGTGTAAGAGCTCATCACGCAATGGACGAGACAAGTGTGGGATGAGTCCCAACCCAGTGAAGTGGATGTAGCTGGGGACTTAGCATGGGTCATCTCTAAGGGACGTCGCCGAGGGAGTTGGATGCTGGACTCATCCAGGATGAGGAGCTCGAGACGTATGAGTGAGCTAGGAATCCGAGCTGGTGCTAGGTTGTCTGGGAGATGCAGGGCAGATCTCAGGGGTGCCAAGAAGAAGGAGAGTAGGGTGCACCGGATGCTTGGGTGTATCCGAAGTAGGGAGCTAAGTTAGAGGTGTACTGGGTGCACCACCCTTAAGGATAGAAGAGTTGGTTGCAGCTAAGTCAAGGAAGGTAGTCAGGGAGATCTCAGGGGGTTGCTTAGGTGAAGTCATCGAGACTGAGCCGAGTTGGCATGGGATTAGTGTCCATATGGTTGGGAGCATTTGGGGTGAGCTTGGTGAGGCCGGATCAGGCATGCTGTGGGAACCAAGTGGAGAGCTCATGAAGGAGCAAGTCATTGTGTTGGGATACATGGGGTGTCTAGGTGGAGTGCAGAGTGAGGGGTGGCTTAGAAGTTGAGATGTGTTCCAGGAGAAAGAGGAGAACTCAGAGAGATAGAGTTGGGCTTGGAGGTATGCATGAGTTGGTCAAGAGTGCTCTGGGAGCGCAAGTATAAGGGGTTACCAAGGGATCACCAACGGGGCATGTGTGCAGTGGTATGGAGCCAGCCCAAGGGGAGCTTGGGGCTTGGAATGGAAGTGAGCTAGGATTAAGGTGGGCGAGTTAGTAGTCAGAAGTCTTATGGGGGACAGAGAAGGTGAAGACTCGTGTCAATCCACAGGAGTCTCTATAGAGTGCAACATAGTCCAAGTAAGTGGAAGAAGTGGTGCCAAGGGCAAGAGATGAGGTGAGTGAACCGGAGGCAAGAAGCGTTGAAGCGCCAAGGGTGTGGAGCTGGGTGTAGGCGAGTCGAGCTAAGTGAGGCGAGTTGAGTTGGAGGTAGCTCTCATGGAAGCTAGGAGTTGGTGCAGAGTTTGGAGCTCATCCGAGGAGTCAACGTGAGTTGGAGTCGGAGCATGGGAGTGAAGGACGTTGAAGGGGTGGTATGGGACACTCTGGAGTCAGGGTTCATGTGAAGGGCCACATGTGTATCATTCCACGATGCATGTGCAAAGTCGAGTTTTGAAAGAGGGGCTCACAGGAGTTGGAGAAGGCGTAGTCTTTGGATCTGAAAGGGGCTCGTCTGAAGTGGGAGTTGCAATTATGGTTCGGCAGTGCCGCACGGGGGTTGGAAACTTTGAGTTAAGGAAGGAAAAAGTTGATCCAATCGCCAGCCCCGTGACAGTATTGGGTTTATGTTATTGTGAAGTTACTTCATCTTATTTTCATTTAACTAGTATATATATATTTAACATAATTGTAAATTAGTATTTAATACAATTATTTATTTATATATATATATATTATATTATATTAGTTTCTTGAAAATTAATCTCATTTTGATTTTATTGTCGCTCTTGCTGCAATTTTGATTTACAGTTTTTTTCGCTCGCTGCTAAAAAAAATTCCCACAAACCCAATTTCCGAAAGATCTCCTCGTGTTTAGACAAATCAGCCAAATGGGTGTTTGACAAAAGGACTGGTTGCATGGTTTCCTTAAGAGAATCAAGAATTTTGGCCTTCTGGAATGAGATTTGCCTACCTTTTTTTTTGCCCTTTTTTAGCTCGATGACATGATCTTGATGATGTTGGTGGCAGTGGTTTTTGTTGCTGGTGGTGGTGTCGCTATGAGGCAGACCTCATCTTTATCATTGCTGCTGTATCTGGAGCTCCTCTTCAAAACAACGTCCTCCTGCTGTTGTTTTTGTTCTTGATCCTGTTCATGCTCTTGTTCGTCCTCTTGCTCCTCCTGCTGCAACTCCTCCTTCTTTCTACCATAGAAAAAAAATACAATGTCCGATAGATAAAAAAAGTAAGGAAGAGAATGCTAACTGCAACGCTTGAAAATCTTTGGTGTTCCCCCAGATTTTTTCGCAGTAAAATTTCCAAGGACTTTACGTCGATCTCTCTCTCGAATCCCACAATGGTTAAAATGTAACTATCTACCAATGCATCCGCATGCCACTGGACTCGGGGGTTCTTCATGCTTGGCTATATCAACCATGTAGCTGACATCATCTGTTTTCTTCATTACAATCTCTCTTAGTTTTATCTTAGGCTCTTCAAAACCATCAGCATCATCATGAGCATTTTGCTTAGAAGCAAGCTGGCCTTCTGCCAGTTTACCCTTGGCCGTCTTCATTCTTATCGTAATAACACTACAGATCCTCCTTTGCAAGCTTAAATGCTACTGTGCTGGGAAGGGAAAAGAAGTAAGACAAGAATTATATAATAATGAAGGTATCAAAGACGTGCAAGAATATTTATGCGGTAAGGTGGCAGTTATTGCTGATATGAGACTCGATTTCCCTGTTCAAAGTGGGCAGTGAAGAAGGTAGCCACGCCTCCAAGAACTCTTAGTTTGTCTGTAAAAATCTCTTTCCCTCTTAAAGCGGTCGAGAACATTGAGAATGCTGAATCTTGAGCTAGGAATTGAGAACGATAGAGGCGAAGGTCCAGTATTGTGCAATCACCTAAATGACCATATTTTTGCAATCCTCCTCCATCCTCAGTAAATACGTAGGCGATCTAAAGTTGGGTGCGCATTAAACTAATGAAGTCTGGTAGTGCATTAAACATTTCGTCACCAGACTATGATAAACATCCTTCAGACAAACAGTCAGGTGAAGAAATGATTTTCATACTTGAATATTTACACGGCTTTTTTTTCCTCTTTGGAGCCATCGTACATCGTCGACGAAAGGCGACGAAATATTCACGTGTATAGTAAATTGACCGAACAGGAAAAAAATGAGCTTTCGGGAGTTCTGTTGTACACGCATAAAATGAGGCTTTTTCTACAATCGCATTTTTGTTAATTATGTATGATAAATATTTTTTCAAAGTATTTATTATCTATTAATAATTGTTATATGTTTTTAATATCTTATAAATAATTTATTAAAATATTTAAATTTTAGTTTATTAAAGTAATAATTTATAGTTTTATTATAATTTTTTCAATATCTTTTATTATATTTTATTATTATATATTCTATATTTCTTTAATTCATTTTAGGTTCACTTTAATTTGAATTGTTCTCTATGAAATAATTAACATACATGTGTCATATTTCAAGATACAAGTTGACAAATACTTAAACCTTGCTTAATTTTGACTTCTTGCATCCAAAGGGCATGTCTTCAAATACCTTAATACAATTCAATGGCGTAAAATTGAACTTGGTTTAATTATGTGACATAAAATAAACCCCCACACTTATAAAACTTTAAATTTTAAATTGAGCAAATGTTATCCCCTTCTAACTAACTATACCCATTGAATTGATTGTAAGTATTTCAAATCATATTTTAAAATTACTTATAATGTGGAAAGTCCTATTGTAATGCGATCTAGAGAGTACATATCTATTAGAAATGAGGAGAGCATTGTGATGAGAAACAAGCACAAATGAACAATGCAAAGATTGTATTTAGATGATCCAAATTACATTGAGTAAAAAGCCTTGCATATATAGGCAATGATGAGGCAATCCACCTATGAGGTGGATTGACAAGTGCCCCATAATGTAGCACAAATGAGTAGATAAGTGTCCTATAGGTGTCAACCTTAGAAACACTTGGAGTGTGCAAACCAACAACCTCTATGACCAAGTCATCAACCTTGTGTGCCAAGTGTTGAGTGACCTTTCAGATGAGATGGAAAGTCTTCCAACCTCAAAAGGTGTCTGCATGAGGTTAACCAAATAACTTGGTAACCTTTAGGGGTCTAAAAGGCTGCACATTCAGTTAGATAAGAAGTTTTCTAACCTCATCAACCTAATAACACTTAAGTATAGTGAATAGATTAATTATTCACACTAAAAATATCTAGGAGATATTTGGGATCTAAGGCTTTCTAAGGAATTATCTAGTAAAATATTAAAATATTCCATCAACAATTACCAATGGCTAGGCATATTGAATGATTGCTAACGTGTCTTCAATATTTCTTAGTAATATGTTGAATTAACCCATCTAATAGTTTGACCAAGGGTGAATACACCTTATATAGCAAGCACGTTAAAGACATTCATAAACCTTGTCAATGTCTTCGTTTGAGGTTTGGATATCAATGCAAGCTATTTTTAAGATCACATAACATACATGTAGAAAGTTGATTTTATATAAAGGGATTGATTATGTGGTTCAATTTTGACCTATGTCAATTTCACAACACGAATTTGACTCAAAGCTTGGATCATTCAATTTTTAGTTTGAAAATAGTTATCTTTAACACATCTCATGGTTCTAACATAGTGATGAATCATTTTACACCATCTATCATAGTCAAAATGATATTGGATCTAGAGCTAAGTACATTCATTGCATGTACTTAAAATTATGTTAATTTATTATCACATTTACTAATTGATTATTAGTCTCAACTCTATATCCTAGGTCAAATTTATTATGTTTGCAAATTGATTAAATATACTCTTAGGATAATGCATATAGATAGTTTATCACTTTAAAATGATTGTTATTTTCAATTAAAATTTTTCTTCACCATCCTTTATGATTCAAAGAAAGAGTAAAATCCTTTTTACATAAAATATTTGAGACAATCAAGTAAAATGAAAAAAATTAAATAAGAAAATACAATTTTCACCATTACAAAAATATAGGTCCAATTGAACAATTCCAACTTATTAATTTACATATATTTTTATAAATAGTTATTGACTAACATAAACTAGAAAATTATATCAATGTTACTATGTTAAATTATAATATTTTGATAAATAATTAATTATGTTTTTATAATTTTTTAATATTAACCTCTTAATTCTATATTAATACATGGTTAAATTAAATCCTTAGCTTTCAATTCTTTTATTTGACTCATATAATCTAATCATCAAAATCTGAAAGACTTGTATAACAAAAATAAAATAATAAATAGTAAATAATGAAAGGTTATGATATTGCTATCAGGGCTGAGCAAGTTTTACAAATGGGGTTGCAAGCTATGTGGGATTAACCTTGGGAAAAACTTCATGGTTAAGTGTGCTTGAGCTGGAGTAGTACTGGGATGGGTGACTTCCCGGAAGGCCAAGTGCTTCACCTCTGTGAGCATCACCTAGATGCAATCAGTGCTAAGTGGACCATTTATTATCATGAGAGATGGATTCTTGTGAACCACTACTCATGAAACATGGGTCAATGAGTTTGACTCGTAAAACTACACGATTGAATACTGATAGCAATATCACAATTTAACATGCTATGGAAAATACCTCTACTTATGAATCCTGAAGACTCGCCTGTTGAGGAGTTCTAAACAAGTCAGAAAATAATATTTAATTGATTTAGAGATTCGTCCAATTCTTGCGATCGATTTGTTTTAATCGAAAATACGAATATGCAGACTAGAGGAGGAAATGAAAACATTTTGTTTATTCATTTTTGTTTTCTCTTGAACTAATTCATATTGTTGGAAATATTACTACAGGCGGCACATTGAGGGAGATGCGCACTTGGCCATGCTATTAAACAGCCATTTACGACACTCTCAAGCATTCAACTATCTGAGGGAAAGAGAGTTCGGAGACGAAATAAATCAAAGATAATTGACTAAATAATTAAAAGACTTTGGCCTGGTAAGAGCCATAGAAGTTCCGATCGCTTCAAATCATGACAATAGGATAACAGGTGAAAAAACAATATATAATTGATTAACAGAAACAGATTCGTCAGAGACTTGTGACTGATTTATCTGAATGGAAAAACCAAATATTCAAAGAAATGCAAAAAATGTTTTTTTTTTGACGTTTTTCAAAAACAAACTCTTTCTTGTTTGAAGACAAGAGGTAAAACAGACGACACTTAGCTGTTTATTTTGTCAACAAAGAATACCCAGTTGGCTGTATTAAATAAGGTTGGCTAAAACTACTGTTAAAAAGGCGTCCATAAAATCTTCAATCATTCAACACAGATACGAATAGTTCAGAAAAAAATAAAATAATAAATTGAATTCTGTTTGTCAGGGGTGGTTCAAACAGTGTGCTAATATTCGTTAATGTTGAAGGGTGGTTCAACCAGAGATTTTGGGCTTTACATCAGTTTTATTGTTAACAACAACAGTGTGTTTAATATTCGTGGCATTGTCATCTTAGAAAAATGGGAGAGTTAAACATATTCCATTCAAGATATGTAATGGGTTTCATCTTATTTCCATTTAAATATTCGTTAATTACATATGATAAATAATTTTTCCTATTTACAAGTAAATAATTGTTGAGGTTTTTAATATTTTATAAATAATTTATTAAAATATTTAAATTTTAGTTTATTAAAATAATAATTTATAGTTTTAATATAATTTTTTTCCAATTTTTTTATTATTATATATTCTACGTTTCTTTAATTCATTTTAGGTTCACTTTAATTCAATTTGTTTTCGGTGGAATAATTAGTAGACATGTGACATATTTCAAGATACAAGTTGACAAATACTTAAACTTTGTTTAATTTTGACTTCTTGCTTCCAAAAGGTCTATCTTCAAATACCCTAATACAATTCAATGGTGTAAAATTGAACTTGGTTTCATTATGCGATATAAAATCAACCCTCACACTTATAAAACTCTAAATTTTAAATTGAGCAAATGCTATCTCCTTCTAACTAATTATACCCATTGAATTAATTGTTAAATATTTCAAATCATATTTTAAAATTACTTATAAAGTGGAAGTCCTAATATGATATGATTTAGAGAGTACATATCTAGGAGATATTTGGAATCTGATATGATTTAGAGAGTACATATCTAGGAGATATTTGGAATCTAAGGCTTTCTAAAGAATTATCTAGTAAAATATTAAAATATTCCATCAACACTTAGCATCACACATCAACAATTACACATGGCTAGGCATATTGAATGATTGTTGGCGTGTCTTCAATCTTTCTTAATAATATATTGAATTAACCAATCTAATAGTTTGAACAAGGGTGAATACACACTATCTAGCAAGCGCATCAAAGACATTCATGAACATTGTCAATCTCTTCATTTGAGGTTTTGATATCAATGCAAGCTAGTTTTAAGATCACATAGCATACATGTAGAAAGTTGATTTTGTATAAAGTGATTGATTATGGGGTTCACTTTTTTGATCTATATCAATTTCACAACATTGTTTTGACCCAAAAATTGGAACATTCAATTTTTAGTTTGGAAATAGTTATCTAACACATCTCAAGGTTCTAGCATAGAGATGAATCATTTTACACCATCTATCATAGTCAAAATGATATTGGATCTAGAGCTAACTACATTCATTGCATGTACTTAAAATTATGTTAATTTATTATCACATTTATTAATTGATTATTAGTCCCAATTCAATATCCTAAGTCATAGTTATTTATGTTTACAAATTGATTAAATCTACTCTTAGGATAAATGCATATAGATAGTTTATCACTTTACAATGATTAATTTTTTTAATTAAAAAATTTCTTCACTATCCTTTTGATAAAGAGAGAATAAAATCCCTTTTACATAAAATTCTAGGGTAAAATAACAATAATTGGATAATTATCCTTATTCTAATTAGAATATTTGAGATTTTCACATAAAGTGAAAAAATAAATAAATAAGAAAATACAATTTTCACCATTACAAATATATAGGTCCAATTGAACAATTCCAACTTTTTTTTGTTGGTAGGTAAACGCTTTTGACTAGAACTATGAACCAGTGAGGCCACATTTGGGGGACCTCATCCCCATCATTCATCCTCTCCTATCTCCCTTCTTCTCCTCTTTCTCTCCTCTCCTCCTCCTTACTTCTCGCCTCCTCCTCCATCTCTCCTCTTCCTCTTCCTCCTCTCCTCTCCTTTCCTTCTCTTCTCCTCTCCTCCCTACCTCTCCTCCACCTCCTACCCTCGTCTCCTCTTCTCTTTCTCTCCTCTACCTCTTTCTCCTCTAGCTCTTCCTTCACCCCCGCATCTCGTCCTCCTTCCTCCTTCCACTATGCTTCTCCCCTGCATTCCCCCCAAACCATTGACACCAACTGCTACCTGCACCACCCCAACCGCTGCTCTGCTACTCCCATCAACGAAACTCCTGTCGCCTATCCTCGCCACAAACTCTACGTGCTCCTTCCTCCATCGCAAATCCTTCCACGTCCGTCCTCCATTCATAAGCTGCACAACACCACCACAACCACCATCGATGCAAACACCATCGCCTTCCAACAATCATTCCACCTCCCACACTTTGTGGGACTCAAACTCCTAAAGCAGTGTTTACCACTGCCGTGCAACAACCATTGCGCTGCAAGATCATCCCCAACATTTCCAACTTATTAATTTACATATATTTTTATAAATAATTATTGACTAACATAAAATAAAAATTATATTAATATTATTGATAAATATTTAATTATTTTTAATAATTTTTTAAATATTAACCTCTTAATTTTATGTTGATACATGGTCAAATTAAATCCTTAGCAGTCAATTCTTTTATTTGACTCGTATAATCAAATCATCAAAATCTTAAAGACATATAACAAAATTAAAATAATAAAAAACAGTAAACAATGAAAGATTAATTTAGTAAATTAAATCGTGCACTCTTTTAAAAATTATAAAATATTACTTCAAAAATAAACACCCTCGTTATTTTAACTATGAAAATTAATACACTGCACGAAATCTAAATAAAATCTCGCAGAAACATAGAAATTGGATGATATTTTGAAAAAGTGTACGAGGAAAACGAGTTGAAGACTCGCCTGTTGAGGAGTTCTAAACAAGTCAGAAAATAATATTTAATTGATTTAGAGATCCGTCCAATTCTTGCGATCGATTTTTTTTAATCGAAAATACGAATATTCAGACTAGAGGAGGATATGAAAACATTTTGTTTTTCATTTTTGTTTCTTTTGAACTCCATCATATTGTTGGAAATATTACTACAGGTGGCACATTGAGGGAGATGCGCACTTGGCCATGCTAATATTAAACAGCCATCTACAACACTTTCAAGCATTCAACTATCTGAGAGAAAGAAAGTTTGGAGAAAAAATGAATGCTACGCCGTGGTCGTCTCGCTGGATTGGATTTTCAAGGGAAATTATTTTCTTGCTGGTCATATGGCTGAGAAAGAAAACTTGGAACTTTCTTACAATAAGTTAAATGCTAGTATTGCTTCAACCTGGATTCCCAACTTTAAGAGTCTTGTCCGTCTTAGACTAGCTTCTTGTAAATTAGTTGGAATTCCATCATTTCTTGTGAATCAATTTAACTTGAACTCGCTGGATTTATCTCACAACAACATGCTAGGGAGCATCATTCCAACATGGATATGGGATCTTCCCGAGCTTGTTACTCTTAAGCTTTCATTTAATCACTTAACTGGATCGTTGCCATCAAGACTGACATCCAAGAATCTTCGCTATTTGGATCTGCGCAGTAACAATTTACAAGGTGCGCTTCCCCTGCCGCCACCATCCGGTATTATACTGTTGCACATGTCACATAACCAGTTTACATCAATTCCTTCTGATATTGGTGACTATCTCCATAGAGTAAGATTTGTCTCTCTGTCAAGGAATAAAATTAGTGGAGAGATTCCAAATTTTATTTGCAGCAACAGTGTGGAAGTTCTAGACTTGTCAAACAACATGCTCAGCGGTAATGTTTCTCCTAATTTAGCAGCAAACTGTTCGAGTCTAGCGGTTCTGAATTTGGGTAACAATCATCTGCAAGGTCACATGCCAGGATTTCAAAATGCTTCAGACACTAAATCTGAATGGTAATCTTTTCCAAGGGGCTATTGCATCGTCTTTAGCAAATTGCAGCTTTCTTAAAGTTCTGATATAGGAAATAACAATATAGAAGGAAACATTCCAGAGTGGATTGGAAATTTATCAAATCTACAGATTTTGATTTTGAAGTCCAACAAATTTGAAGGTAATATTCCGAAGCAAATAATTGGTCTCCAAAAACTTCAAATTCTAGACCTTTCTCAAAACAATCTTTCAGGGTTTATTCCAACGGGCCTTTTATAACTGAGAGATTGGAGTTCCATCGGAATAATATTTAATTTTTTAAAGGAAAAAATCTATATTTGTCTAAGTTTATTTCATTCTATTATTTAACACTAATTATTAATTATTTGATCCAAACACATACAACTAGAATTTGTAGCACATGACATCCATACACACCCATGCACAAACACACACTCTCTAACATATTAACATGCATATAGTTTTCTATCGGTGTAATCCTTGAACCTCCTTTAGGTGCAGTACTAGTAGTATGATGATTGTAGAATATATTATATTGACATAAATGTGGCACAAATATTGTATGCTACAAAAATTAATAAATGTATATCTATATCTAGGTGGCATAATGATGATGATAGAACTACATAGAATATAGAATATTCCACCAAAGATGATGTATGATGTAGATTGGTAGATTTCTTGCATAGGTAGTGTATAGAATGTATGGACATATAGATTGTATGACTATATGGTAAATAATGACATCCTCTCAAAAAAGTACAAACTATAAATTATCCAAATCCTATCAAGTTTACTTCCAATCCATATAGATTTTAACCTTTTGTGATCAATTATGAGGTTAGAATTGGGTTAAGTTATACTAGAGTAAACCAACAACAGTGAGTCCCAAATATGGGGCATGAGATTTTTCATTTCAGATGGAGGTGAAAATTAAGAAACACCTTCATTCAAAGCTAGTTTTTCAAACAAAGGTACCTTCATTTGAAGATGAATAAAAAATCACCTTCATTTGAAAGGTATGATGTAGTAAAACCTTCGGATGAAGGAAAATTTTATAAAATGGAAAATAGAGACCTTCAAACCAAGGTCCATTTTTTATTTATGGAAATTATCTTTCATTTGAAGGTCTTTTTCAAAAAAAAAAAAATGAAATGGAAATAGCATACCTTCAAATGAAGGTCCTTAAATACCTTCGAACAAAGGTACATTTTTTCTAAAGTTCTTCAAATGAAGCCTTTAAATGCAACCTTTCCACCTCAGGCCTCAAATTTTCTTCAAAAATTGTTTCCAACGTAGGTTTGAAATAAAAAATGGAATGAATATTGCAAGATAATTTTTATGATTGTAGCACTCAAAATAATTTTTTTAATGAGCATAATTTTGAATATATTTATTTTCTATTTTCTAGTGGACAAATGGTTTTTGGCAATTACCAAGGTCTATGTTCTGCACATGAAAAATAAGTAAAATAATTTTTTTTTTGGAAAATAATTGTGCATTAGTTATTGATGTCATCATTTAAACAAAAAAAGAATTTATTTTAGATGTATGCAATTTTTTTTATTCATTACAAAAGTAACCTGTGTCTAAATTATAGTTAATCTCATTCTAAAAGGTTATAAAAAATAATAAAAAATATATGTACATTATATATTGGTGTTTATTAGAAAATATGAACACAAAAAAATAGAAGCTACAATAATAAAATACAAAATAATTCTTGCTTCCTTATTTTCTATTCAATACATATTACAAATATATAGCATTCTCATATCCTATTTTGTAGGAAACAAATCTCTAAATATATGAGTTTTTTTAACAACTTAAAAACAACTCATAATAAAATTACAACTAATTACTTTCAAACCTAGAATAGCTACTCACTTTTATTTTATCATTAAACTATTCTAATTAAAAAACCTAAAAACTTAATAATGCAATATTCCTAACACCCCCTCATATTGCATTATTCTCCAAACAGGGATAGTAGACCAACCCCAATTCAATAGTTTATCATAAGGTATGAGTAAGAACATACACATCTACTAATGAAAAGCAATGGTAGAACTAGCCTCACCACACTTACTATACTTTCATCCAAGGATAAGGACAAACACATTTACCAATGGAACTGAGGATGGGGACTAACACATTTACCCAAGGTATTACATCAAGTTTGGATAGGGACAAACACATCTATCTAACATCAAGGTTATGAACAGGGATAAACACATCAACACACAACAATTATGATTATAAATAAATAAATATATTTAAGATATAAATAATTGTCAAATTTATGTTTGGAGATTTTTCTTTACAACTATATATTTACATTGTTATGATTATAGAACACCTCTCAATATAATACTTATTTAAAATATAATCAAATATTTAATACTTATATCATATTAATAATTCCTTATATTGACTATGAATTGTAGTTCTATTTATTGAACATAATTTGTAAGGATGTTGTATGTGATAAAAGACCATTAGTCAATTTTCAAACCCTTAGAAATACATTCATAACTCCCTCCATAAAAAAAAATATTTAAAAAAAAATTAATCTTTTGAAATTCATGCTTTATTTGAAAAAACTTATAAAATATTATTTATTAATTATTAATTATTATAGAGAAGAAGTTGTTATAGCATGGAGAAATTGCTTTAACCATACGAAAACATGGACAATCAGAGTTCCTATATACCATTATATGCATTGTCTATCTACGTGGAAATACATCGACAATGATGCCATCGTATATACGAAAGACAATATTGCTTACTTTGAGATTCAGAATGAGTAGTCCAATAACAAGGGAGAAGCCAAATACATAACATAATCCCACACCTAATCCCCACCACTCCATCCTAATTTCTGAATCCTTTTCTCCTTCTTGCTCCTCTCTCCATCATTGTCTTGACAAGAAGAATAGTTGCAGGCTATGCAATTGCAAACTATGCTAGCAAAAGGAATGCTAGAAAGATGGGGATTTCCTATGAAGGATGACTCCTCAAAAGTCAAGAACTACACTCCCTGAGGTACTTTCCCCTCAAGCATGGTGTATGAGATACTAAAGACCTGCAAATAACTAAGAGATTGGAGTTCCATCAAAAAATTTCCATTCAGTTTATTCTATGAAAGATCCAGAGATTCTAATTGTTCCATGCCTCCCAATGCCTTGGGAATTTCCTCAATAAGATAGTTTCTTTATAGATTAAGGCCTTTCAAACCTTGAAGAGACCCCATTTCTGGAGGAATGTTTCCCTAGAGACCGTTACTTGATAGATCCATAAATTTAAAATTTGTTAGAACCATCTCATAACAATGTTGCCTATCTTTTGTTGAAACTGTTACCTTATTTTTATAGTACAAACTAAATGAAAATTGATAGCGAAGCTACTCTAGACTACTATGAGATGCATTGACCATTGATGACAAATTTTGAAGGGTTGTTAGAATTAACCCTGAAAGATTTTTTTGAGAAAGGTCTAGAATTTAAAGCTTTTGGAGACCAATTATTTTCCTTAGAATATTAACCTCAAATTTATTGGACTACAAAATCAAAATCTGTAGATTTGATAAGTTTCCAATCCACTGTGGAATGTTTCCTTCTAGATTATTATTTCCTATATCAAGAACATTAAGAAAAATACAATTTGCTAAAGACAATGGAATAGCCCCTTGGAAAAGATTACCATTAAGATTTAGTGTCTGAAGCTTTCTAACATTTTGAAATCCTAGCATGTGACCTTGCAGACGATTGTTACGCAAATTCAGAACCACTAGAATCGAATAGTTTGCTGCTAAGTTAGGAGAAACAATACCGCTGAGCATATTGTTTGACAAGTGTAAAACTTCCACACTGTTGCTGCAAATAAAATTTAGAATATTTTCACAAATATTATTCCCAGAAGAAGATAAAAAAACATTACTCCCTGAAGATATTCCCCAATATCTGAAGGAATTGAAGATGTAAACTGGTTATCTAACATGTCCACTATTGGGATTAAGGGATCTTAATCTTAGAGTCTCAACATGGTGAATTATTTTTTAATTAATTATTGCATAATTATTTTTATCCTAAATTATTAACTTCCTAAGTTGTCATTCATCTTTGTGGGACCTCTTTGTGAGGTGGCATCCTACATGGCAAGTGATGAGATCTCATAATCCTTAGTTTTTAGGAAGTTAGATATCACTAGGAAGATACTATTTTTTGGGGGAGATGTTGACATATGTTTCCATTTTGGAGTGGAAATTGATTTGGAAATTTCCTTTGTTGACTAAAGAGTCTTGGTTTGTAAATTCTATTATGGATTGGAGTTGGATTTTAGCAGTTGGAAGTTGTGGTGGAGTTCATGTTTGTTAAGTGGTGTGAGGCAAAGAAAGCATCTATTCTTGGTTGTTGCAATTTCTATGTTGAACTTACATTGTATTTGACAAGATGACCGTTATAGATGAGATAGGTGTTGTTTCTTTTGGAAGTTGCTATGTGCAACATTTCATGGATTAGCAAGTTATTTTTGACACAACTTACCTCTTGGGCTTTGAAGTTAGTTTTGGAAACCATTGGAGCCTTCCTTTTCACGTTGAGCTATATTTATGTGTTGGTGCCTTAGCACGTTTTATGAGACAGGCTGAGGATTTTTATAGACACTATTATGCTGCCAAAATTATTCCAGAATCCTGTAAAAGTGTGAAAACTCCTAAAGAGCATAGCTTTGAGATTGTATTGTAACTATTGTTGTTGTTGATTATTACAATTGAGCTAAGTATTTGGAGTGTGGGTTTTTTCCCAGAAGGGTTTTCCCACATATATGTTGTGTTATGAGTTTTTTTTTTTGAATATCTGTTTATGTGTATTTAGATGTGCATCTGAATCTATAAATGTTAATTGGTTTAGAGTTTTTGCAACTTTCTCCTGATAGATTAAGTGTAGGAAACTCTTTTCACCACTTGTGTTTCCTTTCAGTTGGTATTAGAGCGTGACCAGCTTTGATTCTATTATTGGGTTTGAAGGGTTTTTTGAGCTAATCCAAATTTCAATGGGATTTTTCAAAAGTGATTTTCTTGATATCCTGTTGCAGAAAAAGATGGAAAGTGCATCTGGAAGGATTGAGATGGAGAATGATTATTTCGGTGAAGCATTGGTTACAACTTTGGAAACGCAAGCATCATAAGATGTGTGGTTAATTGATTATAGAGCATCTTTTCACATGATGTCACATAGAGATTGGTTCTCGAAATATGAAGAATATGATGGTGTAAAGGTGTATCTCAATGATGATTCTCATCTGAAGATAGTTGGTCGTGGAAGAGTCAGGATAAAATTCCCAGATGGTAGAGTGAAGGGAATTGACGGTGTGTTGCATATCCAAGGTTTGGTACAAAACCTACTTTTAGTGAGTAAATTGAATGATGAGGGTGTGCAAGTTGTCTTCTCGAATGGAGGATGTAAGATGACTAGAGGAGCTATGGTTTTGGCTAGAGGATTTTGGATAGGAACCCTGTTCAAGCTAGATGCATGCATGGTACAATGCAATAGTTCTTTTGAAAAACCAAAGAAGAAATCTTTGGATTCTTCATCCTCATCGTCAGATCGAGTAGAAAAATCTGTAGCGGCTACATCTGATGGTCGTGCATTTTGGGTACCTAAGGGTGCTCATTCCTTGGAAATGAAGCTTCCTGCGGAGAAGACAATGTTATGGCACCAGAGACTTGGCCACATCGGTGAGAAGGGTCTTAGAACCTTGAAATATAAGAGCCTTGTAGAAGGCCTTGAAGATTGCAATCTCGAGTTCAACTTTTGTGAACATTGTATCTTGGGTAAACAAAACCGTGTGCAATTTTTTAAAAGCTCTCATAAGTCTTTTGGGGTTTTGGACTATGTGCATTCTATGTTTTTGGTCCTATGAATGTTCATTCGTTAGGAAAATCTGTATATTTTGTTTCTTTCATAGATGATTATAGTCAAAGGTCATTTATTTATTTTTTCAAAAGTAAATCTAAAGTCTTCAGTCGGTTTAAGGAGCTGAAAGCCTTGGTCAAAAATCAGACTGGTATAAAGATAAAGTGTTTAAGAACTGACAATAGTGGTGAGTTTTGTTCCATAGAATTCAGTAAGCTTTGTAAAGAACATGGGATTGAAATACATAAGACAACTCCATATACCCCTCAACAAAATGGAGTTGTAGAGAGGATGAACAAGATGTTGACGGAGAGGGCTAGGAGTATGCTGAGTGGTGTTGGCCTTGAGCAAAAGTTTTGGGCTGAAGTTGTTTCCACTGCATGTTATATGGTAAACAGATCTCCTACATCAACACTTGTTGATAAGACACCTATGGAGGTGTGGTCAGGCAATAAGCCTTCATTGAGACATATTTGTGTGTTTGGCTGTGAGGCATATGCTCATGTGCCAAGGGAGAAAATGTCAAAGTTGGAAAAAAAGGCTGCCAAGTGTATCTTCATCTGATATGGTATTGGCATGAGAGGGTACAAGCTTTGGTATCCAATGGCCGAAAAGATTCTCTATAGTCGAAGTGTTATCCTCAAAGAGATGAAACCTTCTTCCTTTGTTTTGCAGCCTACAAAAGAACAAAAGAAAGAAGATGTTGTTCAACTTCCTCTTGACTCTAAGAAAGTTGAACCTGAAGCCCAAAATGGACCTGATGATGAGGAGAATTTAAGAAGATCAGAAAGTTTTGAAGAAGAAGAAGAACCTCAACCTCAGCCAGTGAGGAGGTATACATGTGAGAAGTGACAACTGGATAGATATGGATATTCACCAGAGAGGTTTGGATATTCATTGTTGGATTCAAATTGTGTTTTTTATTTGATTTCTAACATTGATGACCCTAGGACTATTAGAGAGGCTACCAGTATGGATGATGCAAATTCCTGGTTGAAAGCCATGGATGAAGAAATGAATGCATTAAAGAAAAACAATACTTGGGATTTGGTACCATTGCATGAAGGACACAAACCTGTTGGTTGTAAATGGGTGTTCAAGACAAAATTGGGTCTTGATGGTAGTGTTGAGAAGCATAAGGCATGGTTGGTCGCGAATGGGGTATTATTAGAAGGAGGGAATTGACTTTGGTGATATTTTCTCTCTTGTAGCAAAGCTGACATCCATACATTTTTTGTTATCAATTGCTACAACATATGATTTAGAGATTGAGCATATGGATGTGAAGACATCATTCCTTCATGGTGACTTGGAGGAAGAGATTTAGATGTCACAGCCAGAGCACTTCGTGGTTAAAGGTAAAGAAAATCTAGTTTGCAAGTTGAAAAAGTCTTTGTATGGTCTTAAGTAGTCACCTAGAATGTGGTATCAGAAATTTGGCACCTATGTGTTGAGTTTGGGATTTTAGAGATCTAAATCTGACCATTGTGTGTATTTCAAAACTAAAAATGGTCGCATTCTCATTATTGCATTATATGTAGATGATATGTTATTTTTTGGGAATGGTAGCATGATTTTAGATTTGAAGTTCCAGTTGTCAGCACAGTTTGATATGAAAGATCTAGGTGCAACAAGGTATATTCGAGGGATGGAGATCAAAAGAGATAGAGCTAATAGAAAGCTTTGGTTAAGCCAGAGCAAGTATATGAATACAGTGTTGCAGAGATTCAACATGTCATCTTGTAGGTCCTTGGTAGTTCCTTTTTTGCATGGGATAAAGTTATTAGTTGAGGATTGTCCAAAATATCCTATTGAGATTGAGGACATGACTAGAGTACCATATGCGAGTGTTGTAGGAAGCCTGATGTATGCTATGGTTTGTACAAGGCTAGACATTGCCCAAGTAGTGGGATTCCTAAGTTGGTTTATGACTAATCCTAGACGAGTGCATTGGGATGCAGTGAAGAGAATGCTCTAATATTTGTGGGGTACTTATGAGTATTCCTTATTTTTTCATGGTTATCCTACTAGACCTCAGCATTTAGTTTGTATTCATGGGTTTGTGGATTCAGATTGGGGTGGTGATGTTGATAGCAGGAGATTCACTAGTGGATATGTTTTCATGATGTTTGGTGTTGCTATCAGTTGGATGAGTAAGTGGCAAGTTGTAGTCACTTTATCCACGATAGAAGCAGAGTATATCACAGCCACTCATGCTTGTAAGGAAGCCATTTGGCTTAAACGATTGTGTTCTGATATTGGTTTTGATGCTGGATAGATTACTATCTATTGTGATAGTCAAAGTGCCATTAGCTTAGCTAAGAATCCTACTTTTCATGCCAAAACAAAACACATTGATGTACAGTTTCATTTTGTTCATGATATGGTAAAAGATGGAAAGGTGAAGTTGGAAAAGGTTGATACTTTGGCGAATGTCACAGATGCATTAACGAAGCCAGTGAGCACTGAGAAGTTCAGATGGTGTGCCAGTTCCATAGTCCTTGGGACCTTGAGCAGTTGATGCTATAAACTCTTGACAGGTCTTCGACAAGTGGGAGAATGTTGGGATTAAGGTGTCTAAACCTTAGAGTCTCAACATGGTGAATTATTTTTTAATTAATTATTGCATAGTTATTTTTATGCTAAATTATTAACTTCCTAAGTTGTCATTCATCTTTGTGGGACCTCTTTGTGAGGTGGCATCCTACATGGCAAGTGATGAGATGGCATAATCCTTAGTTTATAGGAAGTTAGATCTCACTTGGAAGATACTATTTTTTGGGGAGATGTTGACATATGTTTCCATTTTGGAGTGGAAACTGATTTGGAAATTTCCTTTGTTGACTAAAGAGTCTTGGTTTGCAAATTCTATTATGGATTGGAGTTGCATTTTAGCAGTTGGAAGTTGTGGTGGAGTTCATGTTAGTTAAGTGGTGTGAGGTAAAGAAAGCATCTATTCTTGGTTGTTGCAGTTTCTATGTTGAACTTACATTGTATTTGGCAAGATGACCGTTACATATGAGATAGGTGTTGTTGCTTTTGGAAGTTGCTATGTGCAACATTTCATGGATTAGCAAGTTATTTTTGACACAACTTACCTCTTGGGCTTTGAAGTTGGTTTTGGAAACCATTGGAGCCTTCCTTTTCATGTTGAGCTCTATTTATGTGTTGGTGCCTTAGCACGTTTTATGAGACAGGTTGAAGATTTTTAGAGACACTATTATGCTGCCAAAATTATTCCAGAAACCTGTAATAATGTGAAAACTCCTAAAGAGAATAGCTTTGAGATTGTATTATAACTGTTGTTGTTTTTTATTAATACAATTGAGCTAAGTGTTTGGATTGTGGGTTTTTTCCTGAAAGGGTTTTCCCACATCTATGTTGTGTTATGAGTTTTTTTTTTTTGAATATCTATTTATGTGTATTTAGATGTGCATCTGAATAGATATAAATGTTAATTGGTTTAGAATTTTTACAACTCTCTCCTGATAGATTAAGTGTAGGAAACTCTTTCTGCCTCTTGTGTTTCCTTTCATCCACCAGTGAAATATCAGATGGTGGTGGCAGGGGAATAGCACCTTGTAAACTATTATTGTGCAGATCCAAATAGAGAAGGTTTTTAGATGTCAGTCTTGATGGAAATGAACAAGACAACAGGTTAGATGAAAGGTTAAGATTCAAAAGCTCTGGAAGATCCCATATCCATGTTGGAATGATGCTCCCTAGCATATTGTTGCCAGATAAATCCAACGTGTCCAAGTTAAATTGGTTTACAAGAAATGATGGAATTTCAGCTAAATTACAGGAAGCTAGTCCAAGAATGACAAAACTCTTAAGGTTGGGAATCTAGGTCAAGGAAATGCTCACATTTAATTAATTGTGAGAAAGTTCTTAATTTTCTAATCTAGTGAAATTATCAAAAGAGGATAAGGAAATGTGGCCACTTAAACGGTTGTAATTCAGGTGGAGGGTTATTAACTGCACAAGTTTTGAAATTGAGGATGGAATTGTACCATTCAACTGGTTGCCACTAAGACCAAGATAATAAAGTCCAGAAAGGTTACCTATAGAAGCGGGTATGACACATGTTAGGTAGTTGTCTTCCAAGCTCAAATAAACAATTCTAGAGAGGTTGGCTATGGAGGGAGGAAGTGGTCCTGCTAACCCACAAGAACATGTAAAGATTTGCAAGATTAACAAGAGTTGTAATAACTTCACCCACCTCGCTTGATGCTTCCTTTGGAGAGATTTCCACTAAACTAAGAGAGAGGTGCTCCAATCTGGTTAGATTTTGTAGCCAACTTGTAAACCTTGACACCTGTAGTCTTGTTGGGTAATTGGAGTCTATATAGGGTGCGTAGATGCAAAAAATTTGCCAAAGTCTGTGGAATTTCACCTTTCCAGTTACCGTTACTCAAGTCCAGAAAAGTGAGCCTCCTCAACTTTCCAATATCAGAAGGGATATTTGCAAATGAATTATCACTCAGATCTAAATGTTCTAGATGCTCAAGTTTAAACAATGTAACTGAATTTGACCTTGGAAACCACCGTGACTCAAGGTCAGAAAAGTGAGCCTCCTCAAGTTTCCAATATCTGAAGGGATCTTTGCAAACGAATTCCAACTGAGATCTAAATATTTTAAATATTCAAGTTTAAACAAAGAGGAATGGATCTCACCCGTCAAAGCGAAATATGAGAAAATCCAGTTGTGTAACATGACTACCTAAATCATGGCTGCAAGTGACACCTCTCCACTCGCAGAAATTGAATCCTTACCATGACTGTAAGCTGACGTAAAAAGTTCTAACGACCCCCTCTAAAATCTAAGAGATAATTTCTTGCATATTTTGGGCATGCAATTGAAACACAGGTAGAGCGGAGCCATATGACCAACAAGAAAAGCATCTTCTTTGGAAATCCAATCCAACGAGATGACGATGGCGTAGCATTCATTTTGTCTCCAAACAATATTATTTCTCTCACATAGATGAATGCTTGAAAATATTGTAGGTGGTAATTTAACAATAGCTTTATACGAATGTGTTTAGCACGGCCAAGTGCACATCTCCCTCAATATGCCACTTGTAATAATACTTCCAATCAGAAGATCTAATTTAAAAAACAACAAAATGATTTCATTTCCTCCCCACTGAATATTCAGTTTTCATTTAAAAAAATTGATCAAAAGGAATTTGACGAATCTCTAAACCAATCATATATTATTTTTGACTTGCTTTGAGCATTTAGAACTTGTCACCAGGCCAATTGATGTTTAAGACAAATTCCTAATGAAATCATGCAATTTCTATATTGTGTGATTTTATTTATGATTTCTTGCAGTGGAATAATTTTCATAGTTGTACATAGAAAACAATGGGACTTTACTTTTCATTTAATATTTTTAAGTTTCAAAGAGAATGTTCAATTTAGTTTACCTAATTAAGCTTTCAATGTTTATTGTTTACTATCATATTTATTAGGTATATAAGCCTTAATATCTAGATTAACTATATTTTATGAGTGAAATTAAAAAATAAACTACAAAGGATTTTATTTAGCTATTAATATAGAATGTAAGAGATTATTATAAAAAATATATTTTAAATTTAAATAAATATATAATTAGTCGATAGGTTATTTGTGTGAACTTTGTTTGAATTTTTTTTTAGTTTTCCCAATTTTAGACTTTTTCGGTGCTTGAGAAAAGTTGGTGGGTTGTTTTCTCATTTTGGTTCAAACTTTGGTTAGAATTTTCATCAACCTTCCTAGTTCTTAAGGTCTTTGGCACCGTGGAAAAGGTGGCAGATTGCTTTTTAATTTTTTAAATAAATAAAATTGGTGTGATGATAGAGAAGGCCAACAAAATGGCATCATCATTAATTGTTCTATGGTTTCCGTGTAGTGGTGATGGTGCAAGTAACATTTTTCTTTAATGTCCTCAGAAAACAAGGCGAATGTCTATGCAATTTTTTGATAACACATTGTTGGGTGTCATTCTATGGTTTTAGCTTGTTGTTCAAGATAGCTGTGAGTGAGGAGGTCAAGCTTCTATGAAGGTACAACTGTGTTCATCAGTTGTAAAATTTCTGTGAAGGTGGTTGGAGGTTATTTTGAGTTTTTTGCATGCGTCGATGGTTGCAAAATCATTAGAAAAGTGTGGGTTGTGATAATTTTGTGCCCATTTTTTGTAGGTGATGGAGAAATAATGGAGGGTAGAGAAAGCAAGCAGGAAGAGGTGTATTTGAAGGAAGTAGGAAGAGGTGCATATTGAAAAAACCATTTGTCCAGTATTTCTAAAATAGTTTATGTTATTTTCCAAAGGGGATCATTGATTGTTGTTCTGTAGCTTAGGCTAAATTGTTTGGTTTAAGGTTTTCATGTAGCCGCCATGGGTGGAAGGCAATATTGTTTGTTTTTTGTGTTTCCTATGTTGAATTCGTGTTTTTTTGTGGGCTTTTTCATCTGGGTTACTCTTGAAACCAATATTGTTTTATTGTGTCGATTGTTGTTAAAAAGACTATATAGTTTTGTTGGTGACTATTTACAGTTGTTCTTATATATACTTGTGGACATGGTTGTATGCATGTATACATTTATGTATGCATATACATAAATATAGATGCATGTAATTCAAATTTCTCAGTGCATACAACTTTTTGATACAGATGTGTGTAGATATATGTGTCTGTAATGGATATGTATGCGTATATGCATGCACAGTTCAATATTTAGATGTATATGTGAGTTGTTTTTAATAAAATGTTATTCTGATCTTGTTTTCAATGTTCTTAGTGCATACAATATCTTGACAGAGTTCTTGTAAATATATGTGTCTATGATGTATTTGTATATGTGAGTGTGTATGTCTATGTATGCATTTAATGCTTCTCAAATGTTCTCCCTACTACTTTTCCATGTCTAATCATAATGTCATGTTGGATATGGATATCATATGGTTCTTGGCTATAATTTTTGTTGCGTATGTTGTGCAACTCAATCTACAACTCAACAATGAACAATGCCTTATTGAAAATAACATAAACTGCTCAATTACTTTGGTAAGTTTTAAATGCAAGGTATTATTGTAACCATCACCAATATAAGGAGCCCATACATGAAACAATGTTGCCATGACAAGCTGTACTAAGTGATGCTTGTTTCCTCTGCCCAGGCAACATACACATATATGAGCATTTAAACTTATCTATATTTCTTTCACATGTATTGGTAACTTTGGGTGTGCATATGTATGTATATCGTTTGTAAAAATAGTCATCACTATGGTGGCTCACAATCTTCATAGTAGCTAAAGCTATAGGACAACAGTCAACAATGCCTTATGGAAAGTAACATAAACTGTTCAATTGCTTTGGTAACTTTAGAACTCTAAATATTATTGTGGCCATTGGCAGTGTATGGAAAGCATATATGAAACAATATTGTTATTGGTTTGTTTTATTGCTTTGCAACCATCGCCTCTATATGGAAACGATAAATGAAATAATATTTATTGGTTTGCAATGATTGCCTCTATATGGAACTTTTAGCCGATAGGCTATATGTGTGAACTTTGGATGGATTTTTCATCAGCCTTACCGATTTTAAAGTTGCTGGGCAACAATCAGCAATGCATATATATTTGTATCTACCTCTGCATTCATATATATTGGTGTACATTTTGTTTGCCACCTGCATCTTTATCTATTTCATGCGTTCAATGCATAGAGAGGAATTTGTTGTTTTGAAATATATTGCCACAAAAAATTATGTGCTTCTTTTGTTGCGTATCATTTTCCTTTTCGTGTATGTAGATATGTATGTATGTCAAATTAGATGTAAGAAAAATATACTCCTCCCTTTGTTTATTGGTTGTAATAATACGTATCGTTTAAAACCTCAGGAAACATAGAAAATATCTATGAAATTTTTGATAAGGCATTGTTGGGTCTTGTTCTGTTGCTATATGTTACTACGATTTTTTTGTGTTTTGTGGGTTTTTCCATCTGGGCCACTGTTTCAACCAATATTTTTTTATTTATGGCCTCAATTTTTTGGTGATGGGTTGCAACACAGTAGTGGTGATGGTTGTAAGTAACACTTGCCTTTAAAATCCCCAGAAAACATAGCAAATGTCTGCACAAGTTTTGATAACGCATTGTTGGGTGTCATTCTCTAGGTTTCCCTTGTTGTTCAAGATAGCTGTGAGTGAGGAGGGAAAGATTTTGTGAAGGTCCAAGTGCAATCATCGGTTGTGGAATTTTTGTGAAGGTGGTTGGAGGTTATTTTGTGTTTGTTGCATGGGGTGATGGTTGCAAAAGCAATACAAAAGTGTGTTGTCTACTTATAAACTTTAGCTCACACTAACAAATCGATTTACAACCTCCACCACAAAATGTGAACCATAAATGAAACAATATTGGCTTCAATAGTAAGCTAGATAAAAAATCCCACATAAAACACATAATATTAACTATTTTGCAACCATTCACACAAAATGGTGGCCATAAATGAAACAATATAGCCTAATCTAAAGAATTGCAATCATCACCACAGAACAAAAGGCATAAATGAAACAATATTGGTATCAACAGTCACCCAGATGGGAAAACAAACAAAGATAATTTTTTACCCATCTTTTCCACGTCGCAGCCAACATTCATCCCTGTGTGTAGATATGTATGTATGTGAGCTCAGATGCACATAACATTCATATATACCCCTTCCTATGTTTATTCTTTTCATAGGGTAGTTGCTTTTTTTTGTATCTCTATACTTAAACTTCTCCACATAAATTCATTGCTACTTCCTATCATTTAGCCTTGTCTCTATTCATTGAGAATTTCCATGACATCTAACAAAAGAACAGGTACCTATGTTTCAATTGTCAGTTGTAGTTTTGTTGTTCGAGCCCCACATCATGCGTTTATTGAAATTGCTTTTGTCAACTGAAAAATGTGGTACTTGTTCATTTGTGAAGTAATTGGCTTAGGCTTAGGATTTTCAAGTTCTTTTTGCAAAAAAAAATGGGGAGCATAATCCACAAAATGTGTCAAATTACATCTACCCACATATGTTTAAAACCTCAGGAAACATAGCAAATGTCTATGAATTTTTTGATAGGGCATTGTTGGGTCTCATTTTGTTGCTATACCTACTATCAAAGCCATGAGTGAGGAGGGTGAGCTTCTGTTAGGGTAAAAGTTCAATCAAGCATTGTCCAACTTTTGTGAAGGTGGTTGGAGGTTATTTTTTGTTTTTTGCATGGGGCGATCATTGCAAAAGCAAAAGAAAAGTGTCGCTTGTGATAATTTTTTCCCAACTATTTTGCATGGAAGCTAGTGGGGAGATGTATGTTTGAATCAAGCAACAAGGAGTGTATATTGAAAAAAACCTTCACAATATTGCTTCATTTGTGGTTTGCACAGGCATTCGCTATATTTTCCAAGGCTTTAAAAGGTAGTTATTACTTACAACCATGACCACTACATGGAAAGCATACGACAATTAATGTTGATGCTATTCTGCTTGCCCTCTCTATTGATGCACCAAACACTTCTAATTTGAAAACAAATCCAAAACAACCAGCCACTTGTAAGCAATGCTTGCCATTTTCAAGCCTTAGAAAACATTGGGCTGCTTGTGACCAGGGCAGGCTTCTGTTAAGGCCCAACTGTAGTTAGCCATTGTGGAATTTATGTGAAGGTGGTTGGATGTTATTTTGTGTCCTTTGCATGGGGCGATGATTGCAAAAGCTCTACAAAAGTGTCAGTTGTGATAATTATTTGCCCATTTCTTCTAGGCATGAATCTTGTATATAACACCTGAAAATATAGTTTATCATTCCAAGAATGACCCATAAAGTAAACAAAGGGATCAATATGTCTCAATGGTGTTTGCATCTACTATGACATACATGTACATATCTGTACATAGAGGAAATACATTTTCCACCACTACGAACAATCATGGCATCAATATTCCATATAACAGTCAAAATATGGTTTATCGTTACAAAAAAGTGCCAGCATGTATCAATCTTGTTTGAATCTATTGACATACATCCAAATGTGCACATTGCATTGTTCATCACTGTGGTCAATGGTTGCATCAATATTCCATATAACAGTTAAAATATAGTTTATCATTGCAAGAATGTACGAACAAAATAAACATACACATTAGTATGTATCAAATTTCTTTACACCTACAATGACATACATACATATCTACACATAGGGGAAATCCACTATCCATCACTCAGATCAATGGTGTCATCACGAAGACTTTTCTATTGCTTTACCAACAATCCCCCCATCCAAAAAAACACAAAAAAAGTGATTTGTATTTTTGTCTGCTACTGTAAATAATGTCAAAGCTTAACATTTCGTCCTCACATGCTTGTTTATTGTAATGTTGTTTATCCCTTTTAGTTGTCATGTGGCCTTTTCTTGCCCATAGTCTACCTGTTGTCCATATGTAATTCCACATGCATACATTTCCCCACATTGTTTCTATGTCTATATATATCCAAGGAACAGACCCCTACAAATGCATCCAAGGCATGCAATTCCTGTATACCTACTTGTAAAGCAAAATATGCACCGATTTATAGCTATCATCGAGACTAGGCCTCATTTTGTTCTGTTTGATTTTATATTTCCTATGTGCACATCTATGTCTTTCTGACATTAAATTTAGACAAGATTCATATGTTTGAAGACTGCTTATGGGTATATATGTGTAACAGCCCATGATGGTCCATGGCCGAATATGTTAGGGTGGACAGTAGGCTTTCTTTTGTTGCTTTTCATTTTATCTTATTTTCCCTGTGTGTAGATATGTATCTATGTTATTATTCCTTTCAGCCTCAAAAAACAATTGTTTGAATGATAGACTGTATATTAAGTGTAATAAGGAACATTGATTTCACCATTCATCAGAGTGGTGGACACCTAATATGGTAGGGTGGATAGTAGGCCTCATTTTGTTGTGTTCCATTTTATATTTGCTACGTCCACAACTGAATTCCTCACTTGAACTAGGTTTTTTAGGATTATGTGTAGATCCACCTTTCTATTTTGATTACAGTGCACTATAAATCAAACAATTCGATCGTCTCCAACAATAGTGTTCATTTCCATCATCATGAAATGTTGCTATTCTTTATGGTAAGTGTGCTGCTTCTCTTTCCCTCTTCATTTCCATGCATATAGAATCTCCACCATTTCTAAATTCACTTCCTTATCATTTTTTATATGTGAGATGTAATTGTGGTATTACATATATTTCCCTTATAAACTAGAACTATTTAAATTTTGTAATTTACATATTTCTTACCAATAAAACATGTTTTCCTCACCAAAGTTCACATTTCCCTTCTATGTAGCTATATCCCAGTCAAACCATTTTAGATTGTAGCTACATTCTATTAATATACAAGGTGTACAAATCTCCAAAATGCTAAATAGCTTTATGATTGCACATTTGCATAGTGTATGGCCTTCACCTACATTCCATCTGTATACAACGTAAGACTATATATCTTTTATTACATTTTTCATTTCACAACTCCATGTTAATTTATTAAAAATGTATAGCATTGATTTCAACTCAACAAATTTTCTCAGGTGGAAAAGCATTGCTTTCACCATTGATCAAAGTGGTGGACAATTAATGTTTCTGCTTAGGGGTTTGGTGAGAGCCCATGAGGCTCCAAGATCCAATATGGTAGGGTGGAGAGCAGGCCTTCTCTTTTGTGTTCATACTGCAATACATTGCGTGCACAAGGTATGCCTAAATTTTATTTAATTACTCTTTTCTACTATAGCTGTATTGCATATTATTTGTTATGAATTCTACAAGTCTTTATATTTTATGATTTATTTATTGTCTACCAATGGCACGTGTTTATTGCACTAAACTTCACATTATCCTTTCATGTTTGCAGACCATACTCAACCCAAACAATCCTCCTTCATGGATCTTTTGACGCCATTAGATCTTGTATTAAGTCAGTAGGGGGCTGAAACATTGCTTTCGCCATTGATCATAGTGGTGGATAATTTATTTCTTTGCTTGGGGGTTTGGTGAGAGCACATGACGCTCCATGAGCCAATATGGTAGGGTGGAGATTAGGCCTTCTTTTCTTGTCTTCATACTGCATTCTTCCACGTGCACGAGGTATGCCTAAATTTTATTTACTTCATCCCTTCCATTACAGGTGCATTGCATATTATGTATTATAAAATATAGAACTCTTTATATCTCCTAATTAACATATTTTCTATCAATTACAGATGATCACTGCACTAAAATTCACATTTTTTTGTTATTCTTGCAGAGCATACTCTAGCCATAATGCAGATTTTGATGATCTTGTATAAAGTGAGTAGGGGCCGAAACATTGATTTCACCATTGAGCATAGTGGTGGACAATTTATTTTTATGCTCGGGGGTTTGGTGAGAGTGCATGGTGCTCCATGACCCAATATGGTAGGGTGGAGATTAGGCCTTCTTTTCTTGTCTTCATACTGCATTCCGCCATGTGCATGAGGTATGCCTATATTTTATTTATTTCATCCCTTCCATTACAAGTGCATTGCATATTATGTATTATAAATTATAGAACTCTTTATATCTCTTGATCTACATGTCTATCAATTACAGATGATCACTACACTAAACTTCACATTTTGTTGTTATTCTTGCAAAGCATACTCCAACCATAATGGGGATTTTGATGAACTAATGTGTTATAAACGAGATTTCAGAGTAATCATAGTGAATGCAAAATTAGTCACAATGGTCAAATAAACAATTAGATCCTCATCAGAGTGGTGGATGATGTATATTCTTGCTCGGGGGTTTGGTGAGAGCCCATGAGGCTCCATGACCCAATATGGTTGGGTGGAGAGAAAACCTCATTTTGCTGTGTTTCATTTTATATTTTCTATGTGCAGATCTCTATCCTTTTGACATAAGATTTAAACAAGATTCAAATGTTTCATAGGTTGTATATTGAGTTTACTATTAAAGATTTCTTTCAACATTGATTACATTGAGACAACAATCTCTATTTTTAAATCTTGGATCCAAAAAGTTTGTATGTAATCTTTTGAGATATATTCTGATCGCATGTAAAGTCAAATTCCCAAACAAAATGAAAAAATGTAGTTCAAAATTAACATCAACAGAATCGTATGGATGCTATTATCTCTTTATTGTTATGGTTGTCCATGACTTATGAAAATATACTTATTTGACAATTGTATCTCCTATTGTAAACCAATAATATTATAACCTTTCAGATAATTCTATTATGCTTGACGTTAGTATACATACAAATCTGTACATAGGGGTAATAAGATATGACAACACAAAACAAATGTTCCAGCTAAAACTTACAATATATACTTCCATTGGCTACATACATATATCCACACACCTTCTGCTCTCTCTCAGATAGCATTCCATCCATTTGTACTTCCCTCTGCCTATCGACTCATCTTTGCATGTCACTACACCCAACTGCTAGTAGGAAAAGATGTTCTACATAACCAAATGGTGGAAGCGATAGAGTGTAGGTAAATATCATATCCAACATACAAATTGAACACCCAATAGAGGAGAATTCCATTGTGGCACCTTGCATGGCCTTCTCTTCTACATGTCTTCCATGCATTGCAAACTTCACATTTGCATAGTCCTCTAGCTTCTTGTAACGGTTTACTAATGCCTGGTCTGTTTTGCTTATCTACAAATCTCAACAACTTGTTTCAAACTACAAACATCTTCTTAAATGACTAATCATCTTCACCTTGTGTAGCTTCTACAATCAAACACCAAGGAGAATATCTTTATCTACAATCAAATTCCAAGGAAAATAACTTCATGGAGATCGTTGTCATTTGAGAGTTTTTGTGGCATATTTTCCATTTTGCAAATTCCTTCTTTTCCTATAGACTTTGATGCATAGGTACAGGGATGAAATCACTTTGATACCATATGAAGGTGAATAGTGGATTGGTTATTGATTGATGAACATACACAATATTTATATAGGAGAAATAGTTCAACAACCTATTCATAATTGAAGACATAACCACGACATAGCTAGTCGATAGTAATTTAAACAATGTAACACAACTAACTATGCTCTCTCCTATTTCTCTCTATATTTTTCTACCCTTCTCTCCTCCTATATGCATCTATATTTTCCTCTCTCTTTTATCTCTCTCTCAACTCTCACTTTTAATTTAGATTTTTATTAATATTATTATTAAAAAATAATATTTATTTAAAACTTATTAATATATATATTAAATTAAATAATAATATTATTTAAATTTCCATATAATATATATGAAAACCATTTATATATTATATATGTTATAGTATAATAATTATTCAAATAAAAATATAAAAACGTTTTAAACATTAATTTATTATTTATATATTATGGCATACGGTAAATTCACTTTACAGCTAGCAATTCGTGGCCAATAATTCATGTGAGAAAATTCACCATCAATTCACCACAAGTAAAATTCATCACCAATGATTTAGTGGGCCCAAAAAATTAATTGCATTAATATTTTTAATATATATTTCCAAAACTTTGAATTTTTTTAATGCGGTTAATTTCCATGGTGATGAATTGCTGGTGGTGAATTTTACTTGAAGTGAATTTGTCATGGTGGTGAATTTTTGTGGATGAATTGTTGATGGTGAATTTTCCTAAAACCATATATCATATTTATAATATATTATAATATAATCATTATTAAAATCTTAAAAAGAAAAATATATAATAAATATATTATAGAAATTATATTAAAATAAATTATTTGTATGTTAAAATGAACTATTTATATATAGTATATATATTATAATATTATAATTAGTAAAATAATTAAAAAATATTTTTTTAAAAAAATTAGCCGGTGTTGGCATGGTGTGATGGTTTATAGGTGGCATTGTTGTTCTTGCCACCAAGGTTCAAAACTAAATTTGTATCGGTTCATTAGCTCGATTAAGCGTTTACCTTGAATAAAAAAATTTTAAAAAATTAACCATCTAATTTATTATTAAAAAACTATGAAAACCTACCACAAGGAAAAATGACACAAACAAAAACCAATCTCCATACAACCATTGATTCAATCTATTCATATTAAACAAAAATTCAATCTGAATATATATTTTATTGGTTGAAATTGTAATATGACAAGAATGAAATTGAATAGCTATTCATATGTCAGCCTTTCCAATTTTGACATATGTTGCACGTAACCCATTATGTTACACATATTACCCTTGATGATGTATTTAGATGTCATGTGAGGAATGTTTCAAATGACTAAAATTTGTTTTTATTGACATGAGAAATTTTTTCAAGGAACTATCGACATCAATGAACATGTGGTTCAACAAAGGTAGCTCGACGAAGGCAGTTGAATGAAGGCACAAGATTTATTCAATCGTCCTGCATACCTTATCTGAAAATCTGTCATTGATGGAAAAAATAAGCTCGGTGAAGCTCCTACAAGAAATTCCTTAGTGTAATAATATATTAAGAGAAATAGATTCATCAAAGACTTGACTGATTTATCTAAATAGAAAAACAAATATTCAAAGAAATGTAAAAACTATTTTTTTAAGGTTTTTAAAAACAAACTCTTTGTTGTTTGAGGATAAGAGTTAAAATAAATGACACTTAGCTGCTTACTTTCTCAACAAAGAATACCTAGTTTGCTGCATTAAACAAGGTTGGCCAAAACTACTATTAAAAATCCATCCATAAAATTTTCAATCATTCAACATAGACTTTGAATAGTTCAAAAAAATAGAAAAATGAATTTTATTTGTCAAGGGTGGTTCAAAAATAGTGTGTTAATATTCGTTAATGTTGAAGGGTGGTTCAGCCAGAGATTTTGGGCTTTACATTATTTTTAATGTTAACATAATCAGTGTGTTCAATATTCATGGCATTGTCGTCTTAGAAAATGGGAGAGTTTAACATATTCCATTCAAGATATCATGTGTTTGCATTTGATGGGGCCGAGCTTGTCGAGTTCGTGCTAGTACCAAGTCAGGTGCTCTTAGTTTAAGAGTCCAAGTAGGGATTCACCAAGCCAAGTCTGCCCATGAGCTCATTCTGATTGTTGGTGTGGCCAAATGGTAGAAAGTGCTAGGCGTGGAGTGCTGGCCATTCAAAAGGTTGGAGCAACGTGGAGTTGGAAGGCATGGAGCACGAAGAAGCGCCAAGTCATGCTGGGCATGGCGGATCCTCTCGGTAGGTTGCAGAAGTGTGTAACTCTACTGGAGTGATTGGAGATCACTTGGGCATAGGTTGTGTCTAGGATGCAGTCTACTGGTGGGCGTTGCGGTGGCGTTTAGTGATGGGTACAAAGTTAGTTACACTAGGTGTGCAGGGTTGGCTGGCTATGAAGATCAAAAGGGAAGAAAGTGGGGGATTGGGTGAAAGTTCGGTGTCATCCTACAACATGTTGGGATTCGTACAAATAGCTTATATAGTAGGGGTATGTCATTCGAAGAATGCATGACATAGTGTGTTGCGGTAGTGTTCAGGGGTTGGCTCTAATGCAAGTCGCAGAGAGAGAGCTGAGTGTCAGAGCTCGTCGTGCAATGGACGAGACAAGCGTGTGGTGACTCCCAACTCAGTGAAGCGGATGTAGCTGGGGACTTAGCATGGGTCGGCTCTAAGGCATTTCATCAAGGGAGTCAGATGCTGGACTCATCCATGATGAGGAGCTTAGGACTTATGAGGGAGCTAGGAATCTAAGCTGGTGCTAGATTATCTGGGAGATGCAAGGAAGATCTCATGGGCGCTAGGAAGAAGGAGAGTAGGGTGCACTAGATGCTTGGGTGTATCCAAAGTAGGGAGCTAAGTTAGAGGTGTGTTGGGCACACCACCCTCAAGGATAGAAGAGTTGGTTGCAGATAAGTCGAGGAAGGTAGTTAGGGAGATCTCAGGGGGTTGCTTAAGTGCATTCATGGAGACAGAGCCGAGTTGGCATGGGATCAACGTCCATATGGTTGGGAGCAATTAAGGTGAGCTTGGTGAGGTCGGATTGGGGGTGCTGTGGGAACCAAGTGGAGAGCTCATGAAGGAGCAAGTCATTATGCTGGGATACATGGGGTGTCTGGGTGCAGTGCAGAGTGAGGGGTGGCTTAGAAGTTGAGATGTGTTCCAAGAGCAAGAGGAGGACTCAGAGAGATAGAGCTGGGCTTGGACATATGCATGAGGTCAGGAGTGCTCTGGGAGCGTGAGTATAAGAGGTTACCAAGGGATCACCAATGGGGCATGTGTGCAATGGTATGGATCTAGTCCAAGGGGAGTTCGAGGCTTGGAACGAAAGTGAGCTAGGATCAAGGTGGGCGAGTTAGTAGTCAGAAGTCTTATGGGGGAAAGAGAAGATGAAGACTCGGGTCAACCCACATGAGTCTATACAGAGTGCAACATAGTCCAAGTAAGTGGACAAAGTGGTGCCAAGGGCAAGAGTTGAGGTGAGTGAGTTGGAGGCAAGGAGCATTGAAGCGCAAGGGGCGTGGAGCTGGGTGTAGGCAAGCTGAGCTGAGCAAGGCGAGTTGAGTTGGAAGTAGCTCTCATGGAAGCTAGGAGTTGGTGTAGAGTTTTGAGCTTATCCAAGGAGTCAACGTGAGTTGGATTTAGAGCATGGGAGTGAAGGGTGTTGAAGGGGTGGTATGGGACACTCTAGAGTTAGGGCTCGTGTGAAGGGCTGCATGTACAAAGTTAAGTTCTGAAAGAGGGGCTCGCAGGTGTTGGAGAAGGCATAGTTTGTGGATCTGAAAGGGGCTCGTTCGAAGTGGGAGTCACAAGTATGGTTTGATAGTGCCAAACGGGTGTTGGAAACTCTGAGTTAAGGAAGGAAAAATTTCATCCAATCGCTAGCCCCATGAGAGTTGGTATCAGAGTGGTGTTGGTAGTAAGAGACATGGAATCAAGGATTCCCTTAGACCAGGAGTTGGTTTCAGCGCAGTAGGGTTGAGTCAGGGACTGACTTGAGTCCGAGTTGGTGGGAAACTCGAAGGGTTTACAGTTGGAAGTTGTTGGGAGTACAGGGTGCTTTATTCTAGCAGTGCAATGGTTGCATGCAGACTAGCTTGGCCAGAGGTGTGTCGTCAAGGAAATCTTACACGTTAGAAGCTTTAGTGTTTGAGGGAGATCTAGGAGGCGAGTGTGAGTTGGTGTTGAGGAAGATGTCAGAACTAGGTTGGGCAGTTCTCAGATGGGAATGTCAATTTGATGCATAAGGTTCATGTGGATTAAACTTGATTGTGAGGGAAATCGGCTATTCCTCTGATGCATCAGCGCAAGGAGTTTGTGGATGAAGAGCCCCTTGTGCTCATCTATGCATGTCAAAATTCTTGTTAAGTCGGCCAAGAGAAGTCTAAGAAGGGACGTTGGTCGCGGTGGCTAGTTCAAGGAATTTGGATCACCTTGGGAGTCATGTCAAAAGGCAACATATAAGTGCAGAGGTGAACTGGGTCTGTGGTACAAAATGTTGGTGCCTCAAGAAAGTGGTCTGGTTGTGCCTTCAGTTGAGTGCAACACTGCTTCGAGTAAGGGGGACTTGGTTTCACAATGATGTTGCGGTTGGTAGGATAAGTTCAAGGAGTAGGAGCACAAGGTTGTGCGTCTGAGGAGCAATCAATTGGCAGTGTCAAGTTTGTAGAGGTCTACTCTTGGGGCCGAGTTGCATAGAGTAGTGTACTGCAGTGGGGCATGTAAGACCAGGGTATCAGTTAGACATGAGAAGTGATGGTAATGGGGGGCCTACACGAGGCAAAGCTCAAGGTGTAGAATCTGGTCCAGGACCAATCCGAGGCGAAATTGAAGTGGTGATTGAGGTTGGGAGTCTAGAACTTGTTAAGAGGCCGAGTCACAAATGGAAGTTAAAGGAAATGGAAGTACTTTGCAGGGGACTAACTAGATGGCAGGTTGGATTGGTGGCAGTAGGTGCAAACCAGGAGATAGTGTCATGAGTTCAGTGGGGTAGGCATTTGGGATGTTTGGAGGTGAAGCCAGAACAAAAGTATTGTGGGTGGAGCTGAGTCAGAATTGCTTGTTGGTGAAAGTGCATTGTATGGCATTTGATTCAGGAGGTAGGTTTGCAGAGAGACGTTGGTTTTTTTGGGCTACAGGAAAATTGGTAGTGCGGCGGGAGACATTGAGTCGATGTGGGTGCTCAAGGAGTGTGCCACGATGCTGTGTTAGGGCAGAACAAGATAGTTTGACGGATTGAAGTGGGCAAACCAAGCATTGCAGATGTTGTTCAATGCAGTGTGGCGTTGGAGGCTGGAGGTGGTGGTTATTGAGATGGCCGAGTCACAGGGTGTTTGTCAGGTCAAGGCTTGGCAAAGGTAGGCACAGGGTGTGTGGAGATGAAGCAAAATAGGTTGGTTTGTGTGGAGTCGAGTCGGCAGTGGAGGTCGGCGAAGTGAAATGGGATTTGATGAAGTACTGGGAAAGCACTGGAGACAGGAAGTGTATCGGTGGGCATATGTTGTAGGCCAGGAAAGGGTGGAAGTCAAGGACTTGCCACTGGGTCATGTTTCTTTAGTTTGGGTTGTTGGAGGCTAGGGGCTAGGTGTTCAAGGAACATGTCGTGTGGTCGGTCAGCAGGCAAGTCAGAGTGATGCAACAGAAGGAAGTCGCAAAGCCAAAGGTGGAAGGTGCAATCTTGGGAAGTCATTTGTGGTGTGGCGATTATGGGTGTGCCACAAGGCTAAGTCAATGTGAGCGAGGTGTTCATGTGGTTTCTTCGTGGGACAGGGCATTATATTTGGGTTTAGGGCCATGGGATGTGGCGAGCCAGGTTGTTGGTTGCCGAGTTACGAGTTTGGTGCAACTGGCCTTGCACTGAGGTCAGCTTGGGCCAAGGTTGTGTAGAGATGATGCATTAGCCAGGACGAAGAACACAGTAACTCAGTAAGTTCAAGAGAGGAAAAACTTAGTAGGAAGTCAAGTCAGTGGGGGCTTGCAATGTTGTTCGAAGTCTGGGACTTGCAATGGGAGTTTGGGCTAGTGTCTGGGACATTGGGTGCATCAGAGTATGGAGGATTCAGAAATAGTGCAAGGTGAAGGTTCAAACCCTTCAGGACAGGTCTCCAATGTTTGGGAGTGGGAAAGGATGCCCTAAGCCATAGTTGTCCGTCGTCGAGGGTGTCACCTTTTTTGAGTGGGGGAAAATGTAAGGGGGTGTTTGCATTTGATGGGGCCGAGCTCGCCGAGTTCACGCTAGTACCAAGTCAGGTGCTCTTGGTTCAAGAGTCCAAGCAGGGATTCACCAAGCTGAGTCCGCCCATGAGCTCATTCTAAGTGTTGGTGCAGCTGAATGGCAGAAAGTGCTAGGTGTGGAGTGTTGGCCATGTGGAAGGTTGGAGCAACGTTGAGTTGGAAGGCATGGAGCACGAAGAAGTGCCAAGTCATGTTGGGCATGGAAGACCCTCTTGGTAGGTTGCATAAGTGTGTAACTCTACTAGAGTGATTGGAGATCACTTGGGCGTAGGTTGTATCTGGGATGAAGTCTATTGGTGGGCGTTGTGGTGGCATATAGTGCTGGGCACAAAGTTAGTCACATTGGGTGTGCAAGGTTGGCTGGCTGCGTGGATTGGAAGGCAGGAAAGTGGGGGATCGGGTGAAAGTTAGGTGGCATCCTACAACATGTTGGGATTCATACAAATAGCTTATATAGTAGGGGTATGTCATTCGAAGAATGCATGACATAGTGTGTTGCGGTAGTGTTCAGGGGAACACACACTCGGAGTCTGCGTGGGAGATGAGGAACCCAATGGAACGGGTGACTCTAGACTCTTCCCTTACAGGGGTGAAGAAGATGTAACCCCGACACCAGGCTTAGGGGAGATGGTGTGCTTCATGGATCTTAGGGGTGACGAAGTGTCACTCTGCCATGGGGAAAAGTGGAGGGGTTCTCTAGTGAGATCGAAGTCCCACCACTTGGTGAAATGTAGGTAGCCAAGTCTAGCACAGGTCGGCTCTAATGCAAGTCGCAGAGAGAGCTAAGTGTAAGAGCTCATCACGCAATGGACGAGACAAGTGTGGGATGAGTCCCAACCCAGTGAAGTGGATGTAGCTGGGGACTTAGCATGGGTCATCTCTAAGGGACGTCGCCGAGGGAGTTGGATGCTGGACTCATCCAGGATGAGGAGCTCGAGACGTATGAGTGAGCTAGGAATCCGAGCTGGTGCTAGGTTGTCTGGGAGATGCAGGGCAGATCTCAGGGGTGCCAAGAAGAAGGAGAGTAGGGTGCACCGGATGCTTGGGTGTATCCGAAGTAGGGAGCTAAGTTAGAGGTGTACTGGGTGCACCACCCTTAAGGATAGAAGAGTTGGTTGCAGCTAAGTCAAGGAAGGTAGTCAGGGAGATCTCAGGGGGTTGCTTAGGTGAAGTCATCGAGACTGAGCCGAGTTGGCATGGGATTAGTGTCCATATGGTTGGGAGCATTTGGGGTGAGCTTGGTGAGGCCGGATCAGGCATGCTGTGGGAACCAAGTGGAGAGCTCATGAAGGAGCAAGTCATTGTGTTGGGATACATGGGGTGTCTAGGTGGAGTGCAGAGTGAGGGGTGGCTTAGAAGTTGAGATGTGTTCCAGGAGAAAGAGGAGAACTCAGAGAGATAGAGTTGGGCTTGGAGGTATGCATGAGTGTTTCTAGGGACAGCATGGACAAATAATGGGGCATGTGTGCAGTAGTATGGAGCCAAGACAAGGGGAGCTCTGGGGCTTGGAACGCAAAGTGAGCTAGGATCAAGGTGGGCGAAGTTAGTAGTCAAGTCTTATGGGGATGTGAGAAGATGAAGACTGGTCAACTCAATGTGAGTTTGTATAGAGTGCAGCATAGTCCAAGTAAGTGGATCTGGCGGGTGCCAAGGGCAAGAGTCAGAGGTGAGTGAGCTGTAGGCAAGGAGCGTGAAGCACTGTGGGCATGGAGCCGGGTGGTGGAGTCGAAGGAGCGAGGTAAAGGAGTTAGTGAAGCCATGGAAGATAATGAAGCAGGGAGTTGGAGCCATCTGGAGTATGGGAGTGGTGGACAAGGGAAGGGCAATAAAGTATCATTCTCACATGCATGTGCAAAGTCGAGTTCTGAAAGAGGGGCTTGCAGGAGTTGGAGAAGGCGTAGTCTTTGGATCTGAAAGGGGCTCGTCTGAAGTGGGAGTTGCAATTATGGTTCGGCAGTGCCGCACGGGGGTTGGAAACTTTGAGTTAAGGAAGGAAAAAGTTGATCCAATCGCCAGCCCCGTGACAGTATTGGGTTTATGTTATTGTGAAGTTACTTCATCTTATTTTCATTTAACTAGTATATATATATTTAACATAATTGTAAATTAGTATTTAATACAATTATTTATTTATATATATATATATAAAATATTATATTATATTATATTATATTAGTTTCTGGAAAATTAATCTCATTTTGATTTTATTGTCGCTTTTGCTGCAATTTTGATTTACAGTTTTTTTCGCTCGCTGCTAAAAAAAATTCCCACAAACCCAATTTCCGAAAGATCTCCTCGTGTTTAGACAAATCAGCCAAATGGGTGTTTGACAAAAGGACTGGTTGCATAGTTTCCTTTAGAGAATCAATAATTTTGGCCTTCTGGAATGAGATTTGCCTACCTTTTTTTTTGCCCTTTTTTAGCTCGATGACATGATCTTGATGATGTTGGTGGCAGTGGTTTTTGTTGCTGGTGGTGGTGTCGCTATGAGGCAGACCTCATCTTTATCATTGCTGCTGTATCTGGAGCTCCTCTTCAAAACAACGTCCTCCTGCTGTTGTTTTTGTTCTTGATCCTGTTCATGCTCTTGTTCGTCCTCTTGCTCCTCCTGCTGCAACTCCTCCTTCTTTCTACCATAGAAAAAAAATACAATGTCCGATAGATAAAAAAAGTAAGGAAGAGAATGCTAACTGCAACGCTTGAAAATCTTTGGTGTTCCCCCAGATTTTTTCGCAGTAAAATTTCCAAGGACTTTACGTCGATCTCTCTCTCGAATCCCACAATGGTTAAAATGTAACTATCTACCAATGCATCCGCATGCCACTGGACTCGGGGGTTCTTCATGCTTGGCTATATCAACCATGTAGCTGACATCATCTGTTTTCTTCATTACAATCTCTCTTAGTTTTATCTTAGGCTCTTCAAAACCATCAGCATCATCATGAGCATTTTGCTTAGAAGCAAGCTGGCCTTCTGCCAGTTTACCCTTGGCCGTCTTCATTCTTATCGTAATAACACTACAGATCCTCCTTTGCAAGCTTAAATGCTACTGTGCTGGGAAGGGAAAAGAAGTAAGACAAGAATTATATAATAATGAAGGTATCAAAGACGTGCAAGAATATTTATGCGGTAAGGTGGCAGTTATTGCTGATATGAGACTCGATTTCCCTGTTCAAAGTGGGCAGTGAAGAAGGTAGCCACGCCTCCAAGAACTCTTAGTTTGTCTGTAAAAATCTCTTTCCCTCTTAAAGCGGTCGAGAACATTGAGAATGCTGAATCTTGAGCTAGGAATCGGGAGTTCTGTTGTACACGCATAAAATGAGGCTTTTTCTACAATCGCATTTTTGTTAATTATGTATGATAAATATTTTTTCAAAGTATTTATTATCTATTAATAATTGTTATATGTTTTTAATATCTTATAAATAATTTATTAAAATATTTAAATTTTAGTTTATTAAAGTAATAATTTATAGTTTTATTATAATTTTTTCAATATCTTTTATTATATTTTATTATTATATATTCTATATTTCTTTAATTCATTTTAGGTTCACTTTAATTTGAATTGTTCTCTATGAAATAATTAACATACATGTGTCATATTTCAAGATACAAGTTGACAAATACTTAAACCTTGCTTAATTTTGACTTCTTGCATCCAAAGGGCATGTCTTCAAATACCTTAATACAATTCAATGGCGTAAAATTGAACTTGGTTTAATTATGTGACATAAAATAAACCCCCACACTTATAAAACTTTAAATTTTAAATTGAGCAAATGTTATCCCCTTCTAACTAACTATACCCATTGAATTGATTGTAAGTATTTCAAATCATATTTTAAAATTACTTATAATGTGGAAAGTCCTATTGTAATGCGATCTAGAGAGTACATATCTATTAGAAATGAGGAGAGCATTGTGATGAGAAACAAGCACAAATGAACAATGCAAAGATTGTATTTAGATGATCCAAATTACATTGAGTAAAAAGCCTTGCATATATAGGCAATGATGAGGCAATCCACCTATGAGGTGGATTGACAAGTGCCCCATAATGTAGCACAAATGAGTAGATAAGTGTCCTATAGGTGTCAACCTTAGAAACACTTGGAGTGTGCAAACCAACAACCTCTATGACCAAGTCATCAACCTTGTGTGCCAAGTGTTGAGTGACCTTTCAGATGAGATGGAAAGTCTTCCAACCTCAAAAGGTGTCTGCATGAGGTTAACCAAATAACTTGGTAACCTTTAGGGGTCTAAAAGGCTGCACATTCAGTTAGATAAGAAGTTTTCTAACCTCATCAACCTAATAACACTTAAGTATAGTGAATAGATTAATTATTCACACTAAAAATATCTAGGAGATATTTGGGATCTAAGGCTTTCTAAGGAATTATCTAGTAAAATATTAAAATATTCCATCAACAATTACCAATGGCTAGGCATATTGAATGATTGCTAACGTGTCTTCAATATTTCTTAGTAATATGTTGAATTAACCCATCTAATAGTTTGACCAAGGGTGAATACACCTTATATAGCAAGCACGTTAAAGACATTCATAAACCTTGTCAATGTCTTCGTTTGAGGTTTGGATATCAATGCAAGCTATTTTTAAGATCACATAACATACATGTAGAAAGTTGATTTTATATAAAGGGATTGATTATGTGGTTCAATTTTGACCTATGTCAATTTCACAACACGAATTTGACTCAAAGCTTGGATCATTCAATTTTTAGTTTGAAAATAGTTATCTTTAACACATCTCATGGTTCTAACATAGTGATGAATCATTTTACACCATCTATCATAGTCAAAATGATATTGGATCTAGAGCTAAGTACATTCATTGCATGTACTTAAAATTATGTTAATTTATTATCACATTTACTAATTGATTATTAGTCTCAACTCTATATCCTAGGTCAAATTTATTATGTTTGCAAATTGATTAAATATACTCTTAGGATAATGCATATAGATAGTTTATCACTTTAAAATGATTGTTATTTTCAATTAAAATTTTTCTTCACCATCCTTTATGATTCAAAGAAAGAGTAAAATCCTTTTTACATAAAATATTTGAGACAATCAAGTAAAATGAAAAAAATTAAATAAGAAAATACAATTTTCACCATTACAAAAATATAGGTCCAATTGAACAATTCCAACTTATTAATTTACATATATTTTTATAAATAGTTATTGACTAACATAAACTAGAAAATTATATCAATGTTACTATGTTAAATTATAATATTTTGATAAATAATTAATTATGTTTTTATAATTTTTTAATATTAACCTCTTAATTCTATATTAATACATGGTTAAATTAAATCCTTAGCTTTCAATTCTTTTATTTGACTCATATAATCTAATCATCAAAATCTGAAAGACTTGTATAACAAAAATAAAATAATAAATAGTAAATAATGAAAGGTTATGATATTGCTATCAGGGCTGAGCAAGTTTTACAAATGGGGTTGCAAGCTATGTGGGATTAACCTTGGGAAAAACTTCATGGTTAAGTGTGCTTGAGCTGGAGTAGTACTGGGATGGGTGACTTCCCGGAAGGCCAAGTGCTTCACCTCTGTGAGCATCACCTAGATGCAATCAGTGCTAAGTGGACCATTTATTATCATGAGAGATGGATTCTTGTGAACCACTACTCATGAAACATGGGTCAATGAGTTTGACTCGTAAAACTACACGATTGAATACTGATAGCAATATCACAATTTAACATGCTATGGAAAATACCTCTACTTATGAATCCTGAAGACTCGCCTGTTGAGGAGTTCTAAACAAGTCAGAAAATAATATTTAATTGATTTAGAGATTCGTCCAATTCTTGCGATCGATTTGTTTTAATCGAAAATACGAATATGCAGACTAGAGGAGGAAATGAAAACATTTTGTTTATTCATTTTTGTTTTCTCTTGAACTAATTCATATTGTTGGAAATATTACTACAGGCGGCACATTGAGGGAGATGCGCACTTGGCCATGCTATTAAACAGCCATTTACGACACTCTCAAGCATTCAACTATCTGAGGGAAAGAGAGTTCGGAGACGAAATAAATCAAAGATAATTGACTAAATAATTAAAAGACTTTGGCCTGGTAAGAGCCATAGAAGTTCCGATCGCTTCAAATCATGACAATAGGATAACAGGTGAAAAAACAATATATAATTGATTAACAGAAACAGATTCGTCAGAGACTTGTGACTGATTTATCTGAATGGAAAAACCAAATATTCAAAGAAATGCAAAAAATGTTTTTTTTTTGACGTTTTTCAAAAACAAACTCTTTCTTGTTTGAAGACAAGAGGTAAAACAGACGACACTTAGCTGTTTATTTTGTCAACAAAGAATACCCAGTTGGCTGTATTAAATAAGGTTGGCTAAAACTACTGTTAAAAAGGCGTCCATAAAATCTTCAATCATTCAACACAGATACGAATAGTTCAGAAAAAAATAAAATAATAAATTGAATTCTGTTTGTCAGGGGTGGTTCAAACAGTGTGCTAATATTCGTTAATGTTGAAGGGTGGTTCAACCAGAGATTTTGGGCTTTACATCAGTTTTATTGTTAACAACAACAGTGTGTTTAATATTCGTGGCATTGTCATCTTAGAAAAATGGGAGAGTTAAACATATTCCATTCAAGATATGTAATGGGTTTCATCTTATTTCCATTTAAATATTCGTTAATTACATATGATAAATAATTTTTCCTATTTACAAGTAAATAATTGTTGAGGTTTTTAATATTGTATAAATAATTTACTAAAATATTTAAATTTTAGTTTATTAAAATAATTATTTATAGTTTTAATATATTTTTTTTTCAATTTTTTTATTTATTATATAAATAATTATTGACTAACATAAAATAAAAATTATATTAATATTATTGATAAATATTTAATTATTTTTAATAATTTTTTAAATATTAACCTCTTAATTTTATGTTGATACATGGTCAAATTAAATCCTTAGCAGTCAATTCTTTTATTTGACTCGTATAATCAAATCATCAAAATCTTAAAGACATATAACAAAATTAAAATAATAAAAAACAGTAAACAATGAAAGATTAATTTAGTAAATTAAATCGTGCACTCTTTTAAAAATTATAAAATATTACTTCAAAAATAAACACCCTCGTTATTTTAACTATGAAAATTAATACACTGCACGAAATCTAAATAAAATCTCGCAGAAACATAGAAATTGGATGATATTTTGAAAAAGTGTACGAGGAAAACGAGTTGAAGACTCGCCTGTTGAGGAGTTCTAAACAAGTCAGAAAATAATATTTAATTGATTTAGAGATCCGTCCAATTCTTGCGATCGATTTTTTTAATCGAAAATACGAATATTCAGACTAGAGGAGGATATGAAAACATTTTGTTTTTCATTTTTGTTTCTTTTGAACTCCATCATATTGTTGGAAATATTACTACAGGTGGCACATTGAGGGAGATGCGCACTTGGCCATGCTAATATTTAACAGCCATCTACAACACTTTCAAGCATTCAACTATCTGAGAGAAAGAAAGTTTGGAGAAAAAATGAATGCTACGCCGTGGTCGTCTCGCTGGATTGGATTTTCAAGGGAAATTATTTTCTTGCTGGTCATATGGCTGAGCTCTACTCGTATTTCAATTGCATGCCCACAGTATGAAAGAAATTATCTCTTAGATTTTAAGGGGGCGGTTAGAAGCAGGAATAACAGCTTACAGTCATGGCAAGGATTCAATTGCTGCAAGTGGAGAGGTGTCAATTGCAGCCATGATTTAATTAGTCATGTTACACACCTGGATTTCCACAATTTCAATTTGACAGGTGAGATCCATTCCTCTTTGTTTAAACTTGAATATTTGCAACATTTAGATCTCAGTGGGATTTCTTTGCAAAAATCCCTTCGGATATTGGAAAGTTGAGGAGGCTCACTTTTCTGGACTTGAGTAACGGTAACTGGAAAGGTGAAATTCCCCGGACTTTGGCAAATTTGCGGGATCTACGCTACCTAGCTGTGGACTCTAATTACCCAACAAGATTGCAGATGCCAAGGTTTGCAAGTTGGCTACAAAATCTAACCAGATTGGAGCGCCTTTCTATCAGTGCAGTGGACATCTCTCCGAAGGAAGCATCGAGCCAGTGGGGTGAAGTTATTACCACTCTTTCCAATCTTACAATTCTCTAGACTTGTTAGGTTGAACTTGAAAAGCAACTACTTAACAGGGGCAATGCCCCCTTCTTTAGGTAACCTTTCCGCCCTTGTTAAGCTTGCTCTCGGTGGCAACAAGTTCAACGGTACAATTCCGTCCTCAATTTCTAAGCTTGTGCGGTTAACATCCCTCGATCTCAGTTGCAACAGTTTAAGTGGCCACATTTCCTTCTCCTCTTTTGATAATCTCAGTTAAATGTGAGTATTGCTTCAACCTGGATTCCCAACTTTAAGAGTCTTGTCCGTCTTAGACTAGCTTCTTGTAAATTAGTTGGAATTCCATCATTTCTTGTGAATCAATTTAACTTGAACTTGCTGGATTTATCTCACAACAACATGCTAGGGAGCATCATTCCAACATGGATATGGGATCTTCCCGAGCTTGTTACTCTTAAGCTTTCATCTAATCACTTAGCTGGTTCGTTGCCATCAAGACTGACATCCAAGAATCTTCGCTATTTGGATCTGCACAGTAACAATTTACAAGGTGCGCATCATTCCAACATGGATATGGGATCTTCCCGAGCTTGTTACTCTTAAGCTTTCACATAACCAGTTTACATCAATTCCTTCTGATATTGGTGACTATCTCCATAGAGTAAAATTTGTCTCTCTGTCAGGGAATAAAATTAGTGGAGAGATTCCAAATTTTATTTGCAGCAACAGTGTGGAAGTTCTAGACTTGTCAAACAACATGCTCAGCGGTATTGTTTCTCCTAATTTAGCAGCAAACTGTTCGAATCTAGCGGTTCTGAATTTGGGTAACAATCGTCTGCAAGGTCACATGCCAGGATTTCAAAATGCCAGGAAGCTTCAGACACTAAATCTGAATGGTAATCTTTTTCAAGGGGCTATTGCATCGTCTTTAACAAATTGCAGCTTTCTTAAAGTTCTGGATATAGGAAATAACAATATAGAAGGAAACATTCCAGAGTGGATTGGAAATTTATCAAATCTACAGATTTTGATTTTGAAGTCCAACAAATTTGAAGGTAATATTCCGAAGCAAATAATTGGTCTCCAAAAACTTCAAATTCTAGACCTTTCTCACAACAATCTTTCAGGGTTTATTCCAACGGGCCTTAAAAATTTGTCAGCGATGGTCAACGCATCACAGAGAAGTCCACATAAGCTTGCCTATCGAGCTTATATTTACTATAATGTTCATGTAACAATTTCTACAAAAGACAAGCAACTTTCTTATAGGATTGTTCAAAACTATTTAAAATTTATGGATCTGTCAAGAAACAATCTATGGGGAAACATTACTCCAGAAATGGGGTCTCTTCGAGGTTTGATAGGCCTTAATCTTTCAAGAAATCTTCTCTGTGGAGAAATTCCAAAGACATTGGGAGGCATGGAACAGATAGAATCTCTGGACCTTTCATTGAATAGACTGAATGGAAAAATTCCGATGGAACTCCAATCTCTCACTTTTTTGGAGGTCTTCAATGTCTCATACAACATGCTTGAGGGGAAAGTACCTCAGGGAGGGCAGTTCTTGACTTTTGAGGAGTCATCCTTCGCAGGCAATCCCCATCTTTCTGACATTCCTTTCATTAACATATTTTGCAATTGCACTTCTCCCTTGACGAACAGAGCCTGCAACCGTTCTTCTTGTAATGGAGATGATGGAGAGAGGAGTGAGGATTCAGGCGTGGAGATAGAGTGGTGGGGATTGGGTGTGGGATTATTTCATGCATTTGGCTTCTCCCTTGTTATTGGACTGCTCGCTCTCAATCTCAAAGTAAGAAAGAGCGTCTTCCATATATACGATGGTATTATTGTACATATATTTCCACGTAGATAGACAGTGGAATTGCGCACAAGCATATCTTTGTAGAATCTACAAAAATATACAATAAATAATTTCTGTTTTCTTATTCATAAAACAATTTGTGAATTCTCTAACAACTTCTGTCTTGTGAGGCTCTTGAATGCTTAATAATTAATATTTTATAGTTTTTTCTTAATAAAACATGAGTTCCAACAAGCGTCTAAAATTTAGACGTTTAGCTCATTTTCTTTTACTGCCCTATCTCCATTTGTCATATAGTCCAGGAATACGGATGAGATCGTGAGGGAAAATGAAGAAGCCCACTAGTATAGATTAACTAGTATACTTATTTTGTTGTTGAGATTATTTGTGAGATATTTAAATATTATATATATTATTGTAATGCTAAAATTTATAGATTTAAATTAATTTTTTTTCAATTATTTTAATGAAATGGATTAAAATAATTATATATCAATAAATAAAGCATTCTTTGAATAAAGTTAGGTTAATTTTCTAATTTGCATCTTCATTTATTGTCACTCTAATACAATTAATTTTATATGTATTCATGCATATCCCTATATTTAACTATTTATAACACTTGTCCTTACACAATTTTAGATAACATGGCAATGGCACAAACCCTAAGTTATGGAGACAGAGGCAACGGTTGTGTGGGTGCTTTCGTTGGAGATGGTGAAGGGAGATGAGGATGACGGAGAAGAAGCTGATGGAGGTGCAGGGTCAAGCTCCTTGGCGGCAACAAATGGTGGAGCTTCATGTGGTTTAGAGTTGTTTTTCTCTAGCTTTGATTGCTTCCCCTACATCAATGATGAGGAGGGCGAGGGTTCTAACGCCTAACATCTTAGGGTGTCTTCATGGGAGGATGACGAGGATGAATCCCTCATGGATCTTCTCTTTGAGGACTGCCTTACACCTGTGCCCTCAGTTGGGGGTGATCTACTGCTTCATAAGGATGAGGATATGATCTTGACCATGTGGTTAGAGGCTTGGTGTGCTACTCAAGCCAACAAGCTTTCTAAATCTGATGTGTGCAAGAAGAGTGACCTTGGGAACTCTTTGAAAAGGGTTTTCTTTTGCCTCCTCGGAAGGATTCTCCCCTTGTTGCTGGTAGATGGATCTTTGAGGTTGTGTCTCCTCTTGCTTAGTTGGATTCTCCTCCAATTGCTTGTGGATGCATCTCTGAGTCTCCTCTTGTGGGTGTTAGGTCCCCTTTGAGGGGGGTGGTTTCTTCTATTATGGGTGAGCTTTCTCCTAGTTTTGAGTAACCTATTTGTGGGCTGATGGTTCCTGATATGAGGGTTCCCCATTCTGTCAAAACTCTAAAGGAACCTCCCCACCCTTGCACCAAGGTTTCATTTATGCCCTCTATAAATTTTTGTGTGATGCAAACCCCCAATTGAATCCTACCCCATTACTGCCCTCGTGGATATCAAGCTCCTTGAAAATAACCTGCTATCTCCCCCTAAAGTTGTCCCTTCAAGCTCAAAGTCCAAATCTAGAGGAGTTTCCCCTTTTCTCATGTCCCCAAATCCGTCTCTCGTGTTGGTTGCAAAGGCTATTATCCCTTAGAAAAGAACTTCCCTTACTTCTCCCATGAATGCTAAAAATAAGAAGATGGAGCCCTCAGGCTCTATAACTATTGAAATTGAGGATGAACTAGACCCTTGCCAGAAGTACCTGAATAATAGTGGGTCTAGTGAAAGGTAGTTTTCCAGATTGGCTAGTGTTTAAACCAAAAGAATAAGGGCAGAGATATTAAAGAGAAAAAGTTAAATCTTGATGGTGAGGGTTTAGCTGACTCATACAAAGATTTCCTCCCTAAATTTGAGGATGATAGTCAAGATAATACAAACTTGGAGGAAGAAGTGGAAATTAGTGTTGAAGAGTGGAAGGAAAATAATATTGAAGAGGATATTTTTGTTGAAAATAATGAAGAGAACTCTAAAGGTCTTGAGTGGGAGCAAGAATTTAGTAAGGAAAACATTAATGACGAGTTATAGGAAATGGAAAAATAGGGAGACCCTCACCAAAATTTGGAAAATAATCTTTAGGAAAGGCCTAGTTGCTCCCTGCATGATGTGCCTAAAGGTGAAGGTGATAACATAAGGAACAAGATTGTTGCCATCGAGGAAGTTGTTGGCAATATATAATTACTATTGTGGATGGGATCATGCAACATGCTATTTGTTGTATTGTTTTTGGTAAGTCTAAGATAAGGAAAATTAAGAGGAGAACCAAGAAAGAGTAGGAGGAGATGACTCAAAGGACTTCAGTGACTAAACGTGCTAATGAGAAGGATTGCAAGATGGCTATTGACTTGTTGAAGACTAATTGGGATCTTATTAACGCATGTTGAAAAAGAAATTTTTCTTATTTTGTTTCCTTCGTTGTTTGGCTTGCTTCAGGCCTATGTGCCTCTTTATGCTGCTTTTTATGTATGTTTGTATGAGGCATGTGTGCCCCTTTTAATGGTTTCTATGTTATAGGCCTAGTTTTCTTTTGCTTCATGGTTTGTTTCACTTAAAATTTTGGGTTCAGGGGCCCTTCCCTTGATTTTAATATATAAAAAATAAGCTAATTATAAATTTATTAAATTATTAAATTTATAATTATCTTCTCACAGGGTAACCCACTATTCAAATTAGTAACTTCCTCATATGGTAATCTATAATTTGATGAATCCATAAATTCATTATTATCCTTTTTATGAGTTTGAAATGATATTTTTCCTTAAGAATTTTAATTAACTCATCCACCTCTTCAAGTTATATATAGATATTTGATCAAATCTCCACAGTCTATTTGATCTTAAAAAAATCTATAAATTGATCCTTTCATTCAATATTTTCAATATCATCCATCTTTACGCAAAATAATTATATCATTTTTATCATTCAAAACTCATTATTTTTATGTTGCTAAGTTGAGCACCTACACATCTTGGACCAAATCTACTATAGTTTATAGTAACTTTATTTATTCTTTGTTACTTTGTTTCTTTTTCTCAATCTAAGGTTTTCATTAAATTTAAAATTAGGATTTACATTTTTGTTTTAATTCTTATTTGATGTTTTGAATTGTTGAAGCTCAAATTGGGCTATCTACATTTGTACATCATCATTAGTGGATTGTAGTGACTAGGTAGAAACCTATTATGAAGAAGATGAGGATTAGAACAAACCTAGAAAAAAGATTAGACCCATCATTTTCCTACGCCTTTTAAATTTAGTACCCTTAATTTTTTTTGGGACTATACAACTAAGAAGTTGTGGGACAAGATAGGTTGTTAAATAATTTTCCATGTGTAATAACTTGTATTCTTTTAAGATGAAATATATATTAAACAAGTGATAATTTGAATGCATTTAATTTTTTTTTTAGTCAATTGACATTGGTTCATTTCAAGTTGAACAAGGAGGGCTAGTGTAATACCTTGTCTTGTTTATTTTTTTAGATCCTTGTTAGACCCTTGAGATGGTGAACAATAATATCATCTATAAGTGAATGCTTGAGGAGGTGATTATAGGAAATTTATTGTAATAAATGAGGAAAAAATACATATTTTTATGATGCTTTGATCATTACAGGCTAGTAGAAGAAAAATGATGACATAAAGAAGAAAGTTAAAGATCTAAATCCTCTAGAAAACCCTATGTAAAATGCTAGAAATATAAGGAGAATTGACACCTTAGAGATATTTTAAATGCATACAAATATATGAAAAGAGAAAGAAAATAAATTAGATGAGTATTCTTCAATAAATTTAGATATCTAATGAATGATTGAATTTTTCTTTCTAGCATCATTATTTATGCATATACTAATGTATTGTTTATTTATTTAATAATATCTTGTCACATTACTCTTCATAAGGACTGTTTATTTGGGTATGAAATATTTGTTAGAGGTGATATCATTTAAGTAGATAGCCCTTTTCATAAGACCATAGGGTGAGGGAAGGTCATGATGGTTTTTAGAGATAGGAGGGTGAAGTTAATCTTAGTAGTCTTGTATGTCCTTAAACTTACTAGAAATTTGACTTCGGTTAGTGCTTAGATTATTGATGTAGGTGTACAAGTAGCATTTGGGAAGGAGATTTTTAGAACAAATTGTAGGTAGAAAAGAATTAAATACAAGTAAGAAATTAGACTCTAAATAAGTTAAAAGCTAAGATTATGGCTGGTTGAAATTTACATACTATAATAAATTTATTTGTCTCAATTTTTATCAAATTGGTTGTTATATTTTGAAGGTGTTAGGATATGTACTATTCTAAAAGTTTGGTGATCTAAGGAACAATGTTCTAGATAAAGATCTAAATGTGTTGTAAATATATAAATATAAATTAGTGATAAATCGAGAAATGAGCCCAACTTTACACAAAAAAAAAATCATTTTTTAATATACATAACTATACTAAATCATTCCAACAAAATAAATTCTTCCAAAACTTAAAAATTAACATGAATACACAAATTCTGCTATTATAATAATATATAATTTAACTATAATTATTTAATATAATAATATAATTAATATTTATATAGTAATTATATTATGTTAATATCTCAATATAAAATATTTCTACTTGTTTTTGGTAATAGAAGTAGGGGAAAGGGCCCCTGAACCCAACCAAAAAGAAGAACAAGGCATACTAGCCAGCCACCACAACAAAGAAAAATAATAGGGGTGAAAAACCAACCAACACACTACAACCGGATTGACACTAACCACCAAGAACAACAAAAACTATATACCAACAAAAAACATGTTAATCTATCTTGTGAGGGTTATTTATTTTCCCTCATAATATCATACACATTCGGTAGTTACGTACTAAATGGAGACAAGAAAATCAAATAAACTATAAATATTTTTTTAGTTTTAAAAATACAATAATTGTCTAAATTTTAGACCTTGGTCAAGTCCTGTTTTATTAATAAAAATAAAAATAATAATTATTAATTATTAAAGAGCCTTTGAAAACATAAAAGCTACTATAGTATGGAGAAATTATTTTAAGCATACAAATACATCAAGACTAAGAGTGCCTCAAATAGTTTATTCTAAAATTTCTATAAAAATATACTTTTACTCTTTAGAAAAATTTATGTAAATACATTATAGATATTATTATTAAAGTTTTTATACTTGACTATATATTTTTATTTAAGTGGAACATACACATTTGAGAATATTTTTTAGGTTAGTATGTTTTATACAGATTTTTTAAAAGATAGATATGCTAATAGCATGGTAGATTTTTGTAAAGTAGATATACTAGTAACATCTACTATTTCAATACGTAAAATATACAGTGATTTAAGATTCAATAAATTTGTCATATAAAATTGGAAATATACCTAAGAAATATCTAGACCAAGACTTATTCCTTGGGGTCTCATTCAAAAAATCTTAAAGGAAGACATAACATACATTGAGATAGTAGATGAAGAATCCTTGATAAATATGATCCTACCCTCTAGTGATCACCATTTTCATTTATTGGAGGAAAATTTATATTGGATTCTATCCACTATCACTGTCCATTCTACATTTGAGACCTTATCTAGAAGGTGCAAGCCTAGGTATGTGCTTGGAACATTATTAAAAAAAACCATAAATAGTTTGAATATTAAGTGATTATATACAATATTCTTTCAAAAATAATTACCTAGACTTGTGAGGATTGATCTTCTAACCTCCATCCTTCCAAACCAACTCAAATTATTTTTGAGCATTGTATCCTTTCTTCATACACACACATAATTTTTATCTACACATAAAATATAATTATTTATATATCTATGCATTATATAAAATAATCTATAGATAAATTTAAGACTTAGTTTATTTTAAATTTTATTTATATTATTTTGAATATTATTAATAGTATTTCTTAGATAACGTATATAAATAAAGTATATAGTAATATTATTTTAGAAGAGTATTTTTCCTTTGAAATATTATATATATATAAGTAATATTGCATTGTCATATATATAAGAATAATATATGTAGATGTTTAAATAGATGTATTTACTAACTAGTTATATTAATTTAAAATTATTTTATATTATTAATTTATTTTGAAAATACTTTCATACATATAATACACATATATACTCACATGTTTGTAATATTACTCTTGTATATGTACGATATATATCTAAGTTCTTATATAAAAGAAAGTTTTTTCATATATAAGAATAATATTACATATATACATTGCATACATATAAGTTATATCTATGTATATATAAATACGTGTATTCATTTAAGAGTTATTTAAAAATAAATAAAAAATAAAAATATATTTTTAATTATTTAATGTGTAAATGGGTGTCAAATTTAAGTTGAAGAATTGTTTACTTATTTATATAAACATTATTTAAATAATGCATAAATAAGTAAATTTACTTAAAAGATATATATTTTAAATTTACAAAATATATATTAATTATTTGAGATATAAATGATTGCCAAATTTATGTTTGAAGATTTTTCTTTACACCTATTTATTTACATTATTATGATTATAGAACACCTTTGAATATAATAATTATTTGAAATATTGAATACTTATATCATATTAATATTTCCATATATTATCTATGAGTTGTAGTTCTATTTAGTGAACACAAATTTGTAAAGATGATGTATGTGATAAAAGACCTTTCAAACCCTTAAAAATACATTCAAAGAAAAAACTAAAAAAAATTCTTAAATTTTTGAACCTTTTGAAAGTCATGCTTTATTTGAAAAAACTAATAAAATATTATTTACTAGCTATGGCACCTTGTGCAATGGGTACCAAAGAGGTGTGAAAGGTCAATTAGGGAAAATTTGGTTTTTATATTTTTTAACATAGAAATCCATACCTATTTGTAGTTGTGACAATATCATACCTTAATAGTTTTGCAAAAAGAAAGATGGGCATATTGTGTATTGGTTCAATTTTATGCTCAAACTTTACTATCATATCATATATAAATGGCTTGATTATTATGAGTAAAATTTAGTCAAGATATGACATATCTAGTTCGGCTATATCTCAAAACAAACTATGTACATTATTGACTTAATAAAAATGATTTAAAATACCCTGTGATTCGAGATGCCTCAGATTTAAGGGTAACACTTGGCAAGCAGACAATATATGAAGCAGTCTGTCAAGCAGCTCACGTGTCTAGTCTATGCGTCCACACCTACACGGGTAGTGGTAACTGCAACAGTTGGAAGAGGTTGAGGAATTTGGTTTTGACACCCACCGCTATCGTCTGCTGGAAAGTTTGAAAAAAAACCTACGCATTATTCAGTAAGGATGGCTTCACAATTTTCTGCCATTATACGGGTTCTGGTGAAGGAAAGAGAAGCTAGGGGAACGCATAAATGCTCTGCAACAACTTTTCTCTCCCATCAGAAAAACCGATACTGCCTTTGTTCTTCTTGAAGCCATGGGATCCATCAAATTTTTACAAGATCGGGTTCAGGTACTAAATAGCTTTGTGTGGCTTTTTTTTTGTGGGTAAATTGTGAATATGAAGTTTAGGAGGATGCTACCAAATCTCCCCTTTACCTTTATGCTTTGATGTATGTCCACACCCTGTTCGAAAGCCCCATTTTGGTTCAGGCAGGGAGAACGCTGGCAGAGGTTGTGGAATTTGGATTTACAGCTGACAATTGCAATTGCTTGAAAGTTTTTAACGCTTTATCAACAAATCCATTTTTTGCATATCTTAAAATCGTTGCAGTCCATGAGACCACATTTCTTTGAGGAATTCTGTCAAACAGTTCACATTCTTTTGTCTATGATTCCACAGTTTGCATACATGTCTATCAGAGCATATCAAACCATAATATTCGACAAAAATCCCCTGTCGTTTCACTTGATGGGTGTTCATACCCTGTTCGAAGACTCCCATTTTGGCACAGGCAGGGAGGACGCTGGCAAGGTTGTTCCAAAGCTCCCATTTGGGGTTACGCAGGGAGGATGCTAGCAAGGTTGGGAAGCTGGGCATAACACCCGCCAGTCGCATTTGCTTAAAAATTTCTAAAGCCTTTTCAACAAACCCATTTTTAATATATCTTGCAATCATTGGTTTGCACGAGTTGACATCTCTTTGAGGCATTCTGTCAAACTCTTCGCATGCCTATCCCATTTTTGGCACAGGCTGAGAGGATGTCGGCAAAGGTTGTTTACTTTGGCTTTACACCTGTCATTTCCATGCAGCTGGAGTATAATTTTCATCTTTATTATGTTGTAGCCAACGTCAGGAAGATGAACGATCTCACTGTGAAGATCTATGTGAAGGCCATTTGCAATGTGAGGATGGACGGGGCGAAGCTTGACTGCCGAAACTAGTAAGCCCAAAGTACCTCGACAGCGTCCTGCATATACGAACATTCCCCTTCAGTATTTCTTTGCACTGCACACTTGGAACTGGGCTCTGCCCGTTTCTCTCTACCATGGTACTGGATCTCACAGATTGTGGTCGCTATATGCCAGTGTAGAAGTAAATGCTCCTGATCTTGTTTTGAAGGCCATTTGAGATCTTTGCACATCATCTTCTGTTAGGCATGTCGCAAATTGTAACCAGTTGGTCGGAAAAATGAATTTAAAAACGAGTGCTGAAAAAGGCATGCTGCAAAGTGTGCAAGTGAAACAAAAAAAATCAATTACTTTTACGGTTAATTCAGGCAGGTGAAAAGGAGAAATTCTGCAATCTTGTGTAACAAGTTTCCTTCGGCAGCTTCGATCATTGCAATGCTCGTCCTCTGCCTCAAATACAATTTACACCCTCGATCTTCACTGTACGAGATGTCGATGGCCAACAAAATCGACAAAATGGTGAAAAATGATGCACGGTTGAGATTGAGAAAAACGATGCACGGTTGAGATTGATTTAAGCACCTTGTAGGGCCTCTCGAGGCTTCTCAACCATTGATGGGCAAAATGAGCTTCAAAAGCTCATATGGGACCGAAGCTCAGTAATTAATTATAGAGAAGAAGCTGTTATAGCATGGAGAAATTGCTTTAACAATACGAAAACATGGAAAAACTAGAGTGCCTATAAATCATTGTATGCAATGTCTATCTACGTGGAAATACACCCACAATGATACCATCGTACATACGGAAGACAATCTTCCTTACTTTGAGATTGAGAATGAGCAGTCCAATAACAAGGGAGAAGCCAAATGCATTACATAATCCCACACCTAATCCCCACCACTCCATCCTAACGTCTGAATCCTTTTCTCCTTCTTCTCTACTCTCTCCATCGCCATGACAAGAAGAACGGTTGCAGGCTCTGTTGGTGAATAGAGAACTGCAATTGCAAAATATGCTAGTGAAAAGGAATGTCAGAGAGATGGGGATTGCCTGCGAAGGATGACTCCTCAAAAGTCAAGAACTGCCCTCCCTGAGGTACTTTCCCCTCAAGCATGTTGTATGACACATTAAAGACCTGCAAATAACTGAGAGATTGGAGTTCAATCGGAATTTTTCCATTCAGTTTATTCAATGAAAGATCCAGAGACTCTTAACTGTTCCATGCCTCCCAATGTCTTGGGAATTTCCCCACTAAGATGGTTTCTTGAAAGATTAAGGCCTTTCAAACCTTGAAGAGACCCCATTTCTGGAGGAATGTTTCCCCAGAGACTGTTACTTGATAGATCCATAAATTTAAAATTTGTTAGAACCATCTCATAAGAAAGTTGCCTGTCTTTTGTTGAAACTGTTACCTTATTTTTATAGTACAATCGAAATGAAAATTGATAGCTAAGCTGCTCTGGACTGCTCTGAGATGCGTTGACCATTGATGACAAATTTTGAAGGGCAGTTGGAATAAACCCTGAAAGATTGTTTTGAGAAAGGTCTAGAATTTGAAGTTTTTGGAGATCAATTATTTGCCTCGGAATATTACCTTCAAATTTATTGGACTTCAAAATCAAAATCTTTAGATCTGATAAGTTTCCAATCCACTCTGGAATGTTTCCTTCTAGATTGTTATTTCCTATATCAAGAACATGAAGAAAAATGCAATTTGCTAAAGACGATGGAATAGCCCCTTGGAAAAGATTACCATTCAGATTTAGTGTCTGAAGCTTTCTGACATTTTGGAATCCTGGCATGTGACCTTGCAGATGATTGTTACCCAAATTCAGAACCGCTAGACTCGAACAGTTTGCTGCTAAATTAGGAGAAACATTACCGCTGAGCATGATTTTTGACAAGTCTAGAACTTCCACACTGTTGCTGCAAATAAAATTTGGAATATTTCCACTAATATTATTCCCAGACAGAGATAAAAACATTACTCCCTGAAGATATTCCCCAATATCTGAAGGAATTGTAAATGAAGGCCGAGGCAGAGGAATTTTCACAATAAAATTAAACTTAAAAATACTTTCAACACAGAGTTGATGCTCATTAATTCTCTCAGATGCTCATGTTCACATTAATTATCAAAAGTAAATTACATATACATGTATAGGTAAAAGTCACATGAAAAACATTCATGGAAGAGAGGGCCCGATATAAAATTTATTACAAATTACCTAACTGCTTTTTCCCGGTCAAAACGCATTTAATAAAATGTCCTTTACATTAATATTAAAACTTAAATATCAATTGTCGTATTACGAAATTTCCTTTGGCGGTGGCGGCTTTATTCATGGTTCCCCACGGTATCGCAATGGGTAACTACCCATATTGCAATATCGCGGGCAGCGGTTTGTTGACGACACAGTAAACGGCTGGCAGTGAAGATAAACCAAAATGTTATGGGGGTCTCTCGTGGTATCGCAATGGATATTTTCATTATTGCGATATCGCGGGCAGCGGCTGGGGGTGATGGCAGTAGTTAGGGTTTACATTCCAACACTCCCCCTTAAACATAACTGCATAGTCCACCATGCCCAATCTATTTCTTTGAAAAATGAAATTATCTCTTCCCAGTGCCTTTGTGAAGATATCTGCACTTTGCTCTTCTAATCTGCAAAACTCTAAAAATATGTCACCATTGTTAATTAATTCCCTGATAAAATGATACCTGGTATCAATATGCTTGCTTCTCTTATGAAAGACGAATTTTTTTGAGAGAGCTATGGCTGACTTGTTATCACAGTAAATTTTTGTTGCTCCATTT
>VDFB02000015.1:150017222-150075336 GCA_007258455.2 Sequoia sempervirens
GATGATATACCTAGGAGGGAAAGGAGGCATGTATATGCTAGTGTCATATGGAGGTGATCCCACAAAGTTGGTTTACAATTTCTGGGAGATTCTATTTTTTGCTGAAATCACATATTTTTAGAAGATATAATGATTTAAACCTTAAATTTTTTTATTTAAATCATTCCAATTGAAGAGGGTTTGATCAAACTACCTTAGATCAAACCCCCTTGGATAGAACCCCACTAGTTTTAAACCATACCTATAATGGAGTCTCCTTTACACCTATCAAAATGTTGATAAAAATCCACTTTTGATTTACCTTTTGGGGGATCAAATGAATTCATTTAAAGTTTATTTTTGTAAGTATTTATTCCTTATTATAAGTTTCCCAAAAAGTAAAATTTTAAATAAATTTAATTTTATTATTATATTTATTTTTTATTTCTTGTGAATGTAGGTTTTTCACTCAAAAATCAAGCTTTGTTATGCACATGTGGAAAAATATAATATTATCAATTATTTTTTTTTAAAATATGAGTACACTAGATATTTAAGTCCTTGATCCAACAAAACAGAAAAAATTGAGTTTCGATACATACAAAAAAAGTTACGCTTTATAAGGTTCGCCTATGTCTGAATTGTAATTTGTTTGACTTCAAAACTTGATTAGGGAAAAAATATTCAATAAAAAACTATCTAACAAAATGGAAGTAGTATATATCAAAGTTAAAAATCTAAATTCGAAAGAATTAGAATTTTATCCTTCATGGAAAAAAAGTTATGCGTTATACAATGAGTGTCACTTTCTAAAAATGTTGTTTTATGAAAAAAACTAGTTTTTGAGGGAGATGAAAAAGGAAGTGCAATGTTAATCCAAAAATTTTGAAAAAAATATATTTAGAATCTATAGACAAAATTTCACAAAACTCTAGTTTGCATCATCTTCAAATTCCTCACGGTTTAGTTGCTATAGGTGCCCAAAAGTGAATATTTAGTTAGAAAAAGTTATTTTAGTGTCTAGTTTGGCCAAAAATTGTAAACCACTATTGTGGGATCACTAATGGGTAAGGATGTAAATCATGAGATGAGTATGTCTTCTTGTTTGAAACTTGCATCCCTTCCACTTGATTTTGTAGGGTAGCCAACTGGGTAGTCAATGCATCTATTACAAGATTGTTAGCAACATTGTGTTGTGTGGTCCCATGTTTTGTTGAGATGACATGTTTTGGTTCATAATGTTATGCATATGTGGTGGATTTTGATTGTGTCCATGAGTATGAATGTGTGATGTGTAAGTTGGGATGTGAGAAGTGGTTGAGCTATGTTGCATTTGTTGGGTGTGTTGTCTGTGTATATTTTGATTTCCAAAAAAGGATCCATGTGTGTAGCCATATGATGTATTAAGATGTTGTCATTTTTTATCCTTGTCCTTGTTGAAAAGGACTATAACCATGTGACGTGTTTTTACTTTGACTATGTGGGGAATTTGTGTTTTGTACTTGCAAGGTGTTTGTATTGGCATGAGGACCTTGTGACATGGTTTTTGTGTTTGATTGAGACCTCCTTGCGACATTGTGTTTGTGTTTGATTGAGTTCCTTGGATGAAAACTTGTCTCGCCTTAGGTCTACCAAGGATGTTAGATATGGATGCCCCTATGGCATGAGATGATGACCCAAAGGGAGTAAATGCTGAGACAAAGGGTTGTGTTGTGAATAATGGTTGTGATGTGGTTTGTGTCATGGGCTGTGATATAGATTGTGTCGCAAAGATGGATGAAGTGTTGGTAGTTGTAGTATTTGGGCTTTTTGTTCCAATGGGTATGGAAATTGTAAGTTATGGTGTAGATTGTCCTTGGCTTGTTTGTGTGTTGTCCTTGGGTGTTGTTGCGCGTAAGGTATTGAAATCAAATCCTTGAGGTAGTTTAACTCCTTCATGTAATAATTTGGCTAAATATCGTTGAGGCTCCAACATGAAAATTTCATCCACAAGAGAGGCAACATCAGGATTTTGTGCGGCATCCTCTACTTCTTCTATGGACATATTTCCATCTTTGTCTCTAACAAGGAATTGTTCGAAAGGATTTATTGTCTTTGGTTGCTTATAAGATGTAGATCCCAAGTTGACATGGTCATTACTTTCAAGGTTGCTATTGTTGTGAGGATCATTAGTGGTATTGTTAAAGTTGAGGGTGCTAGTGTAGTTGTAAAGGTCCTCATCATCATGAAAGAGATCCATTGCTCAATGTTTCGTTTGTAATCTAGTTTCAACCATATAAGACTTGCAAAAATGAAGGAAAAAAATACAAATGGTATGAGACTAAGACTATGTTTTTGGAATTTTTGAAATAAGGTATACCTAAATGTAATGCAACTATTTTTTGGTATTTTTGATATTTTGAGGATAAAAGATGTCTAATGTATGCAAAAATACTAAAAGTGATAATGATAATGTTGAACGTTATGAAGTCTAAAGTGTAGGAAAATGCTCTTTTAGGTCTAAAATGTTGTGGTATGAAGGATGCAAATGACGAAGAGGTGATGGATACCTATAGTGAACTTGGGGGCTTAAACACTTTTGAAAGATGTAAGAATAGGATCACTAACTATCCAAGGGTAAACCAATGTTTCAACAAGGATCAAGTCATATGGCCTTTTTTTATAAAAAGTGAAAAGAGTGACAAGGTGAGTTTCCCAATTAGACTTGTGAGTAGGAAATTATCACCAAAATGACAAAGGACTAAGTTAAAAAGTGACTTGGTCAAATGACAATCTTTTGTTGAAGCAATGATTTGTATCAAGGTATAAAGAGTTCCTCTATCCTAAAATCCACAAGGTGTCAAGCCTATTTTAAAAAAAAAGGTAGCCTAATGTGATGTTGGGATATGCAAGTAATGAGAATGCTAAGGTACCTAAAATGGTGACCTAATAATGTAATGATGGTATGCAAGGTGAATTGAGCAATTTTTTGGTTTTAAACAGGAATCACGGTGAGAAATTGGTCTAAAAATGGATCTCAAAGGTTTGAATATGGTTTTGGCAAGATTTTGACCTAATTTTGACAGTTTCGTTTGAAAATGTTGCTAAGTGTAATTTTTTTTGCTTGTTTGTTTGGAAGACACACACATAAAACACAATTTTTTGAGTTTGATCTTGGTGTGAAATGGCAAACATGTTGAAAGCACTTTGTACAACCCTAGGCTTCTCAAGATATACCACTCGCTAGTTCTCCACTTGGATTTCTCCAACCACTTAAACAAGGAAGACAACTAGAGACTTGGTGGCATTGGCTCCCCTCCACGACACTCACTTTTTAGGCTTGCCAAGTCTCAATTCCACAAAGAGGAATTTTTGCCTCTACACATGCTTAATGAAGATGTGGGACGACTTCAGAATGAATGTTCTTGCGTTAGCAAGTGAAAGGGATTTTTTCCACTATAATAAAGGTTCTTAGTGAATACTCAGGGACACGGCTCTGCACAAGCATCCAACAAGCCACTTAAGGCTTTAATCACTCTACTAGGGGCTCTTATACGTTTTACAATAGGTACCCTGTTTTGAGTGACACTGTACGACAAGGGCAAAGACTGTCATGAGGACCTGACAGTTTTGACTTATCCTTTTATATACTAGCCTAAGTGAAAAACCGGTTGGAGTCGTTCCCTCGTGCAAGGCAAGCCCCTCTAAAGGTAACACAAGTAAGAAAAGTATGTTGTTTTTGATCTCCAAGATTGCATGAAGTGCGAGGGGAGAGCATACACAACACCTTTATCTCATACTTGCATGGGGTTCATTTTAATTCCAAATCCAAATGTGTGGGTGGTTGTACAAAATGTCTAAAGGTGTTTTTGATTCTCAAGATCGCCAAATGGTGCGAGAGAAGAGCATACACACCTAGAAACAAAATGCAAACCACAAGACAATGCAAGCACTAGTAAATTTTAACCTCGCTTATGATGTCAAATCAAACACTCAAGTTCTTTTTAGACCCACTAATCATGCTATGTGAAAGAGGCACTTAAGATAAAGCAAACTAAACGAGGATCCTTGCAAAGCACGATTAGTAGTTTTAACCTCCAAGCTTTGACAAACAAATGTTTAGGTTTTAAAGTTCAAATCTTGAACACTTGAACCTGCAAAAAAAGGTCAAAGATTATTCACAAAAATCAAAATTAAACTAGAAAGAAAAAATAACATTAAATCTAAAATCAAATCTAACTAAATTAGAAAAAAAGATCTAAATTTGACATAAATTTAACCTTAATTTAAATTAATCTAATAAGAATCAAAACTAAAAGTAAAACAGTTTACCCTAATCTAAAAATCTAATTAATCTAAAAAGTTAAAAATCTAAAATTTAATCTAATCTAAAAAGTCTAATCAATCTAAAAATCTAAAAATCTAAAAATCTAATCTAAAATTAATCTAAAAAACTAAAATTTAAGATTAGAAGTCTAAAATCTAATTAAAAATCTACATCAAAATCGAGATTAAAAGTCGAAATTAAAAAAAATCTAAATTAAAATCTAAGTTAAATTAAAAACCTAAATTAAATGTCTACATTAAAAATCTAAACTAAAAATCTAAATTTAAAACCTAAAGTTAAAATCTAAATTTAAAAACAAAAATCTAAATAATAAAATCTAAATCTAAATCTACAAATCTAAATCTAAATCTAAATTATCAAAGTTTTAAATCTAATGACAACAACAACATACACAATATGGAGTTATAGGTAATAATCCTACGACAAAGCAATATTCACAATAAGTGACTATGAGCTTAAAGGTTCAGTTTAATTTAAACTTATTAATGCTACATTGATTGGACACATTAATCTAATCTTTTACCATTACAAAGCAATATTCACTTGGGCATTCAAAAAATAAATTGAGAGTACCAATCATTGGATAAATGTGTGTACCAATCTCTAAGAGTGGGACAAATAAACTAAGAGACCTTTGTTCCTTGTGTTCAACCAACTCTCATCTATGGTGAGCCCTAATAAACATGAATTCGATGAGCAGAAGGTAGAGTTACAAGTTGACTATTGTAAACGTTTGCTTTGTGCAGTGAAGAAAATTTTGGAGGAGCCAAAACCAATTGTGTTGGGGCTGTAGCGCGCCAAGTTGGAGAAGTGAAAGGCCAATGCCAACAAAGGAGAGTTTGGAAGAGTGGAAACCAATAGCACTGGAGAAAGCTGCAAACAACCTCATCTCTGTAATATCAAATGAATGTAAGATCAACAACACAACAACTTCAATTGGATAATCGTCCTTTTGAAAATTCTCTAGGAAGCGCTGCTTCACTTCCCATTTCCTGTTGATGGATGAGACAAGGCATCAACGTCCTACTTGCCTGTGCTCATCGCAATATGTGGAAAATATTAAACAGTGACCAAATCATTGCAATCCATAAAGTGTGTGGAATAGGCTGAGAAGTTGATGCAATATCCTATCAAATATTTTTCAAAATCTATCTTCAAGATCTACCATTAATGCTACAGTTTGTTTGAGTATATGGAGGAAAAAGATCAGATGGAACAATTAATGAGGTGGTTGCAATTACTATCTTAAACAAATCAAACCATGACTCAACTAAAAAACTTATTGATGCTGGAAACAAAAGCTAGTTGATGTTGAAAATAGAATGGCTTTGCAATGATGAATGGTGTTAATTAAAATCTAATTAGAAGCGAAAATATTTGATCGTAAAAGAAATAAATGATCTTTTCAATGGAACATGCATGCAGAGAATGGATTCAAATGGAGTTACTGTCCACCCCTTCACTTCATAATAATTTATTTGTAGATATAAAAGATACCCAACATGAGGTTAATTTCTACGCAGAGAATGGATGCCTTAGGAAGTTATTAAGGGTAACTCGATTATGCACAAACAAAATTCATCATGCAAAATAGGATTATCCTTCAAACCTAAGTGCGTTAATGAATTATTGATGCTGAGAACAAAATAAAATTGATAAACAAAAGCTAAGCAACCGCCAGGTTCACCAAATGTATTAGGGAGAAATTTTCAGATTAATTGCAAGTGGCACAATAAACTCAACCCTAATCAACAATAGAGCACAAAGGAAACAAGAAGAATATAAAAACATGAAACAATATCACCTGATCTTCAAGCCTCCATTGATTGACCTCTATTGGCCTTTTCCATCTTGTTGCAAATTGTATGATTGCCCTCAGATTGAAGTGCAACCATAACCTATGCCTAAGATAAGCAAAACATTGAAGTCTTGTATGCTCAAGTACTCAGAGTTCTCAAGCATGTTGTGTGCGTATGAAAAATGACTTGAGGAAGACCTTTTTAAAGAATGTCAATTTGACTAAGGATGGCTAGGATTAGAAGTTGACAAAGCCCTAAGATAAAAGGCTAGAATTCAATGTGATGAGGAGCATTAGGGTTAGGGAAACATTAGGTCAAAGTTACGAAAAGATTTGAAATGAAAGGTTGATATTTAATTGGAGATAATTGAATCAAAGGTGGAGAATAAATGAGATAATGAAGAGATTTGGAGAATCAAATCATTAATAAAAAATATTTGATTTATGGAGGGAAGTTGACTTTTGAATTAAATAATGGTTTAATTCAAAAGTGGGAATAAGAAAAAAGGTAGTAAATAATAATTATTTACTTGGTGGGATGAAAAGTGGGTTAAATAATTAATTTTATTTAATTGAAGGATAAATGGTAATGTTATTAAATAATTAATGGTAATTATTTAATTGTAGGTGAAAATGAAAAACGAGTAATTGCAAATTTATTTAATTATTGGAGGGAATAAGGATTAATTAGTGACGTATTTAAATAAATAAATGTAATTTATTTATTTAAATAATCATAGAGGAATAATTAATACTTTAATTATGTGAGGGAGAAGCATGGTTGTCATAGAAAAATATGGTTTGCGGGTCCAAACAATTTTTATGTGTCTACAATTATAGTTAGAAGGTGTGTGCTATTGAATAGAGTATAGATTATAAGACTTTCACTAAAGATCCGTTGTTGGGTATTTGGCATCTTATGAAATGAGGAAGCTGAATCTAAGGAATGGATGCAAATCAGAAAATACTTTTAAGGCTACAAAAGCTAAAGATCTGGATGAAGAAAATTTTGATGAAATAGAGGCTAACTTTGTGAGAAGGATGAGGAGAGGCTCTGGTAATTATGAAGGTAAGTTACCCTTTAAATGCTTTAGTTGTAGAGAAATAGGTCATTATGCTACAAAGTGTCTAGAAAGAGCTAAGAGGAATAAACAAAGATATGAGAAAGAAAAGAAATGAAAGAAGCTCAACAAAGCATATTATTAGAATGGAATGCTAGTATATTTGATGAAGATTTTGATTATGAAGATCTTGATGACAATGAATTCTTGTTCTTGGCTATAAAGGATGAACCTACTTCTGCTAATTTTGAAAAACAGGTGAAGGAAAGCCCTTTGGAGAAGGAGAAAAATAAAGGTACTGTTATCTATGCCCTACATGCTAAACAAGAAAAGAAATATTGGGTTGTTGATAGTGGTTGTTCACATCACATGACTGGTGACAAAAGTAAGTTTGTTAAACTTGAAAAATATGATGGAGGCTTGGTTATGTTTGGAGATGATACTGGTGCTAAAATTTGTGGGATAGGTTCAGTAAGTCTTGATGGAAAGCATAATACTGATGATGCCTACTATGTTAAGGGTTTAAGGCATAATATTTTGAGTGTTGGTCAGATGTACAGTAAGGGATATGATCTTATGTTTAAGGATGAGAGATGTGAGATCCACAGAGCATCTGAAACATTGATTGCTGTAGGAAAGAAATTTGAAGTAAATATCTATCAACTTAAAGGTGTTGATGGATGATGCTTTACGACTTAGATTAATGACAGTTGGTTATGGCATAGGAGAATGTGTCACATGAATTTTGATAAATTGAAAAGGATTAGTGAAATTAAGGCCGTGAGAGATCTACCAAGAATTACAAACCCTGTTAATGCTATTTGCAAGAATTGTCAATTTGGGAAGAAAGCAAGAAGTCATTACAAATCAATGGAATAGTCTACCACTGGACTAGTAGATTTAATTCATACAAATATATGTGGTCCTACAAGAGTGAGAAGTATACAAGGTGAAAGGAACTTTATGCTTTTTATTGATGATTATTCTAGATATACATGGGTTACATTTCTTAGAGAGAAATCAGATGCATTAGATAGATTCAAGACATTCAAAGCTATGGCTGAAAATGAAGTGAATTCGAGGATAAAATGCTTAAGATATGATAGAGGTGGAGAATTCACCTCCCATGAGTTTAATATGTTTTATGAAGTGCATGGAATAAGAAGATAGTTATCTGCTCTGAGAACTCCTCAACATAATGGAGTTGTTGAAAGGAAAAACATAACAGTTCAAGAGGCTGCTAGATCAATGATTACTGAGGCTAGTTTATTGAAATTTTATTGGAGAGAAGCTATTTATAATGATGTTTATGTATTCAATCAATTTCAAGCAAGAGAAAACAATACAAAGACCCCCTATGAGCTATGGTTTGGAAGAATTCCTACTATCAAGTATTGCGAGGTATTCAGAAGCAAATGTTATATCAAAAGATATGAAGACACCTTAGGTAAGTTTGATGCAAGAAGTGATGAAGGAATTTTTCTTGGATATTCTACTAAAAGCAAAGTATACAAATGTTTCAATAAAAGACTGAGGAAGATTGTAGAAAGTGCAAATGTCAAGGTTGACGAGACAATGAAGAATTCAATTGGAATTGATGGATATGTATGTCTTGGGCTACAGATCAATAAAAAAGAGAAAGGAATTTTCATTTCATAGTCTAAGTATGCGAAAGAGATGTTGAAGAAGTTTGGGATGGATGGTTCCAAACTAGTATGTACTCCTATGGTGACTGGTTGCAAATCGGGTAAAGATGATGATTCACCTAAGGTTGATCAGAGCAAGTATAGATCTATGATTGGTGGACTATTATATTTGACTGCTACTAGATCGAATATTATGCATGTTGTCTGTCTTATGGCTAGATTTCAAGATCCTAAGGAAACACATGTTGTTGATGTTAAAGGAATATTCAAATATTTGAATGACACTTTGGATTATGGATTATGGTATCTTAGAGATACTAATTTTACTCTAAGTGCTTATATAGATGTAGATTGGGCTAGATGTGTAGAAGACAAAAATAGTACAATTAGTGGAGCATTCTTTCTTGGTTGTAGATTGGTGGCATGGTTGAGTAAAAATCAAGATATAGTCTCCTTGTTTACTGCTGAAGCTGAGTATATTGTTGCTACATCCTATTGTACACACGTTCTATGGATGAAACAAACATTGAAAGATATCACAGTGGTGTATGATGATACTATTTCTACCTTTTGTGATAATACAAGTACAATTAACATTTCAAAGAATCATGTGATGCACTCAAGGATGAAGCATATATCTATCAAGTTTCATTTCTTGAGAGAGAAGTTCACGGAGAATGAAGTAAAGCTTGAGTATGTTTCGATGAAGGATCAGGTGGTTGATATATTCACAAAGGCTCTTCCTAAAGATACTTTTGAGTATCTCCAGAGAGAAGTTAGGGGTCATTGCCCCTCCTTTCTTGAACTAGATGCATATGGAGATGCATCAGTCCTATGGATCTATGTATCTATCTCTCTTTTATACTAATTTTTTGGTAGCTACCTCATAGGGGGAGTAGGTAGTGTCGGGTGTTGTCATTATGAGTACTTAGTTTTCTATGTCAAAGGGGAAATCAATGTAAAATATCTTTTTCCTTTTCCATTGATGTCAAAGGGGGAGAGGAAGCATGTGAGAAAGGAGAGGAATCATGCAAAAAAGGAGAGGAAGTATGTGAAAAAGGAGAGGAAGCATATGAAAAGGAGAAAAAAAACAAACAAAAAGAGGAAGAATATAAAAGACTATCTACTAAGGGGGAGAAATAGAAAGAAAAATCTTGAGAAGTGTATTCAGAGCTAGTATGGTGTCTTTAATGGTTTTTCACATCATGTGTTTCCATCAATGAAAAAGGAGAAGATTATTGCAAGAATGGAAAGAATGAAGGTGTTATCATTGATGTCAACTGGTCAATTGGTTATCCACTAGTTTTTATTATCATTAGTGTCATGGATGAAGGATATTGGCTATATATGTTGAGGATATTGAGAAAATTGTATTGAAGAAAGTTTGCAAGTGTTTAGTGGTTGCTCCAAGTTTTGCTCCTATGTTTGTGTGGTATAGATATGTTGATCATGGCTATTGGAAGCTTCTATATCCATATTTTTGGCTGTTGATTCATTGTACAATGTGAGTTGTGTTCACCAGTTGTGAACTGTGGTTTTCTGTGTTTTTGGTTGAGGTTCAGGAGAAATATTATTGGTTCAGATTTCTATTTGTTTAAGTCTTATGACTTGTAGTTATAAAGTTGAGTTTTTTTATTGTATTGAAGATAACTTTGGTATCTGAAAGGTTTCTTTCTTAATTATTCTATGTTTTGCAATGGTTTGAATGACCTTGTGCTAAACACTACCTTCGGAGTTGATGAAGTGTGTTGGATCTATTTGGGTCCTTATGAAGCGTGTGTTTGGGTTGCCCTCATTTTAATTCCACCCTAGGATGTTTTGTTACTGACCTAATTTGAATTTGAATTTGGATGGCCGACTTTGGATATGTTGCAAAGTTGAAGATGGTATAAATGAAAAATGAGTTAGGGAAGAAGAAGAGTGGACAACAAAGGAAATAGAGACAAGAGTGCAAAGAGAATAGAGATAAGTGTGCATTAATGTGTGTATGATGTGAGTATGGTAGATCAATGTGAAGCCTTAATGTTGAGTTTTCAGAAGTAGTGAGCTAAAGGTGCACTCTATCATTCATGCATGTCTGCAAGTGGATTGAGAAAATTGTGGTGGATTTATCTATTGCATTGAGATTATCGTATCTTTGTAACAAGTCTTCTTTATCTTCTTTGTATCTCTGTGATAGTGATCCCTCTAGGTTTTTTTCCCTATTGGACAGTGAGTCCTTATTTTGGTAGAGAGCCTTGTTTCTTAGGTAGCGAGCCTCTTGTAATTGGTTTCAATATTCTCTATATTGTGAGTTAATCTTGTGCCATAGAAAAATGGCCCCTTGTCATTTTCATAGCATTTTAGGTCTTTTTTCATGGTATTTGATATATTTGGCTATGATTTTATGTTGCAACATGCATATTTAGGTACTAAAATTCAAAGAAGAACATCTTGTGAAGGTGTTGTAAGACATTTATACATTCTTCTAGACTCTATTCATTAAAATTCACCTAAACATAACCTTTTTACACATAATCAAGTCCTATTTTGAAGTGTTGTAAAGTCTTGTAATAAGATGTCATACTTTCCTAGGCACAACTTCACTATTTATCCCTTTCTTATGACTTATTTGACCCCTTTATGCCCTCATATGCTTCAATTAAGTGTATTTTTGAATATTATCCAAACAAACAACATTAAATACAACTTAATTCCCAACACCTGCTTTTAGGTCCTAGGTGGGACCCGTTTTCCATGGGTGGCAAATGAGTCCCCCTTGGCCCCAAATTGAAAATATTTTAAAATTTCCTTTTGGGTTTTTATTCAAAAACACTTGATGTCGGCCTGTGATGAGGTATGAATGGGTTAAGGAATGATTACAAACAAGTGTTTTATCCTCATTTTAACCCCTTATTCATCAAGTTCACTTATTCACCTATTCATTCAAGCATTCAAGCATTTTACAACATCTTTTCAAGCAATATTCAAGTACTTTGAAGCAGCCATTGACATTACTTTAAATTTGCATTATCAAGGGTTTGGTAAGTTGATAGCAATTGCATGTTGTTATTTTATCATTCCTTTGCATTTCATTATTTTATTAAAGGTTTGATTACCAAAAGCAGGGTTTGACCAAGGCAAACCCCTATTCACTAACCTTAAACCATTTTTCCCTTATTGCATGTTTGTTTGCATACCTAGGTATGCAAATTTGATAATATTTTGAGTTGAAAGTGAAAACAAGTCAACTAGGTGTCGTAAGTCGTCATTTCTATTTCCAAGCTTGCCAGTCTGCTTCTTGTAGAATTGATTTAACCCGACAAGCAAGATATTTCAAATTTGGTGTTGCAAAAGGTTCCCCAATTTTTCAAAAATTGAAGAGGATTGATTTGCTACTAGTGGTGAATGAGTCCCACCTTAGGACTAAAAATTTGAGTTTTTCAAATTCTGGATCCCGACTGTCAGAAACAAGTTCCCGACACTATTTTACCAGGAGGAGGACTAATTCGCCACCCTGGGTGAATTAGTCCCACTGTGAAAAATTAGTGATTTCAGCCAACATCCACAACATTCTAAATTCTTCACCAAGCCTCCAGGAGCACTCAGATTCATCTCTTTTCTTTCTGTTTTGCATATTTTCTTCATTTACTTCATTGCTTGCATTACACAATGTGTTTTCAAACATAGCTTAAATTTCACTTTTGCATTCATTTTCATCCATTTAAATTAGTCAATTGCATTTAGTTTACTTCATTTAGATTAGACAACATCACACATAACATTAATATTGATTGAAACATAGTGCATTTTGGCCCATCTTTCCCCTTTTAGGTGAAAAATCCTAAAAGAGCAAGGAAGGATTTAGGTGCCAAAATCCTTCATTTCAAATCCTCACCATGGTTTTTCCATTATTGGGTTTTCCACATAAATATGGTGTTATTGTGTTTGTGTAATGGTTTTCAGTTTCTACACTAGTATTTAATGTTTAATCTGTTAAGCAATGTTAAGGATTAGTTTCGATGAATGAATTAAAGTTTAAATCCATGACAACTAATTCACCCTCCCCCTTAGTTGTCTTTATCAACAGTGACCACATATCTTTCTATTTCTCCTTTCTAATGATTCTCATAACTCTTATGTTTTATATCCTATAGAAATAATTCACATAGGTTGTGTTTGCATTCTTGAATACTTTATTTTCTTTCCTTTTTATTAGTACATTTGGATAGCCATCTCTTATTTACAAATTTTGCACACAAGCATAGTGTGATGGAAAAAAAAGGGGATCTAGGGTCTAAATCACACCTTAGCCCATCTAACATTAGGGAGACAAAAATGACCATAAAATACCACTTGGCTGCTAGCCTCAATGGAAGAGCTAGAATGGATGATCAAGGTTTTGGTTACTTCTTTATGTTAGAGAGGTTGGATTTGATTTAGAAGTGATGTGTGTGATGTAACAGTGAACTAGACTAATAATGCACCTGCACTAGACTAGAGGAATTACAAAAATTTATAGAATTGAGACACAACAATAGATCACAAAGAATTAGAATGCAGAGATAGAAGAACCTGGCATTCAAATATGAGTTGAATTTGGCTAGTCAAGGGCATGGGTACCCTAGACTAGAAATGCTACCTTTTTACATATTTGAACATATCTCAATAGGTTACAATTTGTGGGTCCTTCCTTTTGGGTTTTAGATTTGAAACTTTTTCTATCAATAATTCACCTTGCCCTAATTTGTTGAAATAGGAGGCTTGAATGTTGATATTATAATTAACTCTTGAATCTCCTTCTAAATTTACTTCAGATCTATCACTTGTACACACGAAAGGAGATAATTTTTTTTCCACATACACTAGTACAAAAACAACAATAAACTACTAAAAACTACTTATAAATGACTACAATTGGTCACATGACCACTAGTAGTTTATTGCTAGTCATATATAATGTGACCAAATTGATGACTAAACCATTTTTAGTCATCTATTGGTTGTTTTGATTGATCAATTTGGTAGTATATTTAGTCATTGATTTAGTCATGCATTGTTCTGATCTGGTCACTTATTTAGTTAGTTTTTATTCACTAATATATTTAACTGGTCACTTATTTAGTTGTTGATTGTTGTAATATGATCACCTATTTAGTCATTTTTTATTCACTGATATATTTAGTCATTGATTGTTGTTAACTGGTCACTTATTTAGTCATTTTTATTCACTGTTCACTGATTTCTATCAATTGGTAGTGTATTTAGCCAATTTAATTATTAATTAATGTCAATTAGTAGTATAGTTAGTCATTTTAATTGACTAATATTTGAGGATTTAAGCATAAAACAAAAAATGCACATCAATCATCAGTTGCACATAGTAAGACAACCATTGAGAAGGAAAAATCGGTGAACTTTATTAATAAAAGAAAGGTGTTCTAATTACAACTTAGAAATAGAGTATTACAATTGTTATTTTTAGTCACAAGACTAAAAAATATGAGTTACAATATTGCACAAAAATGACTACAAGAAAGAAACTTCTCCAAAAAACTTCTGCAATGATGGAAACACATTTTAGAAGCCTTTGAATGCGAGAACAAGCCCCTTTCATCTCTTAAAACTTCTACAATGTGGGAAATCTTCCTGGAGCAAGCTGTAATGTGTAGAATCCAAGAAGGAGAGTGTTGATCGTGTCCCATATATGAAGCTCTCTCCTTCAATGCAATCAACAATAACCTAGCTAGAATCTTTCCTCCTTTATATGCAACGTGCCATCTGATATGAGCAACATGGTGCTATCTTTTTTGCCATGAATGAAGTTGTGCCTCAATACAACCAACAAAATTACTATTAGTCTCAATTCAGAAAGAATAAAAGTGCATTGTATATTGCAAGTTTACAAAATTCCAAACATAGTAGAAAAATATATCAATTTAAGAACTATAGCCTCGTCAACAAATGCCTTAAACAAAGTGTTCAACTTAGGCTTGAAATATACATATTGAACACTTGATTTCATAACCTTGTTCAAAGTTTAAGAAAGGTGATATGCTGAAGTTATAGAATGAAGTTGACATTATAGAATGAAGGCTATCGATACTAACCAAACTGGAACAACATTATCAACAAAAATTTCCTTGAAACCAAGCCCAAGAATGCCATCAGACTTAATTAGACAATAAAAATGTCAACCCTAGTTCATATGTTGTATGAGTAAAGACCTGCACCATGAAGGAATCCATTTATACATAAATTCCAAATTAAGTTGATGAGAAAAGATCTTTGATATCCAATTGGGAAGCCTTAACATCCAAAAATTACTAACCTGATGTTTCACAACAAGTTTCCCAACTATGACATCATATTTACTTAAGAAACTAGATATTGATCCACTGCCATATTGAATCTCATAGGATTCTCCTTCACAAACAAAAAATGATATATATTAATTTTTTACCAACTTCCTTAATATCCCCATGTAAGCAGACTAAAGTAAGTGAGGTTGAGGGTTTGAAGTAGAGTACCATCTTCTTGGTATGTGCTTGACTTTGATGACTTGTATCTTGAATGAAAATAGCAAGCTAGCTACACTGTAAAATTATTGTTAATCATTGTTTCAAAAATAACCACAAAATCCTATTTAATTAAAATAATCTTTCTAGATATTTTAGTAATTTCTAAGAGAGCTAATTTCACTATCCAAACAACCATCAATCTTGTTACTGTATATAATTTCCCAAAATTCAAAATTTGAATGTAATGTTCAACTAACCATAATTACCAAAGATTTGACACCAAAATGTAGTACAAAATAATTTTTTTGACAGAATGCCTCAAAGAGATGCCATCTCATGGAATGAAATGATATGATTACAAAATGTGCACAAAATGGATTTTGCAAGGAAGCTCTCAAAACCTTTGAATTAATGAAGAACTTTGGAACACCGACATTGTAAGATTTTCTTGTGTTCTAGATGCATGCAATCATGGAGGTTTACTAGATGAGGGCTGCACATACTTCACACGCTAGTAACCCTTATTGCATTACATATGTAGTTGATCATTAGGTGTGCATGGTTGACCTTCATGCCCATACTGGCTATCTTGAGGATGCTCTAAACATTATTACTGAGATGCCAGTTAAACCTTTGGTTCCTGTGGATCATATATGAATATAGGCTGAGTATTCCAACAACACTGCTTTTTTAGTTGGATCCTAAAAATGCTGCAACTTATATGTTCTTCTCTAAAACATCTATGCAGAAGCAGGCATGTGTGGTGAGGTTCAAATAGTAAGGAGATTGATGAAAGATAGAGGAATTAAAAAGATACCTGCATGTAGTTGGATTGAAGGGCATAAAATGGTACATGATTTTTTGTGTAGGAGACAAATCACATATACAAACATGGGAGATCTATGCAAAATTGTAAAAAATTGGCTTGGAAAATGAAGGTAGCAGGGTATATCTAGATTCAAGACTTTTACTCAATGCTGTGGAATAGAAGAAAAAAGAATCATTTATCTGCCACCATAGTGAAAAGTTAGCAATTGTATTTGGTTTGTTAAACATGGCCCCTGGTACAACTATTAGAGTTGTTAAGAACCTTCAAGTATGTTCTGATATTCACACTGTATCTAAATTCATCCCCAAGATTGTTGCAAGAGAAATTGTTCTGAGAGATGTGAACCATTTCCATCATTTTAAACAGGGACAATGTTCTTGTGGAGAATATTGGCGATGCTAAATGAAACAATATGAAAAACAGGCTTACACTATAATAATGTGCACTACATCAGATATCCAGTAATAATGAAGGGACATCCATCAGAGCATAATAATGGGGATTTTTTTAGTCATATGTTGTAGTTACAAGTGCCCTACTAGACATACATGAAAATGTGGAAGCAATATACACAAGGAAAGCAAACTATTTCAAAAAAATGCCTCAAAGAAATGTGATATTTCTTTTTATAGTTTAACCATGATACCACACCATTTTGACATGATCATTGCGGTGATGTGGGATGTTACTGCTACATCGAACCATTATTTCTTGGCCAAGTTCATGATAATGTGGGATGTTACGACTACACTACATTGTTATTTCTCGGCCTTTGCGGTAATGCAGGATGTTACTGCTACACTGCACTGTTATTGCTTGACCTTCATGGTAATGCAAGATGTTATTGCTACACCACACCTTGTATTCTTGGCTCTTGCAAGGATGTGGAAGAAGTATTTGAGTTACCACCATACCATAGATTTATTGCTTGGCCTTCGTGGTAATGTGGGATGTTACTGCTACACCACACTATGTGTTCTTGGCTCTTATAGTATGACAGTATTATGAAACTTGTCATGACCATCTACTACCTTGACACAACAGTCTTATGAAACTTTTCAATATTTATGGGCACCTTTTAAATTACATTCAGATCTATAAGGAAACTATCCTATAGGGATGACAGTCCCAAGAAACATGACAATGGTTACACCAATAAATAGTTAACTAGAAACCATGAATTTTCAATGCATAATGGAGAATATACAGAGAGTTAAGTCAGTGAGAAAACATCCTTGGAGAATTTTCATCAAAAGTATGAAAATCTAAGAGTTCATTGTATTAAATCATATACCCTCAAAGACCTAACAGTCATAATAGACCTATTGATAGCTTTCAGATTCATAAGAATAAATTTATAAGAGAATAGATGGAAGGGAAGTTGGTGGAGTTGAAGAATCAAACCTATAGTGAGAAGGTAGGGAGAACAAAGTAATTTACAGTCAAGAGCATCATGGTAGTTTCTCAAGTGACTATATTTGGGCAAGGAGAGAACTTAGTGACAACATTACCATAAAAAAAATAAGGATACTCAAAACCCCACCAAACCCTAGGGCCTTTTTCATCACCTTGTAGAGATCTCAAACATGGATGAAAATATTTGACAGAGACTAAAATCATCTCTATTTTTTATGATCACAAAAAGTAACAAAAAATTTAGATTTACAAGTGATGAAAAGAAGTACATGGAAAGTATATTATGTTGAATTTATTTAAAAAAAAAACTTAACCATTAACTATCCAATACAATCTAACAAAATACAAATATACAATGAAATATTATGATTAACAAAATGATTATTTTAACGGTTATCTTAAGGTAGACAAAAATTTTTGTGCAAGTGAAAAATTTTACTCTTAGATTATTCTAAACAAATAGCATTTACATTTACATCATTTTCAAGCAAAATTTTTTTAGATCCGTCTATCTATAGTAAAATAAAATCAAATATGCAACGATCTCAAAGATCTGAAGGTTTTAAAATATGATATTTTTAGATCTATTATTGGGTGTATCATGCAAAATTCATCATAAAAGGATGGGTCATCACCTCATTTAGACCTGGATGTGGAACTGCCTTTGTTGTTTCCATAGAATCCAAAATAGGCCTAACAAATGTTGGAAGAAATAACCCTATAAACAAGCAAAAGGAAAAGCTAAATCAGTAGTAATTTACTAATTTTCATTCAACTTCTCTATAATAATTTTAAATACCTAATTCTATTGTACTTTAAATATTTATAATATGAAGTTTAGCTATTCAAATAGCTTAAATAATTAAGTTATAAAACTGATAAATAGGCTTTAGCAACTTAAAAATTATCCACTTCTAAAATTTTAAATATCTTTACTATATCTATTTACCGTTGTTAGAGAGTTGCAAACTGTGAATTGTCCTTTGTCCTATAGGACTGAGAAAGGAAGAACACTATCAAACAATGATTGAATCATAACAAACATTCCAAAAAAAATGAAAGTTACTGTCAAATGGTGACAAAGATCTGTCCTCTAAGTCATTTGCACATGGTGATTGAGAACACAGTAAGAAGTAAAAGAGCATTTGATCATAGCACTGCAAAATGGTCATGAGTTATGCAATGAACTTCACTATTCTTTTGATCACAAAACACAGTGAGTAAGAAGTAAAAGAGCAATGGATCATAGCACTGCAAAATGGTCATGAGTTATGCAATGAAATTCACTATTCTTTTGATCACAAAGGAGATTGAGATAATAAATGACATACTGATGTGCACACAGAATATTCATGGAGTGCAAACTTCCTTGCAAAGCAATTACCACAATAGAGTTTGAAGTGAATTGCACTTGCTATTTTATGTTGATATAGATATGTTCTAACCTATAGTTAATTGTTGTAGCATAATAGATAGGTTAAATAGTTGTTCATATACCATTGTTTCAAATTCAAAATTGTTGGCGCTTTCACAATTATTTGCTTCATTTATTTGATCTAAGACAACCCATTGCATAAAGATGCTCAAAACCCATAGTAAAAATTATTTATCCAGACGATCGCTTGAATCTTCTCACATAATAAATGAACAAAATATTAAGTCACACTTGCAGAGCTCATCACCTCATTTTTCATTTCATTTATTCTGACTTATTTCACTTCATCAATGAAGAAATTTCTCAGCTTGTAGATCCTTTTGTTAGCTATAACTTTACCAGGTGTTGAGGATAGCTTTGAGTTTTTACCCAAGTAACAATTGAAAAAATTTAGCCTTACCAATTTTGATTTGGTAAGGCCGGATTTTGTCAATTGTTGCTTGGGTAAATTTGATCTGGTAAGGCCAATTTTTTTCAATTGTTGCTTGGGTAAAAACTCAAAGCTATCCTTGACACCTGGTAAAGTTATGGCTAACAGAAGGATCTATATGCTGAGGAAGTTCTTCATTGATGAAATTGCGAATAAAATTTAGACTGGAAAAGAGAGTGGAAAAGTAAAATTTGATGAAACTCTTGCAAAGTTCAAGTTAATGGTTGATGCTTTTATTCATTTTTATGATGGGAAAGATTCTGAACAATCATCCCGTAATAAAGGATTTTACTATGATTTTGAGAGAATCTTCTATACAACAGGTTGTCCTAGATCAAATAAATGAAGCAAACAATTGTGAAAGAGCCAACAATTTTAAATTTGAAACAATGGTGTCTTATGTATAGACCCCCCCTATGATTTGCTCATAGAATAAGGTATAACAATTTAGAATTTGAAACTATGGTATATGAACTATTTAGCCTATTTGTTATGCTACAACAATTAACTACAAGCTAGAAAATATCCATATCAGCATAAAATACTAAGTATAATTCACCTCAAACTCTATTGTACCTGAGTATGACAGTACCTGAGCTTATGGTGCTTCTAGATAGAGCCTATAGCAGAAAAGTGTAGTCTCCATCTGAAGGAACCATCTTCAAAGTTCTTCCCTAAAATGAGGGTTGAAAACATTAGAAGAAAAGAAATACCATAATTGTAAAGTAACAATTTGTATCAAGACAAATGTTAGAAAGTATAATTAAAAAGACAAATCCTTACAATCAGACCTCAAATTGGACTAAGAAAATTTATGATTTTATATTTAGAATGTAGGAACTTTCTCTGTCAGAGCTTCACAACCTCAAATTGGATCTCAAATTGAACTGATAAAATTTATTATTTTATCTTTAAAATGTAGGAACTTCCTCTGTCGAAGCTTCACTACCTCAAATCGGATTTGAAATTGATCTAGCAGATTTATGATTTTATCTTTATGATGTAAAAAAATTATCTATCAGATGGTAAAGATCTCAGGTTGGATGTCCAATTGGACAACAAATTTATGATTTTATCTTTAGAATAAAGGAACTTCCTCTGTGAGATATTTGGAAATTCCTATAGTTAGGTTCTTCTTCCAACTAAAAACACCCAGAAGTGTTTCACACTGGCTCAAGGTACTCTCCAACTTGGTTATGACACCGATAGCAATCCAATTTTTCCTGAACCATCCTTACCCGAATGTTGCATCACAATCTATTCTTCCTGCACATAAAAATGCTACATATTAACCCCTTCTAAATAAAACTCAAAATCATCATAAAACCATAATTAATAAATCATTTTAGCTTCAGAAAGAATCCGATGTCATTTACTATAAAAAAACTTGTATAAATCACAAAAAATACATGAAGCAATCCATCCAAAGAGAAAAAAAACAATGTAAGGATTTGAGCAATATAAGTCCAAAGGGTTATGATGTAACGGTAATGGAATCACCATAACAGCACAACCGAGGAACAAATTCTTGTGACTATAATTATGTGATCCATAACTCTATTGGTCATGTGGCACAATTGTGCTATAACAAATACATGATGCATTCATATGTGACCCAAGCTTTATGTGGCTATGTTGTGATAGAAATGGAGGCACTCATATGAGCACAATTCATGTACAAATTTTTGAAGTTGTGAAAGCCAACCTCACAGACCCCGAAGATCACCTGCATGCAAATAACCTGTCATAGAAAGAAGACATTCCACACAAAAGGCAAAGGTGCTCTAAAAGTTGAGAATGCATTATTTAGAGAGAGGGATAAAATATAATGATCAATCCTTATAAAATGATATTGTGCAACCTTAAAGAAACCCTAATAGGTAGACATTTAATAATTAATATAATTATTAAATGTCATAATATGCAAACTAAAGTGAAATCTTAAGAGAGGAATAAATGTAACTTAATTAACATAATTAAGTTAAAACCTTTACTCTAACACCCCCCTTAAGATGAGCAAGAGTGCAACTACAATCATGTGCAAGAGAGCAAAGGTAACTACAATTCATGAAAGCAAACAAGGGTCCCGACAACTAGGCCTGATCAGGTACCTGAATACAACCAAATCTCTGTAAAGTGGAGAAAGGGAGAAAACCTCATGGGAACAAAACTCCCCCCCAAAAGAGAAAAGAAAAGAATGAAATACACTGGGTATGTGCAGGATCATCATGGAAAAAATAGGCCCTCAAGTGGCAAAAAATTTAGAAAAATCAAAGTTAGGCAACTTGACGTAAAAATTTGAATAAGTTATCTATATTATTTTAAAAATATGTAAGAATAGAATTTGTAGAAAATTGAATGTAGTTTCTAAACTACTAGGATTTTTTTTAAAAAAAAGACTATTTGGTGAAAATTTGAAATTTCAATGTAGTAGTACTTAAATTTCAGGGAAAAAATAAGAAGTAGGTGTTTGTCTGACCACCCTAACCATAATAAAATGATAATATTTTTTTATAAGGTTTTAGATATAAGTAGAGGACTCATGTACTGATGTGATGCATATTTTTTTGTATTTTTCCAAGTAAATAATTAATTATGAATTTTTTGTTACAACTTTAAAAATAAAAACTCGTGATGTTCAACCAATTTTAATTGGTCAAAAATTCATGAAATTTATTTTTTAACTTATAGTATGTAAGAAGTTATTAAAAATTTGGATATGTTTGGATCTAAAAAAAATGATACCGCTTTGAAAGCTATAGATTTTTTTTCAATCAACCTATCAATATGACTCTTTAGTTGTAATTCAAATAGAAAATAAATAATAATTATTTATTAAATTCAAAGTAAAGCATAATTTATTTTGGTGGAAAATTGATAATCTCCTTTAAAAACCCTTTTCATTTCATCAATTTTGGGTTAAAAAAATTCGTCAGCCACATACCCTACTAAAACCCATCATATTGTCACTTTTTGGCCCATCATGATCCTACACATACCCCACTAATGAAAGAAGGATAGGAGGTGGATTACATGATATACCCCATAGATAGCTTCTATCATATAAATACATATACAATGGTCTCCATAGGAGAGATATAAAGAGACAAGAAGGCCCCCCCACAATGAAGAAACTCTTGTCACAATCGTAGATGCCTAATGTAGAATCCAAAAGGAGATCCTTAAGTGGCAGACAATATTCCCCCCCTTGGGAAGAAATTGATCCAAAAGACGATGTCAAAGAAACCCTATGAAGAGTGATGAATCAATCTATCTCAAGATGTGTGCCATGATAGGATGCTGAAGAATCTCTCTATCTAAACTAAAACAAATGATGCCAATCTAAACTGATGTGGAGAATCCTAAAATGCAACCTCTGAATGCACGGATAATGGTGGGTGTATAGTGATATCCTGACTGTCAAGGTAGAGGAGATGAATTTCCTCAAAATAATCCTCAAGATCTACAGTGTGAGACTCAACAAACAAGAATGTGTCTGCAAGATAAGAATCCCATGATGTAGCAGATAATGAATGACCAAGATAGTCATGATGCTGAACTGAATCCATAGGGGCCAATGTGGTGATACTGATGTCATCAGGAATAATAGATGATACATGTATAATCTCATTCTGAAGAGTAGGAACTGTGAGACAAGCCTCTGATCCATTGGAACATGTAAGGGTGTCTAAATACTCAAGCTCCTCTAAAGTATCATGATCAAAGGGTGTATTATCTCTCCAAGCAATGGGTAAGAGACAATCTGAAGTAGGATACTCTGGGAATGGAGAGATATTGGGGTCTCTATAGATCTCCCAAAGACGTGTCCAAATTGGGTGGGGACAATCAATGTCCGATATAGCCCACATAGTGTCACCATCAACACTAGACAATATAAGTCCTACTATGTGATCTCTAATGATATCCCAAGCTATTTTTCCCTTTGAAGTGGTTGGTTCAGATATGAGATCATACAAATAAGACAAAATATTAAGCCACCTACAATGTGTAAGTACGCCCTTTGCCCATGACTCATAATTACCCCGTTTCAGAATTACAACTAAAGGGTGTGTAGAAAAACCCATGATAACTCTTCAAATTAAAAAATATGAGAAAAATAACCTTAAAACATGTATATCAAATGAAATAGAGCCTAATGATGCAAACAGGAGGTTCCCAAGTGCCAAAATATCCAAGTAATTAAGCAAACTGTGAAAACACAAAATGCTAAATAAAATATACCTGATGTAGAATCTAAGAAAATAAGTCTAATCATTGTGTAGAAAACTGAACCAGCTTTCTGACGCCTATTCGTTTGCACAAAATGGAGTCTGTACACAAACGTTATGCCCCCGGGAGTGCAAAAAGCATGATCTAACTTTGACTACAGATAAAGGCACCAAAACTAAAAAAATAGAAATCACACCTACACCACTAGATAGTGCTTGGAACTAGCTTTCGATGATATCTTGTTTTTGAAAAACTGACACCGTATGCTCAAGATATGACCATTTTACTAAATATGCTCATTTAGGCTTTAAACCAAACATTTTATTAATTTAAAGATTAAAAAATTAATAAAATATTCAGTTGTACCTTCATGGCATGAAAATCGAGGTAGCACATAAATCAAAAGGGCATGAAAATTGATGCAAAATGGCACAAAAATTGAGGCAACTCAAAATTGATGTAGACACCAAAAAATATGGCACAAAAATTGAGGTGTCCATACAGATCCGTACAATCGTACAATTTTTTTGAGATCCCCAAAAACACTAAAAAATCAATTTTCAACAAACCCTATCATATTTTATATGAAAATAGGGGTTTTGGGCCTTTTGAGCGCACCCATGAGGTCCGTTTTGCACTAGCATGCACTATTTGAGAGATCTAGGTCAAAATTTCTCAAAAAATGATGGAACCCTTACACAGAAAAAAAATCTGTAAGTTGAAAAAAATGAACAAGCAACCGCAGATCTGGAGCTCTGATAACCAAATGTAACATTTGTAAATCTCACATACCAATCATAACCCTTAATTTCAACTTAAATGGAACAACATACATCAAAGACTCAGAGATTATTTAAAACAAAGTTGTGTCATTATTAGTTTTAGCCAAATGGCTTATATAAATGATCATCTCATCACCACATGTAAAATTAAACTATTACAATGTAAATTAATGAATAAGCAAGATCACAAATGCACCCACAAAGAAACGATAACACAGATATTTTCATGAGTGGAAAACCCTCATAGGGATGAAAAACCACTCGTAAAAATGCCCCACTAGCTTAATGATATGCCTCATTGGCAAAGCCCTATTGGCTACAAGGTTTCAATGGTTAAAAAATGCCTCACAGACAATGATCATAGTGTCTCATTGACATGATCATTTACAACTTCCTTACACATTTCTGACTAATGAAGTCACCAACTATAGAGGATTGCTCCATTTCTTTACATAACATGTATCTAGAACTGGAATCTTTAGGGTATAATTGCCACTATTTAAATTCAGGTTACAAGATATTCCTGTATTTCTCAAATCCTCTATATACAATCAACTCTTAAAGGTTCAAATAATCGTACACATAATGGATAAATCTTCTTGATATAATTAATGCATGAGAGGTACATATTTTCCAAGATACTCCTATAGATGATTAGACTTTAAGGTTTCACCATTATTCTAATGATGGTAAGACATTAACGCACATAGTACATAATACCTTAAAATGAGCAATTTCAACAATAAATCAACATGATTCCTTAATTATCATTCAAGTGATATACTATAGAATCTTTATTTCTATATTCTTTTGGAGCAAGCATAAGGACCTTTTGACAAAAAAAGTAAATATAGTCTCGCATCTCTTTCCTTCATACATCTAGTATTTAACATGCAAGTTGTTCTTTAGGTTATTTACAACTTCAAGCCTTTAAATAAAGATCATAAGTACTAAGAAATTAGCGCATTACAACATGGCATACATATATATAGAAAAAAATTCATCATCCTAAAAACAAAATCATGAAATTATGGTAATGTCAATATTGTCAAGAATCCCTCCCAAGTATTTGCAAAAGAGACAATTCCACTTATAGCGACCTCCCAAATATCACCAAGTACACTGAAAATTATAGGCCAATCACGTAAAACTTTATGAAAATAATCCTAGCACTACCAAAAACACACATACCTATCTTCCATAACATATTAGTCCATCTTCAATGTTATAGGTCAATGTTTTCTTATGATAAGCAAGTTATATCAATTAAGTCTTGAATGAAATCTAGATAGTGAAAGGAGTAGAGGGTTAAGTTATTATTGTCCCATATAAGGTGTTCAATGTCATCGGATGTAAGTTTTATTCTTTGGAAACTAAACAAAAATCTCAAGGAGAGTAACTAAATCAATTTACCACTTATTGATGTATCAAAGTACTATGCATGTTCTTACTTTCATTTGATTGATAAATCAAGATTTAAATACTCTATAAGATGGAACTTTTATATTTCGTATATAAAAAGAAATTAAATGAAAATATATCATGAAAGATTAGAGAAAAAGAGTCCTTTCCTGCTTATATTCTTTCCAAAACATTGTCAAGATCCAAGAGCCAGATCTACTTGAAATTCTATATTAGACTATGCTATTGGATTCCATTTCTTCCAATGAAAACTAATTTAATTATCTAATTATACTCAATTATTATCAATTTAAAAATATTACATTTGTTCAACCAAGTGCAAACATTACTCATAAGGTACTTTTCAAAATTCTACCAAGTTTCTCTCACCAAAAGTAATTTTGAGGAAAAGTTTTGAGAATCTTAATTCAAATTAATAAAACTTCATACTTTAATGGACTTTTTGTTTCTCAATTAAATACCGACACTCACATATATATATATATATATACATACATATATATATATATTATGAATATACATTTAATTATATATATTGCAACATATCTATACAACTATATATATATATATATCGAAAGAATAAATAGAGTGATGGTTTCCGAATATACATATATACCTATCTTTTAAACTCAGATTGTTTTACCATAAGTATAAAATATATATATAATAATTTACCTTATGCTATTGTATGAGCAGATTTATACATATGAATTCTCATTTAGATACAAGTTCGTTGGTAATCATAAACAACTTCAGAAAATAATACACACACAAAGTGCTTTTCAAGGCATACTACAGATGTTAAAAGGTTTGGAAAAAATTAAAATTACATTTAAGCTGTTTTGAAGCCCCCAAGGGCCAGTGCTTCCCATTGGGGAGGACGCTGCCTGTGGAGGGCAGCGCCTCCATAGCACAACCCTCTCCCAATGGGGGGGGGTGGCTGGAGACCCCTCCCCTAGACTCTCCTAAATATACATGGTGACTATTGCAAACAAAGAAAATTTTGAAAGATGCATTTCGTTTTCAATTGGTAAACATATATATATATATATATATAAATATATGATATTATTACACAATCTGCAACTAATTTTTAATTAAAACAATCAAATGGAAACCCATATCCTGTGTGTAATTATTCAATACAAGGGTTATAGGTATACATATGTTTTTGTGTAAACATTCATTACTATTCATATGTACATGTATATATATAAAAAGATAGGAAGAAAGTACAGCTATGATACTGAATTTCGGACAACAAGAACCTAATACAATGAATATACACCAATGGTTTTCAAAGAAATTCAATCTTTTCATATTATACTTAGTTAACCACACACTTGAAATTTAAATGCATTGGGAAGATTTAAAAACCTAGAGATTGCCTTCCATTTGAATTTCTTTTTCTTCTTCTTATTCCTCCTATATTTCCCTTCTTCTTCCTGCCAATCTTATTTTGCTGTGCTTCCAAAAGAAGTAACTCTACCTGACACATCATTATTCTATTATTATTTCTTATAGAGATAAAATCAAGAATTGAGAAATCATATGCTGTGTTTCCATTAATCCCTTTTTCCTCTTTAAAGATTTCTTTTTAGTTATTCCCCAAAACCTAATCTTGAAAATAATAAATAAATAAAGTTTATTTCTTGCACAATATTTTCCCAATTAATAAAGTATGCCTATTTTAATTACAAACGAAGTATTTATCCCTAGAAATAATAGTTGAGTCATTTTTAATTTGCAATCTTCTCCTCTCTTTTTAAATATTTATTCAAAGTAACTAAATAAGAAATCACCTTAATTTGCAAGTAAATAATTATCCATAACAATAGAACATTAACATTTAATGGCATAATGAAATATTTAATTGAACTTTAATTAATTCTTTTGTTTCATTATAAATTTATTTAACCAAACATTATAAAATGATGAACAATAAAAATAGGGGTCGTGACACATGTTGAAGTTGTGAAAGCCAACCTCACAAACCTCGAAGATCACCTGCATGCAAATAACCTGTCATAGAAAGAATACATTCCAGACAAAAGACAAAGGTGCTCTAAAAACTAAGAATGCATTATTCAGAGAGAGGGATAAAATACAATGATCAATCCTTATAAAAGGAGATTGTGCAACCCTAAAGAAATCCTAATAGGTAGAAATTTAATAATTAATATAATTATTAAATTTCACAATATGCAAACTAAAGTGAAATCTTAAGAAAGGAATAAAGGTAACTTAATTAACATAATTAAGTTAAAACCTTTACTCTAACAAAAATCACTATCATCACAATTAGGTGTCAATCATCATTGGGTGCATTCAAGTTGACTCGAGTTTAATAGGTTACAATGTAATGATAGCATGATCCAAGAGTGATTACCTCTTGCTGCAATAAAGAGCCTATAACGCTGGATGATATGTAGAGTGGTTGTGTTATATCAATTATGTTATGCATTCAAGCACATCCCATGTTTAATGGGCTATTCTAGAGAGTGATCAAGATTTTTAAACCCTATGAATGTTACTTAAAAGTGTACAACTTAAACTACAAACCAAATTTGTTACATACTTGAATACAATCTTGGGTTACCACAAGTTGTAATAATGTGATCTACTAATAACCATTATGGAAAGTATTAAAGAAAGACCCATACTATATAGGATACATTTCCCTGATTAGGTTTACATACCTTAATGATCAAACACAAGCTTCCCACACCCTCTAGGATACAAGCCAAAATCATACCACAACCTTGTCAAGACAACTAATTTTCTAACCCAAGATTTAAGGTTACTTTTTAATACCAACAAAAGCATTGGTAAGAGCATGATAGGGTACAAACCCTAGGCCTTTGTAGAAACATAAACAATAACTCTAGTGGATTAGTGAGGTTGCAATACCAGAAAGATTGAGACATTGTAGCCAATTGATAACAAAATCTTGCAATCTAAAGATTGTAGCCAATAAAAAGCACACTATGTAGCTCAGTGATATTTGTAAATGCAATCTATGGTAAGAAGAATGACAGTCACTTGAGGTGTAACAATAAAAAATAGGCTGAGCAGTGACAAGATAATAAAGCTCAAACCTTGCATAGTAAAGTGGATATTTTAACAGTGAGTTTCCTTACCCCCTTGCTGACATTAAGAGTTTTACAAATGATTTTGGCAGTGTTAGACAAGGAAAATGCAATCAGGGAATGATTGTCCAAATGAAGTAATAGTGGTAATCATAGGTTCAATGTTTCTTCTTATCCAGTGTATAATGGATGTAGTGGATTGCATGTTTGACCAACATTTTGAGACTCATGAAAGATGGGAGAATAGTGAATAATACCTTGTGGAATGTGAAGTAGTGACAATAAGGTTGAAGGATCTTAAGACCCACAATACCATGAAACAATGAGTCCCTTGTAGTAAGTAGGCAGCCTATAGGGTATAGTTTGATTTTATAGAAGGATGCTCATGAAAGGAATCTTCAAGTGATAGTGAGTGAGTTGTTTGAGTAAATATGCATGAAAATCAAATCATACATAGCAAAAAATTCACAATGTTATCTTGCATAATGCCTTGAGTTTGAAGACAAAATTATCATTGTATCTTGATGAAAGTAGTGACCTTAATGGTCAATCACTGGAAACTATGATTTTAAAACATGCTATTGTGCTTATGGAGGCAACATTTTAAGCAAGGCAGTGAGTGGTGGTTTGGAACAGTGGCAAGTATGAAGGACTTGCTTTATATGCATACTATGAAGTCTAGCTTAAGACAACATTCTTAAAAGAGATTGAAGGTGGATTATGGAACTCAAGGGTTACCATGATAAGGATTAAAGCAAAGAAAAATTTATTTAAAATCCACGTTCATGAAGATATTAAAGATGTCACATGAAAAACCCTAGCAGCTGGAGTAATGAATATAGTGCCAAAGAGGATAGTGTGTTGGGGTTAGATTTAAGAGATATCCACATTATCTAATCATAGGAAAATACATCATTTATTTATTTTTTAAATTAAAATAAATCATTCTAAACCCTAGGATACATTGATACTTCAAAAGCATCTAATTTATTTTTTAAAATTAAAATAAATCATTCTAAATACTATATAGGATACATTGATACTTCAAAAGCATCTGAAGGAATTTGAGATTATGCAAGTATATGTCAATTAAATACCTGGATTAGAAATAGTAGCACGGACAATGTAACCCTTGTTGAGTAGAGTAGGAATGAGATAAGAAAGAATGAATCCTATGCCTCCTATCACACACATCTCCTTATCATTCTTTGTCATTCTTTACTGAAACACTTCTCCATTTTGGCAGACTACTGAAAATAATGTTTCGACGAAGGTTTTAGAGTATGTTTATTAAAATGAAAACTCCATTCTAGTAGGCTACGCCTGCAAATAAGATTTCAACGAAAGTTTTAGGGTATGTTTATTAAAGTTTAAGAGTATTTTGGTGGGCTATATTCTTGATTCCTTAAATGATTTATTTGAATGGATTGTGACTAAATAAATGACTAACTATTTACTCATTTTTATTTGTGTGACTAAATAATTTTTAGTCAAAGACCAAATTAGTCATTTATTTACTCATTTATAGCTGAGTTGCAAAAAATGAGTAGAATTTAGTCATTTATTTGACAAATTCTACTAGTGATAGGGGCTTGCCTAATTCAAACTCTTTTTTGGTGTTTCCACCTCCAAAATGGCTATGATGATGTAAATATTGCGTACCCTTGGTTAGAAATAGGAAAAATGACCAAAAATTGATAAATTGATAAGTGTTGCAACTTAGGTCACTCAGATCTACTTTATTTGATGGACTGAAGTCATTCTACTCATCTCATACAAGGAGAATTGGATTTTTTGTTAAAGGTACTCCAAGTATTAGTACTCACAAAATAAATAAACAGAAAACATGAACAATCTTACTCATGAACTTGATGTATTACTAATAAAGATCTTGACTAATAAAATTATTGTAAAATATTGCTTATTCTCCTCTTCACTAGTTTTTACGATGCTATGAAATTGGGATTCAAATTGCTTAGATTGCTTAGATTTTCAAATGGTGAAAAAGACACATTTATATAAATTTATTTTTTTATCTCAAAATTAATTATGAAAAGCCAATAGATGAATTTAGATTTGTGAATATTAAAATCTCGGCAATAAAATATTTAAATTTGAGCTAAAATAGGTTGGTGAAGGTTGTGGGTTCGCTAGACCAAGCCTATTTTGAGACCTTTGATGTTGTTAAATGAATAATTTATATTAATTCCCAATTTTATTTTTATTTTCACAAAATGACATTAAATGAGAAAATTATGAGCATAAATAGGTCCAAGCAAATAGGGGGAGCTAAACCTAGTGTGAAATTGTCAAGGGTGACCATTTACAATGCTAAATTTAGCCCCCAATTTAGTGAGATTATGAGCTTACACTCATGCTCACACTAAAATAAGGATAGGACAAGAAGGGTTCATCTATCAAATATTGGGATGGAAGGATAACACCACGTCTAGGGGATGCGCTAGTGCCTAGAATCAAGATCCTACAAAACAACAATGTAAAGTCAAAGGAACACACACACATGAGGTGCAATGTAGCATGAAACACATGAAGTGTACATTATGAAGAAATATAATGGAAAACACAATACAAAACATAATGCAAACATAATGCAAACATGATGCAAACCAATGCAAACATAATTCAAACACACAAAAAAGGGGTATGACATCACAGACTAGCAAGATTAACAAATCACTTACTAGGATCTGTACCCAAGACATCCAGAACCACAAGCTATCAAAGTATGATATATTTAGGCAACCATGAATAGATAAAAAGGCATCATAGGCTAGTGAAGTCTAATATTGACTAGATGATCTTGATAAGAAACAATGCATAGGCCAGTGAAGTCTAATATTCACTAGGTGAGTTTTTGTAAAAGGTAGCAAATGAAAAACACAAAAGGGCTAGTAAACTTTGATATTCGCTAGGTGAGTTCTGTTGTCAACCATACCAATAATTATGGTGGGCTATAATTTTGATAAGGCACTACAAAATTGTGATCATTATGCTATAAGATCATCACTAAGTTTAATGTGTGTGAACAAAGTGAAGCACATACTAGCATGTATGCCCCCACCTTAAAGTAATTGTTATTTCCAACTAGGAGAAATGTCCTTTAAGGTAGAAGAGAATTATATTTGCAACATGATAGGCCATAAGGGCTTGTTGGGAAACCCTATGCCCGGAGATATGTTCCTAAAAAACTGACTCATGACAAGGGGCTACCCCAAAATAAAGTCGTATAATAAAAAACAATAGCACATGATGGATCCACAAATTTGGGGTCAAAATATGATGCAGGAGCATCCAATGGTGTAAGGGCAATCTTACATCACCCAAAAATAGTTAAATTTAAAGTTTCTTAGTTTTTAGATGTTTTTAGATTTTTGGATACCCTTTTCATCATAATGAAATTCCCAATTTACAGTTTTCATTTTCTATTCCTGGATTGAAAGATATTGCAGTTTTAGTTTCCCAGATTTGCACCTGAAAATCTTTCGAGTTTGATGTGAGGCACTTAGATTTCCTGGATCAGCCCCAAAACTTGCCAAAATTGGTGTAGTAGATTTCAAGCATTATTCTTGACTTTTAGACCTTCCAACGGTTCAAACGGTTTGCTATAATCCTGTAGAGTCCTGCATCGTTGGTGGCCTGGAAGTTGGCGACTTCTAGTGCTTGACACAATTGCAAATGTTCTTTAAACTGTTGTAATTTTACGCCAAACTGCCTAAACTCAATTTGAATGTTGTTTTGGCTCCAAACCAAAGAGGAGTCATTTATGGGTGGGTTTCACTTTGGGTAACTTTGGGGGACAAGCTCGCATATTGTGAAAGGGTGATTCTATTTATAGCTTCGTAACTTGGCATGTGTTGTAGAACTTGGGGATTTGAGATTCTCTGCATATAAGAAGCTCCATTTTCTGAATAATAAAATTATTCTCTTATTTGTGGGTTATTTTTTAAGTCTCGGGTTGCGCCTTCATCAAGTGGTATCAGAGCAGGTTTTCTTGAGTGTGTGGATAGATCACCGATCGTGAGGCAGTTCGCACCAGGACCATGGTTGTGGGTCGAGGTCAAGGAAGATGCCTCCAAGAGTGATGCCTGGTAGGCATGGTGGTGCCAGAGGTGGTCGAGGTGGTAGAAATGCTGGTGGAAGAGATGCACTGGCAACCCTCCAGAGACAGATTGACGCATTACAAGAGCAGTTGAGAAGAGGGTTAAACCCGAGGGAGGAAAGTGAGGATGAAGGAGAGGAAGAAGGTTCAAATGCAGAAGAGGAAGAAGAAGCAATTGATCAAGAACAAATGTGGCTAATAAGGGCCATTTCAAAGATCGGAAAAAGACCCAAAGCAGAAGTCCCCAGTTATTTCGGAAGTCTGAACCCGGAAGAGGTGATCGACTGGATCAACAAGCTAGAAGAATATTTTGAGTATGAGGAAATAGAGGACTCAAATCGGGTTAAGTTTGAGAAAATGAAGCTAAAGGGCCATGCCAGTATTTGGTGGAAAGAGGTCCAGTTGGAAAGAAATCGAAGAGGAAAAGGAAATATCACCAAATGGGATCGCATGGTAGAGAAACTGAAGAAGTAGTTCATACCAGTGGACTACAAGTTAGATCTATAAAGAAATTGCAAGGGTTAAAGCAAGGAAGCAGATCTGTGAAAGAATATATTGAAGAATTTCACAAGATAATCATCAGAACGGGCCACATAGAGGCCAATAAGGAGAAGGTAGCCCGATATCTTAATGGGTTACGACCGAGCATTCAGGAGGAGTTAAGCCTAGTCAAAATGACCACCATTGAGTATGTGTATCAGTTTGCTCTGAAGGTGGAAGAGAAGTTGAACAAAAGATTTGATGGCAAGCAAAAAGGATAAAGAGGTCAAAGTGGAAGGGGCAGTGGAAGACCTTCATGAAGCTGAAATGATGATGAAAAGAAAAGTGAAGATGTGGGTACCATCCAAAGCCAAAGGAATGACAACTTCTACCGCCCTCATGATCAAAATAGTGGTGATCAAAGAGGTAGAGGATGAGGGAGATATGGACAAGGGTTTGGAAGAGGTGGTTTCAAAGGAACGTGTTTCCAGTGTGGTGAAGAAGGGCATTGAGCCTATGAATGTCCACAACACCAAGGAAGGGCAGACAAAAGGCCAGAAGGTTGTGGAAGGGTTACACATGCAGTGAGGAGGCCCAATATGAAAATTCAAATGATGCTGAAAGGGGAGAAGCCCTAGTGATTAGGAGAGCCCTAATGACTGAGGAAAAGGAACCATAATAGAGGAAGAATCTGTTTCGCATAAGGTGCAAGTGTGAAGGAAAATGTTGTGATGTCATTATTGATGGTGGGAGCACCAATAATCTGGTGTCAGAAGAGATGGTCACAAAGTTGAAGCTGAAGAGGGAAAGGCACCCACATCCATATCAGATTGTTTGGTTGCAGAAAGACCATAAGGTTTTGGTCAATGAGTAGTTCCTAGTAAAGTTCAAGATCGGGAGCTACCATGATGAGATACTTTGTGATATCATCCCCATGGATGCATGTCACATGTTGTTGGGGAGGCTGTGGCAGTTCGATAGGCGAGCTATACATGATGGCCATGCAAACACTTATTCCTTGACAAAGGATGGGATTCGTCACAAGTTGAAACCCTTGAAGGAGACCGAAGAAAAGGTATGCAGTAGTGCTAGAATTTGTTATGTAGATGGAAGAAATTTTTTAGAAGGTATGAAGCATGAGTGTGTGTGTTATGCATTGATTCCTGGAGTGAGTAAGGAGGATAGTAAGAAGGTTCCAAAAGAAGTTTCTAGGATGTTGGATGAGTTTCAGGATATTGTTTCTGATAATGTACCTGAGGGTTTACCACCAATAAGGAAGATCAATCATCAGATTGACTTGATTCTTGGAGCCATTTTTCTAAATAAGGTAGCTCATAGAATGACTCCAGCAGAAAATGATGAGTTGAATAAAGAAATTCAAGAGTTGTTGAGAAAGGGTTTGATATGGGAGAGTTTGAGTCCATGTGCAGTACCTGTAGTACTAGCACCAAAGAAGGATGGGGAGTGGAGGATGTGTACAGATTCTCGAGGCATAAAAAAGATAACGATCAGATACAGATTTTCCTTGCCAAGGATGGATTACCTAATGGATTGTTTGAGTGGAGCTCAGTACTTCACAAAGATTGATCTGAAGAGTGGATATCACCAAATCCGGATTCGAGAGGGAGATGAATGGAAGACTACCTGTACGAGTGGTTAGTCATGCCTTTTGGGCTAACCAATGCACCGAGCACATTCATGCGGCTCATGCAGGTACTAAAAGAATTTCCGGGAAGTCTTGTTATTGTGTATTTTGACGATATTTTATTTTCAAGAAGACATTGGATGAGCATGATGGCACATTCGAGAGCCTTTGAGAAGTTAAGAGAAGAGAAACTCGTTGATTAATCTAAAGAAGTGTAGTTTTGTGAAGAGGGAGTTAGTGTACTTGCGTTTGTTGTCTCAACAGTATGTCCAAGATAGAATCTAAAGAAGGTGAAGGCTATTCGCCTCTGTACCCAAGAACCGCTACCGAGGAGATCTTCCATGAATGGCCAGCCAGAAAGTTCATTAGAAACTTCAGTAGTATTTATGGACCCCTGACTGAAACAATGAGAGGGGATAGAAAGAATTCAAGTGGAGCACTGGAGCAGCAAAGAGTTTTGAACTATTGAAGTAGAAGGTAATAGAGCAACCTGTTCTATCCCTCCCAGATTTCAACAAGGTGTTTCAAGTGGATTGTGATGCCGGTGGTTGTGCCATTGGAGCAAAAGATTGAGCCAAGAAGGTAAAGCCCATTGCCTACCTTCAAAGGAAAAGTTAAATGGATGCCAAGAGTGTTATTCCAGATATGATCAAGAATTTATGCAATAGTTCAAGCATTAAAGAAATGGAGACATTATTTGTTGCCGGTTGAATTTGTCTCATATATCAAGTTCGCAAGACTCCAAATAGTCAGAAAACCAAATCAAAGGCATATGAAATGGGTAGATTTTTAAGTAAGTGAAAGCAATTTTGTTTTGAAATATTACAGGAGTGGGAAGTCAAATAGGGTCAGAGATTCCTTTAAGTAGGAGGCATACACTACGAAAAGATGGTGATCAAGTGGTTGTCTAATGAACTCAAGACATTGTGAAGGCAGAAGATCTTGATTTTTGCGAGGCTTGAAAGCTGCAAGGAACCCTGCGCAAAGTGGATATGTCATTGGATTTCTATGCAATTTAGACAGTATGCTATTTAAGGGAAGTCAATTGTGTATATCAAGGAGTTCTATGAGGGAGAACCTAATAAAGCAGAAGTATAGTGGAGGAATGGAAGGACATTTTGGTCTGGATAAGACCATTGCCATTATTATTGAGCGTTATTATTGGCCTCAGTTGTCACAGGATGTGAAGAAGTTTGTACAAAGCCTAGGTATGTTGATGGCTAAAGGAGTGAGTCAGAATACAGATTTATATCAGCCCTTACCTATACCAGAGAGGCCGTGGGAGGATATAAGTATGGACTTTGTTCTTGGTTTGCCAAGGACACAACGAGGGAATGATTCAGTCTTTGTGGTGGTTGATAGGGTTTTCAAAGATGGCACATTTATCTCCATGTCAAGACCCATGATGTACCCACATTGTTGACTTGTTCTTCATGAGGTGCAGCTACATGGTTTGCCAAAGAGTATTGTTTTAGATCGTGACACCAAATTTGTGGGATACTTTTGGAGGACCTTGTGGAAGAAGTCAAGACGTAGTTGAAGTTCAGTTCTACACACCATCCACAAACAGATGGGCATACAGAGGTTGTTAACAGGAGTTTGGGTAACCTACTGAGATCTTTGGTAGGAGATAAACCCAAGGGATGGGACTTGATCTTACCCTAGGCAGAATTTTCTTACAATGATTTTGTCAATAGAAGTATTGGCAGGATCACTTAACTCTGGGTGATTAAAAGGAGGCAGCCCCTGCATTAGCCTCTAGAATTGGGGAAGATGGACCAAGAAAAGAAAATAAGTGCTGAAGCTAAAGATTTTGCAGAACACATCAAGGATATACATGAGAAGGTAAGAGAACATATTAACAAGATGAATATGCAGTATAAGGCTAAGGTAGATAAGATGAGGAGGTATAAGGAGCCTTTTATCAGTGATGAAGTGATGGTCCACTTGAGGAAAGAAAGGTTTCTAGTGGGAACATATAAATAAATTGAAGATGAAGAAGTTTGTCCCCTCAGAAATTTTGGTGAAGAGGCATGACTAGAATGCATATGAGGTAGAGTTGTCGGATGGACCAACATTTCCCCTATGTTCAATATTTCGATCTCGACAGAAAGTATCATGAAGGCACAAATGAAGTACCAACGATGAACAAAGGTGATTCCAGCACCCACTTCAGAAAAGGAGGAGATTGAAGAAATCTTGGATAGTCGTCTGGGAAGGAGTACCAGGAACAGGCAGTATGAAGAATATCTGGTGAAATGGAAAGGAAGGCCTGCTGAAGATTCATCCTGCCAAGGCATAGGCCTTCCACCGCTTGGGTTTCCCTCAACCATTTGAGATGTGATGGGGTCATTTCTCAAATTACCCTAGGTGTCTGATGTAGGAGCATCTAGTGGTGTAAGGGCAATCTTGCATCACCCAAAATAGTTAAATTTTAAGTTTATTTTTTAGATGTTTACATTTTGATACCTCATCATAATGAAATTCCCAATTTCATTTATTTTCATTTTCATTCCTCGTTGAAAGATATTGCACTTGAATTTCAGACGGTAATCTCGAAAATCTTCTCGAGTTTGACGAAAATTTAAAGTTCCCGGATCAGCCCCAACTTAAGCAAAATTGGTGTAGTGGATTTCAAGTGTGTTATTGACTTTGAGACCTTTCTAACGGTTCAAACGGTTAGCGAATCAGAGTCCTGGATCAAAAGTTATGGCCCTAGGAAGTTGGCGCACTTTCTAGAAGATACAATTGCAAATGTTCTTTTGAAATTTCAACTTCAAGTTGTAATTTTTCGGCACCAAACCACCTAAACTCAAATTTGAGTGTTGTTTTGGCTCCAAACTAAAGAGGAGCTCACGGCGGGTAGGTTTAATTTTTGGGTAATCTTTAGTATGTTTTATATTACGAAGGGGGTGACTTCTCAGAGTCAGAATCTGCATGTGTTGTAGAACTTGGGGATTTGAGATCCTCTGCATATAAGAAGCTCCATTTTTTGAATAATAAAATTATTCTCTTGTTTGTGGGTTATTTTCTAAGTCTCGGGTTGCGCATTCATCAAAATAGATGAGAGATAATTTATAATATAATCGTGCTCTAAATTGACATCATTCCCCAAATACTTGTGGAACTATGAACACAAGGGAGGAATGACACATGAGGAAAACATAAAGGCCTTTTATGTCAACATGGAAGAGACCTAAATGTCTCAACAATTTGCATCATTCCCAAAATGAATCAAAAGAATACAAGATAAAACATATTTACAACATAAAGCATAATGAAGATTCAAATAGAGGAATGTCATAACGGGTTCATTTTCTTTGCATCCTTCATCCAAAAAATAACATCAAGGGTCATCCAAAGAGAATTGAAAAAAACAAATACATATCAAGAAACACATTACAAGGATATCGTGTTACATGCAAGAAAAGAACACAAAGACACAAAAGGTACTACACACATGGGTCAATCTACAACAAATTATCTATGTGTGAATCTTTCTCATCATAAATGGAAGGAAGATAACAAGCTAGAGGAACTACAACAAGTGTAGTACAAGGAGAAGCACCAAATTCAACACACAATCGGTCACTCACCAAAGGAGGATCATCATTGTTTCTGACATCTAAATTCATAGATTTTTTGAATATGAGAGATAGTTCATTATGATCTTGTTCTTCCATCTTATCTTCTACTTCACTATCTAAATGTATCACAATAGGATTCATATTAGTGCTATCGACATGATTGCAAGAACTATCATTCATATGAGCCTCTTTTATTCTTTATTTTGGCTGGGATAGGTAGGGTACGACTTCATGGTTTGGTGAAGGAGGTGGAGTGAATTCAAGTGATGAGGAGGATGGATGGATTGGATTTATCTCATTGGAATTTTTTTATATGGATGGATGATCATAATTAGGTAAGGGTTTGTGATCTTTAGTGAGTTGAAAATACATAGCTTGATGTCTTTTTTTATGCTCTTTTGCACTTTGATTTTGTTGCACATGAACTTTATCTTGTGAAGAGGCATTCCCCAATATTGGTTCCTTTTCTTCCTTTTTAGGAGGAATCAAAGGAACTATCAAAGGTTGGGAAACCATAGGTGTTTTATGTTTTTACGCATAGGTTTATTTTCTTTAGGAGGTATAAAATTTATCCCCAAATACCTTTCCAAATGGTTGTTTTATGGTCCTTTATAGGATGGTAGAGGGGGAACCATGTCATATATGCTAGAAGATTGATGAATAATACATCTTGGGGCGAGGTTCATTTGTTACATGTGGAGTATGAGGAACAACCATCGAAGCCACTAGAGACCAAGGAACCTCAAATAGAATATTACAAAGGGATAACTGGGCTATTCATTTAGCTTTAAATTTTTGATAAGACATAAATAGGTAATCTTCACATGTTTGGATGGGTTTAGTTGGCTGAAGCCAAAAATAATCAAGGAAAAATTTGCAACGATTAGCCAAGTATGTATTTTTCCTTCAAATGTGAATTTTAAACATTTGTGAATGACTAATGGGACCAAATTCATGGATCTAAGCTACAGATGACCTAACTTCACGCCAAACTAGTCCGACATCAAAATTATGGTAAGAATACATCTAACTTTTTAGGTCCTACCTTAACTTGAAGATTTATTGAACCAATCATAGGGTGAATAGAACCATCATGAGCATTTAATAATACTTAAATTGATTCTTCATAATTATCCAAGTATAAATTTCATGCACTTATAAAAATTCTCCAATGATCGCATTTTCCTTACATACTAAACCAATGAGTATTTTGCTCATGGGTTTATCATCAATTTTGTTAGTTATGTAAAGAGGACCATTGGGTGAAATTATAGACGCGCCAATATGCATGAAAGTAATATTAGGGAATAGATTGGTTTGAATTTTATGAGGATGAGTATCAATCATATTTATCTAATTAGACATGCCATCAACTTCTTAATTATCACTCTTTTGTTCTCAACAAAATTAGTTGAATGACTTGGTAACAGATTTGTAAATATTTATAATTTTTGATTAGGTGATGATACCAATTTATTCCATTTATCATTTACACTAGTCAACTAGATGATATTAGAATCAATGAGGTATTGTACTTGGTGGTTAAGATGCATACATCTTTTTGAAGCATGTCCAAGTGTATGATGATATTGACAAAAGACCTTTAAATTAAAGATTAGAGGTAATGGTTTAGTGGTATCAATAGGCCTAATTAGAGGAAGTCGAATCATGTTTTTGTTTAGAAATTGAAATATAATATAGAGAGAATTGGGAAATTGTCCATCACTTGGCCTAAATTGATATTGTATTGTAAATGCAACAAAAATTTGTGTTTCAATATTATTAGAAGCTTGATGGGTGTTTATCTTTATAAAGTTTTTTTTTTTTTTTCTTAAATAAGTGGTAGTTGTTTTGGGGTATAGATTCAAATTGACCATTAGGAGATGATGAAGGTGTACCTTCATATTTGCTAACTGATATTTGGTAATCATGGAGAGTCATACATAAATGTGTGAATGAGGGATATTTCATAAACAATATCTTATCTCTAATATTAGGTTGTAAGTTTCAAATGAATACCATTTGACTAGCATCTAGAAGATTATAGGAGATTTGTGAATAAAGAGATTGGTATTATCCTCTAAAATTTGTTACTTTTATCTTGGGTCCTTGTTTGCAATGGACTAAATCAGTCAACTTAACTTGAGGTCCAATTTTTGCTTGGAAATTTTGGAGGAACTCATTAATAAGTTATGTAAAGGAGGTGATTTAGTTATTTATCCAAAAAAAAACCATTCTAAGGTCATATCTTTCAATTATCTATGAAATATTTTATCTAGAAGAGTGTCTAAAAAAATGAAGTCACTACACAAGGCAGTAAAGGTTGATACATGGTAGTTGGAATCTCCTTTTCCAGTATATTTTTCAAAGAGAGATATTTCTATGTTTTGTGAAATATATTTCTATAGGATGAAAATGATAATGGACTATGCATGAGGTATGTAGGTGGGTTAGAATTAGTTTGATTTTGGTTTTGTTACCAAAATTTTCACCTCAGCTCAATTTGGTAGAGCTAGAAACAGATGATTATATTGAGGTGAAAGGTACACATATTTTATGTTGATAGTTCATTTGAGTGAATTCAGTTTATTATGCTTAAAATCATAACACAAAAAAATCATAAAATGTTGCATAGTAATGTTGTTTTTATTCATCATGAACTGGAAAAGATGCATCATAGCATAAACCATTTCTGTTTGGTGTTTAAAAACCAAAAAGTGTTTGTGTCCTACACAAGCCATGGGAAATAAGAAGATTGATTTTATTCAGATTGAACTGATTACATCTAATAATGGAATGTAAACTATACATTCAAAAATCAAAACAGAGAGAAGAAAATATGAAGAGAGTCATAGCCATCATTTCCTTCTAGGATCATTGTAGGGTTTACCCTCCTCTTGAGTGCCTTAAGCTCCCCTCGTTATTCAAAGCCCATTGAACCCACAAAAGATTAGAGAGAGTGGTGTTATAGCTCCAAATATAAGCCGACTAATCACATTTTCCATCCACAAAATATAGCCTACAACCATTACTAGATACAACCAACACAATCAGTTCAATTCAGACATTAAATATTCAAAACCAGATCATCAAGGAAAAATGAGGTCATAACCACCAGAAACACTATTTTTTATCTAACTTCTTTGTTCAATGTGCAAGAACAAGTTCATTATGTTCATGATCAATTTCATCAGATATGTGGAGCGAAATGGGATCCCACAAGGGTTGAGCCCAGCATATCAGGAGGACACCCTCTCATTCACATTAATAAATGAGAGTCATGAAATATTTAAAACAGTCATGAAATAGGATTGCAGTCATAAAAGAAACTCATAATAGCAGTCTTCAATTCATTATGATAGAAACAGATAGATCAAGTCTTCTTTTTCTCATCATTTGAAAAGAATTGTCAAACAGAAAAGGACACTGATTTACCTTGGATCATGTATGATCATGTATACAATCAAAGACAGTCTCAAAACAATAACATTGCCCCATCATGAGTGTCATTCATAGCAAAGTATTGCTAAGCGTAAAGACTGTTTCTTAGAACTTTAAAGCATATACAGTCTACAAAAGACAAAAAATGAACAAGTACTGAAGGGTGTGCTTTAGATTTCTATAAGTTTCTTTGACAGTCTTGACAAAGCTAATGAAGGACAATACATTTTTCATAATGAACAGTGATCAACATACAAGTAACAATGTTCTAACAGTAAGTTGTCTTACAAATTTTGTAAAGAACATGATGGAAAAATGGAGTTACAGTGTATGTATCATCATAATTTCAAACCTTTGAAAAAGACATTGATGTAGGGGAGCTTACATTTGTGCTTCTAAAAGAATTTTTTTGTTTTGATATATACTTTTTCAGCCATATCAAATTTAAGCAAACAATCATTTGAAGTGCTCTAAAGGTGGTAGCAGCCTGTGCGTGTACATTCTACAACCATGGTGAAAGAAAGTAGGTATGAGTTTAAAAGTTTACTCTTTTCTATGCTCTCAGTATTAAAATATATATGCTTAGGAGAGTATTTTGGAAGGGTGAGTTCATAAACCCACAAGATCATTCAAAATAAAGAAAAACCATTGTTGTTTTAAAGCTGTAGCCTTTCATGGAGTAACCCTACAATAAAAATAGAAAAATAGAAAAATGCCCAGCATGTTTCTTGCAGCCACGACATGAAAGATGCAAGTTTTCATCTTATAGAATAGCCAAACCATCAAGATAGAAGATGAGGCCAATGCAAAAATCAATAGAAGAGATAAAGGAAAATAGGAGCATGAATGGTAAAAAGGGCTTACCTTATTTTTCTCACAAGAAATACAGTCAAACCTGTGCCAAATAAGCTTCTGAAGATCTCCAATGGAAACCAATAAAATGCAGAAATATGTTGGCAACACAAGGGAAGAAAATTGAGAGGGGGGTGAATTAGTTGTCATAGAAAATATACAAATGAACAAACTTATTAACCTTATTCTCAGATCTGATAGATAACCATGAAAGGATAAATCATCACAACATCAAAAACACACGTAAAACTAAATTTTTTTACATGGAAACCTTGTTAGGAGAAAAAACACGGTGGTCAATCCACAAGATTATACCCTCTTAAAAGTATAAGAGAATAAATGAGGAATGCACATACATTCAGGCGCACTGCCTAGAGCTGACTGCTCAATTACAACAAGGCTTACTGCCCAAGGAAGACACACTATCTTACAGAAAGATTTAGATTAGATCCACAAGATTGAACTGAGAAAATAACATTTGCTCATGCCTGATTATAGTTCTGGTTAAGCACAAAAAATCTGCTCACTCTTCACACTTCACTTCTGCCTTCGAATGATTAGAACTTTATTCACACATAGGACTAGCACACTTCACACACACATGCGTTGAAATGATAAAAAAATTGGTATTATATATCCGTAACCAAGAATAACATCATTTACATGTCGGCTCCAAATAAGATATAAAATGAATACAAACTGTCAGCCCAAAACATAAATAAATTACAATGTGAATCAACCAAAGTCGGCCACAACATAGTGATGACCCAAAACAACATCATTTTATTTGAAACACCTTCAATAATTATTCCTCAAAGATCCACAACATGCTACAATCACCCACTCAACCAAGAGCATGAAAAACATGAACATGCAAGATAAAATCACCAATCGCGAGCACAATGATCAATGTGGACCAACAACAAAGAGCATGAACTAGAAACATCCAAAAGCATCATGAAACACCAAAGAAGCATCTGCAACAACTCAGATTACTAGAATCATATCATCTTCATTTAGGAACACCAACTGAAGCAACATAAAAACTATCAGAACACTGATACTCATAACTTAATCAAATCTTCATGCGGATCTCTGAAACTCAACATGGAGAAACTAGATATACTCTACAAGAAACCTTTTAATCCACAACCTCTGATCATCAACGTACTGGGTAGGCCAACATAATGAACTTCACTTCACCACTGACAACCTACAACTCACTTTATTATAATTTTCTCAATATCCTTGACGTATATAACCTCAAATGACATCAATGCTAATAGTGTTGACATCAATGACAACACATATCAGCAACATCCAACAATCTCCCCCTTTGGCATTGATGGAAACACATGATATGAAAAATACCATCAACCCAACTTTCTCTTAGCACTTTCTCCCCCTTAGGTTTTGACTCTTCTCCTCAACTCTTCTCCCCACAAAGTTTTTTACATGACTCTTCTTCCCCTTTGAAATCAATGACAAAGACATACACAAGCTTTGAACAAATATCTAAACATTTGACTACTCCCCCTCAGTAGCAGCCACCACAACATCAATCCAGATCAAGCTATGACTATGAAATACATAGACTGATGAAAATCAATGCACCTTAGTTCTGATTAGGAGGGGTAATCACCCATAGCTTCCCTCTGTGATACTCAAAAGTATCCTTAAATCCAAGCTTCAACATATACTTATCCAATCTGGCATACCATGCTCTTTGGGCTTGCTTAAGTCCATACAATTCTTTCTTCAACCGACAAACCATATCTTCCTGACCAGTCAATTGAAATCCATCAGGTTGTTCAATATACACTTCTTCTAGTTCACCATTTAGATATGTTGACTTGTGATCCATTTAATAAATCTTGAAGTTTTTGTAAGAAGCATAAGCAAGAAAAAGTCTCGTAGCTTCAATCCTAGCAACAAGGGAAAAAGTTTCTTCAAAGTCAATTCCTTCCATCTGTGAATATCCTTTACATACTAGTCTTGCTTTGTTTCTAACAACTTCACCTTGCTCATTAAGTTTATTCCGAAAGACCCATTTAGTTCCAATTACATTTTGTCCTTGGGTCTAGGAACAAGAATCCATGTATCATTCTTCTCAATTTTTTGTAGCTCTTCTTTCATTACTTCCATCCAATGTTCATCTTTGCATGCTTCACTGACATTATTAGGCTCAGTCTTTGATATCAAACAATATTCCTCTGCAATTTTTCTCCTAGTTTGAACACCTTTATTCTTATCACCTATAATCTGATCTTTTGAATGATTCAGTCTTACATACCTTGGAGTCTTAGGATGTTCTTGAACTTCAGGCTCATGTGTTCTCACTTCTACACTTTCACTAGTTCCTTCTTCTTGACTTTGTTGATTCATCAGAATGATTTACACTTGATTATGAGTCTAAACTGAATTGACATTCTAATCATCTGAATCATATCCATAAGTTCTAGATGGTCTAATTGTGTCTTCATCAACCTTGACATTAGCACTTTCAACCACTTTCCTCAATCTCTTATTGAAGCACTGGTAGGATTTGCTTTTAGTAGAATAACCAAGAAAGATACCTTCATCACTCCTAGCATCAAACTTTCCTATATCTTCATCTCTTTTGATATAACATTTACTCCCAAAGATTTTGAAGTATCTAACAATAGGCTTATGACCAAACCATAACTCATAAGGGGTCTTACCGGTATCACCTTTGATATGCACCCGATTGAGAGTGTAAACAACAATACTCATAGCTTCTTTCCAATAGATATGAGGGACATTTCCTTCCAGCATCATAGTGCTCGCAACATCTAGAACTCTCATGTTCTTCCTTTCCACAACTCAATTTTGCTAGGGGGTCCGCAGTGCAGATAACTATCTCTTTATCCCATGTTCTTCACCAAAAGAATTAAACTCACCAGAAATGAATTCACCACCTCTATATGATCTCAGGCATTCAATATTCAAAGCTATCTCTGTCTCAACCTTAGCTTTAAAGATCTTCAATTTCTCAAGAGCTTCATATTTTTCCCTTAAGAAAGCAACCCGCATCAATCTAGAAAGATCATCAATAAGTAACATGAAATACCTGTCTCCTTGTAAAATGATGACTCTTGAAGGACCACACAGATCAGTAGACACAATCTCCAACACTTCATTTGAACAATGTTGTTCGGTCCAAAATGAAACTCTAGTTTGCTTCCCTAACTGACATTCCTTGCATATGGTATTAGTAGGCTTTACCAACTTAGGAAGATCTCTCATAGCGTGAGTAGAACTTATCTTGATAATCTTGTCAAAGTTTACATGACACAATCTCCTATGCCACAACCAACTTTCATCAATTTGAGAAATATGACAACTTTTACTAGCAGCATTCAGGTGAAAGATATTACCTTTTGTTTTTGTACCTGATGCAATCACATTTCCAGAATTCCCCAATATTCTACACTTTCCATCCTTGAATTAAAGATTGTATTCCTTGTCAACCATCTATCCAATACTTAAAAGATTATGCTTCAAACCTTCCACATATAGGACATCATCAATATTATTCTTACCATCAAGAGAAATGGATCCTCTTCCACAGATCACACTAGCTTTGTCATCACCAAATCTTACAACACCACCATCATACTTTTCCAAGCTCACAAAATTACTTTATCACCTATCATGTGATGCAAGCATCCAATGTCAATCACCCATTCATCATTTTCTTAAATTTTGGCTACAAGAGATTTCTCCACATTCATACAACTAGTAGACTCAATAGGTACTGGATCATTTTCTTTGATAGCAATAAATACCTGTGCGAACCCTTTTCCTAGTACTTGCAAAACAACACGAGTAAACAAGTTAAACAAGTAATTACAAGCTAAAAAAAGGATTCCCCATGAAATCCATTTACAACCTCAAACTAGGAAAGAAAATAGTGAAGAACACAATGAAAAATGACAAAACAAAGATTAAATCCTAATTAGATGTGCAAACTCATGATCCTATGGGGGAATTGGTGCCAATTTGATGTGAAAATTGGCCCTTTCCCAATTCCTATGATGAAATCTTGATATGTTGAAGATGATATTGATCCACTTTGATGAAAGATGAGAACTCCAAGCCAAATCTGCAAAAAGCCTAGCTAAGAATTCAATGATGGATAAAATTCAAGAGATATTTGAGCATGGTAACTTTGCTTGGATTGTGGATAATCAAATGAGGATATGAGCTCTTTATTTATAGGATTTCAAGATAGATGAATGTCCAAATTTGAGCAATGTGGGACTAGCATTCATCCAATGATATGATGCCACTTGTCAAACTATGAATGGATGATGGATGTGCAAGATTTGGGGTTTGTGCCAATAAATGCCAATATTTGGAATTCAAATTTGTTGAAATGGCATGCAAGAGGGAAGGGAAAATGCAATAAATGACACTTGGCTCAAAGCAAAGGACATGTAAGATGAATTTATTGCCTTGTTGGATGTACATGTTGACTTTGAACAATTTGAATTCAAATTGAGAGAATATTCTAAAAGATGCCTTGTGAGGAAAATAGAGATTTAATAAATGAATTAAATCTATTTTCATGTGCAACTTGCATTATCTAGAGGATGTGACATGGGATGAGATTAAATTAATCAAGGGTTAATTAATTTAACAGGAGATTAGATGACGTGACTTATTTGACTTAGATTTATGGATTTATTTAAATAAAATAAGAGAGGAATATGATAAGAGGCTAATTAAATAAGGATTTTGATTTATTTAATTTGAGATGGTGTTAGATTAAATCAAATAAGGTTTTAATTTATTTAATTTAATGGATAGACTTTAGAGATTTAATCAAATAAATTGATTATTTAATTAAATAGGGATAATTAGATCAGACATTGATTTAATTAACAAGAGAGATGACTTGATTAGATAAAATGATTTATTTAATTAAGAGAAGAATATTGATGAATTTAATCAGATAAGGGAATTTGATTAAATGGTTAGATAGAGGGATGATTAAGGAAGAAGCAATGTTAGTAAGTCAGGATCAAATGTACCATGTCAATCATATTTTACGTGTTACATTTTGCTTTTCAAGCAATGCACTTGTTGTGTTGGTTCAAAGAATAAACGATCTCGATCAAAGCCAATTTTTTTATATTTAAAAACTTTCCCATCTGATGAGAGAATATGCCAATATAATACCCTAGAGAGATCGGACGCAAATTTTTTAATTTTTTGGGTGATCTCGTGAAAAAGGTGACAAAGTACCCAACAAATCCAAAAGGGGTCTGAGAGGCTAAAAATGTGTCTAAACGCAATAAAATGATGAAAAAAAAGCCTCAAATGGACAAAAATAGGTTTGGGGGTCCAAAACCCAAGTAGGACAGCTATTTAGGGTTAAAAAACCCTAATTTTTAGGCTTAAAAGGGGTCTAAGGGGTCACTTTCAAGTTATTTTCACACATCTCCACTAGCAAACTTGAGATTCGAACTCTGACCCTCCGGCGATATGGTGCAACAATAGCTTCCCCTACACATTTCAGACATACCAGTGGCCACCTAGCATCGGGGCACCAGAATGTGACCCTTACTAAAGCCTCTTCTTTTCATTTAATGCATTAATTACTGCTTTAAAAGGGGAGCTCGCCTCCAATGGCGCTATATAGTGCCACTCAACATTTAAACTGCATCGCGCCAGGCCGTTTTGCGCTACAACGGTGCTATTTAGTGCCACAACGGTGTAGTTTGGAGTTTAGAAACTTCGACACTGGGCTCGAGCTCGACGGGCTGGTTTGGGAAAAGTGTGCCACGGTGGTGCCCTTTTCATGCAAACTGCGATGCTGGAGGATAAAGTGCACCGCTGCGGTGCATTTTTGCTCTTTTTGGGCTCAAGCGTCAGATTTTGAGTAAAATCAAACTGCGACGCCTTCACAAACTGTGCCGCTGGGAACTTTCCTTGAGCGTTTGACTAGGAATTTTTCAAAAATTTTAACACGGTGACTTTGCTTGACGCAGGACGGGCTGAGGGAGCTCTACTCTTGGGAGCACCATTCACGGGATTTGGCGAACATCCTACAAGACTTGAGCGACCAGGACCAGGATTGTCTGGGAGTTGCAGGATTATGGCATATTGCATACGTGGTGCCCATGCACACCCAACTAGGGATGTTGTCAGCACTGGCTGAGAGGTGGCATAGCAAGACATCGTCATTTCATCTTGCCACTGGCAAGGCCACCGTCACCTTGGAGGACGTTTGGCGCATTCTACAGTTGCCTATTCATGGCTGACAGGTGATCTATGATATGGAGGAGGGATGCGAGTGCTGCATCAGATTCCTTGCCATACGGGACATTATCTACTACGAGGGATAGATTGAGCTCGAGCGGTACAGGGTTATAGCACCTCCCTTCCACTGGGAGGTTGCAATGATCATTTTGGGTTTGGTTGCCCCAGACAGACAAGGGTGATACTTCAGTCCCGACTGGGGTTATTGTTGGGAGCAGATGGTCTGAGACAGGCCAATTCACTTTACATGGGGGCCTATCCTTCTGGCTTCACTTTACAGGGACCTTCATGAGTATGTATACATGGATGGCAGAGCGCTGGGGGCCGGAGTGACACTTCTTCATGTCTGGGCGTGGGAGCACATTTCTGTGCTACGTCCACGGGTCGTTCCAATTCTAATGGGGGTAGAGGATGCCTTGGTGGCACGATACATAGGCGGTGTGTCCTTCACACACACTAGCAAGCATGGGATCCCTTACTGGAGGCGGGTCCTAGATGAGATGCTTGTTTTTTGTTGGACACCGTACCTTGGTTAGCCTGGATGGGTCGACAATGCTGCCCAGCTCTTTTATTTCCACCAAGATCGATATATGCATGGGCGCAAGTACACGATGATCGAAAGGTACCTACTTGGGCGTGTGCAGCGTCGGTTCAGAGAGCTACAGGATTGACCTGATGAAGACTACATAGCTATCTTTGCATGCAACATATCACAGGTGTCATGGGTTCATGGTATTCCTACCTCTGAGGCAGTTGATAGCTTTAGGTAGTTAGTAGCCTGACCATGGGCTTATGATCAGGGCTTGGCAGATCCAGGGACCACTTAGGCCTACAGAGACTGGTTTAGACCTCCTCTTTGGTTGACCATTCTAGATGAGGATCCAAAGGTGCATAGGGTCAGAGGCAGAGGGAGAGGATGAGGGCGAGGGCGAGGATCGAGGGTTGAGATTTGACAAGATCAACCAGGTGTGCCCCCAGTCCCTCCAGGTCATGGAGATGTCCATATGCAGGATCAGCAGTAGGAGCTTCCAGTCCCACCACCATGAGCTGAGGGTGAGGATCAGGTTCATGTGCAGCCACGGATATAGCCACATGGATAGGCAAATGGTTGGGATGTACTGATTGCACAACTATAGGCCCAAATTTAGGTAGTGACCGCGAAGAGAGACCAGGTAAGGGCTGAGAGAGAGCAGCTCAGAGTAGAGAGGGATCAGGCTATGCAGCAGAGACAGGTTGCAAAGTTATAGGTAGCCACAGAGCTAGCCCACAAACAGCAAATTGAGAGTATGACAACCTCCTCCTCCCAGGGTACAATGTCGGTATGATCGTACAGGGATGTTATCCGAGAGAGAATACTACCGACGGGCTTACCATGACACCGCACCTAGAGTAGATTAGGTCCTAGAGTACTCAGAGTGGGCAAGCCAGAGACTACCAGAGGGTCACAGTGACAGGGGTGAGGGAAACATTCACAGAGATCAAGCGTGATCTAGATGATACACAATTATGGGCTCAGTTTTGATAGCTCGATGGGCATTTTGTACCGATTGACATATATGTGTACATTGATATGATTTATTCTTTGTACTATGATAGTGACATTGATGATATGATATATATATGAGCCGATTTTGATGCGATGTACTGTGTACTTCTTTATGCATGGATGATTTATTTCTATATACTTTGCAGTGATGTTTTATGGATTCATTTATTTCTAATGATCTTTATGCAATGATTATGACTAATAGATCTATATTATGCTAACCTATGATATGATGTGCAATGATGTTAACTATATGATGGTTCATTTTATGCCAATGCAATATGTGATATGGGTTTTAATATGTAAAATGATATGATTTATGGTATATGCAATGATGTGTGAAAAATGCTTATATATGAGATGATTTATGGATGGATGTAATATGGATGTGATGGTTGTTAATTAGATGTTTATATATCTATTGTTTATGATTATGCAAAAATGATTATGAAACGCTTCTGTAGATGTTATGCGATGATTTACATGATAGATGGTAATATGAAATGTTTATGAAATGCAAATGCAATGTTTATGAAATTATTGATGCAATGTAATGGGTGAAATGTAATGACATGGATACACCTATTTATGAAGAATGTTTATGATACCCTATTTATATGATGATAAAAATGCAATGTGTATGTTTTCTATATGATATTTTTATGCAATCCGTATGTTTCCTATATGATATGTTTATGCAATATGCTAATGATTTGTGGATGCAGGATTGATGACGATGATGGTGATGATGATCAACTATCATAGTACCTTGTTAGTGCGGTTAGTAAGAAGAGAAGTCATTTCAACAAGACACAAGATGATGCAAATGCAGATAATGATGATGATGAGGATGATGATGATGATGATTACTTTCTGAGGAATTGGAATTTTCAAAGGGCCAGATTTTCTTATGTTTGATAACACACGTGGCATGATGCATCAAGGTATAGAAAACCAGGATGGCATGGTACTTAGTGTGATGAAATTTGACTCAACAATTAGATAGGATTATTCTTGTTCACACCTGACATACGAAAACCTTGCTAGGATGTACTTCAGAAGTTTCAAACACCTCAGACCAAAACACGGAAAGGTAAACCTATCCTTGTAATAGTAAACAAGTTGCCCTAGACCTCTTCCATACATACCTAACAAAGCAAGTATTCGCCGAGGTTATATCACAAGGACGTCCAACAAGCACACCAGACAAAAGATAATGATCATTGCCCCATTCCTATTTCTCTAAATCCTCTGTTTTGAGATATCATTGAGAAGTCCTTGGAATGAGTGAAAATAAGATAAGTCAAAAGATAAAGACCAAGTAAACAAAAAAATTGATGCTCTTCAATACTGCTAACAGAAAGACGATGTGATTTCTAAGGATGATAACCAAAACTTATTGCCAAAAGATAATGCCCATTGCAGGAAGGATTCATCCTAGGACATGTTAGTGGATGTCGGCATGTCATTTTTTTTATCCAAAGTGTTCTAAGGGATGATTGATATGTGAACAATTCAAATGATGAGTTACCAATACGAAGAGATAACCAACTTGCTTACGCACTGACTTAGACTTGACATTTTTGAGTTTGCACTTTTAAACCTGCTAGACTTGTTTCTGACTGTTTCACCAAAGGTTGGGGATGATGATCAGTTTATTATTGATGGTGTTTATTACGGGTGCAAGCGAGATGAGATGGATGGATTTTTTCAAATATTTGGATGTTTTTTGAGTTTTGCAATGTTTTGAGGCTATTTTTTGGTATTTTTTTGAGATTTTTAAATGTTTTGATTTTCAATTTTTTAATATTTTTGAGATTTCCTAAGATTTTGACTAGGAGAGTAACCTAAAGACCAAGCCTAGGGGTCTTAAGGGCTGGTCAACAAACTAGCCTTGCCTACGTTATATACGCAGAGACCACGTAGTTTGACTGACGACTTGACCGATTTACAGATGACGATATACATGATGAGATGCTAGTTTATTATGACGAACTCCTATAGGACTGACCTAAATGTCTTGGGGGATGATCAAAGATCAACCTTGCCTATGTTCAAGCTCAGAGAAGACGTAGATCGACAAGACAACCTTGTTTTTGAATTTTTGACCGACTTTTTGAATTGTTTTTGGATTTTGATATGTTTTGATGTTTTTGGATTTTCTGATTTAAGGACTTTTAGAATATACACGAATCCGATCCAATAAGAAAATTCCCCCAACGTGATGCCATAGACTACCCTAATAAAGGCAAGACAAACTAACCTTGAGGATGGACTAAGTAGTACTAGGAGGGATCATGATACGAAAACAAGACCAAGCTATGGTGAGGATTTGAGTGGATGAGTGATGGATGGAGACCTGAATATGATGGATAGTGGAAGTGAAATGGAAGGATGATGTCGAACAAGTTGCAAAGATCCTGGTGGATGAAAGTGCTTATTTACACAAGGCACCTATTTTCCAAGTTTTCACCAAGGTACTTGCCCAAAGTGCCATTGAAGTGGTTTTCACTAGAGGACAATTTTTTTATTTATTTTTATCCTTTTTTTAATTTTTTTTTGTCACCAAGATGCCTATTTTCCAGGCTTTCATCGGAGTGACAATTTTTTTCAGGACTTTTTCTAATTTTTTGGATTTTTTGGTTCTATACCTTGAAAGATTTAGGTATAAAACTTTTTGAGATGGAAGCTATTCATTGGCTCCTGTAGAGGTTCCCCTTCGGGTGTTGATAGTTGATATGCCCCTGACTTATAACTTGTTGTGATGATGAAAGGTCCTAGCCAATTAGGTTTGAACTTGCCTTTGCTGCTTGGGTTTGGGACGTTCTTCTGATTTTCTATTAAGACCAGTTCTTCGACTTGGAAAGTCTTGCTTCTGATTTTCTTGTTGTAGCTTTGTTTGAGTCTATTCTGATAGACTTGCAAGTGATTTAAAGCATCTATGCATCTCTCATCCAGTAGCTCCATCTCATTTAATCTTGACACCCGGTAGTCCTCATCACTGATGAGGTTTTGCAATGATATTCTGAGGGATGGGAGCTCAATCTCAATGGGAAGTACGGCTTATGATATGTAGACTAGGGAGAAGGGTGTGGCGCCAGTGGGTGTGCGGATGTTGGTTTGATAAGACCAGAGGGTAGGATTAAGCTGCAAGTGCCAGTCACGACCTGCGTCATTGACTATTTTCTTATAGATTTTGAGGATGGTTTTGTTCATGGCTTCTACTTGGCCATTGCCTTGGGGATAATATGGGGTGGAGAAGTGATGTTGGATTTTAAATTTCTTGCAGAAGTCGTGAACCTCTTGGTTCTTGAATGGTGTCCCATTATATGAGATAATGGCTTGTGGGACACCGTAACGATAGATGAGATAGTTCAGGATAAATTTTGAGACGTACATCCTAGTGATATACATCATGGGTATGGCTTCCACCCACTTTGTGAAATACTCAGATGCAGTTATAATGAATTTGTGGCCATTGGATGAGGTGGGTGAGATTTTCCCAATGAGATCGAGTCCCCACTACGAAAAGGGCCATGGTGTGATAATAGGATCAAGCTCTTGAGTTGGAGCATGGATGAGGTCCCCATGCTGTTGACATTGTAGACAACTTTTAGCATGATCATGTGCTTCTCTTTCCATTGTGGGCCAGTAATACCCCATCCTCAGCAATTTCTTAGCTATGGTCATTCCACTTGAGTGTGAACCATAGATACAATTATGAACCTCAGTTAGAGTAGTTAATGCCTCCTCAACATTTAGGCAACGTAGCAAGGTACCTTCTATGCTTTTACGATATAAGGTATCACCTAGGATGAAAAATCTGGATTCCTTTTTGACAAAGGTTCATTTTAGGTTTGATGGGAGGTCAGTGAGTATGACTCCTATGCGAAGATATGTGTAGATGTCATGTTACCAAGGATCACCAGGACCAACAATTTCACACACGAATTCTGATTCTAGTACCTCGAATGCGGGAACAAGAAGCTGCTCAATCAAGAATTTGTATTTCGGCATGTTATGAGGGATGTCTAATAGGGACCCAATTGTAGCCATGGCGTCTACTGCTTTGTTGTTGGTTATTGGAATCTACTCAAATGTTATGTCAATGAAGGATTCCTTTAGAGTCTCCACCAATTTATTGTATGGAGTGAGCTTATCATCCTTAGTCTAATATTCATTATTGACCTAATTTATGATCAACTAAGAGTCTCCATAAACTTTGAGAGCTATGATATTCCATTGCACTGCTATCTTGAGACCTATAGTCAAAGCCTCATATTCCATGATGTTGTTAGTACAAGGGAATGCTAGTTTATATGAACTTGGTATGCAGTCCCCCTGTGCGGTGATGAAGAAGACACCAACTCTTGATCCATGTTGTGTATATGAGCCATCAAAGTATAGTTTCCAGTGATCAACTACGTTGATGTTGAAAATAGATTCATCTAGAAACTCTGAGACAAGAGGATTCTTATAATAAATAGGTGCTTCTGCTAGTTGATCTACAATAACTTGACCCTTAATGGCTTTTCGCTCTACATAATCGATGTCATACTCTGATAGTATCATACCCATTTTTCCATTCTGCCTATGAGCATTGCCTTTGATAGTAGATACTTGAGGGGATCAATTTTTGCAATGAGCTTTATCTTGTGTGCCAACATGTAATGTCTGAATTTTTGGGATGCAAACACTACTGTGAGGCAAGATTTCTCAATGAAGGAGTAATTTAGCTCATGACCAACCATTGTCCTACTGATGTAGTAGATGGCCCTCTCTATTCCATTTTCATCATGCTGAGCTAGGAGAGCTCCAAGGGCTGTTGTTGTTGCTGATACATATAAGATCAATGGCTTTCTTGGGATGGGTGGCATTAAGAATGGTGGTGTCAGTTGGTATTCCTTGATATTGTTAAATGCCTCTTCACACTTAGTATCCCATTTATACGCTACTCCCTTGTGGAGTAGGTGGGAGTATGGGTTCTGCTTGTCTGCCAGTTGTGCTATGAATCGTCAAATGGATTGAAGTCTACCTTGGAGACCTCTTAGTTGTTTTAATGTCTTTGGTGCTTCCATCTCAAGGATTGCTTTCACTTTTGCTAGATCTACCTCAATACCCCTCATGGACACTATGTATCCTAGCAATTTACCTGATTGTATGCCGAAGATGCACTTCTTGGGATTTAGTCTGACTTTGTATTCCTCCAGTTTGTCAAAGATAGTGCTTAGGGTTGCTATATGATCTTGTCTCTTTCTGGATTTTTCTAGGATGTCGTCGACATAGTCTTTGACTACTTTATGAATCATGTCATGGAATATCAGTGCCATGGCCCTTTGATAGGTTGCTCCTGCATTCTTTAGGCCGAATGGCATCATGTTCCAATAGTATGTCCCACATGGACAAGTGAAAGTCGTCTTATGTTGATCTTCTTTTGCTATCATGATCTGGTTGTATCCTGAGAATTCATCCATTAGTGATAGTATCTCATGTCCTGTTGTCATGTCTACTATCATGTCAATGTTGGGAAGTGGGAAATCATCCTTGGGGCATGTTTTGTTCAAATATTTGAAGTTCGTGCAGATTCTAATAGCTCCGTCAGGTTTTGAAATAGGTACCAAGTTTGATACCCATTCTGGATAATCGATTGGTCATATGAATCCTACATCTAATAGCTTTTTGAGCTCCATTTTGACCAATAAGGCAATTTGGGGATGCATTTTTTGAAGATTTTGTTTGATCGGCTTTGCTTCTAGATACACTACTAAATGATGAACCACAGTCTCTGGGTCAAGTCCTAGCATATCAACATAACTCCATGCAAAGTTTATTTGTCTTTCTTTTAGGAATGCTGCTAGGAGTTCTTGCTCTTCTGATAATAGTGATTCCACATAAAATGTGATATGTGGGGCCTCCTCTGTTCCTAGGTTGATAGGATTGCATTTTTTGGCCAATACTGCTAACTTCTCTTGATGAATAGCTCTTAGAGGAAGATTGAATCCTTCATCCTCAGGTGCCTTGAAGAGGTTTTCATCGTTGGATAAGTCCTTTCTTTTTACTATTTTCTTGTTAGAGAGTGCCACAATGTGGTTTTCACTCAAGGACTTGGATATGATTCTTAGTTTCTCACTTTTGCGACTGAAGGATTCAATTGTTTCCCCATAATAGGCATGTGTGTCCAACTCCATTATAAAGCCTGCTTTGTGATCCCCATCTAGAATGTTGTCCCTTAATCCCATGAATTTTGAGAGTGCCTCATCATTTTCAAATCTATTGAGAACCGGTGGTCCTCGTTGGTCATAGTCAATCAGTTGGGGGTACACTAAATGGATCTCATGATTTTGATGGTCTATTTTGAAGGATATGGTACTGATCATGCATAGGGTGGTATCTTCGAATAGTCTAGGTAGATTGGTCATAGTATCTTTGTCATCGCTACTAATATAGGCCTCAGTTATAAAGTTATGTGTGTCTACTTGTGAATATTGGTGAGTGTACTTGTGCTAGTACTGGCTGAGGAGAAATATTAACCATTCTAACTGAAGGAATTTGGCCACGTATGGTTATTCTCAGAGGGGTACATCCAAGACCAAGATTTGTTATGGGTCACGTCTCTGGCATGATAGGTATTATGAGCCCATTTTCATTTTGTCCCAGTCTTTGATTTTTGTCGTAGCCCATTGCAAGCATCATTTGTAGGCCCTTGCTTGTATCATGCATTGGTAATTCAGGTGTCGGTCTTTCATCTCGATACAACATGTGAGATGGATCTAATTCAATAACCTCATGGCCAAGTTCTCCCCATCTTGTGAACTCGGGATAGTTCTCCGAATACGTTTGTGATGTATAAGCTTGGTTTTCTTGTGTGCGTCCTTGTGATCTAGGAGATTGTGGTAACTCTCCTATCACAAAAGCATTGTTAGGGAGTTTTTAGCTTCCACAACCATCCTCCTGGATGATGAGCTTGATGTCAGATATGGTGGGGATGGTGGGTGTCTCTATCGTAGAAGTGGATGCGAGAGTGGCGGGGTCGATGTATGGTGTGGATGGGCCCTTATCATTCTTTGGCACTTGGGGGATTTTGTAATACTTGGATTCAAGATTTTTGCAATATGAAAATGGTTCGAGATCTCCATGGATGGTGACCTCTTGTCCATTATGTGTAAATTTCACACATTGGTGGAAGGTTGATGCTGCGAATTTCATTGAAT
>VDFB02000015.1:150088092-150141302 GCA_007258455.2 Sequoia sempervirens
AGACTTGAGAGTGAGAGGGGGGGGAGTGGGAGAGAGATAAAGGGTAGGGTTTAAGGGTTAAGGGTAGAGGGGAGAGAGGGAGAGGGGGTAGGAGGGAGAGACTTGAGAGAGAGAGGGAGAGAGATTTTATGTTGCATTCATTTATGTTTTATTAATGTGTACAATAATTTTATAATTATATAATACTTAATTTTAAAATTTACATAGTTTTCCATGGAACAATTCGATGGAACAAATTATATAAGTTATATATAAGTGTATATAATTCTTGAACTTAAGAATTCCATGAAACAAATATAAGTTGTATATAATTCTAATTTAGGAAAAATAATTTTTAAGAAAATCAGTACGTTTCAAATAAGGATTGAAAGCATATAATATGGGTTTACATGCAACCGAAAAAAGTTAGAGATGATGCTATCAAACATTCTTGAAATTAAGAATTTTCCATGGAACAAATATGTACATATAATTATAATTTACACAAAATGATTTATAACTATGTACAATTTACTATAAGTTCTCATCTGAACATGTATAGGGTTACAAGTGAACTTGAAAACCATGGATATAATGTAAGTCAAAGATTCTGGTTCAACTCGCTCTTCAATAACATGTAGATTGTTTTGATGATCATCACTATCTAGTCTCCATTTTCTTCGGCCACGTGCATGTGGAACTGCATGGAGATGTAGTGTGGCAGCAATTATTAAGTGACTATATTGATATACCTTGTTATCAGGTTGATAGTCAACAAAATGAATCCCATGCTAAACAAATTTGACTTGTTTTAGATATGTCCCTTGTACTACAATAGAACCTACATGGTAAACATGAACCTAAGGTAATACATATGAACGTGTGTGCAATATTTTCTTGCACAAGGTTTGTAAAATATATGTTTAATGTTTATAATGTAATGTGCACATGTGAATACAATGTATATAAAATTTTAAATTCAAACTCACCTGTGGGAAATAACATTCCATCACTTTTTTTAGGTTCTGTTAGCTTATTCCTCTCTTCTGTGCAATGTAATAAATAATAGCTAACACCTTCGATGTTTTCAAGCTCTACTATGACTACAAAAGCATCTCCTATACACCAAATTTACACAAAAAAAATCTTAAAAAATTAGAAATGTCTCTAAAGATCACTAACTAGATATATATAATAATTAAATTATTGAAAGCTTACACGTGTACCTTTTCTAACCAATCCTAAAATATGGTCATAATCAATTGAAATCAAAGGAATGTCTTCAAATCTTTCTTCCTCATCTTCATCATATGTTTCTGAAACAACTAGTGGCACTGTATCCCATTTACCAACATATCCAAGTTCTTGATTATTCCATGCATAATCAGAGTTTCCCTCAATGCACTCAGTGCAGAAACAAGAGTAATCCCTTATGTCTAATATCCATCCATGGCAACTATCTGAACTCCTAACACAATGCAAAGATCTTGTTTTTTCTACCCTCTTGCATCCATGCATCGATCCTCTATCCATGCCTAGATACATTTTTACAACAAAAAACTTATGTGAACAAATATGTATATATATTTTAAATTTAAATAAATTCAAATTTTTGATTTAATGAAATTTATACATATCCGATATCTCCCAAAACACTCTATGTGGAATGTGTTGGTTTGTTCTTGAAGATGTGCCAACCACATTTGATGCAAAGTGTTTCTTGCACCATTCAACAACATCATGTGCATTGTCTAGACGATCTTCTGGATAACTCATTTGATGCTTTTCTTAAAGCATTTGATGCAAGCTCCTGCTCCATCATGCTCACCCTTTCCATGCCCACTCTCAAAAAAACTCCAAACATGTGGTATTTTGTAGATTTTATGATATCTACAAAGTGCATAGAATGGACATGAAGATTTGAATTGTGTTGCACATCCATCTGACCATACAAAATGATTTTCAAATTTGACACCCCTACTTCTCAAATTCTCAAAAAATATTGTAAAGCAATGTTGGACAAAAAGTGTGTCATGCTCTTTATCATCACTAATATAAAAGTGATATTCTTTTTTAATGACTCGTTCTTCATCTGTACTCTCAACACCATCCAATTCTGATTGTGCATGTCGATAACACACATGAACCATAATAGTGATATGCTTTGAAAAGTAATACTCTGATTGAATCTCCTTTTGATGTACAAAGGAGTAATTTTCTGCAAAGTCAACTACTGATAGAACTGTTCCATGTGGGAAAGTATCTCTCAATGTTTGGAATTGTTGTGCTTGCCACTTAGCAAAAATGAATGATGTATGTATGGTCATATCAATTTTCGAAAATCTTCCATAAATTTTCCAATGGGAATCTCCTCTTCTACATAGATCAACCTTGTGGATTCTTTCCCAAAATTTGTTTGCAACTTTACATACTTGTACCTGTGTCAGTAAAATATGTGAATAACTAATAAACCACACTTGATCAATGAAACATTACATCAAAGAGAATGCAAATAACTTGATCTATGAGAAATTGAAACAAATAAACTCTCTAAAAAATAGTACTTACCTCTTGCAATTTACTATCTTTGTTAGGTCAAGATCCTCAATTCTTGAAGGAAATTTAGCCAAATTTCCACATGTCTCACAAATTCCTTTTATGCAGTTTATTTGAGGTCCATTTTCATGATCACATAATATAGACTTTATGAACAAACTTGCCTATTTAGGAGGTGCATTTTGAAACCCACATCTTCCTTCTCTCATCTTTCAAAACACCTGATAGTAGAGATCAAATTCAATATGATAACGACAACAAGTTTCAAAAAACTTGTTTATCTTCACATAATATGGCTTTAACCTTTGAAACATTGTTTGCACAATATTTATATGAGGATATGCATTACAAAATTTCATATACATCTCAAATTGTGTTATGTCTAGCCAATGTTTGATATGATTTTCATAAATACTGGGTCTAATCCTATATCTCATAACATCTCTAGTATTTGATGATGGACGAGTCTGATCATGCCAAAAACCTAAGACCAAGTTCCTAACAACATTTTCAATCCTGTCAGAATGGGGAGCACTACACATAATTTCCCAATTGCCTTCTAAACTCCCATCCAAAAACTTTCTCTTTTTCTCATATTTTATCAATGTGGTTCTAGTATAACCAATTTCAGTTGAAAGTGCTGACATTTTTCTTTTTCTCGCTATATCTTGATGTACAATAGATGTCAACATCACCCTTCTTGTAGTGACCTTATCCACAGTTCGAGATCCTTTCCCAATGGAATCTAAACCCTTTTTAACATTTTGAACAATATCCTTTTATAATCCCATGTGTTTCTTCTTATTTGATGATGAATGTACACCCAACAATTGTAATGACTCTTTGAGCTCATCACGAAGAAGTAAACGTGATAACAATTGGGTTTTTTCAAGTGTAACAAGATGATTGAAATGATGATTGATCATTCCATTTACAAATTTAGTCATTGACCTCTTTCTCTTATTATAAGGTTGGTTGGCATAATATTTGAGTTTCTCCATATCCATTTCAAGTAAATGATCTAAATTTCTACGAGAAATTTGTTTCCCCACCTTCTCAACTTATGCTCATTCATACTAGTAGGAGGAAGTGATCCCGACCCCTCTCCAACATACATTGTTTGAACTTGTGCATCCTCCCTATCTTCAAGGACCATGCATTCTTGAGCAGATTCATTTGATCCAATGTTTAGATTTGGCTCGACTTGAGCATGAAAACTTCCTGCTTGTTGAGCCCTTCCTACACATGTGTCACAAAATATTTTGCAAACAAAGGTGAGAGATGATGTTAAATATATAAGTGAAGTTTATGTATGCAAGCAAACAAATTGATAAAACATGATGAGCTCTAAGTGAGAGAAGTTTGTGCTATTTTTATATGCTCATCCATACTAGTAGAAGGAAGTGATCTTGACCCCTCTCCAACAAGCATTGTTTGAACTTGGGTCTCCTGCCTAACTTCAAGGTCCATGTGTTCTTCAATGGATTCGTTTGATCCAATATCTAGATTTTGCTCGACTCCAGCTTGAGGAATCCCTAGAGCATAAAACATAAAAAGAATTTGAGAACATTGAAGTGATGAAAATAAAATATGAAAGACACAAAACACAAATATTGAAACAAAAAGAATTGGCTTAAGGAATTGGAATCAAGGATCATATAAACATTGCAACTTGCATGACCAAGATGACTTGAGGATATTTAAAAGTATTTATATTCATTCAAGTGCAATGATGGTTAGAAATCTTCAAAGTAAAAGTACTAAAGACACATTTGAGAGTGAGAGAGAGAAGAAACAAGCATGTACCTTGTTTCTTTCTATGATAATTTCCAAGTTTTGATCACGCCTCTTTTGTTCTTCTTTTGACAATTTTCGTTGAGATGCATTTTTTCTTTTTCTTTATTGTCCCATTTTCTTTTTCAACTTAAAGATGACTCTAAACAAGTCCTCTACCAACTTAGTTAAATTATCCTCCAATTTTTTCCTTGATTGATAAAAATGAAAAGTTGTCGAGCTCCAATATTTGCCTCCTTGATAAATGTGCAAAAAATTCTCCAAAATCTGCACTCCAAGTGAATCAAAATTATTCAAGTGTACATGGAATAAATAGATCCTAGTTTAAATGAATCAAGTAGTAAACAAACAAGTTATTTCATTGTGGAGTTTGTTGTTATTTAATTCCTAGGTATGCACAACATATCTAGTAATTTTAGAATTTTGTTAAAGTGTCAAAAAATGTATAAATATTAGAGGAATAATTTGAATTGAATTTTCTTAATTATATTTGACTTGAATCAAGTTAGTTGTCGAAAATGTATAATAGAGGTATAATTTGAATTAAATTTTCTTAATTAAATATTTGAATTGAATTTCAAGTTACTTGTAAAAACGATAATAGCCTCGACATAATTTGAATTGAATTTTCTTAAAATTATTTGAATTGAATTTCAAGTTACTTGTAAAAAAAGATTATATCTTGTTCTCAACTCAATGGTTCATGTTGCCTAAGTCATTTTTAAAAAATATTTATTGTGATCAACATGAATGAACTTAATTATAAAATGGCATTGATTTCCCTAAAATTCTACTAGAGATCAAATGTATATTGAATATAAGGAAATGTAAGTTGTAAGAGATCATAAAATAAGAAAACATGTATGTATATTGAATATTTAAAGCAAATGCATACATATATTCGTGTAAACATGTTTAAACCATAAGCAAACACATGTACATATATGTAAAGGGATTCAATACATATAAACATAACACATATTATAAGCAAAGAGGAAAATGTATGTATATATCATATAAGAAAATATATGCACATATATCATAAAAGCAAAATGTAAATTAAAGATCATCAAATGTCGAATACTAAAGATCAAAAAATAAGCAAATGTATGTATATCATATATAAGTGTAAGTTAGAGATCATCAAATATCAAATACTATTTTAAAGATCATCATATAATCAAATACACATGTGGTAAAGATCATAAATCTAGAATGCATGGCCTAATATGAATGTCTACTCCTAGACGAATGGCCATCTGAATGAGAATGGTCCTGCACTGATGGATGTGTTGATCCCTACAAATAAAATTGTGTACAAGATGTGTTAAATACATAAAATTTATATTAAATAAATTTTATGAAAGTTATTTTTAAATGAACTTGTATTTTTAAATATCAATCTAGAACTTGTATTTATCTATGCATACATAAATATATATTTTATGAAAACTCACATGTCCACTGATAGTAGATTCATCCACAGAGTCACATCGATCATGCACACGCATCCGACCAAGGCTAGGGAGGATATGAGGTATGTCCACTGCAATAAATATATATACACATATATATCAACTTACATGAATATCTAGTTAAAAAGAAATTTTTAAAAAATAATGAAAAAAGAATTGAAACATGCACATGCACACATACATGCACATCATCCGATACCCATGACCTAAGTCCTCGAATATTCGCTCCACCATATCCACCAAACGAAGTGACGAATCAACATCTGCATCCATATGATCTATCCCATGTCGTGCCATAAATGATGAATGTAGAGGACTATGAAGGTGAGATGGCATCGGTGATGATGAACCAGAACCAATCAACATATCAGTAAAATCCATAGTCTGTGCAGCTACTGTATGAACTATAGGTGGATCTTGATGCGCACTAGTGCTCGGTTGAGAGTGATGGGATCCTGGAACTAAATGACCTCTATGTCTCAAATGATCTCTAACATGCTCTATACCGATCCCATTGTCTTATGCAATGTGGGAATATGCCTCCAATAGGTCCTCAACCAAACAATGCAGAGTCATGCGTGACATATCGCACGTAAGTGCATCAAGCTATGTAGGAGTAGGGATGTCGGCCACTGTAAAAGGATCCATGTTGGTCCACTATGCTAAAAATGGTGTGGATCGAGAATGTCTAGATATCAAATACTGACCTACACGATCACCAGATATCCTAGTGGTGGCAGCCGCAATGTCACCTATAGTGTAAATTGCTTCCTTTTGGGAAGCAACAACAACCTCATCTACTATGGGGGCTAGAGCTGGGGTGAGAGAAGGAGACCTATCACCAAGCAATACCCTAAACATTGGGGGTGGTCTATCTACTCGACGATAGGTGGGTCTATCAACAATCCTGCCATGCCCCTAACCAACATATGGTGGAATGTCTAGGTAGTTAACTTTGAGGCCCAAATGGACCTCACCATACAACTGCTGAACAAAATACAATGGAATCTGGTCATTGTTTGGGTATAGACCATGTGCTGCAAGAAATTGTGGGTAGATCAATGAGGCCATAGCATGATTGACACACCTAGTGACCTAGTATCCCCTAACCTTACGCACATTCTGATAAAATGGAAAACAAGTGGCTTTTATCATTTCTTTGGTGACACTATCTTATATTTGTTTAAGGGGAATGTCACCATGTACTTCTTCCCCATGTGGGAAAGAATAGCAGTCACTTTGTTTGGGGAATATGCACTAGTCCTCTCAAGTTCATCTTTTAGTTTTTCTAGACTATGCAATATTAACATGCATGGTTCACTATATATCCCTGGTTTGCACCTTGTGCTAATGAATCTCTCAATTTTTTTATCTCATTACTAGTATTTGCAAACAAAGAATCTAGCACAGGTGGATCATGATTTGCATTTTCCATGTTATATATATATATATATATATATATATATATATATATATATATATATATATATAAAAAAAAAATGAGACTTTGGTAAATAATATATCTAGATAAAGAGAATACAAATCTAAAATAGAACTTGTAATAATTCATCTACTCATCAATAATATTTTCATACTATTAACTTGATTTAAAAAGAATTGGAAGACAATTATAATCTATAACATAGCATCCTTAAATGGTTCAAATTTTAAATGAAACGATGAAAGAAAGAATAAGAATACAAAGATTAAAGTATTAAATCATTTGAAAATAATTGGGGATAAAAATATTTAATCTAATAGTTGTTAACATAAATGAAAGTTTTAATTATATAGCCAAGAACATCAAAAAATTATAGATTGGAAAGAAAAATAAATATCTCATATTACTTGAATCAAATCTAATAAAGTTTGACTTCATTGCATACTTGTTATAAATATCTCACATGAACCAATGAAACTCAATGTGTCTCCAAATTACATAAGAGAGAACCTAAATGTGAAAAATAAAAAGAAAAAGAAATCCATCTTTTTGTAATGAGTTTGTTAAAATTTGAAAACATTCAAGAACCCCATAATGGTTTGAAATTGATGAGCATAATAGAAGTTCTTGAAGGCAAAAGGTCATCACAAACCATTCGGTTGTGGGCTTCAAAAAATTTCAATGAATGGTTTTCCAATAAGATGTATTAACCAAAATATTCCAAATTTTTATACAATTACTAAAGATGTACAAAATGAGACCTTTATTAAATAAATTTCAAAGATTCATGTAAACAAAAAGTTTGATCGAAATAATATTGTTAAATTTTTTTTTAATGCATTAAATTCTATTGTAAATAATAGTAAGGAAAAAGATAAAAGAGTTGCTTGAATAGACTAATAACATCATTAGTAACAAATTAAATAATTAAAAAGGCTCAATTATTAAGGTAAACTTGTCTTGAATTAAGCCTAAATTGTAAAACATTATCAAAAGTACTATCAATAAGATCATGATTAGAAAGTCCTATTGAAAATCATACTTGGGCTTTTAGCAGTAGGCTTCCATGAGTCGATAAGAAGCTAATTAATAGCACATAGGATGAAATTCAACAATTTTGACACTCTAACTCTAGATTTACATATGAGGTTGGAAACAACATTTTTTATACTCTACCTAGGCCATGATTTTTTATCAGTACGAAGAGTTTATGATAGAAATACATCCATTATTGTTGAGTTAAAAGTAGGTTAAATATTATTTTTCTTAAAAAATCACTTTTATATAAATGTAGGTGTTTTGGAGAACAAAGCTATAGTATGAATAAGTGATTGACATCGATGGCTATAAATTTCAAGGTGGGGACATTCAATATAATTCATAAGGTGTTATAATATTAAATGCTTTCATTGTTTAGTTAGTTTTAATCAATGTTGTATGATTTATTAAACATTTTTTTAATATTTAAATGTAGGTGTTTTGGGGAGTCTAGCAGTGATAGATCTAGCTCATTGAGAAAGGATATAGGTAGAGAGGAGTGACCTTGACAAGGATTGAGACATGGATCACCTTAGGGTGGTAGATATGAGTGGAACATATCCATAGAGAAGGATAGGCGAAGAGGATAGATATAGAAAAATGTGATCAACATAGATTAAATAACAGATAAAGCATAAATCAAATACTTTAATAGTATAAAATATAAAATGTAACCGAGCATTTGTGGGTTTGCATCCCACCAAACATGTCAATTTGTAAGCATTGAATTTAAATAAATGAGACATTGAGGAAAATAAATGTAGACTTCAAATTGAATTAAAAAATCACCTCTAATAGAGTGAAAAGATGAATTACACAAAAAATGAACTAAAATTATAATGAAATACACAATAAATTATCATGAGTTTTTAACCCAATTAAAATGTGGCTACTATTATTACCTAATTAACTAATTTATTTATTTAATGAAATTTCTTAATTATTTTGATCAATGAATTGATTGAATTATTTTCAATTTTTATCTAATTTGATTAAATATGTTAAATAATTTGATTGAATTACACAATAAATTATCATGAGTTTTTAACCCAATTAAAATGTGGCTACTATTATTACTTAATTAACTAATTTATTTATTTAATGAAATTTCTTAATTATTTTGATCAATGAATTGATTGAATTATTTTCAATTTTTATCTAATTTGATTAAATATGTTAAATAATTTGATTGATATATAAACTAATTTATCATAATTTTCATTGAATTATCTAGGAATAATAGATTAAATACTTGGATTTATTTTAATTTATTTCAATATTTGTGAGAGAATGATTCATTTAAATATTTGGTTAATTTATTCTACTCGATTGCATACAACCATGTGTAAAATTTACAACCATGTAAAATTTATTCATATGTTGTTTATTAAGAAAAAATGTCATAAATTATATTTCTAGAAATAAAAAGCACTACAAATATGGAGGGAAAAAATTAAATAATCTCAACATAGCAAGGATTTTACAAAGTGATAGATAATTTTCTCAAAAGAAAAAGGATGTGTTGTGCACAAGACAACAAACCACTTTTTCATGTTTTTTGATGTCTAAATATTTACTTTTCATACATGTTTGTGAATACCACATAAATTGAGATGCACGATTATTTTAAAATCTTCACATGCATCTTAAAGTGGAAAAAAATGTAATGATAAAATTTGCATATCCATATTATTCCTATATATATGGTGCAATATTGTGCAAAGTGGTAATAATTCCCCTAGAGTTTATGACCTATTATATAGACATAAATCAAACACTTGAACTCCATTTTTTCCTTACACACATCTTATCAAAGCATTTTTTTGACACATATCCACATATCCACACAGATCCACTTTTCCTAATGAATCTTATGTGTATGTCTAATGGTGGCATGTGGAAGGATAAATATGGCTATTGAAAACTTTACCATTATCTTGACAACTAATTATGGCTATATAATTATCTTATTGTAATGAACCTAAGTTCATTCGATAGATATTAGTGAAGTTGAATTAGGAAGCATGGATTGTGCTTTATTATACACATTTTATGTTTAAAAATATGGGTCTAATTTTTGCGATATTGAAAGTCAGTTAAATTTCTTCAATAGTATATCCAAGGTATAGGGATATATTAGTGGTAAGAGTAGTGTAGGATAAAAAGGAGAATGTATAAAGAGGGGAAGGTCTAGAAAGGTAATGACATATGGTAATGGAAGGAGAAGTTACACTATAAGGTTAGATTTTCATAGGATAAGGAGGAATGGTATGAAGAACATATCTGTATAGGATAGTGCTAGTAGTAACAATGGTGCGAACATATGTAAAAGGATGGGAGATAAGAAAAATACTAGTGGAGAGAAAGGTGGTAGGACATGGGTGGTGGATCCCATGCAAGTGGTAACTATAGTATGATAGGAGGAATCATTATAAGAGGATGAAGGGTAGATGGATTCATAGAGGGTACAACATTATTAAAATCCATTAGAGTGGTAATATTATGAATCTAGTATTAATTCCCTAAGGATAGCCACCTAATACATTATATAAATTACTAGCCAATGAGTGAGGATATTTAGGGTGGAGAGGTGCATCAATACGTAATTATCAATTTAGGAAAATATCTTGTTTACCAACATATGTATCTAAATCATAGTCTCAAGTGATCATTATTTTTCATCTTCTTTAATGTGGCTCTTTATATGGTTGTCATTAGCTATTTATATGGAAAAATGATTCAATCGTCATTTTATTTGCTAGTCATATTAGAGTTAAGATGAAAACTCCATAAAACAAGATTTTAAAGGATATTAATTTAACTAGATAAAAGATCAAGGAAAACACTCTCAAACATGCAATATACCCCAATTTCTTAGACAATGCATATATAAACCAAGTCAAGGAATATAATGTTGAAATTTGTGTCAAATTTGGTGCCATTTTTAGGTCATTATTTTGGCTCATGGCTTTGGTTAAACTACACTTTCTTTATGGTTTAAATTTTTTCTATTTATGGGTGCTTGAGATGGAGAAAGCATAATGATTTTGTAGGTATCATCATGCTACTAGAAATTACTCCATATTCACATGTTTAAATGATACTACTATAAGGGTATGCACATGAATATTTTATTGTAAATGATATTATTATCAAATAATATAATTGGTTCATGTTTTTGGTTGTGAGATTTTTCTTCCAAGAGGATTTTCCCATGTACATAATTATGTTATAAATTTATAATTTATATATTTTTCTTGTAACTAAAATTAAATCTATTTATCCATAGCTTTGATTGTTGAAATGGGAAGGCATATTTCATTTACACAAGACAAAAATATATGCAAAACGGGGAAGCAAAATACTATATTGAAAATGCTTTAAAAACTTTCAAACAAATGCAATTTGAATTCAACAAATTTTAAAAAAATTGCATTTAGGGTTTCGAAATTAAAAAAATAGATGCATTTTGAACTCTAAAAAAATCAAATTTTAAATACCTTGTGCTCAATAGTGCTCGATATGCAAATTGGAATGATGAACTTTGAAGAGACGAACTTAAATTTGCTTTCACTGGAAAGAAAAACCTATGTTTGGTCATCGTCACGCTCTCAGTTTGCCGCACGCACCAGGGACAGTGACTGGTAAAACAACAAAGTAAAAGTGACAGGTTAAATTGAAAGAATTTTCAGTTTTTGTCATATTTAGGGGGTTCGATTGAACCCGTGTTTGACCGAACCTATTTAAATGTGCTTTTTTATTTATGTTTTCTTTGGTTCAATCGAATCAAAGAAAACCTTCGGTCGAACCATTGGGTTCGGCTGAACCCATTCAATATGGTGAAAAGAAAAAATGTGAAATTTCCTTCCTCTTATAAAGTGTAAATCACTATTCTAAAGCCACCCTAAAATTTTATGAGAAAAAAAATGAATGAATATAGATATAAGTCTTTTTTCACCATTTCAAGATCTAAGAAATTTGAATCCCAATCAACCATCCTAAAAATTAGTCGAGAGTAGAATACACAATATTTTGCAACACTTTATCAATCAAGATATTCATTAGCAATGCATCAAGTTCATAAGTAAAATTGTTCATATTTTATGTTTATTTATTTTATGAGTGCTAACACTTGTAGATCTTCAGTCAAACATTAAATTATCCTTGTATGAGATGAGTACAATGACTTCAGTCCATCATGAAAATCAGATATGAGTGGTAAGTTGCAACACTTGTCAATTTACCACTTATTTTTTCCATTTTTCCTTTGCATGATTGAGGATAATCACTCTTTACATCATCATAGCCATTGTGGAGGTGGAAACACCAAAATGAGGTTTGACTTAGGAAATATCCTATACGACACAAACTTATCTCTCCTTTCTTGTGTGTATGTGACAAATTTGAAGGAAATTTGAAAGGATGTTCAAGACCTAATTGAAAGATCAACATTCAAGCCTCCTATTTCAAAAAATTAGGGCAGCGTAAATTATTTATTAACAAACAAAGATCTGAAGTTGAAACTTAGAAGGAAGGACCTATAGACTATAACCTACTAAGACTTTTTTAGAGATCTAAAAAGTAGCATTTCTAGTCTAGGGTGCCCACACCCTTGACCAACTATATTTAGCTCAAATTTGAATGTTGGATTCTTCTATTTTTGTACTTTGCTTCTCTATAATCTATTGAGTTGTGTCTTGGTTTTGTAATTTTTCTTGAATTCCATCAATTTTTTGTATGTGCATCATTAGCCTAGTTCACTATTACATCACACACATCACTTCTAAATCAAATCCAACCCTGCTACCACAAAAGGGACCAAAACCCTGATCAATCATTCTACCTTTTTCATTGATGATAGTAGCCAATTGATCTTTTATGATCATTTTTGGTGGAGCCTTAAATTTTAGATGGGCTAAGGTGTGGTTTAGACCCTAGATCCCCTTTTTCCCCATCACATTTTGGCAAACCTGATGCTTTTTACATTTGCAAAGCTTTTGAAATTATGTGGTTTTCATTATGAAATTTGAGTGCAATCTTAGGTTGTTATTAGTCAAATTGCATGCACATTCTAGGGAAAAACATTGAAAAGGTGAAATTTTGCATATTGTTTGTCATTTCAAAAGTTCAAAAAGTGTTAACTTTTTCTATTTTTAAGATAAATTTAGTTAGTTAAAAAATCCTCAATTTTGTAAATTATCATTTGGATTAGTGCATTACTCTAAAAGCATAAATTTTCATGCATGTGTGTTCTTCACATATGGAAATTAGATTTTTGGGTGATTTCAAAATTTTACTTGACTCTAAACTTCAACCTATACAAATTTAGATCTTCTGACACTAAAATTAATTCTCATATTTTTAAATTATTAAAAATTTGCACCTCTAGTCTATGAAATCCATGCCCTTGTCCAACTAGTTTTTTTCCAAATTTAAGTCACAATTTTGACTTTGGGATCTACTTATCTAGGTTTGTGTTATGTTTCTAAAATTTGTCTTAGTTTCTATCACCGTTATCTATTTTTCTCCTTAGTATATAATCACACAAGTGTCCTGAAAATTATAATTAGTTTATGAGTTTCACAACTTGGTGTCCCATATGTAATACTTCTATTAGATTTATTTATATACTTATAGCTTCACGTGCTGCACTCACATCTTGTGTTGAGACTAAGTCTCAAAACTTTCACTCAATGAGTTACATCTAAACAATCTATCTTTAGTTCTCTTCCTACTCTTAAATTTCCTATATTTTCTTTGTCCCTTAATATTTATGTGGACCTAGAGAGTTTTTTTTTCCATGTGCTTGAAGATAATTTTAAACAATTAGACAAAGACCTAAAAGGCCTTCAACAATACTTAAGCACTGAATCTTTATCTAGAGAAATAGTATCATTAGTAGATTACCTTAGGAAGCTTATCAATGATTCTCAAGGGATAGAAGTCTTGTGTAGCCTAGCTTATATAATAGATGCAAACATCCCTAAAAAAGCTATTTGTTATCAATCTCTCACTAATGCTCAAAATCAAATGGGAATACATGTCTCCTCTCCAAAAAAAATGCCACCTATTCCCACTTTTACCCCTCCAGTTATCACATCAACCATGGAATATAGTAAAGATCTTAACTCTACTTTAGGGTTTTCTTGTGGAAATTATTATAGTTTTATCCATACATCCACCATACCTCCATTCACCTCACTTCTAATTAACCTCCAAAATAGCAACCCTCCATCTTTTAACAATATCACTACATATTCCACACTTTCCTAAAATATGTCACAAAATGATTCAATAATAAATCAACTTTTTCAAAACATGTCATCCTTACAAAAAAAATTTCCAAACATGAACCTATTATCAACAGGAGTGCACCCATATGCAAAAGTAGAGATGCTTTGCAATCCTATGTAACATGGGAAAACTTCCAAGTTGTGGGTACCCTATGTTGAAAGTTAACCTTTGGATTATACGTTGGCTTCCTTTATGATTTTTCTAATAACTAACTTTAACTTGGATGGAAAAGGGAAGAAGGATTTAATTGAATGCGTAAACTAAATTTTAAACTATGGTGATGCACCTAAATGATGAAAGAACATGCAATTGAATTCACAATGATATCTCCTACAATCTATCTTCACAACTCAAACTAAACAGCTAAACCACAAAAGTGTTTCATAAAAAGGCTTGTAAATCAATACTTTATGAAGGAAGTAACACTTTCACAACTTAAAGATAAAGACTAAACTATGGCACAATTTATGACCTGTGATTAAACCAGATTCTGTATACAAGCATCCATTAATGAGATATAAATTTAAAGGTTTTTGACTCAAAACACATCAAATCACTAGCAGAAGCAAAACACCTAAATGTGAGAAGGTAGACAATTGATTTCTAGAAAATAACGAAGGAAAAACTCTACTAAACAACCTTAAGTAACCTATAAAGCTCTGCTATATATTAATTGTGTAAAAATAACCGAGTTACAAGATCTCTCTACAAAGTGTAAAGGAAAAAATCAAGAACTAAGGAAAAACTAAGTCATTTCCTCAATATATACAATAAAGGGCTTCAAAAATCCAAGACGAGCTAACTAAAGTCAAAATATCTAAATTGTGAAGCCATCCATGAGCAAAAGCAAAACTGGGTGAAAATCAAACCCACCAATGTTGTAAACTAAGCTTAAACAACTCGAAACTTAGTGCCACAATGTATATAACTAAAGTGTATCTCGAAATGGCTCCTGAGTGCATGGAGGTGGCACTAAAAGTGAACTGAAAGTAAAAATATCCTCCTCACGAGAAAATATAAAAAACCCTCAAAAAGAGGAGTCAAAACAAATGTAAACTGCACTCTGAACATTGTAAACTCTTCCTCTCAACGTGCACAATCAAAACAACTCAAAAAATTGATGTGGAATTGAAGATATGTCTCAAAATATCCATGAATAATAGCCTCAAACAATATGATCTCCACAAAATTGAAAAATGACTCCAAGTCAGAAAAAACATCACACTTTGGATGACTCTCATTGATTTTGCATGTTCAGTCAACTGAAAAGAGACTCAAGTCTCCATCTTTGTGATTTGCAAGATCAATCTTTAGTTCGCTCCACTTGTCTTTTTCTTGCATGATTATGATCAAGGTAATTGAATGATTAAATATTAAAGATAATTGATAAGATTATTTTAATATTTAATATGTGAGTGTTCCTCCCTTATCACATTTACATGTTAAATATTAAGGTAATATACCTTTAATATTTTATTATAATGTTATTTTTGTTCAAACTCATGCAATAAATATACAAGTGACACTCTTCTATTTCAAAATAAAGAGATAAATCTCAAAACCTAACTCCCAAATTCATTTTCAAACTCACGGGCTCCTCTTCAAATGATTGGGTCTATGACTTTGTAAGTGAAGACCACATGCACTATTTGTAACATGAAATGATTTTGTTTTCTGGAAAAAACATAGTAAAAAATGACTATGATATCAAACTAGGGCATGGACAAAAATTTTGAACCCTAATCATTTTTCAATCTTCACATTCTACACTTGGAAACAACCTGTTGTTGCACTGCCATGCTGCATAGCCAAGGTTTTTGGAAACTCGAAATACTCCATCTTTTGCTACTTTTTTGAAGATTTTCCTTAAGATTCCTACAGGGTAAGTCATTTTTCCCATAGATCTAGACATTTATCTTCATTTTGAAATATTCCTTAGCCTCTCAGTCGTGCCATAATCATTTTTCTGATGTATTTTTGTTATTCTCTTCTTTTCTGTTGATTTTGTTGGATGTTGTGGATATGTGGTTGTCATTGATGTCAACACTATTAGTATTGATGTCATTTGAGGTTGTATATGTTGAGGATATTAAGAAAATTATAATAAAGTGAGTTGCAAGTTGTCGGTGGTGAAGTGAAGTTCATTATGTTGGCTAGCCTAGTACGTTGATGATCAGAGGTTGTGGATTAAAGGGTTTCTTGTAGAGTATATCTAGTTTATCCACATTGAGTTTTAGAGATCCGCATGAAGATTTGATCGAGTGATGAGTATTGGTGTTCTGACATATTTTAGGTTGCTTCAGTTGGTGTTCTCGAATGAAGATGATATGATTCTAGTAATCTTAGTTGTTGCAGATGCTTCTCTAGTGTTTCATGATGCTTGTGGATGTTTCTAGTTCATGCTCTATATTTTTTGTTGGTCCACATTGATCGTTGTGCTCATGATTGGTGATTTTCTCTTGCGTGTTCATGTTTTTCATGTTCTTGGCTGACTAGGTGATTGTAGCATGTTGTGGATCTTCAAGGAATAATTATTGAAGGTGTTTCAAATTTGAGGATGTTGTTTTGGGTCATCACTATGTTGTGGCTGACTTTGGTTGATTCGCATTGTAATTTATTTATATTTTGGGCCGATAGTTTGTATTCATTTTATATCTTATTTGGAGTCGACATGTAAATGATGTTATTCTTGGTTGTAGATATATAAGAGCGATTGTTTATCATTTGAAGGAATGTGTGTTTGAAGAGTGCTAGTCTTGTGTGCAAATAAAGTTCTAATCATTCAAATGCAGAAGTGAAGTGTGAAGAGTGAGCATATTTTCTATGCTCAATTGGAACTATAATCAGGCATGAGTAGATGCTATTTTCTCAGTTCAATCTTGTGGATCTAATTTGAATCTTTCTATAAGATAGTGTGTCTTCCTTGGGCAATAATCCTTGTAATTGAGCAGTGAGCTCTAGGCAGTGTGCCTAAGTGCATGTGCATTCCCCATTTATTCTCTTATACTTTTAACAGGGTATAATCTTATGGACTGACCTCCACTGTGGTTTTTCCCCTAACAGGGTTTCCACATAAAATATATTGGTGTTATGTGTGTTTTTAATGTTGTGATGGTTTACACTTTCATGGTTATTTATCATATCTGAGAATAAGGTTAATAAGTTTGATAATTTGTATAATTTTTGTGATAACTGATTCACCCCCCCTCTTAGTTGTCTGTCCTTGTGTTGCCAAAATTTGGTATCAGAGCAGGTTCCTTGGAAGAAGTTTAATATCTTGAGGTGATCCAAGATGGCGACATACAAGAAGGATAGTATGAGATTTGATGGAACAAATTATTCAATGTGGAAGACTCGAATGGAGTGTCATCTAAGATGCAATGGTGAGCCTTTTTGGAACATTAAAAAGAATAGATATATCATCCCACATAATGGACCTTCTACTGCAAATGAGATTAAAGATGTTGAGTATAATATTAGGGCTAAGGAAGCATTGTTGAGAAAACTAACTGATTCTGAGATGACAAAAGTAATAGATTTTAAGATTGCTTATGAGATATGGAGAAAGTTGAAAACTTTGTATGAAGGTGATGTGCATGTGACAATTGCTAAGTTGCAAAGTATGAAAGGGAAATATGAAACATTGAAAATGGGTGAAGATGAGAACATCATTTCCTTTATGCAAGGAGTGAATGAACTTGTGTGTAATATTAGATGTGCTAGTGGAACATTGGATGAATCAGAGATTGTTATTAAAGTGCTCAGATCCTTTCCTACTACATACAAACACAAACTTGTTGATATTGAGGAGATTCAGACTGTGACAAATGTAACAAGAGACATATTGATTGGTAAGCCTACTAATTTTGAGTTAAGTGAGTTTGGTGATGCTCTTCCTAAGATAGAATTTGCATTCAAAGCTACTACCTCCATAAGGGATAAGCAGAGATATGATCCACAAGAAAGTTCTTCTAGAAAAGTGTTCAAGTATGAGGAAGAAATGAGAGAGATTGAAGGAGAGAGAAAGTTGGATGAGCTTGAAGCACTTCTTGTCAAGAGAGTACCCAAAGGAGAAGGTAAGTATAAAGGAAAATTGCCTCTTAAATTTTTTTCATGCATTAAGATAGGTCATTTTTCCTCAAGATGTCCTAAAAGAGTTCCTAAGCCAAGACCTAACAAGCCTAGATTCCAAAGAAAATGTTATTATGTTGCTAATGAAGGTGTGATAGATGATGAATCTAATAAATGGAATGCAAGTGAAGATGAATGGGTATTGTAGACACGTAAAATATACTGATTGACATCGTACATTTGATCCTCACTTACTAACACTGTTTCTTCCTGAATTATCCCTCGATCTAACCATTTAATGAAATTCCCTTATCTGATTAAATTCATCAATATTCATCTCTTAATTAAATAAATCATTTTATCTAATCAAGTCATCTCTCTTGTTAATTAAATTAATCCATTTGATCTAATTATCCCTATTTAATTAAATAATCAATTTATTTGATTAAATCTCTAAAGTGTATCCATTAAATTAAGTAAATTAAAAACCTTATTTGATTTAATCTAACACCATCTCTTTTAATTAAATAAATCAAAATCCTTATTTAATTAGCCTCTTATCATATTCCTCTCTTATTTGATTTAAATAAATCCATAAATCTAAGCCAAATAAGTCACATCATCTAATCTCCTGTTAAATTAATTAACCCTTGATTAATTTAATCTCATCCCATCTCACATCCTCTAGATAATGCAAGTTGCACATGAAAATAGATTTAATTCATTTATTAAATCTCTATTTTCCTCACAAGGCATCTTTTGGAATATTCTCTCAATTTGAATTCAAATTGTTCCAAGTCAACATGTACATCTAACAAGGCAATAAATTCATCTTACATGTCCTTTGCTTTGAGCCAAGTGGCATTTATTATATTTTCCCTTCCCTCTTGCATGTCATTTCAACAAATTTGAATTTCAAATATTAGCATTTATTGGCACAAACCCCAAATCTTGCACATCCATCATCCATTCATAGCTTGATAAGTGGCATCATATCATTGGATGAATGTTAGTCCCACATTGCTCAAATTTGGGCATTCATCTATCTTGAAATCCTATAAATAAAGAGCTCATATCCTCATTTGATCATCCACAATCCAAGCAAATTTACCATGCTCAAATATCTCTTAAATTTTATCCATCATTGAATTCTTAGCTAGGATTTTTGTAGATTTGGTTTGGATTTCTCATCTTTCATCAAAGTGGATCAATATCATCTTCAACATATCAAGATTTCATCATAGGAATTGGGAAAGGGCCAATTTTTACATCAAATTGGCACCAATTCCCCCATGGGATCATGAGTTTGCACATCTAATTAGGATTTAATCTTTGTTTTGCCATTTTTCATTGTGTTCTTCACTAGCTTTTCCTTGTTTCCTTGTTTACTCATGTTGTTTTGTAGGTACTGTGTAAATGATATTTCTGCATTTTCTTCACACACAAATTCCAACATGGGCTCGTCATGTCGCTATTTTGGCATCACGGACTTGTCAGCGTCGTTGTTTTGGTACCGTGGGCTCGTTTGCATCGCTATATGGCACTGCTTGAAACACAAACTGCGTCACTGGACTCATCCCGCCAAGATTTTTGAATTTTAAACTTCGCCGCTAGACTCGCTGACCTATAGAAATTTCAAAAAAATATTAAACAATGCTGGGCAAAAATTGCGACGCAATTAAGCTCTATGTCCTGACACAGAGTGTCGCTGACTGGTAAGCGACATTGTGAGGGCACGTTAGGAGAACACACTACGACGCCTTCACAAATTGCGACGCTGGGAGACAGTAAAAGGGAAAATTTAATTTTTTAGCACGTGTTTCTTATTTATGATTAATTTATCCTCTGTTTGCTGCCTTTTAATATCTGTATTTTTCTAGAATCTGATCTATTTTTCTTCTTTGTAGGTTGGAAATCGAAGACAAAGGAAGGAAGGAGCATGATGATGATATTTCATCAAATCAAAGTGTTTTTAAACACTTTAGTGTTTGTTTAACACTTCTTTAAGAATTTGTCATCTTCTTCTTTCTCAGGACATTAATTTTCATTTGGGCTTAAAAAGGGAATTTTCCATTTCTTGCAAGAGGGTTAAAACGAACTTTAGGATCACAACTTACTAGATTTCATTTATTGGATTAACAAATTGAACAAATGTCTTTCACTTGTGATTTGGTGCTCTAAAACGAATTCATTATTGCTTTGTGGATCTAAAAAGAACAAGTGTAGCTTTGTTTTTTATGAGGGCTTGCTTAGACTAAAGCCATTAAAAAAAGACGTATGTGCTTCTCTCGTGCTTTATAGCGATCTTGAGAATCAAAAGGCCTTTTTCATGACTTTGGGTTAAGACAAAGCAATAACCTCCACACTTCGATTTGGGCTTAAAAATTGAACAACATATTGTGCGAGTGTGAATGCATGCATTGTTGCATATATTCTCTCTCTTTTTTGCCAACAAGGATTGATCGAGTTATGAATAGTGTTCTTCATTCGCTTTTGTTTATCCTAGAGGGCCTGCCTTGGGGAAAAAGTGTTCACCCAAGGGAATGACTCAACCGGTAACACTCTAAAGCCAAGAGTATTTCCAACCAAGATATAAATGTGGATATTGGAAGATACGCCAATTTCATGCGGTTGATTGTGACAAAATGGATCCGAAATGGGACTCTTGCCATATGGGTCAATCTCCACGAATGGAAAGTCCTTACTAAAACCCATGTGCTATAATTTTCCAAAATCCTTAATCTATTTGTTGATGCAAGAATGGTTGTTCTGAAGCCACCCCACACTTTTACGGTCTTCTAGTAGAGATGGAAAACATTCCATGGGTGTTTCATGGGTGTTGATACTTGGCTGCCTCGTATAAGTGAGTGTCGTGGAGGGGAGCCAGTGGGGTCAAGCATCTAACCATTCACTAGAGATAAGCATAGTTGGGCTTGTCCAAGTGGGAATCCAACAAATATTGTCTTACACATCCATAGGATTGTACTTATTCTTGGGTTACAAAATGCATTGCTTGATCGAAAAAATCATGGAAACAAACAATTGAACTTCATCCAAATTTCAAACCTCTTTGAGGAAAAATACAATTTACTCAATCCATATGTTATTGCTTTCCCTTGGGATTCACATCCTTAGAGGTTTCTAAACATTGGATTATATCTCGATTTGTCTTCTTAAGTAAACAATAGGAAACCCTTGCCTTAACTTCATTGAATTTCCACATAACATATCTTGTGGGGTTTGAAGAAATTAAGACATTGGACATATTAGTTTGAAAACCTAATTGAAGAAAGTTTTTTTGGTAAAATAAAGACATTAAGAAAAGCTAAGAAAAATGAACTTTCATGTGTTGAAGACTCACAATCCCAAAAGAAAAACAAATCATTGATTGGAATTCTGAAAATGAATGTTCAAATGGAATCATTTTTTGGTTACAAAGGTCATTAGGAAACATTTGCATGCTCTTCAATACCTAGGTCTAGGAAAACAAAGTGAACCTTTTTAAGGTTCACCTTAGGATCGAAACATATCAAAATCTTTTTCATCCATCCTTCAAAACATCAAAACAACATTATCTCACAATCATCACATTTTGGAAAATCTTGAAATCAACCTTGATACTAGGATTTGTGGCAAAATAAAAATCATCAAAATCATTGAGACTAAAATTCTTGAAACATTTATCAAAACACCTTTGGCTAGGTATGTGTAGATGCATTTTTTTGCATATACTTTGTCAAAGTTATCAAAATCATCTTGTCTAGCTTAGTATATGTAGATGAATCCTTCGTCATGTACTTAGCAAAACAAATCATCTTGTTTGAATAAGTGTGGGTAGATGCATCATTCTCCTCACACATATTCAAATCATCATCCTTTGAACAAAGCTATCTCTTAGATCATCATCCAACATCTTAGGGTCTTTTTGTCCAAAATCAAAATCAAAATTAAAGTCAAAATCAAGGAAAAAATCTTAAAATCCAAAAAAAAATCAAGAATCAAAATCCACAAGTCCTAAAAACCTAGTATCTCATTCAAGATTTATCAAAAAACCACAACATCTATATCATCCATCCCTAAACATCAGCATCATATCACCACCTTTGATCCTCAAGGCATCCTAAAAACTTTCTACTTTTGGGGCATAAAATAATGATCGAGCCAAAGAATCAAGAGATTCATCTCCCATATTCTCAAAGATTGATCCTTATTTTATGGTTCTAACTAGATCTCAATACAAGAAGAGTATGGAAGCCAACAAAGAAACACCCGCTTCAAGCGATCTTAGCCAAACAAACACAGAAATGAATCCTGTTGAATCAAGTAATCCATTGACCCTCTCATCATAGCAAAATCCGCAAGAAGAAAATCAAGGAGAGGATCTTACCTTTGGAATGTCTTGCGAAGAAATGACTGAAATGCTTCAAAATCCAGAGAATCATAAAATCATCAACATCATGATGAGACTCAACCCTTCGTTATACATGCTTGAACTAGCAAAACAAGGGGCCAAGTTACCTTCAAATTTTGATGTAAGTACTATAGTGGAAACATGATTTCCTCCAATCTCATCCACCATTCCCATCTCATCTACACCTCCATCCCAAAACATCACGCAAAACATTCTACAAATCACAACATCGTTTGCTCCAACCCAACCCAATGTCAACAAGGGAAACACATTCCTCAATGCTCTTCAATCACATCCCCTTTTTAATAATCAAAACTTGGACGCAAACACCACATTGGAACAAAATATACCCCAAAACCAATTACACAAGAATGTTCCTCTCACATTCCATCACGATCCATCATCATCATTTTTTCACGCAACACCACAAACACCTCTTCTCACAAATGCACAAGAAGAGGGAGATATGTTTGAACCAGGGGGCCTATTCGACACCATGACAGTTTCATAACAACTCACACCCCTTACCTTTCCACCTCTTCTACCATTGCCATTATCATCCACACCACTCCCTAGTCTAGGGCTTCCTCCCCTACCAAGTGTCAATCAAACCTATATCCCAACCATCAATCAAAGCGTTGCACCAAAGACTCAAAATTTATCGTTGATATCGCAACAACAAACGATAAATGCACAAGCAATGGCAACATCATCAAACACACCCCTAACATCACAAAGCATGGTCTCTCAAGGACCAACCATCACATCAATACCATTATCCAACACTCAAAACATCAACACAACATCATCACCTACCACCATTCCAAATCCACCACCACCCCCACCACCACCAAAATCCACCACATCAAATCAATCCAACGTGGCATTGCAAGTTGCTTTTCAAAGGGGATACCCACAAGTGCAAAAACAAAAAGTCGTACAACAAGCCGCTCAAGCTGCACAAGCTGCCCAAGCTGCACAAGCCACACTACAAGTGCAACAAGCTACGCAAGCCCAAGCATTATTGCAACAACAACAACAACAAGCCGCCCAAGCCACACAAGCACTGCAAACACAAAGGGCCTCTCAAGCACAACTTTTATTGCAGCAACAAGCCTCACAAGCACAAGTAGCACAAGCGCAAGCCCAAGTGAAAGCTCAACCGCAATCTCAATATCAGGCACAACAAGCTCAATATCAAGCACAACTTCTTGCACAAAGACAAGCAACACAAATTCAAGCATATGAACAAGCACTAAAGCAATACCAAGAATAGCAAGAAGCAACAGAATTGGTAGCCCAACAACAAGTGTTGTTGGAACAACAACAAGCACAAATCCTAGCACAACAACAAGATCAACAACAAGTGATGTTCATATAAAAGCAATTAGAAGCCTACTTCACCCATGAGAACATACAGATACCATCGAACAACGCACCAACCAATCCACCCATCCAACCCATGATTGAAACACCCCAAAACACTTTCATCCCACCCCCTGATCCCTAAAATGATGTGACGACACAACTCAGGTTGCTCTCGTAACAAGTGTTCGACCTTCAATTAGGGTGAACAACCAAAACACCAAGCAACTTGTGTCCCTATCCATTCGATAGGAGCCTAGACATGAAACTGTTCCCCAAGGGATTTGAAATCCCCAAATTTGACAAATATCGAGAGATGGGAAACCCTGAGGATCACATCACAAAATTCTAGGTTCATTGCATGAAGGTCACATATGATGATACTTATCTGATGTAGCTATTCCCTAAGAGCTTGGCAGGCCCCACTATAGAATGGTTCTCTCACTTACCTTCAGGCATTAGAACATTCCAAGAAATTAGGGATGCATTCATTAAGAACTACGCATGTAACATTGCAATGGATGTTAGTCTTGAAGAACTCTCAGCTCTGAAACAAGGAAAGAATGAATATTTTGCGTCATTCCTTCAATGATGGTGATCCAAGGCCAATCAGAGCAAGTGGACCATGCTAGAAGAACAACAAGTTTGCACCATCATAGCCAACCTTGAAGGCTGCTTGGAATTTCATCTCAAGGTTTAGGGTATGACAACATATGAACAATTGATCTCCAAAGCGCTCAGCATCGAAAGAGCCCTTGTTACTCAACTCGCAGAATCAACATCATATCATGAACAACAAAACAATCGCCCACCATCTAATTACAATGATAAACCTCGCACATAGGAAAGAAACAAAAACATTACTAATGATGGTGTCGTTGATGCCAAGGTGGTCATTAGTGCCCCACGCCAACATACACCTGCACCGCAAATCCAAAATCAACGCCAAAATACTCATCACACAACATACCAACCCAACAACAACCCAACCATCAATAATCTCAATGACCAAAGAGGACCACGCCAACGCAAAATTTATCCGAAATGAAAATACGCTATTCTGGGGGAACCACTAGAGGACATAATGAAAAAATTGATGGGCGAAAAACTCATCAAGCCTCCTACATTCGAGAACTACCAAGAACCCGATGTTAAACCTCCTTGGTATAACAAAATTCAACCTTGCAAATTTTATAAAATTAAAGGTCATACCACAAATAGCTGCATGAGACTCAAAAGCATCATCCAAGATCTCATCGATAAGAAAATCATTAACGTGGAACAACCTACAGGAAATCAGGATCTTAAAATCTACATGAATCTGATGTCGAGTCATGGAAACAAAGGGAATAGAAATGATAAAGGGAATGGAAATGTAAATCATGTATATGAAATGGTTGTGGCCTCCCTAAATGAAGACTGCATGGTCATCACTATCAAGGGTACCCATGCCGAAGATTGTGGAGTCACCACAAGAGGCAGCAAAGTCATCATTGTGGGATCATCCCAACCAAATAGAGTCCCTTCATCTAGATCTGTTCCTAATGGCTATAATGTCTTAGACCAACTCAAGAGAACACTAGCACGCATCTCCATCATCAAGTTGTTAAAAATCTCATCAAGGCATAAGAAGATCCTTGAGGAAGCATTAGCCTCATCCACTGTCCCCGCAGATCTTGATGCGAAGCAATTCCAAGTTATGGTCAGAAATATCATAACGCCTAATCTCCTTACATTCTCTGACCAAGATTTCCCCGCTCAACCATCTCACAACCGTGCACTTCACTTGGAAGCCATTGTAAACAAGAGCAAAATCAAAAGGGTCTTGGTGGATGGAGGTGCAAGTTTGAACATCTGTTCTCTTAGCCTCATCAAGCAATTGAAAATATCAGAAGATTGCATTGACAAAGGAAAGGGCATCACGATAAGAGCATATGTTGACTAAGAAAGAGTGTCTTAGGGAATGATTAAACTCCCGATTCAAGTAGGTCCAATGCTCATGGAAACCACCTGTCAGGTCTTGGACCTCGACTTGCCATATAATATCCTCCTGGGATGCCCATGGATCCATTCGATGAAATTCACAGCATCAACCTTCCACCAATGTGTGAAATTTACACATAATGGACAAGAGGTCACCATCCATGGAGATCCTGAACCATTTTCATATTGCAAAAATTTTGAATACAAGTATTACAAAATCCCCCAAGTGCCAAAGAATGATAAGGGCCCATCCACACCATACATCGACCCCGCCACTCTCGCATCCACTTCTATGATAGAGACACCCACCATCCCCACCATATCTGACATCAAGCTCATCATCCAGGAGGATGGTTTTGGAAGCTAAAAACTCCCTAACAATGCTTTTGTGATAGGAGAGTTACCACAATCTCCTAGATCACAAGGACGCCCACAAGAAAACCAAGCTTATACATCACAAACGTATTCGGAGAACTATCCCGAGTTCACAAGATGGGGAGACCTTGGCCATGAGGTTATTGAAGTAGATCCATCTCACATGTTGTATCAAGATGAAAGACCGACACCTGAATTACCAATGCATGATACAAGCAAGGGCCTACAAATGATGCTTACAATGGGCTACGACAAAAATCAAAGACTAGGACAAAATGAAAATGGGCTCATAATACCTATCATGCTAGAGACGTGACCCATAACAAATCTTGGTCTTGGATGTACCCCTTTGAGAATAACCATACGTGGCCAAAGTCCTCCAGTTAGAATGGTTAATATTTCTCCTCAGCCAGTACTAGCACAAGTACACTCACCAATATTCACAAGTAGAGACACACATAACTTTATAACTGAGGCCTATATTAGTAGCGATGATGAAGATACTATGACCAATCTACCTAGACTATTCGAAGATACCACCCTATGCATGATCAGTACCATATCCTTCAAAATAGACCATCAAAATCATGAGATCCATTTAGTGTACCCCTAACTGATTGACTATGACCAACGAGGACCACCGATTCTTGATAGATTTGAAAACGATGAGGCACTCTCAAAATTCATGGGATTAAGGGACAACATTCTAGATGGGGATCACAAAGCAGGCTTTATAATGGAGTTGGACACACATGCCTATTATGGGGAAACAATTGAATCCTTCAGTCGCAAAAGTGAGAAACTAAGAATCATATCCAAGTCCTTGAGTGAAAACCACATTGTGGCACTCTCTGACAAGAAAATAGTAAAAAGAAAGGACGTATCCAACGGTGAAAACCACTTTGAGGCACCCGAGGATGAAGGATTCAATATTCCTCTAAGATCTATTCATCAAGAGAAGTTAGCAGTATTGGCCAAAAAATGCAATCCTATCAACCTAGGAACAGAGGAGGCCCCGCATATCACATTTTATGCGGAATCACTATTATCAGAAGAGCAAGAACTCCTAGCAGTATTCCTAAAAGAAAGACAAATAAACTTTGCATGGAGTTATGTTGATATGCCAGGACTTGCCCCAGAGACTGTGGTTCATCATTTAGTAGTGTATCCAGAAGCAAAGCCGATCAAACAAAAGCTTCAAAAAATGCATCCCCAAATTGCCTTATTGGTCAAAATGGAGCTCAAAAAGCTATTAGATGCAGGATTCATATGACCAATCGATTATCCAGAATGGGTATCAAACTTGGTACCTATTTCAAAACCCGACGAAGCTATTAGAATCTGCACGAACTTCAAATATTTGAACAAAGCATGCCCCAAGGATGATTTCCCACTTCCCAACATTGACATGATAGTAGACATGACAAAAGGACATGAGATACTATCACTAATGGATGAATTCTCAGGATACAACCAGATCATGATAGCAAAAGAAGATCAACATAAGATGACTTTCACTTGTCCATGGGGGACATACTGTTGGAACATGATGCCATTCGGCCTAAAGAATGCAGGAGCAACCTATCAAAGGGCCATGGCACTGATATTCCATGACATGATTCATAAAGCAGTCAAAGACTATGTCGACGACATCCTATCAAAATCTAGAAAGAGACAAGATCATATAGCAACCCTAAGCACTATCTTTGATAGACTGGAGGAATACAAAGTCAGACTAAATCCCAAGAAGTGCATCTTCAGCATACAATCAGGTAAATTGCTAGGATACATAGTGTCCATGAGGGGTATCAAGGTAGATCTAGAAAAAGTGAAAGCAATCCTTGAGATCAAAGCACCAAAGACATTAAAACAACTGAGAGGTCTCCAAGGTAGACTTCAATCCATTTGACGATTCATAGCACAACTGGCAGATAAGCAGAACCCATACTCCCACCTACTCCACAAGGGAGTAGCGTATAAATGGGATACTAAGTGTGAAGAGGCATTTAACAATATCAAGGAATACCTACTGACACCACCAGTCTTAATGCCACCCATCCCAAGAAATCCATTGATCTTATATGTATCAGCAACAATAGCAGCCCTTGGAGCTCTCCTAGCTCAACATGATGAAAATAGAATGGAGAGGGCCATCTACTACATTAGTAGGACAATGGTTGGTCATGAGCTAAATTACTCCTTCATTGAGAAATCTTGCCTCACAATAGTGTTTGCATCCCAAAAATTCAGACATTACATGTTGGCACACAAGATAAAGCTCATTGCGAAAATTGATCCCCTCAAGTATCTACTATCAAAGGCAATGCTCACAGGCAGAATGAAAAAATGGGTAATGATACTATCAGAGTATGATATCGATTATGTAGAGGGGAAAGCCATTAAGGGTCAAGTTATTATAGATCAACTAGCTGAAGCACCTATTTATTCTGAGAATCCTCTTATCTCAGAGTTTCTAGATGAATCTATTTTCAACATCAACATAGTTGATCACTGGAAACTATACTTTGCTGGCTCATATACACAGCATGGATCAAGAGTTGGTGTCTTCTTCATCACCGCACAGGGGGACTACATACCAAGTTCATACAAACTAGCATTCCCTTGTACTAACAACATCATGGAATATGAGGCTTTGACTATAGGTCTCAGGATAGCAGTGCAATGGAATATCATAGCTCTCAAAGTCTATGGAGACTCTTAATTGATCATAAATTAGGTCAATAATGAATATCAGACTAAGGATGATAAGCTCACTCCATACAATAAATTGGTGGAGACTCTAAAGGAATCCTTCATTGACATAACATTTGAGTAGATTCCAAGAACCAACAACAGAGCAGCAGACACCATGGCTACAACTATTAGACATCCCTCATAACATGCTGAAATACAAAGTCTTGATTGAGAAACTTCTTGTTCTCGTATTCGAGGTACCAAAATCAGAATTCGTGTGTGAAATTGTTGGTCCTGGTGATCCTTGGTAACATGACATCTACACATATCTTCGCATAGGAGTCATACTTGCTGACCTCCCATCAAACCTAAAATGAACCTTTGTCAAAAAGGCATCCAGATTTTTCATCCTAGGTGATACCTTATATCGTAGAAGCATAGAAGGTACCTTGCTACACTGCCTAAATGTTGAGGAGGCATTAACTACTCTAACCGAGGTTCATAATTGTATCTGTGGTTCACACTCAAGTGGAACGACCATAGCTAAGAAATTGCTGAGGATGGGGTATTACTGGCCCACAATGGAAAGAGAAGCACATGATCATGCTAAAAATTGTCTACAATGTCAGCGGCATGGGGACCTCATCCATGCTCCAACTCAAGAGCTTCATCCTATTATCACACCAAGGCCCTTTTCGTAGTGGGGACTCGATCTCATTGGGAAAATCTCATCCACCTCATCCAATGGCCACAAATTCATTATAACTGCATCTGAGTATTTCACAAAGTGGGTGGAAGCCATACCCATGACGTATATCACTAGGATGTAGGTCTCAAAATTTATCCTGAACTATCTCATCTGTCGTTACGGTGTCCCACAAGCCATTATCTCATATAATAGGACACCATTCAAGAACCAGGAGGTTCACGACTTGTGCAAGAAATTCAAAATCCAACATCACTTCTCCACCCCATATTATCCCCAAGGCAATGGCCAAGCAGAAGCCACGAACAAAACCATCCTCAAAATCCATAAGAAAATAGTCAATGACGCAGGTCATGACTAGCACTTGCAACTTAATCCTACCCTCTGGTCTTATCGAACCAGCATCTGCACACCCACTGGCACCACACCCTTCTCCCTAGTCTACGGATCATAAGTCGTACTCCCCATTGAGATTGAGCTCCCATCCCTCAGAATATCATTGCAAAACCTCATCAGTGATGAGGACTACCGGGTGTCAAGATTAAATGAGCTGGAGCTACTGGATGAGAGATGCATAGATGCTTTAAATCACTTGCAAGTCTATCAGAATAGACTCAAACAAAGCTACAACAAGAAAATCAGAAGCAAGACTTTCCAAGTCAGAGAACTGGTCTTAATAGAAAATCAAAAGAATGTCCCAAACCCAAGTAGCAAAGGCAAGTTCAAACCTAATTGGCTAGGACCTTTTGTCATCACAACAAGTTATAAGTCAGGGGCATATCAGCTATCAACACCCGAAGGGGAACCTCTACACGAGCCAATGAATAGCTTCCATCTCAAAAAGTTTTATACCTAAATCTTTCAAGGTATAGAACCAAAAAATCAAAAAAATCAAAAAAAGTCCTGAAAAAAATTGTCACTCTGACGAAAGCTTGGCAAATAGGCATCTTGGTGACAACAAAAAAATAAAAAATAAATAAAAATAAATAAATAAAAAATTGTCCTCTAGTGAAAACCACTTCAGTGGCACTTTGGGCAAGTACCTTGGTGAAAACTTGGAAAATAGGTGCCTTGTGTAAATAAGCACTTTCATCCACCAGGATCTTTGCGGCTTGTTCGACATCATCCCTCCATTTCACTTCCACTATCCATTGCATTCAGGTCTCCATCCATCACTCATCCACTCACATCCTCACCATAGCTTGGTCTTGTTTTCATATCATGATCCCTCCTAGTACTACTTAGTCCATCCTCAAGGTTAGTTTGTCTTGCCTTTATCGGGGTAGTCTATGGCATCACGTTGCGGAATTTTCTTATCAGATCAGATTCATGTATATTCTAAAAGTCCTTAAATCAGAAAATCCAAAAACATCAAAACATCAAAAAATCCAAAACATATCAAAACATATCAAAATCCAAAAACAATTCAAAAAGTCGGTCAAAAATTCAAAAACAAGGTTGTCTTGTCGAACTACATCATCTCTGAGCTTGAACATAGGCAAGGTTGATCTTTGATCATCCCCCGAGACATTTAGGTCAGTCCTATACGAGTTCGTCATAATAAACTAGCATCTCATCATGTATATCGTCATCTGTAAATCGGTCAAGTCATCAGTCGAACTACGTGGTCTCTACGTATATAACGTAGGCAAGGCTAGTTTTTTCACGAGCCCTCAAGACCCCTAGGCTTGGTCTTTAGGTTACTCTCCTGGTCAAAATCTTTGGAAATCTCAAAAACATTAAAAAATTGAAAATCAAAACATTTAAAAATCTCAAAAAAATACCAAAAAATAGCCTCAAAACATTGCAAAACTCCAAAAACATCCAAATATTTGAAAAAATCCATCTCATCTCGCTTGCACCCGTAATAAACACCATCAATAATAAACTGATCATCATCCCCAACCTTTGGTGAAACAGTCAGAAACAAGTCTGGCAGGTTTAAAAATGCAAACTCAAAAATGTCAAGTCTAAGTCAGTGCGTAAGCAAGTTGGTTATCTCTTCATATTGGTAACTCATCATTTGAATTGTTCCCATATCAATCATCCCTTAGAACACTTTGGATAAAAAAAATGGCATGCTGACATCCACTAACATGTCCTAGGATGAATCCTTCCTGCAATGGGCATTATCTTTTGGCAATAAGTTTTGGTTATCATCCTTAGAAATCACATCGTCTTTCCGTTAGCAGTATTGAAGAGCATCAATTTTTTTGTTTACTTGGTCTTTATCTTTTGACTTATCTTATTTTCACTCATTCCAAGGACGTCTCGATGATATCTCAAAATAGAGGATTTAGAGAAATAGGAATGGGGCAATGATCATTATCTTTTGTCTGGTGTGCTTGTTGGACGTCCTTGTGATATAACCTCGGTGAATACTTGCTTTGTTAGGTATGTATGGAAGAGGTCTAGGGCAACTTGTTTACTATTACAAGGATAGGTTTACCTTTCCCTGTTTTGGTCTGAGGTGTTTGAAACTTCTGAAGTACATCCTAGCAAGGTTTTCATATGTCAGGTGTGAACAAGAATACTCCTATCAAATTGTCGAGTCAAATTCCATCACACTAAGTACCACACCATCCTGGTTTTCTATACCTTGATGCATCATGCCACGTGTGTTATCAAACATAAGAAAATATGGCCCTTTGAAAATTCCAATTCCTCATAAATTAATCATCATCATCATCATCATCATCATCATCATTATCTGCATTTGCATCATCTTGTGTCTTGTTGAAATGACTTCTTCTCTTCTTACTAACCGCACTAACAAGGTACTATGATAGTTGATCATCATCACCATCATCGTCATCAATCCTACATCCACAAATCATTAGCATATTGCATAAACATATCATATAGGAAACATACGGATTGCATAAAAATATCATATAGGAAACATACACATTGCATTTTTATCATCATATAAATAGGGTATCATAAACATTCTTCATAAATAGGTGTATCCATGTCATTACATTTCGCCCATTACATTGCATCAATAATTTCATAAACATTGCATTTGCATTTCATAAACATTTCATATTACCATCTATCATGTAAATCATCGCATAACATCTACAGAAGCGTTTCATAATCATTTTTGCATAATCATAAACAATAGATATATAAACATCTAATTAACGACCATCACATCCATATTACATCCATCCATAAATCATCTCATATATAAGCATTTTTCACACATCATTGCATATACCATAAATCATATCATTTTACATATTAAAACCCATATCACATATTGCATTGGCATAAAATGAACCATCATATAGTTAACATCATTGCACATCATATCATAGGTTAGCATAATATAGATCTATTAGTCATAATCATTGCATAAACATCATTAGAAATAAATGAATCCATAAAACGTCACTACAAAGTATATATAAATAAATCATCCATGCATAAAGGAGTACACAGTACATCACATCAAAATCGGCTCATATGTATATCATATCATCAATGTCACTGTCATAGTACAAAGAATAAATCATATCAATGTACACATATATGTCAATCGGTATAAAATGCCCATCGGGCTATCAAAACTGAGCCCATAAGGCACAAAAATTGTGTATCATCTGGATCACGCTTGATCTCTGTGAATGTTTCGCTCACTCCTGTCACCGTGACCCTCTGGTGGTCTCTGGCTTGCCCGCTCTGAGTACTCTAGGACCTAATCTACTCTAGGTGCAGTGTCATGGTAAGCCCGTCGGTAGTATTCTCTCTTGGATAACATCCCTGTACGATCATACCGACACTGTACCCTGGGAGGAGGAGGTTGTCATACTCTCAATTTGTTGTTTGTGGGCTAGCTCTGTGGCTACCTGTAACTTTGCAACCTGTCTCTGCTGCATAGCCTGATCCCTCTCTGCTCTGAGCTGCTCTCTCTCAGCCCTTACCTGGTCTCTCTTCGCAGTCACTACCTAAATTTGGGCCTATAGCTATGCAATTAGTACATCAGAACCATTTGCCTATCCATGTGGCTATATCCGTGGCTGCACATGAACCTGATCCTCACCCTCAGCTCATGGTGGTGGGACTGGCAGCTCCTGCTTCTGATCCTGCATATGGACATCTCCATGACCTGGAGGGACTGGGGGCACACTTGGTGGATCTTGTCAAATCTCAACCCTCGATCCTCACCCTCGCCCTCATCCTCTCCCTCTGCCTTTGACCCTATGCACCTCTGGATCCTCATCTAGAATGGTCAACCGAAGAGGAGGTCTGAACTAGTCTCTATAGGCCTAAGTGGTCCCTGGATCTTCCAAGCCTTGATCATAAGCCCACGGTCAGGCTACTAACTACCTAAAGCTATCAACTCCCTCAGAGGTAGGAATACCATGAACCCATGACACCTGTGATATGTTGCGTGCAAAGATAGCTATGTAGTCTTGATCAGGTCAATCTTGTAGCTCTCTGAACTGACGCTACACACACCCAGGTAGGTACCTTTTGATCATCGTGTACATGTGCCCATGCATATATCGATCTTGGTGGAAATAAAAGAGCTGGGCAGCATTGTCGGCCCATCCAAGCTAACCAAGGTATGGTGTCCAAGAAAAAACAAGCATTTCATCTAGAACCTGCCTCCAGTAGGGGATCCCATGCTTGCCAGTGTGTGTGAAGGACACACCACCTCTGTATCGTGCCACCAGGGCATCCTTTGCCCCCATTAGAATTGGAATGACCCATGGACGTAGCACAGAAATGTGCTCCCACGCCCAGACATGAAGAAGTGTCACTCCGGCCCCCAGCGCTCTGCCATCCATGTATACATACTCGTGAAGGTCCCTGTAAAGTGAAGCCAGAAGGACATGCCCCCATGTAAAGTGAACTGGCCTGTCTCAGACCATCCGCTCCCAACAATAACCCCAGTCGGGACTGAAGTATCACCCTCATCTGTCTAGGGCAACCAAACCCAAAATGATCATTGCAACCTCCCAGTGGAAGGGAGGTGCTATAACCCTGTACCGCTCGAGCTCAATCTATCCCTCGCAGTAGATAATGTCTTGTATGGCAAGGACTCTGATGCAGCACTCGCATCCCTCCATATCATAGATCACCCGTCAGCCATGAATAGGCAACCGTAGAATGCACCAAACGTCCTCCAAGGTGACGGTGTCCTTGCCAGTGGCGAGATGAAATGACAATGTCCTGCTATGCCACCTCTCGGCCAGTGTTGACAACATCCCTAGTTGGGTGTGCATGGGCACCACGTATGCAATATGCCATAATCCTGCAACTCCCAAACAATCCTAGTCCTGGTCGCTCAAGTATTGTAGGATGTTTTCCAAATCTCGTGAATGGTGCTCCCAAGAGTAGAGCTCCCTCGGCTCGTCCTGGGTCAAGCAAAGTCACCGTGTGAAATTTTTTGAAAAATTCCTAGTCAAACGCTCAAGGAAAGTTCCCAGTGGCACAGTTTGTGAAGGCGTTGCAGTTTGATTTTACTCAAACTATGACACTTGAGCCCAAAAAGAGAAAAAATGCACCGCCACGGTGCACTTTATCCTCCAGCATCACAGTTTGCATGAAAAGGGCACCGCCGTGGCACACTTTTCCCAAACCATCTCGCCGAGCTCGAGCCCAGTGTCGAAGTTTCTAAACTCCAAACTACACCGTTGTGGCACTAAATAGCACCATTGTAGCGCAAAATGGCCTGGCACGATGCAATTTAAATGTCGAGTGGCACTATATAGTGCCACTGGAGGCGAGCTCCCCTTTTAAAGCAGTAATTAATGCATTAAATGAAAAGACGAGGCTTTAGTAAGGGTCACATACTGGTGCCTCGATGCCAGGTGGCCACTAGTATGTCTGAAATGTGTAGGGGAAGCTATTGTTGCACCATATCGCTGGAGGGTCAGAGTTCGAATCTCAAGTTTGCTAGCGGAGGTGTGTGAAAATAACTTGAAAGTGACCCCTCAGACCCCTTTTAAGCCTAAAAATTAGGGTTTTTTAACCCTAAATAGCTGTCCTACTTGGGTTTTGGACCCCCAAACCTATTTTTGTCCATTTCAGGCTTTTTTTTCATCATTTTATAGTGTTTAGACATGTTTTTAGCCTCTCAAACCCCTTTTGGATTTGTTGGGTACTTTGTCACCTTTTTCACGAGATCACCCAAAAAATTAAAAAATTTCATCCGATCTCTCTAGGGGCATTATATTGGCATATTCTCTCACCATGCAGTAGTGGGGAAAGTTTTTAAATATTAAAAAAAATTGGCTTTGATCGAGATCGTTTATTCTTTGAACCAACACAACAAGTGCATTGCTTCTAAGAGGCGCAAAATGTAGACACGTAAAATATATTGATTGACATCGTACATTTGATCCTGACTTACTAACATCGCTTCTTCCTTAATCATCCCTCGGTCTAACCATTTAATCAAATTCCCTTATCTGATTAAATTCATCAATATTCGTCTCTTAATTAAATAAATCATTTTATCTAATCAAGTCATCTCTCTTGTTAATTAAATCAATACATCTAATCTAATTATCCCTATTTAATTAAATAATCAATTTATTTGATTAAATCTCTAAAGTCTATCCATTAAATTAAATAAATTAAAACCTTATTTGATTTAATCTAACACCATCTCTTTTAATTAAATAAATCAAAATCCTTATTTAATTAGCCTCTTATCATATTCCTCTCTTATTTGATTTAAATAAATCCATAAATCTAAATCAAATAAGTCATGTCATCTAATCTCCTATTAAATTAATTAACCCTTGATTAATTTAATCTCATCCCATGTCACATCCTCTAGATAATGCAAGTTGCACATGAAAATAGGTTTAATTCATTTATTAAATCTCTATTTTCCTCACAAGGCATCTTTTGGAATATTCTCTCAATTTGAATTCAAATTGTTCAAAGTCAACATGTACATCCAACAAGGCAATAAATTCATCTTACATGTCTTTTGCTTTGAGCCAAGTGTCATTTATTGCATTTTCCCTTCCCTCTTGCATGCCATTTCAACAAATTTGAATTGCAAATATTGGCATTTATTGGCACAAACCCCAAATCTTGCACATCCATCATCCATTCATAGCTTGACAAGTGGCATCATATCATTGGATGAATGCTAGTCCCACATTGCTCAAATTTGGACATTCATCTATCTTGAAATCCTATAAATAAAGAGCTCATATCCTCATTTGATTATCCACAATCCAAGCAAAGTTACCATGCTCAAATATCTCTTGAATTTTATCCATCATTGAATTCTTAGCTAGGATTTTTACAGATTTGGCTTGGAGTTCTCATCTTTCATCAAAGTGGATCAATATCATCTTCAACATATCAAGATTTCATCATAGGAATTGGGAAAGGGCCAATTTTCACATTAAATTGGCACCAATTCCCCCATAGGATCATGAGTTTGCACATCTAATTAGGATTTAATCTTTGTTTTGTCATTTTTCATTGTGTTCTTCACTATTTTCTTTCCTAGTTTGAGGTTGTAAATGGATTTCATGGGGAATCCTTTTTTTAGCTTGTAATTACTTGTTTAACTTGTTTACTCGTGTTGTTTTGCAGGTACTAAGAAAAGGGTTCACACAGGTATTTATTGCTATCAAGGAAAATGATCCAGTACCTATTGAGTCTACTAGTTGTATGAATGTGGAGAAATCTCTTGTAGCCAAAATTTAAGAAAATGATGAATGGGTGATTGACATTGGATGCTCGCATCACATGATTGGTGATAAAGTAATTTTGTGAGCTTGGAAAAGTATGATGGTGGTGTTGTAAGATTTTATGATGACAAAGCTAGTGTGATCTGTGGAAGAGGATCCATTTCTCTTGATGGTAAGAATAATATTGATGATGTCCTATATGTGGAAGGTTTGAAGCATAATCTTTTAAGTGTTGGATAGATGGTTGACAAGGAATACAATCTTCAATTCAAGGATGGAAAGTGTAGAATATTGGGGAATTCTGGAAATGTGATTGCATCAGGTACAAAAACAAAAGGTAATATCTTTCACCTGAATGCTGCTAGTAAAAGTTGTCAGATTTCTCAAATTGATGAAAGTTGGTTGTGGCATAGGAGATTGTGTCATGTAAACTTTGACAATATTATCAAGATAAGTTCTACTCACGCTATGAGAGATCTTCCTAAGTTGGTAAAGCCTACTAATACCATATGCAAGGAATGTCAGTTAGGGAAGCAAACTAGAGTTTCATTTTGGAGCAAACAACATTGTTCAAATGAAGTGTTGGAGATTGTGTCTATTGATCTGTGTGGTCCTTCAAGAGTCATAATTTTACGAGACAGGTATTTCATGTTACTCATTGATGATCTTTCTAGATTGATGTGGGTTGCTTTCTTAAGGGAAAAATATGAAGCTCTTGAGAAATTGAAGATCTTTAAAGCTAATGTTGAGACAGAGATAGCTTTGAATATTAAATGCCTGAGATCATATAGAGGTGGTGAATTCATTTCTGGTGAGTTTAATTCTTTTGGTGAAGAACATGGGATAAAGAGATAGTTATCTGCACTGCGGACCCCCCAGCAAAATTGAGTTGTGGAAAGGAAGAACATGAGAGTTCTAGATGTTGCGAGCACTATGATGCTGGAAGGAAATGTCCCTCATATCTACTGGAAAGAAGCTATGAGTATTGTTGTTTACACTCTCAATCGGGTGCATATGAAAGGTGATACCGGTAAGACCCCTTATGAGTTATGGTTTGGTCATAAGCCTATTGTTAGATACTTCAAAATCTTTGGGAGTAAATGTTATATCAAAAGAGATGAAGATATAGGAAAGTTTGATGCTAGGAGTGATGAAGGTATCTTTCTTGGTTATTCTACTAAAAGCAAAGCCTACCAGTGCTTCAATAAGAGATTGAGGAAAGTGGTTGAAAGTGCTAATGTCAAGGTTGATGAAGACACAATTAGACCATCTAGAACTTATGGATATGATTCAGATGATCAGAATGTCAATTCAGTTTAGACTCATAATCAAGTGTAAATCATTCTGATGAATCAACAAAGTCAAGAGGAAGGAACTAGTGAAAGTGTAGAAGTGAGAACACATGAGCCTGAAGTTCAAGAACATCCTAAGACTCCAAGGTATGTAAGACTGAATCATTCAAAAGATCAGATTATAGGTGATAAGAATAAAGGTGTTCAAACTAGGAGAAAAATTGCAGAGGAATATTGTTTGATATCAAAGACTGAGCCTAATAATGTCAGTGAAGCATGCAAAGATGAACATTGGATGGAAGTAATGAAAGAAGAGCTACAAAAAATTGAGAAGAATGATACATGGATTCTTGTTCCTAGACCCAAGGACAAAATGTAATTGGAACTAAATGGGTCTTTCGGAATAAACTTAATGAGCAAGGTGAAGTTGTTAGAAACAAAGCAAGACTAGTATGTAAAGGATATTCACAGATGGAAGGAATTGACTTTGAAGAAACTTTTTCCCTTGTTGCTAGGATTGAAGCTACGAGACTTTTTCTTGCTTATGCTTCTTACAAAAACTTCAAGATTTATTAAATGGATCACAAGTCAACATATCTAAATGGTGAACTAGAAGAAGTGTATATTGAACAACCTGATGGATTTCAATTGACTGGTCAGGAAGATATGGTTTGTCGGTTGAAGAAAGAATTGTATGGACTTAAGCAAGCCCAAAGAGCATGGTATGCCAGATTGGATAAGTATATGTTGAAGCTTGGATTTAAGGATACTTTTGAGTATCACAGAGGGAAGCTATGGGTGATTACCCCTCCTAATCAGAACTAAGGTGCATTGATTTTCATCAGTCTATGTATTTCATAGTCATAGCTTGATCTGGATTGATGTTGTGGTGGCTGCTACTGAGGGGGAGTAGTCAAATGTTTAGATATTTGTTCAAAGCTTGTGTATGTCTTTGTCATTGATTTCAAAGGGGAAGAAGAGTCATGTAAAAAACTTTGTGGGGAGAAGAGTTGAGGAGAAGAGTCAAAACCTAAGGGGGAGAAAGTGCTAAGAGAAAGTTGGGTTGATGGTATTTTTCATATCATGTGTTTCCATCAATGCCAAAGGGGGAGATTGTTGGATGTTGCTGATATGTGTTGTCATTGATGTCAACACTATTAGCATTGATGTCATTTGAGGTTATATACGTCAAGGATATTGAGAAAATTATAATAAAGTGAGTTGTAGGTTGTCAGTGGTGAAGTGAAGTTCATTATGTTGGCCTACCCAGTACGTTGATGATCAGAGGTTGTGGATTAAAAGGTTTCTTGTAGAGTATATCTAGTTTCTCCATGTTGAGTTTCAGAGATCCGCATGAAGATTTGATTAAGTTATGAGTATCAGTGTTCTGATAGTTTTTATGTTGCTTCAGTTGGTGTTCCTAAATGAAGATGATATGATTCTAGTAATCTGAGTTGTTGCAGATGCTTCTTTGGTGTTTCATGATGCTTTTGGATGTTTCTAGTTCATGCTCTTTGTTGTTGGTCCACATTGATCATTGTGCTCGCGATTGGTGATTTTATCTTGCATGTTCATGTTTTTCATGCTCTTGGTTGAGTGGGTGATTGTAGCATGTTGTGGATCTTTGAGGAATAATTATTGAAGGTGTTTCAAATAAAATGATGTTGTTTTGGGTCATCACTATGTTGTGGCCGACTTTGGTTGATTCACATTGTAATTTATTTATGTTTTGGGCTGACAGTTTGTATTCATTTTATATCTTATTTGGAGCCGACATGTAAATGATGTTATTCTTGGTTACGGATATATAATACCAATTTTTTTATCATTTCAACGCATGTGTGTGTGAAGTGTGCTAGTCCTATGTGTGAATAAAGTTCTAATCATTCGAAGGCAGAAGTGAAGTGTGAAGAGTGAGCAGATTTTTTGTGCTTAACCAGAACTATAATCAGGCATGAGCAAATGTTATTTTCTCAGTTCAATCTTGTGGATCTAATCTAAATCTTTCTGTAAGATAGTGTGTCTTCCTTGGGCAGTAAGCCTTGTTGTAATTGAGCAGTCAGCTCTAGGCAGTGCGCCTGAATGTATGTGCATTCCTCATTTATTCTCTTATACTTTTAAGAGGGTATAATCTTGTGGATTGACCACCGTGTTTTTTCTCCTAACAAGGTTTCCATGTAAAAAAATTTAGTTTTACGTGTGTTTTTGATGTTGTGATGATTTATCCTTTCATGGTTATCTATCAGATCTGAGAATAAGGTTAATAAGTTTGTTCATTTGTATATTTTCTATGACAACTAATTCACCCCCCTCTCAATTTTCTTCCCTTGTGTTGCCAACATATTTCTGCATTTTATTGGTTTCCATTGGAGATCTTCAGAAGCTTATTTGGCACAGGTTTGACTGTATTTCTTGTGAGAAAAATAAGGTAAGCCCTTTTTACCATTCATGCTCCTATTTTCCTTTATCTCTTCTATTGATTTTTGCATTGGCCTCATCTTCTATCTTGATGGTTTGGCTATTCTATAAGATGAAAACTTGCATCTTTCATGTCGTGGCTGCAAGAAACATGCTGGGCATTTTTCTATTTTTCTATTTTTATTGTAGGGTTACTCCATGAAAGGCTACAGCTTTAAAACAACAATGGTTTTTCTTTATTTTGAATGATCTTGTGGGTTTATGAACTCACCCTTCCAAAATACTCTCCTAAGCATATATATTTTAATACTGAGAGCATAGAAAAGAGTAAACTTTTAAACTCATACCTACTTTCTTTCACCATGGTTGTAGAATGTACACGCACAGGCTGCTACCACCTTTAGAGCACTTCAAATGATTGTTTGCTTAAATTTGATATGGCTGAAAAAGTATATATCAAAACAAAAAAATTCTTTTAGAAGCACAAATGTAAGCTCCCCTACATCAATGTCTTTTTCAAAGGTTTGAAATTATGATGATACATACACTGTAACTCCATTTTTCCATCATGTTCTTTACAAAATTTGTAAGACAACTTACTGTTAGAACATTGTTACTTGTATGTTGATCACTGTTCATTATGAAAAATGTATTGTCCTTCATTAGCTTTGTCAAGACTGTCAAAGAAACTTATAGAAATCTAAAGCACACCCTTCAGTACTTGTTCATTTTTTGTCTTTTGTAGACTGTATATGCTTTAAAGTTCTAAGAAACAGTCTTTACGCTTAGCAATACTTTGCTATGAATGACACTCATGATGGGGCAATGTTATTGTTTTGAGACTGTCTTTGATTGTATACATGATCATACATGATCCAAGGTAAATCAGTGTCCTTTTCTGTTTGACAATTCTTTTCAAATGATGAGAAAAAGAAGACTTGATCTATCTGTTTCTATCATAATGAATTGAAGATTGCTATTATGAGTTGCTTTTATGACTGCAATCCTATTTCATGACTGTTTTAAATATTTCATGACTCTCATTTATTAATGTGAATGAGAGGGTGTCCTCCTGATATGCTGGGCTCGACCCTTGTGGGAGCCCATTTTGCTCCACATATTTGATGAAATTGATCATGAACATAATGAACCTGTTCTTGCACATTGAACAAACAAGTTAGATAAAAAATACTGTTTCTGGTGGTTATGACCTCATTTTGCCTTGATGATCTGGTTTTGAATATTTAATGTCTGAATTGAACTGATTGTGTTGGTTGTATCTAGTAATGGTTGTAGGCTATATTTTGTGGATGGAAAATGTGATTAGCCGGCTTATATTTGGAGCTATAACACCACTCTCTCTAATCTTTTGTGGGTTCAATGGGCTTTGAATAACGAGGGGAGTTGAAGGCACTCAAGAGGAGGGTCAACCCTACAACGAGCCTAGAAGGAAATGATGGATATGACTCTCTTCATATTTTCTTCTCTTTGTTTTGATTTTTGAATGTATAGTTTACATTCCATTATTAGATGTAATCAGTTCAATCTGAATAAAATCAATTTTCTTATTTCCCATGGCTTGTGTAGGACACAAACACTTTTTGGTTTTTAAACACCAAACAGAAATGGTTTATGCTATGATGCATCTTTTCCATTTCATGATGAATAAAAACAACATTACTATGCAACATTTTATGATTTTTTTGTGTTATGATTTTAAGCATAATAAATTGAATTCACTCAAATGAACTATCAGCATAAAATATGTGTACCTTTCACCTCAATATAATCATCTATTTCCAGCTCTACCAAATTGAGCTGAGGTGAAAATTTTGGTAACAAAACCAAAATCAAACTAATTCTAACCCACCTACATACCTCATGCATAGTCCATTATCATTTTCATCCTATAGAAATATATTTCACAAAACATAGAAATATCTCTCTTTGAAAAATATACTGGAAAAGGAGATTCCAACTACCATGTATCAACCTTTACTGCCTTGTGTAGTGACTTCATTTTTTTAGACACTCTTCTAGATAAAATATTTCATAGATAATTGAAATATATGACCTTAGAATGGTTTTTTTTGGATAAATAACTAAATCACCTCCTTTAGATAACTTATTAATGAGTTCCTCCAAAATTTCCAAGCAAAAATTGGACCTCAAGTTAAGTTGACTGATTTAGTCCATTGCAAACAAGGACCCAAGATAAAAGTAACAAATTTTAGAGGATAATACCAATCTCTTTATTCACAAATCTCCTATAATCTTCTAGATGCTAGTCAAATGGTATTCATTTGAAACTTACAACCTAATATTAGAGATAAGATATTGTTTATGAAATATCCCTCATTCACACATTTATGTATGACTCTCCATGATTACCAAATATCAGTTAGCCAATATGAAGGTACACCTTCATCATCTCCTAATGGTCAATTTGAATCTATACCCCAAAACAACTACCACTTATTTAAGAAAAAAAACAAAAAACTTTATAAAGATAAACACCCATCAAGCTTCTAATAATATTGAAACACAAATTTTTGTTGCATTTACAATACAATATCAATTTAGGCCAAGTGATAGACAATTTCCCAATTCTCTCTATATTATATTTCAATTTCTAAACAAAAACATGATTCAACTTCCTCTAATTAGGCCTATTGATACCACTAAACCATTACCTCTAATCTTTAATTTAAAGGTCTTTTGTCAATATCATCATACACTTGGACATGCTTCAAAAAGATGTATGCATCTTAAGCACCAAGTACAATACCTCATTGATTATAATATCATCTAGTTGACTAGTGTAAATGATAAATGGAATAAATTGGTATCATCACCTAATCAAAACTTATAAATATTTACAAATCTGTTACCAAGTCATTCAACTAATTTTGTTGAGAACAAAAGAGTGATAATTAAGAAGTTGATGGCATGTCTAATTAGATAAATATGATTGATACTCATCCTCATAAAATTCAAACCAATCTATTCCCTAATATTACTTTCATGCATATTGGCGCGTCTATAATTTCACCCAATGGTCCTCTTTACATAACTAACAAAATTGATGATAAACCCATGAGCGAAATACTCATTGGTTTAGTATGTAAGGAAAATGCGATCATTGGAGAATTTTTATAAGTGCATGAAATTTATACTTGGATAATTATGAAGAATCAATTTAAGTATTATTAAATGCTCATGATGGTTCTATTCACCCTATGATTGGTTCAATAAATCTTCAAGTTAAGGTAGGACCTAAAAAGTTAGATGTATTCTTACCATAATTTTGATGTCGGACTAGTTTGGCGTGAAGTTAGGTCATCTGTAGCTTAGATCCATGAATTTGGTCCCATTAGTCATTCACAAATGTTTAAAATTCACATTTGAAGGAAAAATACATACTTGGCTAATCGTTGCAAATTTTTCCTTGATTATTTTTGGCTTCAGCCAACTAAACCCATCCAAACATGTGAAGATTACCTATTTATGTCTTATCAAAAATTTAAAGCTAAATGAATAGCCCAGTTATCCCTTTGTAATATTCTATTTGAGGTTCCTTGGTCTCTAGTGGCTTCGATGGTTGTTCCTCATACTCCACATGTAACAAATGAACCTCGCCCCAAGATGTATTATTCATCAATCTTCTAGCATATATGCCATGGTTCCCCCTCTACCATCCTATAAAGGACCATAAAACAACCATTTGGAAAGGTATTTGGGGATAAATTTTATGCCTCCTAAAGAAAACAAACCTATGCGTAAAAACATAAAACACCTATGGTTTCCCAACCTTTGATAGTTCCTTTGATTCCTCCTAAAAAGGAAGAAAAGGAACCAATATTGGGGAATGCCTCTTCACAAGATAAAGTTCATGTGCAACAAAATCAAAGTGCAAAAGAGCATAAAAAAAGACATCAAGCTATGTATTTTCAACTCACTAAAGATCACAAACCCTTACCTAATTATGATCATCCATCCATATAAAAAAATTCCAATGAGATAAATCCAATCCATCCATCCTCCTCATCACTTGAATTCACTCCACCTCCTTCACCAAACCATGAAGTCGTACCCTACCTATCCCAGCCAAAATAAAGAATAAAAGAGGCTCATATGAATGATAGTTCTTGCAATCATGTCGATAGCACTAATATGAATCCTATTGTGATACATTTAGATAGTGAAGTAGAAGATAAGATGGAAGAACAAGATCATAATGAACTATCTCTCATATTCAAAAAATCTATGAATTTAGATGTCAGAAACAATGATGATCCTCCTTTGGTGAGTGACCGATTGTGTGTTGAATTTGGTGCTTCTCCTTGTACTACACTTGTTGTAGTTCCTCTAGCTTGTTATCTTCCTTCCATTTATGATGAGAAAGATTCACACATAGATAATTTGTTGTAGATTGACCCATGTGTGTAGTACCTTTTGTGTCTTTGTGTTCTTTTCTTGCATGTAACACGATATCCTTGTAATGTGTTTCTTGATATGTATTTGTTTTTTTCAATTCTCTTTGGATGACCCTTGATGTTATTTTTTGGATGAAGGATGCAAAGAAAATGAACCCGTTATGACATTCCTCTATTTGAATCTTCATTATGCTTTATGTTGTAAATATGTTTTATCTTGTATTCTTTTGATTCATTTTGGGAATGATGCAAATTGTTGAGACATTTAGGTCTCTTCCATGTTGACATAAAAGGCCTTTATGTTTTCCTCATGTGTCATTCCTCCCTTGTGTTCATAGTTCCACAAGTATTTGGGGAATGATGTCAATTTAGAGCACGATTATATTATAAATTATCTCTCATCTATTTTGATGAATGCGCAACCCGAGACTTAGAAAATAACCCACAAACAAGAGAATAATTTTATTATTCAAAAAATGGAGCTTCTTATATGCAGAGGATCTCAAATCCCCAAGTTCTACAACACATGCAAGTTACAGAAAGCTACAGAATCACCCTTTCGCAATATGCGAGCTTGTCCCCCAAAAAGTTACCCAAAAATTAGAAACCTACCCATAAATAGAGCTCCTCTTTAGTTTGGAGCCAAAACAACACTCAAATTTGAGTTTAGGCGGTTTGGCACCGAAAAATTACAACTTGAAGTTCAAAAGAACATTTGCAATTGTATCTTCTAGAAAGTGCGCCAACTTCCTAGGGCCATAACTTTTGATTTGGGACTTTGATTCGTGAACCGTTTGAACCGTTGGAAAGGTCTCGAAGTTATGAATGCACTTGAAATCAGCCACGCCGATTTTGGCAAGTTTCAGGGCCTATCTGGGAACTCTAAGTGCCTCAAATCAAACTCAAAAGATTTTCAGGTGCAAATCTGGGAAACTAAAATTGCAATATATTTCAACCCAGGAATAGAAAATGAAAACCATTGAGAATTTCATTATGATGAAAAGGGTATCCAAAAAGGTAAAAACATCTAAAAACTAAGAAACTTGAAGTTTAACTATTTTTGGGTGATGCAAGATTGCCCTTACACCACTGGATGCTCCTGCATCAGAAACCCAGGGTAATTTAAGAAGTGACCCCGTCACGTCTAAAATGGTTGAGGAAAACCCAAACAGTCGACCTATGCCTTAGGCAACCAGGATGAATCTTCAACAGGCCTTCCTTTCCATTTCACTAGATATTCTTCATACTGCATGTTCCTGGTACTCCTTCCCACACGACTATCCAGGATTTCTTCAATCTCCTCCTTTTCTGAAGTAGGTGCTGGAATCCCACACTATTCCATCATTGGTACTTCATTTGTGCCACCTTCATGATACTTTGTCAGATCTGAAATATTGAAGACAGGGGAAATGTTGAGTCCATCTGGTAACTCTACCTCATATGCATTCCCTGAATCATGCCTCTTCAAAATTTTACAGGGACCAAACTTCTTCATCTTCAATTTGTTATATGTTCCCACTAGAAACCTTTCTTTCCTCAAGTGGACCATCACTTCATCACCAATCTGAAACTCCTTATACCTCCTCTTCTGATCTACCTTAGCCTTATACTGCATATTCATCTTGTTAATATGTTCTCTTACCTTCTCATGTATATCCTTGATGTGTTCTGCAAAATCTTTGGCTTCAGCACTTATTTTCTTCTCTTGGTCGATCTTCCTCAATTCTAGAGCTATTCTGGGGCTACCTCCATACACAATCTGGAATGTGATCTACCAATGCTTCTATTGACAAAATCATTGTAAGAAAATTCTTCCTAGGGTAAGATCAAGTCCCATCCCTTGGGTTTATCTCCTACCAAAGATCTCAGTAGGTTACCCAAACTCCTATTAACAACCTCTGTATGCCCATCTTTTTGTGGATGGTGTGTAGAACTAAACTTCAACTCTGTCTTCAGCTTCTTCCACAAGGTCCTCCAAAAGTATCCCACAAATTTGGTGTCACGATCTAAAACAATACTCTTTGGCAAACCATGTAGCCTCACCACCTCCTTGAAGAACAAGTCAACAATGTGGACTGCATCATGGGTCTTCTGACATGGAATGAAATGTGCCATCTTTGAAAACCTATCAACCACCACAAAGACTGAATCATTCCCTTGTTGTGTCCTTGGCAAACCAAGAACAAAGTCCACACTTATATCCTCCCATAGCCTCTCTAGTACAGGTAAGGGCTGATATAAGCCTGTATTCTGACTCACTCCTTTAGCCATTTGCTTTAGCCATCTAACATACCTGTGACTTCTTCATCCTATGACAAGATATGTAATGCTCGCGATAATGGCAATGGTCTTATCGACCAAAATGTCACCATTCCCCACTATGCTTCTCCGCTTTATCGGGGTTCTCTCATGGAACTCCTGGGGATACCTGATTGACTTCCCTTAAAATGGCATGCCATCTTTAAAATTATGAAATCCGACCTTGTCTATCCAGCATGTGAGGTTCCTTGCAAGCTTTCCAAGCCTCTGCAAAATCAAGATCTTACGCATGCAATGTCTTGAGTTCATTGAACCCAACCACTTCAATCTTTATCTTTGTCATCAATGTATACCTCCTACTTAAGGCATCTACAACCCTATTTGACTTCCCACTCCTATGTTTGAAAACAAAGGTATAACTCTGTAAAAACTCTACCCATTTCATATGCCTCTGATTTAATTTTCCCTGACTATTTAGGTATTGCAAGGCCTGATGATCATTATATAGAACAAATTCCTTCGACAACAAATAATGTCTCCATTTCTTTAATGCTTGAACTATTGCATAAAATTCTTGATCATATATAGAATGCTTTCTCTTGGCATCATTTAACTTTTCAGTGAAATAGGCAATGGGCTTACCTTCTTGGCTCAACACTGCTCCAATGGCTGTGCCCCGGCATCACAATCCTGAAACACCTTGTTGAAATGCGGGAGGGGGCTAGAACAAGTTGCTCTGTCACCTTCTACTTCAATAGTTTAAAACTTTTTGCCGCTCCAGTGCTCCACTTGAATTCTTTTCTATCCCCTCTCATTGTTTTAGTCAGGGGTCCACAAATACTACTGAAGTTTCTAATGAACTTTCTATAAAAACTAGACAAACCATGGAAAGATCTCACCTCGATAGCAGTTCTTGGGGTAGGCCATTCCAGAATAGCCTTCACCTTCTTTGGGTCTATCTTGAGACCTTCTGTTGAGACAACAAACCCCAAGTACACTAACTCCCTCTTCACAAAACTGTACTTCTTCAGATTAATCAACAGTTTCTCTTCTCTTAACTTCAAGGCTCTCCAAATATGCATCGTATGCTCATCCGATGTCTTCTTGAGAAAATAAAAATATCATCTAAATGCAATATAGGAACCGAGGAAATTCTTTTTTGGTACCTGGTTGTGAGCATGAATGATAACCGATTACGTGGTTAGCCCAAAAGGCATGACTAACCACTCGTACAGGTAGTCTTCCATTCATCTCCCTCTCGAATCCGGATTTGGTGATATCCACTCTTCAGATCAATCTTTGTGAAGTACTGAGCTCCACTCAAACAATCCATTAGGTAATCCATCCTTGGCAAGGAAAATCTGTATCTGATCGTTATCTTTTTTATGCCTCGAGAATCTGTACACATCCTCCACTCCCCATCCTTCTTTGGTGCTAGTACTACAGGTACTGCACATGGACTCAAACTCTCCCATATCAAACCCTTTCTCAACAACTCTTGAATTTCTTTATTCAACTCATCATTTTCTGCTGGAGTCATTCTATGAGCTACCTTATTTAGAAAAATGGCTCCAAGAATCAAGTCAATCTGATGATTGATCTTCCTTATTGGTGGTAAACCCTCAGGTACATTATCAGAAACAATATCCTGAAACTCATCCAACATCCTAGAAACTTCTTTTGGAACCTTCTTACTATCCTCCTTACTCACTCCAGGAATCAATGCATAACACACACACTCATGCTTCATACCTTCTAAAAAATTTCTTCCATCTACATAACAAATTCTAGCACTACTGCATACCTTTTCTTCGGTCTCCTTCAAGGGTTTCAACTTGTGACGAATCCCATCCTTTGTCAAGGAATAAGTGTTTGCATGGCCATCATGTATAGCTCGCCTATCGAACTGCCACAGCCTCCCCAACAACATGTGACATGCATCCATGGGGATGATATCACAAAGTATCTCATCATGGTAGCTCCCGATCTTGAACTTTACTAGGAACTACTCATTGACCAAAACCTTATGGTCTTTCTGCAACCAAACAATCTGATATGGATGTGGGTGCCTTTCCCTCTTCAGCTTCAACTTTGTGACCATCTCTTCTGACACCAGATTATTGGTGCTCCCACCATCAATAATGACATCACAACATTTTCCTTCACACTTGCACCTTATGCGAAACAGATTCTTCCTCTATTATGGTTCCTTTTCCTCAGTCATTAGGGCTCTCCTAATCACTAGGGCTTCTCCCCTTTCAGCATCATTTGAATTTTCATATTGGGCCTCCTCACTGCATGTGTAACCCTTCCACAACCTTCTGGCCTTTTGTCTGCCCTTCCTTGGTGTTGTGGACATTCATAGGCTCAATGCCCTTCTTCACCACACTGGAAACACGTTCCTTTGAAACCACCTCTTCCAAACCCTTGTCCATATCTCCCTCATCCTCTACCTCTTTGATCACCACTATTTTGATCATGAGGGCGGTAGAAGTTGTCATTCCTTTGGCTTTGGATGGTACCCACATCTTCACTTTTCTTTTCATCATCATTTCAGCTTCATGAAGGTCTTCCACTGCCCCTTCCACTTTGACCTCTTTATCCTTTTTGCTTGCCATCAAATCTTTTGTTCAACTTCTCTTCCACCTTCAGAGCAAACTGATACACATACTCAATGGTGGTCATTTTGACTAGGCTTAACTCCTCCTGAATGCTCGGTCGTAACCCATTAAGATATCGGGCTACCTTCTCCTTATTGGCCTCTATGTGGCCCGTTCTGATGATTATCTTGTGAAATTCTTCAATATATTCTTTCACAGATCTGCTTCCTTGCTTTAACCCTTGCAATTTCTTTATAGATCTAACTTGTAGTCCACTGGTATGAACTACTTCTTCAGTTTCTCTACCATGCGATCCCATTTGGTGATATTTCCTTTTCCTCTTCGATTTCTTTCCAACTGGACCTCTTTCCACCAAATACTGGCATGGCCCTTTAGCTTCATTTTCTCAAACTTAACCCGATTTGAGTCCTCTATTTCCTCATACTCAAAATATTCTTCTAGCTTGTTGATCCAGTCGATCACCTCTTCCGGGTTCAGACTTCCGAAATAACTGGGGACTTCTGCTTTGGGTCTTTTTCCGATCTTTGAAATGGCCCTTATTAGCCACATTTGTTCTTGATCAATTGCTTCTTCTTCCTCTTCTGCATTTGAACCTTCTTCCTCTCCTTCATCCTCACTTTCCTCCCTCGGGTTTAACCCTCTTCTCAACTGCTCTTGTAATGCGTCAATCTGTCTCTGGAGGGTTGCCAGTGCATCTCTTCCACCAGCATTTCTACCACCTCGACCACCTCTGGCACCACCATGCCTACCAGGCATCACTCTTGGAGGCATCTTCCTTGACCTCGACCCACAACCATGGTCCTGGTGCGAACTGCCTCACGATCGGTGATCTATCCACACACTCAAGAAAACCTGCTCTGATACCACTTGATGAAGGCGCAACCCGAGACTTAAAAAATAACCCACAAATAAGAGAATAATTTTATTATTCAGAAAATGGAGCTTCTTATATGCAGAGAATCTCAAATCCCCAAGTTCTACAACACATGCAGAGTTCTGAGAAAGCTATAGAATCACCCTTTCACAATATGCGAGCTTGTCCCCCAAAAAGTTACCCAAAAATTAGAAACCCACCCATAAATAGAGCTCCTCTTTAGTTTGGAGCCAAAACAACATTCAAATTTGAGTTTAGGCAGTTTGGCGCCAAAAAATTACAACTTGAAGTTCAAAAGAACATTTGCAATTGTATCTTCTAGAAAGTGCGCCAACTTCCCAGGGCCATAACTTTTGATCTGGGACTCTGATTCGCAAACCGTTTGAACCGTTGGAAAGGTCTCAAAGTCAAGAATGTGCTTGAAATCTGCTACACCAATTTTGGCAAGTTTTGGGGCTGATCCAGGAAATCTAAGTGCCTCACATCAAACTCGAAAGATTTTCAGGTGCAAATCTGGGAAACTAAAACTGCAATATCTTTCAATCCAGGAATAGAAAATGAAAACTGTAAATTGGGAATTTCATTATGATGAAAAGGGTATCCAAAAATCTAAAAACATCTAAAAACTAAGAAACTTTAAATTTAACTATTTTTGGGTGATGTAAGATTGCCCTTACACCATTGGATGCTCCTGCATCATATTTTGACCCCAAATTTGTGGATCCATCATGTGCTATTGTTTTTTATTATACGACTTTATTTTGGGGTAGCCCCTTGTCATGAGTCAGTTTTTTAGGAACATATCTCCGGGCATAGGGTTTCCCAACAAGCCCTTATGGCCTATCATGTTGCAAATATAATTCTCTTCTACCTTAAAGGACATTTCTCCTAGTTGGAAATAACAATTACTTTAAGGTGGGGGCATACATGCTAGTATGTGCTTCACTTTGTTCACACACATTAAACTTAGTGATGATCTTATAGCATAATGATCACAATTTTGTAGTGCCTTATCAAAATTATAGCCCACCATAATTATTGGTATGGTTGACAACAGAACTCACCTAGCGAATATCAAAGTTTACTAGCCCTTTTGTGTTTTTCATTTGCTACCTTTTACAAAAACTCACCTAGTGAATATTAGACTTCACTGGCCTATGCATTGTTTCTTATCAAGATCATCTAGTCAATATTAGACTTCACTAGCCTATGATGCCTTTTTATCTATTCATGGTTGCCTAAATATATCATACTTTGATAGCTTGTGGTTCTGGATGTCTTGGGTACAGATCCTAGTAAGTGATTTGTTAATCTTGCTAGTCTGTGATGTCATACCCCTTTTTTGTGTGTTTGAATTATGTTTGCATTGGTTTGCATCATGTTTGCATTATGTTTGCATTATGTTTTGTATTGTGTTTTCCATTATATTTCTTCATAATGTACACTTCATGTGTT
>VDFB02000015.1:150141402-150206378 GCA_007258455.2 Sequoia sempervirens
AGATTATGAAATCCAACCACTTTGTCCTATCCATCAGAATAAAGTTCCTTGTAAGCCTAAGCCTCGCGAAAATCAGATCTTTCCTCAGATACGTCTTGAGTTCATTGAACCCAACCACTTCAATCTACATCTTTGTCATCAATGTATGCCTCCTACTTAAGGCATCTGCAACCCTATTTTACTTCCACTCCTATGTTTCAAAACAAAGGTATAACTCTGCAAAAACTCTACCCATTTCATATGCCTCTGATTTAATTTTGCCTGACTATTTAGGTACTGCAAGGCCTGATGATCAATATATAGAACAAATTCCTTCCGCAACAAATAATGTCTCCATTTCTTTAATGCTTGAACTATTGCATAAAATTATTGATCATATACAAAATACTTTCTCTTCGCATCATTTAACTTTTCACTGAAATAGGCAATGGGCTTACCTTCTTGGCTCAACACTACTCCAATGGCACAACCACTAGCATCACAACCAGTAGCACTGCCTGATCTGTGGCCACTACCTGTCCTCATCTGTGACCATGACAAGGTAGGATCACGTCGCTCTGGTGGCACTACCTGGTCATATAATTTCATGTACTACCCCAATCTCGTGCTCACCCTGGCTAGCTCATGAGCTATGTATCCCATATGCCCTATGCATAATGCTGTGAAGTTTGTGCACCACTGAGTTGCGTCCTGCTGGCAGATCACCGCCTGATCCAACTCTACCCGGGCTACCTCCAATGCTGACTATAAGGATCTGACCTGTGCCAGGCTATCATCTAGTTTCTATTGTAGATCGGCCACCCTTTGATCTGTTGTGGCATCATGAGGTAACACTGAGCTGGAGGGTATCTCCTCCTCTCCCTCCACCATTCAATATCTGAGGAGTCTCACGGCCTCATCCATAGCATCGTCCTCATCATCATCATCATCACCCATCTCCTCCTCCTATCCTCTGACCTCCACCTCCACATCCTCATGCCTCTCCTCCTTATATCCTCCCACCTCCATCTCCTCACGCCTCTCCTCCTCCGCCTCTGCCTCCTGTCTCCCAGCCTCCACCTCCTTCACCTCCACCTCCTGTCTACTAGCCTCCACCTCCTCTGCCACATCCTCTGCCACCTCCTCCTCCCATCTCTCCTCACCCTCTCCCTCCTGTCAGGGCTGCTGCTCTCTCTCCCCCTCCTCACCAACCTCAAGGATAGCATCTAATGCCACCATCGCCACTCATGGGCGCACCCTCCGGACCTGTCTCTGCCCATCCCGTCATCGCCTCTAGTCGTCTTCTCCATCATCCCCACCTCTGCCTCCATCCCCACCTCTACCTCCATCTCCACCCCTACCTCTATCTCCATCCCTGCCTCCGTCCTGGCCTCCATCTCCACCCCTGCCTTTGTCTCTGCCTCTGCCTCTCCCCCTGCCTCCATCTCTACCCTTGCCACCTCGCCTGGCCCATGGCACACGAGGTATCACTGATCACTTGTCTACAGGTATTGGCCTGTCGAGATCTATTAAGGGCACTAGTCTGTGTGCCTGCCACCACAGATCATAATCAGCTGTGGTCCCCAGATCGGCTACTCCTCCCCCCCATCCCCATGCCTAGGCTCCTAGCCCATCAATCTTCTACTCAGCAAATGCTACTGGGATGGCTGGTCCCCAAGCATACTCTCTGGAAGACCTAGCGTACTCAACTGTCTCTGCAAGTACACCCTGGTGCTCTCCAAACTTCCTCAAGACACAATGAGGTAAATACATCTCAATGATCAAAGACGTATGCATGGTCTGGCCAATCAAGTATCTATACTGTCTGCAGAAGCTGAGGTGCTCGTCCTCATTGTCCCATGCCTCACAGTCTCTGTACGACCTCTAGATAAATGTCACCATGGTGTCAATCCTGTGCCGCCACCAACTAGTCTCACCCATCTGTGTCTGCTGTAGTGCACCGGCTTAGTAATAGGTATAGGGCATCCCCTCAGCCAACTGTGGTCTCTCAATGGGAGGGTGAAATATGGCAATATGCTCCCATGCCCATATCATCATCAGTGTAGTCCCATAGGAGATACTCTCTCCTCTCCTGTAAGAAACATCATGTAATTGATGGTAAAGTGTCCCTAGCAAATAGGGACCCCAAGCATAAACTGTCCTGTCACATCTCATACCAACCAGGACATCACCCCAACCAATAGGAAATCCATGTCCCCAGTGGTCAGGAATCAGGATCCCCCCGATCAGAGTCGCAAGGAAGGCATCAAAGCAACCATAGTGCTCAGCCATAAACTCCCACCTGATCTCGTAACCCTAGATTCCTAAGCCTACACCCTGATCTCGATAATAAGCTCAAAAGGTCTGCTCACCACGACGAGGGTCGTAGACAATCCGCTCCCCTCGGATCGGTACTCGCAATATCTGGTAGACATCCTCCAAGGTGTTCATGGCCTCACCTGTCGGTAGGTGGAATGAACAAGTTTCTGAATGCCACTGCTCACACAACGCAGTTAGTAATCCCCTATTCACCCAAATGGCAGGCATATAGGTAGCATAGGATAGCCCTAGACGCATCAATCATCGCCGCTCTCGTGGGCCCAACTGATCGGCAAATCGAAAGGTGGTCGATCTGCTCTCTCTTGTATAGATAGGGGCAAGCTGCCTCTGCAAAAAAGATGAACAATACATCAGTACTTTTTGGACAACTGTCAGCATCATGAAAAGCATCTAAGGATATGCAAATATCAAAATCAACTAGGGTCAGGGAAAAAGGCAAATGCGTCGCATTTAGGCAATTGCATCTCAAAAAGTCAATTTTGTCGTACCGTACATCAAATGAGGTTCAAAATATCAAATGTGTCGCATGTTTACGCTTGCGTCACAACATTTGACGAATGCGTCGCATTAAGGCAATTGCATCGCATAAACACAATTGTGTCGATCAAAACAACGAATGCGTTGCAATTTGACAATTGCGGCATTTGAACATTCAAATGGGACTCGATAAGTCATATATGTCACAGAAATTGTCAAATGCGGCGCAAACCACTGCTCTACACTAATTTTTCATTGCACTTGCGTTGCGATGCATCAAATGCGTCGAACGCGAAGGTGATTGCAGCTTACATGAATGTAGTTGCATCGTGGCGCAGACGTTGTTTTTCCTAGAAAGCTAAAAATGACACGCAAAACGAGAAAATTACAAAGCAAGGTAAGGGTACTTACCACTGGCTCCGAGCCCTCTGGCCGTTTGAAGGTCTGCACGATCTCCCCACGATGCTCTAACACTAGAATCGCCATTGTCATTGCTGTGCTTTTTCACTCTGAGCTCTCCAATTTCGCGAGGTAAATAGTGAAAATGAATTGACTTTTACCCCTTTCTCATCCTATTTATAAAGTCAAAATGACATATCTCAACCCAGGTTATTACTGGAGGCTCATTTGACCACCTTTTACTTCTCCGTTGACTGTCTTAAACATGTCCGAACCCGAAACCGACTGTGCCATTGTTTTTCCAGTCATCAAAATGATTTATCGGGACCCTTTACAAATTATTTTGTCGCCAACCCAAAATTTGAAAAATTTCCCGAGGGGGCAATGATACTCCGTACCTTTACTGGGGAATATTTTTGACTTATTTTCTTTGTCACAATACGACATGCTACATTATGACAAAGAGGGGCAAAATGTAGACACCTAAAAATGACCTAGGCCTGCAAACTTCATTTTTACCACTTTCATCCTAGCATAATTGTGACATTTAATTATGTCCTTGGTCCACATTCGACTATTGATTAAATAATTCATAATTATTTAATTAATTCATGTCCTTTTATTCTTCATGATTATTAAATAAATAAATAAATTTATTTATTAAATTTGTCATTAATTGTCTAAGTCTTCCCTTAATTAATTAAATTTCTTAATTTGTTTAATTCCCCTTTGTCATTTATTTCTTCCTGATTATTAAATAAATAAGTTTTATTTATTTATTTAATATGTCACTAATTGTCTTAATTAAATGAATTGATTAATTTATTTAATTAATTAATCTTATCTGCTAAATTAAATAATTATATTTAATTATTTAATTGCCAATTTGATATTCCTATCAATTTAAATAAATTAAATTATTTAAAAAGTTGTCACAATCTTAAACTGACAGTTCACTTTGGAAAATAATTGGAAAATCAATTATTTATTATCTCATAAAATCCATATTTTGAATTAACTCAATTCAAAATGGAAATTAATCTTCCAAAAATCAAGTAATCGGGCAGATTCTCGACTTGCCAAATCTGATCTTCAGTTCAGTCTTTATCTTATCAATTTTGAAAATATTTATTTTCTAATTCATTTATCCATTTATTCTCCACCGTCGATCCGATTATCTGAGATATTATCTTGACCGTTCGATTAATGATTTTTCCCTAATCCTAATTAGGGATTCTCAGATTTAATCTGGACCTCTCATTTTTGGTTCTCATCATCATTTAATCTCGTTCATCCATTCAAAATGACATTTTCTATAAAATGCCATTTTCCTCTCACTTTTCGATTACACACATACACGCTGACATTTTTACATAGACACATTACATTTTAGGCATTTTGCACACTTAGATTTCATAGCAATTTCAACACTTATTATCTTTATTTGATCAAATCTTAGTATATTTAGGCATTATCAATAATGGTCATAGGCATAGTCATTAGGCATATTTAAAATCCTTCAAAGCTTGGTGTAGGACTTAGACATTTGCAGATTGCTCGCACGATGAATCTAAGGGCAACATCATCCAGCAAGTAAGAAGGTGCTATGGAGGTAATCATGGAAATCTTGAGAAACAGGTATAATCATTCTATTGTTTAATTTCCTTTGTGCTTTATAGAACTTTGGGATTTTATTGTCATTTATGATTTGCATTCATTCATTTGATCTAATCTAAATCTAGAAAATTACCCTCAGTTAGAACTCCAAAGACGTGTTTCTTCAGGTTCAGGGAGATGCCAAACTCTCTACACTTTTGGAACACTTTACATAATTCAGAGATGTGGTCTCCTCTTTTCTTGGAGAACATGGTAAGGTCATCCATATAGATGATGATGCACTTGGCAATGAGATCCTTAAAGGCTATATCCATGGCGAGCTAAAATGTTGCTCCTACATTAATCAAACCAAATGACATCTTATGTATGCAAACATTCCCCACTTTGTGGTGAATATTGTCTTGTGCCTATCTTTGTACTATACCATCACTTGGTTATATCCTAAGTAGCCATCTAGAAATGACATCATTTGCAAGCCATTTACTATCTGCAACACTTCATCTAATGAGGGCTCCAGATAGTTTTCCTTCTCAAAGGCTTGGTTCAAGTTTCTAAAATCCACACATAGTCAGATTTCTCCATTTTTCTTTCTAACGGGCACCAGAGTTTCCACCCATGTGGAATTCCTGATGGGGAAAATAATGTAGGTGGACAACACTTTCTACAACTCCATCAAGCTGATGGGTTCTAGAAGCACATTGATTGGACATTATCACTCCCTGAAGGGTCTCACGTCTAGCTTGAGGGGAATGGTATGCTCGTGATAATTGACATGTCATACATTTTGAGGTCTTCATATCCCCAAGCAATCACATCATGTTAAATGTGCAAAGCCTCGATAATCCCCTTCCCTTCCTCTGGGCTACACACCTTGCCAAAAAAAAACATTTTTAACATCCTCTATAGTACCAGGTTATGAGCATCACATTGATTATCTATTGACTCCTTATTCTAATGATTTAGTCTCTTATGTGATCTAAGTCAAATATCCTTTATAGTTGAACCATGCCCCTAGGTATCATGTTTCTTTTCAAGTTGATCACTCCCTCGATGTCCAACTCATCTTCTTGGGGCTCTACTTCATCTATGATTTGGGAGGAAAATACATCAAAACTAGTGATGAAGTCTAGAATATGTTGTTCATCATCAAACACTTGGAAGTTGGTGACATTATTAGGCACAGATGGGGTAGAGGTGAGCTCTACAGTGAATTTCTTTAGGCCAGTTAGGGATAAGGGTTGGAGGGTACTAATTGCCTGGGCTAAGGAATTGACAACCTGATTCTTGTCACGGGGAATGAGTTGGATGTTGAATGCATCCAATCCATCTATGATATCCCATACTCTATGCTTATAGTTTGCTAGTCTATGATCATTGCATGAGTACAATTTCCTAACTTGTTTAACAACCAATTCTAGTCCCCAAAGACTTGCAACATTTTGACCTTCTTTCTTAAAGCCAAGAGTAACCCATGGACTAATGCTTCATACTCTACTACATTATTAGTGCAATAGAATTGTAATCTATGGGCAGCAAAATGGGTCTTACCCATAGTACTGATTAACTCGAAGCCTGCTTCCGCTCCTTGCTTGGATTTGGACAATTTCCAAAACTTGGAGGGACTCTTGCCTTTGGAGCTAACAAGGTAGACATCTTTTCTTGTATGTGCATCTACTTTTACACCCTTAGGTAGCTACTTGTACTTGGGTTGTATTTGATCTTGTTTTTCTTTCATACCCTCTTTTGGAGTGATTTAACTTTTGATATGATCTACGGTTGTTTGGCACAGGCAGCATTCAAATTCAGAATGGGCTGCATCATGTACTTTGCACTAGCTAGGTAACAACAACTCTTTGAAATCCATCCTAGCTCCTAAACTAAGTTGGCCTTGCACACATTTCTACATAAATTGTTGGAATTCATCGAACAACCCAAGGTTGTCATCATCTTGGAATTCTTCACTGTCAAACTCAACTAGGACTTCGATACTATTGGGAAGATGAGTCAAATTGGTGGGGGCACTGCATAGCACAAGGACCTCTTCTAACCCTTCTTCTTTGCGTTGGTATGTGATGGGAAAGTAATTGCCCAACCCTATTTCTACAAACAACACTTTGTTAGTATTGTTGTACTTAGTGATCACGAATTTCATCTGAGGCTCACATTCAATACGAATTTGATTAGGTAGTCCCTTCCAAGGCAGCCACAGGTGTGAATAATTAGTTGCAGCATAACCATTCAAGGCTCAGGTGAAGTCTCTTCCCAATATGATGTTGTAGGTGTCAGGAATGTCAGCGACCTAAATGTCAATAACTTGTTGCACCCTAGGGTCTGCTATAATTTGCATAGGGATTTTGTTCATCTCCACATCTATGTTCACCTCAATCTTATCTAACTGGGTCACTTTTTTCCTAGATAGGGTTGGTGTTATTCCTAGTGCTTGGCACAGTATGAATGGCATGAGATTAGTGGAGGCTCTAGAGTCAAGTAGATAGTTATGTAAATTCTTGCCAAATATACAAAATTTCAATAGGAATGGAGGGGTCTCCAACTTCCCTTGGAATATTCCCACATAAAAATTAGCCTAGGCCACTTGAGTTTTATCCTTGTCATTTCTTTTATCCTTTGTTTTCACTTGGTTTTGCTCCCTAGTCGTTTGTTTATCTGCTTGTTGATTTTTGCTAGGTGGTTGATTAGGTGGATGATTGGGTTTCTTTCTTATAATTTCTGTAATCATGGGCTCATTGTCGGAGATGTCAAATTAAACTCTCTTTACAGGTGCTTCTTGAGTTGGTTTTGATGGGGAAATTCCATTTAATGATTGAAAGAGGGCATTCTTGACAGTAGGTACCTTTAGCAGTTCAAAGGCTAATAGGTTCACTTACTTTCCTTAGGTCTTTTGCTACATATTCCCCCATTTTTTCAACATCCGCTTTGAAGGAACTACTTCAGGAAGCATTAGTAGGCTTATTTGGAGTTGGATTGGGCTGCCTACTATTAAAATACTAGGTTGGAACCTTGGGATAGGTATGGTTATTGTCGGCATGAGGATCAAGCAAAGTATTGAAATTGTTCAGTGGGGTAGAGGTTGTAAAAGGACCACCACCAACTTACCTATTTCTTAAGTTATAAGGGGTTTCTCATTGGTGGAACATATGAACCTCATCCTTACATTGCTCTTCCTCATCTCTAGGAAAAATGTCTACTGAATCAAATAATTAGGAAAGAGGGCTCTCATTACTTACCTCCTTCACTTCTCCTTCCTTTGTCACAGCCTCCTTCTCAAGCGAATTGTTGTCACTTTGTGGGAAGGGAGTTGGGTTGACCACCAAAATTGAGGAATCATATGGATCCAATAGGACTATGTATCGATAGCTCAAACCGTCAATGACGTTTTGAACTTCCACTTGAAATATTTTGGCGACAGTCTAGAACTCTATACAATCGAGCTTGAAATGCCTATTGGTTTTATGAATTCTACACCATCTCGATAAGGCAGCTTCAACCAAGTAAACTCTACTTGTGGATTTGTCTTCACCACTTGAATGGTCAAGAGGTGTGGGTACGTCTCCATTGATGGGTCTAGTATTTAGTGTTATGTTCTACCTTTGAGGCTTCCTTCTTTCAAATTTTTTTCCTAAGTTTTGACCTCATTCATAATTTTGGTTCGAGGATGGTCCCAAATCTCAATGTTCTCTTGATAATTGGCTTGAATGCTCTTCTGAGATACTTGTAGCTAGTTATTTTGATTCCTCAAATGAGTAACCTCTATTGAAAACTTCCTTACCAATTCAGCTAATTCATCAATCCACTCCTTGTCTGCACTATTTTGAGTTGGAGCCAAACTCTGAAGGAAAATAAGCAGCGCTGTGAGCTGGCCCTGTTGGGTAGCTGACACTTCGAACTTCTATAGGTATGAAGGTATTTGGGATTATTGAGGGTAAGCCTGATGATGCAAAGCCTGTAGGTAGTTGGTTATGGATGGAGCTTGGTTTATCGCTAGCCCTAGGGGTGGCATGATTGGAAGCTATGGAGCTTGGTTCAGAACAGGTGTTTGATGAGCCAAAGCATGAGTAAGCCTATGAATTTTTTTGGGGTTGGAAGTTAGTCCAAATGAAGGAAGAGGGTCAAAAACATGTTGTCACAAGTCAGTGCTTTCTTTTGCTACTTCACCATAAGCCTCTATTACACTTGCAGGTGGTTGATACATCCTTTTGAGCAAGGAAGATGTGAGGTTATCTAGTGCTGCATAATATACCATTTTAGTCAAAGCATCATCAACTACATAAGGAGGTTGCAACTTCATGTAAGCTCTATGAAATCTATTATTGAATGAGTTGATTGGCTCATTAACTTGCCTCCTTACTGACATGAATTTCTAATACAGATCTGTGGGGCTGATTGGGACTTTAAACTTCTACAAGAATGTGTTCTTCATAACATCCCAAGAAGTGAGGAGGCTTGTAGGCAGGTAGATGTACCAATAGAAAGCTTTGTCTCCCAAGGAGTAAGGGAAGGGTCATAAAACAGTGTCCTCATGTTATTCTTCATATCCTTCAATGCTCTTTGGAAGATCTTGATATGTTCTTCTATTGTTTGTTGTGGATCATTTGGATGAAACTTGGTGTAGAAGCCTTCCAGATTATTTGGCATGTCATGGTAGTCATTCAAGGACAATGGAGATGGATTATTTCCTATCCAAGCCATTGGTGGAGGTGGGGGTGGTAATGGTTGTGTTGCAGCAACTTGTGGATGAGGTGGGACAATTGTAGTAGCACCTTGTGAATAGAGTGTGGGGATTAGGACAAGGCTTTGGATGTGCGAAGTGAATGGAGAGAATGTTGGTTGGAGTGAAGGAGAGGATGGAGATGGAGGGGATGGAGGTCAAGTGGGTGGGGCTAAAGTTGATGCTTCCCCTTTCTTGGCTCGCCTAGCCCTAGTAAGGGGTTTTAAATCTTGGAGTCCTCCTTTGTTTGGTGTTGACTTGGTTATCCTATGAGATCTTTGGGAGGAAGATGACCCAGATTAATCCAGCTTAGTTTGGCCCTCCCTCTAGTGCCAGTTCTATTAATGGGTGTTTTTTCACTTCTCAACACAGACAACACACAAGTGTGATTCCTCTCTTGAAAGGTGAAAATATGCAACTAATTTTCAGAAAATAACCCCAAGGTCTCTTGGGTGTCAGGTCATGAGTACACATAAAACAACTCAGTTGTTTGTTTTGATTTGTTGGTAATCACAAGGGGTATTTATGGTTCACTAAGCATGGAATTTTTGGGTCTGCAAATGGAGTTTCATAAGTTCTGGAAATGATGAATAGTAGTTGCAAGTTCAAAATAGAAAACTAAAACTCCTTATGTTCATCAGATTTGGCTTTGCAATGATGTTGGAACTTGTCTTTAACTTCAAATTTTAAAGAAATATCAAAAGGGAAAGGGTTAGAATTTTTCCTAAATCTACAAATAAGATGAACAGTGACAATGGAGGATGCTACAAGGGATATACTTTAAAAACCTTAGTTTCACTTAACTAGGGACAACCCACAATGTCATAAAACTAGTGCAATCTTCAAGGGGTCTTTGTAGATTTTTAGAGTGTATATTCAACTTTTAAGCATGAATAACAATTGACCTTAGGTGCAACAAAATAAACAAGCTCAAAATAAATTTACACAATAATTTTTCATTAACAAATAGCCAAAAGTATGAGCTAGAAAATCATCAAACACTATAACATACATCCACCATTAAAGCACAACATAAGCTAGCTAATAGAAAATGAACTTAAACTTGAAATAATAAAGTTAAAATACACTATTGGAGATAGAATCATGCACAAATGGAGAGCAACACACAAGAAACCATCAAATCAATTATTTTTCTCGTATATTTTGCAACAACATGTCTTTACACAACTACTCATATCTCTCTTGAAAATGAGAGGATGCCCCTATTTATAGTTTTCAAAAAGTAGAATGAATGGACAAGATTCATTCACAATGAGTCACACAAATTTATTCTAGCCTAGGGTTTCACCTACCCCCAATATATTAAAATATAAAATAGACCTTTTGTCTTTTTCCCTATTTTGTCTCCACTTGTCTATTTTATCTTTTAGCTAACTTCTAGCCTTTTTAGCTATTTTAGCAGGTATTCATCATCAATAATAGGCTTCCCACCATCTTTCTACAAAGTAGCATATTCTACAAACTTTTTGATCATGGCTACCAACTTATTTTCTTTAGAAAGCTCAGATTTGGAGATCTGGAAAGTGATTCTCTTGAACCCTTTTGTTATTTGGTCCCGATGCTTGGTGCACTTTGGTGTAGCTCTAAGTATCTATTTTCACTCAGTGAAAGCTCTAGCAGCAAAATCCATAAAATCAACCGATAAAGTATCATCGGTTCCTTGCTCCATTTTCTTATGGAATTCTCGCTTAATAGCCTCTTGATCTAACTCTAGGGAACGCATCTCATAACTTGTCATCATCCTTAGATAATCAACACTTTCAGTCCAGTACTCCATGATCCATTCATGATGAACTTCCAACTCTTGTAAGGCTCTTTCCAAAACTCCTTTCCTGTACTCAAAACCTACGTGCCAGGCTTTAGGCAGCCAATGATCTTCTTTGGGAAACTCCAACTCCTTCTTGCAGATGCCTTGAGTGAGTTTAAAGATACTTTCTAGCTTCATATACATTATCCTGTAGATCCTACTACCTAAGCCTATAAAATAGATGAATTTTAGGGGTCAATTTCTACTATCCTCCAACAAATGAGCAAAGATCAATCTACTAAGGAGGAATTGAAAACATAGGTGGAGGAGCTGATTTCCTTCATACAAAAATGGACCTCATTGGGAGAGGAAGCTCCAATGGAATCACCTATGCTTTCCTTTCTTTCGAAGGAGGAAGTAAATAAAATGGAAAGAATGAAGAACTGGACCAAGTCTACCTCAGACTGGTTCAACAGGGTGATTTATAATGGTGATATGGGCATCCATCATGCAACCAAAATGCACAATGAATATTGGGTATTGCAAAAGGAGGTTGAGGAGGAAATGGATGTCTGCAAATATTTCCTTGATTGATAGTGGAGATTTGATAATCTTGGCCCTAAATAGCATCTGCATCTTTTCCCGAAGCAAGAGTGGCTACTTGTAATGGCTGAGACCTAGAAGTGTTGATTGTAATGTGAGACCTGGTCTTTGGCTTCTTCTCCTGCTCAGTCATTACCTGTGCTCTAGAGTATGGCCTCCAACCGAGCCTTGGGGTTAGAAACTATGGGAGCCTTCTTCAATTGTTGTTCCAACCATGACAAAAATCTTGTGGCCTCATGATCCCTCTCCTCTTCGCATTCCTTTGAAGGATCATTTTCTTGGGGCCTAGGAGATTTTTATCATTTCCTTCTTCCTCATTTGGCTCCTCTTCTTGTATCACGGTCTCTTCTTTGTTGGGCTCGATGAATACTACGTTTTCTTCAACAATATTCTCTTCTTCTAGTGCTACTCCTTTAGTTGCTTTGGGATCAACCTCAGCATTATTCTTAGGCTTACTGCTCTTTTCTCATGTATCTTCTTCTTCTTGATCCTTTTCTCCATCCCTTTCTAGAAGCATTTCTTCTCGTATTAGGTCATCATCTTCACCAACTCATGGAGGCTCATCAATTATCTCCACATCAGTCTTTGTGTCTATTTTCCTCTTCTTGGAGCAATGCTCCTCGAGGTTGGCCTCTTTGTCTTTATGCTCTTGGGGTTTTTCTTCATATGGTTCCTAATTGGAGGTTTCAACTTCATAGTATTCATCAAGCTTATCAACACCTTCCTCCTCAAGCGTTTGTTGTGCTTCTTCATCATAAGCTACTTTGTCTATATTTACATTTAACTTTCCCTCAGGATGCTCAAAGTAATCATCTTGATCAAAATCTTCTGGATCCTCAACAACATCCACATTTGTTTCTTTGGGCTGCTCCCCACTAAGCTTCTCCATTTCTTCAGATATTTCCATAGTAACTTCCAGTTTTGGTGGCTCAGTGGGAGGTGGTGGGAGAGGAAAATCAATAGCAAGTTGGGACACTAGTGCCTAGACTTGGGGGTTGAGGATTACCTTAGAGAGCTTGGTTGGCATAGTCTACATGTAAGTAGTAAAGGCATGTGGAAAGGTGATAGGTGCCATAGTATTCATTAGAAACAAAGGAGGTAGAGTGGAAAGGGTAGGTAGTCAAGGCAGGAGAAAGGGAGAAGACAACGAAGAAGTGGTGGAAGAAGAGGAATCTAATACCACCATTGAAGTAGACGATGAAGTGAAGGTGAGGTGGACTGATATGTCCATGATAGGTGAAGATGAGACCAACAGAGATTTGGGAGTGGAAGGGGATGGTGTGGAGTTGGCAGTAGCGGAAATGGTTGATGGGAGTGTAGTGGTGGCTAGAAATGGTGAGTGAGGTTGCTCAACTTCTTCTTCCTCGTTATGCAGGTGTTCCTCCTCCTAGATAGTTGGCATTTCCAGAACAAAAGTTCTCATTTTCTTTTCTTTCATTGACAACTGCCCCTCTATTTCCTTTCAAGTGTCTACTTTATGCTTGGGATTCTGTTTGTATGTATCCTTCCTTTTTTTGAACCTTGTGACAAGTGGATACTTGGGTTCCTCACCAGATGAGCTTATAGTGGTGCCACTATCTGTTTCACTTTCAAACTCATCCTTGAGTTCTCCATATGTTAATTTTATGCCCTGCTCTTGCAATTTAGTTGTGTATCCATAGATCCAAAGCTTGTTCCTTTGTTCTATGGGGTGGGTGATAGTATCTAGGTCAGTGACCTCTTATTCAGGCCAATCAATTATTGGCAATGGAACATTAGCCAAGAAATTATATCTTTCATCCAACATTTTGTCATCCTTGACAATTTGGTTAGGCACAAGGAATAAATCAATAGATTGTACAAACTAGGAAGTCATCGTCATATAATGTCACCTCCTGACCTCTCTATCATCATCACAATTTTCCAAAAAGTCCTCAATGTGAGGTCGGTAGGCATATTGTCGTCCAACTTGCCTCTTTAGTTTTCCATGAAGATCCATGCCTCTGTTATCTATATGCAATTCAAAATTGTATTCTACCAACTCCTTCTCTAAATGTAAGGGGATATGGAACCCTAGCACATTGCTTGTTGCTCAGTAGGGTGTGGGAAGTCTGCAACAACTGAGTAAGCTTTAATAAGATGATTTTTTCATTGGGGTAGCATAGAAACTACTAGCATCTTCCCAAGAATCCCTCTACTCTAGTGTAAGTGAATTTTGGGAATTGGATGAATAGATATCCAAACCCCTTTATAACTTCCTTAGCACTATGGGATGCCCTCCTATGGTAATCTCCTCCTAAGTTTCAAATGATGTGCCCAATAAAGTCATCATTAACTCTCTTGTAATATTTCTTGAAATTTTTATATTGCAATTGGAGGTAGTAGTCGTATACCTTAAGTTGTCCCTTCTTTGTTCCCAATGTTCCAGCACAAAATAATCCTTTGTATGGGAACTTGACTGCTAGGAGGTAGACCAAATATGAAGTCATGTAGAATTTATAGGTCTTCTTCACCACCATAAACTGACTATGCAAATTCTCACTTATCATCTTTGCCGAGCGGAATTTGGTGGTGCCTAAGAGGATTTCTTCCATGAAGTAAAACACCCATTCTTCGAAAATGTGGTAGTGAGAAGGCCCATCACTCTACTTAGGAGCATGACTAGATCATTATATTCTTCTACAAAATCACTCCTATACAATGTTTGAGGCACCTTGTTGGCACTACCTCTCTTATCCTTTAGCCATGATTGGTTTATTGTTCTCTTGCACCCAGGAGGATCCTATTGCCATATTGTTAAGGAAAATTCATTTTTGAATTCCTCAATTTCATCGAAGGTTGGGATGTCAAATATCCTACCGATAGATTGGGTAGATAGGTCTACCAACACCCTCCCATCCTTGGTAACTATTCTTTTGTTCTAAGAGTTATAGCACTCTTGGCAAGCCATTACCAATTCTAGAGCAATCAAAGTAGGAGGAAAGCCAGCTGATTTTGCAAGGCCACTTTCTTCGATTCTAAATGCCTCCTCTATGGTGGGATTGGGCATAAGTCTATATAAACTCATCAATATTGATGTGCCCAAGGTTAGTTTCAAAGATTGTGTCCTAGTTGGAGGTGATTTTGGAGGTGCACTCCACCCCGTTGAATTGATAATTCATTTATTCCTTCTCCTCTTTCCCTCTATGGATCCTCATTGCTCTCTTTCCTTTGTCAACCCTTTGCAATGGCTTCTCTGATGGCCCCTTAGCAGGTTCCATACATTCTACACACAAAAGGTACAGTAAGTGTGTTGATAGATTAATAAGGAAAATGTTGGTTAAATCATGTAAATTCAGCATTAATTGAATTCATATACTCTTAGAAGATCTAACATTCATCATTGTTTACCATTTGAAGCTCACTTGGGCAATTTGTGCAAATGCGAGTCTGCCAATGCAGAAATTCATCCTGCTGAAGCTGTTAGGATGAAATCCATTAAAGAATGGCATAGAGAAGAGGGAAACCATTAGGTGACATTCTAATGGCTAATTTTCGCATGACTCGATCCTTGAGTGAATTTTGTATGAATTTATTGAGCATGTGCAAGAATTGGTGAAGGAGGCATTTTCAATCATTTTCCTTATTAGATCAACTTTCAATACTCATGTGGTTGTGATGAATGTGGAAGAAGTGTATCAGAAAGTTGCTTTAGCATTTTTGTTAAGAAGCGGCCAAAAGGGCATGGTATCTTGCAAGTGGAGTTCCACATAGCGGAACTCACATGGTCTTTATACCTAGTTAATTTTATTTAAGCCTACTCAAGTTTTTTTTCCTTGAAGGCCTCGTTAATTTGCAAAATGTGGAGTTTGGAGGCATAGGAGCCATGTGTTAGTTCACCATTAAGATCCTACCATTAGACAATGGCTTTTGATGGTCATCATTCCAATGGCAACAACCCACATGTGCGAGCCCACCAAAGAGACCTTCCTTAAATTTTGTCATTTGTTCATCTTTAATATCTACAACATTGGGGATTCGGGGTCTGCAAGGTAGAGAGAAGGGCTAGTTGCACTGTTAAGGAACAACTCTGGGGTAGCGGCCCCTAGCAGGCGGTAGTTTGTAGGGGTGGACGCATAGGGATAACCCTTCCCTAAATTTTTTGTTGACGGACTTGAGGTCTAGTCTTGAGGCAATGTGGCACATGGGACCCGCAAGGTAGGGAGGCATCAAGACTCTACCGTTAATAGAGGCAACAAAATGACTAGCTTCTGTGGATGATAGTCCGCAAGCATAGGTTCACAGAGAAATCTAGACTTAGAATTTTTTGGACATGTTTAAAGTCTTTGTTTGGGGGAAAATTACTACGATACCCATGTTGCGAGAAGATGCAAGGGCTTGGCCATTAAGAAACGATAGCAGGGTGGGAGAGGTCTACGGGTGGAGTTCCACATGGGGACCACTCTGCATGATTCTATGAACTTAGTCACTCATTTTAATGTTTTTGAGTGATGAAAAGAGAAAGGTTTGTGGGGTTAGTGAGGCGAGTTGTACTGGTGTTTCCATCGTTACGAAATAGCTCTGAAAAAATAGATTTATGTATGGGGACCCGTGAGGGTTCCATTTCACAATGAGCTTTGTTTTTTTGTTTCACCAATGTTTAAATGTGGGGCCAAGGTGCTAGATGGTTTTTGTTGGCTTCACCGGTTAGAGCGACACTCTCATGAGTGATTTTTGACTCAAGCCCCATGTTACACATCATAAAAATGGGATCATTTGGATGACTTAGGGTTTGGTCCATTACAGTTTAATGTTTAAGGGTTCATTCAACCTGAAACCCTAGCTAGCTTGTTATGAATCAATAGTTAGAATGGAAACCAAGTACCTACCTTGTTGTCTGAGAAATGGCTACAGCTTAATCGCCCAAAGATTCTTTTGTGCGCACAGAGGTCTCCTCTTCTCTTCAAATTCAAAAATGGTGAGTGAAAATGATAGGAAGGATGCAGGGTTTATATATACCATCTTCCATTAATGCACACATTAAGTATAGATATATCAAGTAATGGGGTAGGTGGAGTTGTGGAATCTCGCGCCAACAAGGACATTCGATAGAGACCTAGGTGGAAAAGGTGAGTGTGGTACCTTCCATGTGGGAAAACATTAGATGAAGGGTGCAAGGATAGAAAAATAGTGATAGCGACCCACTAAGGGAGCCCCATAGCAACAGGTCTGCACAAGTCAATGAACATGGTGGCCAATGGAGGGCGAGATCCCGCACACCAAGTTTTTCACGGGACTAAGACAATGAATTTTGGATGGGTGATTTTGGTCATAGTGTTTTAGCAAGCTTTATGGTATGTGACCATTTTGGGCTCAAAAATAGGGGTATGCAAAAAAGGGAAAAAGCAGAAGACCTGACAAAAGGCAAGAGGAAAAGAGGGGGTCCCTGGTCCAAACAGGGCATGTGTGTTGCAAGCACAAAAAATGAATATTATGAATACCATAAGATCAAAGGTCATTCAACCAACAAGTTTTAGGGTCTCAAGAACTACATCCAGGATCTTATTGATTGGGTAGATATTGTAGTTGAGGGAAGCCAATCTACATCGTCTAATGCTCAATTGCAAATATTCCAACACAAACACAGAATCCAATAGAAATAATTTAACCAACAACATTAGTTATAATAAAGTCCCATTTAATTATGAAGATATAGTTGGTTGTATCATGCAAGTGGATCCACATGTCTCTATGATTCATGTAAAGGGAAAGGACCCTAAATGTTCTATCACCACATGTCACACCTACATATTAGTTCTAGGACCCTCCACATCATCCTAGCCAGTGCCTATAAACTCATAGTATAATATCCTTGATCACCTAGGAAAGACTCTAGCCCAAATATCTATCTTAGATTTGTTGAAGTCTTCCCTAACACATTAGGAAATCCTCACAAAATCTTTGCAAGACACTCATGTACCCATTGACATAGATCCTACCCAATTCCAAGCTCTAACATGACACTTTTCATCTACATATTAGTTGGGATTCTATCAAAATGATATGCCATCCATTCATCCCACACATAACCATGCCCTCCACATAGAAGTCCTTGTTACTAAGCACAAGGTCAAATGATTCTTGGTAAATAATGAATCTTCCCTTAACCTTTGTACACATAAATTCATAAAATAGGTTGGGTATACTCTCTTTGACTTAGATAATTAGGTAATAACTATCAAGGCTTATCACAATACAGAACGAGATTCAGAAGGCACTATTTTTCTTCCCATTCAAGTTGGCCCTGCCATGTAGTATATGGCTTGTCATGTCCTTGATTTGGAACTTCCATATAACCTCCTCCTTGGCTGACCATGGCTCCATGTGATGCAATCCATTCCTTCCACATACCACCAATGCCTCAAATTCCCCCACAATGGAATTGAGGTTACCATTCATGTTGATCAACACCCTTTTGATTACTATTGTTCACTCGAGGCTTCCTTCCCATATTCTCACCATTGACCTGGAATTGAGGTGGGAACATCTCATGCCATTCCCTCATCATCTCATGTCAATCCTAATGCCTCATCCACCCCATCCACCACTTTGTATTACCAAGGTTCAGATCATTGAAAAAGGTTGTGGAGAATATGAGATGTGCATTGCACTCAATGTGGGCACAATTCCCTCTCACCACCAAGTTATGGCCGGCCTACTGAGTATCCAAAACAAGGAGAGAAAATCACCAAAACAAGGAGAGAAAATCACCAAGACAATAAGCTCCAATAATTTGGGATCCACTATATTTCACTCTATAGGTACCTTACAAGATCAGCTTCATGAGTATATCAGTCAATGGTTGTATAGAGAAGAACTTGAACCTTCACCTCCTCTCATTGAGTATTTCCAAGAAGTCTATCAATAGACTATCAAGTTGGGACAAAAATAAAATTATTAGGCAAGAGGACTAGGGGTAGATGAACATGGAATGTGTAAGCCAATTGATACACCCATGCATTTGAAAAACTTGGGTCTTAGTTATGACCAAAAGAAAAAAAAACCTGCTACATTTGCTACTGCTTCAAATAATGTTAGTGTGGAAGTTGATATCCTTGATGACATCCTTGAGGAGGAAACTTTAATATGAGATCTTATGATGATTTGGATGTCTCCTCCCTATTCAAATCCACTTCCATCTCAATTATCCTTTCCCTACATCATCCTAACCTAATAGACTGGGAACTATAAGGAAGTGCACCCATTGATATCTTTCCTTCCAAAGGGGCATATGTACAAGTTACATGGCCTTAGAAGAAGACTATGGTTCCTACCTGTGGGAAGATGAACACCTCAAACACAAAAATAAAAATAAATAAAGCAAAAAAGGGTCTCCTAGTGAAAATCTCCCCGAGGCACTTTCAAACTCATCAAAAGTAAAAACAAAGGGTGTATCCTCTGATTAAAATATCCCTGAGGTGTCATAGGATGGGGATTCTCATCTTCCTCTCATAGGTACTCACTTTTTGGAATGGTCTTCCATTCTAATTGAATAAAAAAAAGAGGTGAATATGGGAGAAAAATCAGAGCCAAAGATCACGTATGTAGCTAAGTCCTTGACTAAAGAAGAGTAGTATGTAATTGTCAATCTACTTTAGAAAGGAATTTTTAGTTTTTCATGGGCCTATTCGGATATTGTTGGGTCGAATCCAACATTAGTTGTGCATCACCTTGATGTCCATCCTAATGTCAAGCCAGTAAAGCAAAAGCTCCACAAAATGCAACCACAAGTTGCTCTCATTAAAGCTAAGTTAGAAAAATTACTAGCAACAAGGTTTATCAGGCCTATTGATTATTCATACTAGATTTCCAACATTTTCCCCATAGCTAAACCAACTGGGGGCATCCACATTTGTATGGATTTTAGAGAACTTAATAAGGCATGTCCCAAAGATGACTTTCCATTTCCAAACATTAACATGTTATGTTATCCCTTATCAATGGCCTTCAGGATATAATCAGATTAAAATTGCGCTCGAGGATTAACATAAAATAGCTTTTACAACACCATGGAGCATCTTTTACTACAATTTCATGCCTTTTGGTCTCAAGAATGCAAGGGAAACTTATAAACATGCTATGACAGTCATCTTTCATGATTTGATCCACATCATAACGAAATATTATGTTGATGAATTATTGGCGAAATCCAAAACTCGAGAAGAACATTCGAAGATCTTGAAGCAAATCTTTGACAAGCTAGAGCAATATAAGATAAGATTAAATCCGAAGAAATGTATTTTTGGAGACACTTCAAGAAAATTGTTGGGCTTCATTATGTTTAGAAGGGGCATAGAAGTTGATCCTACTAAGGTGAAAGCTATTAAGGAAATGGCCCCACCTAGAAATTTGAAACAATTGAGAAGCTTGTAAGGAAAATTACAATCAATCTGGCACTTCATAGCTCAACTTGCGAATAAATGCTAGCCCATTACACATATTTTTTTTAAATATATTGTCTTGAAGTGGAATTCAAAGTGTTAGAAGGGCTTCGATGAAATTAAGGAATATCTCACCAACCCTCCCATTTTGATGCCTCCTATACTGGGAAAACTTTTGTTTCTTTATATTGCTACTATAGCAATTTCACTAGGAGCACTACTTGCATAGCATGAAAATAATGTGAAGGAAAGGGAAATTTATTATATCAGCCACACATTGGTGGGGTATGAACTCAATTATACGCCTATGGAAAAATCTTTCCTTGTAGTTTTTTTTAGCTCTCAAAAGCTTTTCCACTACATGCTTACTCATTTGATTAAGTTGATTTTCAAGGTGGACCCACTCAAGTGCCTATTGTCTAGAACATCATTAGTAGATCACATGGCTAAGTGGGTTATGTTGCTTAGTTCAAGTTTGATATTGAGTATATTGACTATAATGCAATCAAAGGACAAGTCATCGTAGATCAACTGGTTGATGCCCCTCTAGTGGATGCATACCCTTTGGTGGCTAAGTTTCTAGATTAGTCAACATTTAGGTCATTTTTGAACCAATGTACATGGACACTTTATTTTGATGAATCCTACACATAGAATGGAGTCAGTGCTAATATCCCTTTTGTCACTCCCCATGGTGATCATATCCCCTGTAGACACTTAAAAATTTCTTGAATGATACTACACACTTGCATCTAATATATTAACATCATTTCATCTTGAAATCCATCCTCTTTTCACTTGTTTGATTAAATTAGCCTAGCTATTTAATTAAATGCCTCATTTTCATCTATTAATCCAATTAATCTAATTAGATTAATTCCTACCCCTTTCATGCTAACCTTCCATCCTGTTAAATTAGATAAATCAAAATATTTAATTTTAACACCCTAAGTCCTTTCATTTAAATTAAATAATCTTAATTATTTAATTAAATGAAATTTTGATCCATTTTCATTAAATAAGTTGATTATTTAATGGATATCCTGAATTCCTCTAAATTGCATAATTCAAACTTTTTTTTAATTATCAAATTACTAATTAATTCTAACTCTCCCACTTGCAAGGGAATATTCCTTGATAATATTCCTCCTTTGCACATTCCTTCAAAAGGGAATATTCTCATGGAATATTCCTTCTCATTGCACATTAAAATTTGGTTTAATTAACTAAATGCTAATTTTCCTCATCCATGAGAGAATATTCTCCCTTTTTACTCATTCAAAAAGGGGAATATTCTTCCTTGTAACAAACTTTCAACAAACTTCTTGAGCAAGCTTTGAAAGTGTGATTATTTGCATGATTTTGAGACCTTGATTAAATATCAACCTGCATTCTCAACCCTTGATGGGAATCCATGATCCATGCCTACATCTTCTTTCCATCCTAACCATTGATTGATTCTTTCAATCTTGAACATTAGTTTCTTTTTCCCTATTCTATAAATAGACTTTGCATCTATTGAATAGGGATCCATCTTTTGGTAGAAAACTTATGTTGTTGAAACTCACACCCATTTGTATTTATGTTTAATGTTTCAAAGAATTTTAGATTAATTTCACGTATAATTTGTTTAGCATCCATTATGGATTCCATGGTAACTTAGTTGCATCCATTTAGCATATTTTGGAATAAGGACTTGCATCTTTAAATCTTGCATACATTTAGAATAGATTTGCACACATTTACAACACACATCTTAGCATATATCACATTAAACTAGCTTTCATCATGTTTTACATATATCTCTCATTGATTTCATTAGTTTTCTTCAATAAAACTGATTGAAATAATCTCATTATCCAAAGGATTAGGAAAGAGTCACCATTCCACATCAATGCGACACCACTCCCCCAATAGGATAAGATTTAGAGTCTTAAAGTAGGTTTCCATTTTTTTTCATGTTCTTCAAGTTAGTTTAAATGGGTTCTTAGCCTTTAATCAATTTTGAATATCTTATTGGGATTATGAGTAAGGTAATTAAATAGGCTTTTAATTCATTTGAATCTAGCATATTTAGTTAACACTATGATTATGGTCAAATCCCCAAGTCATTCAGGTTAGTGTTTCAATGCACGAATAACATTGTTGAGTATGAAGCTTTAATCACTAGTCTCTAAATTGTAGTCTAATGGAACATTACTTGTCTTCATGTCTATGGGGACTCACTGCTTATAATCAAACAAGTTAATGATGAGTTCCAAAAAAATTATGACAAGCTTCTTCCTTATAAATGCATGGTGTATGACTTTAGGCAATATTTCAATCATATCCAATTTGAAAAAGTTCCTAGATTGTAGAATAAGGTTGCAAATGTAATGAATACCATTGAATCTATTATAGACATGCCTCAAGATCATACAGATTGTGAGTTTCTAGTAAAACAATTATTGGTCCCTAAATATGACATCCTAGATACAAAAATGGTGTACAAAATCACAGGTCTCTCATCCCCATGGTACCATGACATTTACACCTACCTTCATGACAACATCCTTCTACTCGAGATAAACTGTAACCAATGTAAATCCTTCATACACTGAGCATCTCATTACACTATCCTAGGAGACACTCTTTACCATAGAGAATATGATGGAGCTCTTCTTCGATGTTTGAATGAACCAAAATCCAAAGTAGCATTAGGTGAAGTACATAGTGGTGTTTGCAAAGAACACACTAATGGAATATCCTTAGAAAAGAAGCTTCTTTGAACTAGGTATTATTGGCCCACTATGGAACATGATGCATGTGAATTTATCAAGAAATTTCTACCATGTAAACAACATACAGATTTGATCCACGCTCCAACACAAGACCTACAACTGATCATACCACCGTGGCCCTTTTTGTAGTGGGGTCTTAACTTAATCAACAAGATCTACCCTCCATCCTCTAATGGCCACACCTTCACCATCACCACCACTGAATACTTCACTAAATGGGTGGAAGAAATTCCACTCTCCCTCATTACCAACACCCAAATATCTAAATTTATCCTATATCATATTCTCTATAGATGTGGTATTCCATCCACTATCATCACTGACAATGGAAAACCTTTCAAAAACAAGCATGTAAGACAGCTATGTGAGACTTTACATATCCAACATTGATGGTTGATGCCCTGTTACCATCAAGGTAATGGTCAAGTTGAAGCAACCAACAAAGCATTAATCAAAATCCTAAAGAAAGTTGTCAATAACACTAGTCGAGATTGGCACCTCCATCTCAATCCCACCCTTTTGGCCTAGTGTACATCCATTTGCACCCCCATAGGCACTACACCATACTTATATATGGTGGTGATGCAATCTTGTTGATTGAATTTGAACTCCCCTCACTTCACATCTCTTTGAATAACTAGATTAATGATGAGGAGTATCGAGTTACACATCTCAGTCAGTTAGAGCTTCTTGTTGAGAAGCATCTCAATGCTTATAATCACATGTAGGTTTATCAACATTGGCTTAAAAGAAGCTATAACAAGAAGGTTTGACCTTGTCAGTTCCAGATTGGTGATCTTGTACTCAAGGAAAATTAGCATACCCACCAAGATCGAGAGAAGAAAGGAATGTTTGAAGTTAATTAGTTGGTCCACATGTCATCATGGTTAAGTATGGTTTTGGAGTATATCAGGTTGTCACACCTGAGGGGGAACCCTTGGAATACCATCAACATTATGCACCTAAAGCGGTTTTACACCTAAGTCAATTGGGTTACCCCACCTCAGAAAATACCAAAAAAAGTAAAAAATCCAAAAATCCAAAAAAAAATTTAAATAAAAATGATGATGTCAATAGTAAAGAGAAATAAATCATCCTATGGTGAAAACCACCTTTGGTGGTGCCTTGGATAAGTACATTTGTTGAAAACCTAGCAATAGGCACCATTTGTAGAGGGATGAATCATTATCTACCTTGTATCTCGTTTTCCTATATGCTTACGTATCCACCCCATCCCATCAACACATCCTATATAACATATGACTAATCACATGATATATTTTTATTGAGAATTAGACGATTTAGATTTACTATCCCAAATCTTCAACTTCTCCCACTTCTTGGTGGTGAGCTTCTATAAGTCTTACTAGGTATCCTGATCTCATATCCCTATACCAGTTGGGATTGAGTTGATTATCCTCGCTTGTATATAGTGTCTTGTTGATCAATTTGGTATCCTCATCTAGGATCCATCCTTGCATATTTTGTCATTAGGTCCCATCTTTTGTCTTTCATCTTTTGTTGGGTATTTTTATTGAACTACATTGCCTTTGCACTTTCACATAGGCAAGGAAATCTTTGATGAGACCTCAAGGCTTTAGTCTATCCTTTTGAGTTTGTCCCCATTGTTTGTTTCTCTTTCATCCATCGTCAATCTTTGGTATTTTTATCAAACTATGTTGCATCTACGCTTTCACATAGGCAAGACCATCTTTGATGAACCCCTGAGGCCTAGGTTTTTCCTTTAGGTTGTTTCTTTGTCTTTTTCATGTTACCAAGAGTGTCCTTATCTTATTGGAATTAACCAACAAAATACACTAGTTCCTAGAAATTTCAATCTATTTGAATTATCCCAAGTTGTATTGATCCTCTAATCCATCCCATCCATCTTTGGTCTTAACATGATATACCTTTCCTCACATCAGACCGTGTCAATCTCATGCACCTATCGTCCCCATGGAAAAGGATATTAGAGATTTATTGTGATTTCTTGGTACTTTTGTATTTTGTTTATCTTTTGAGCTTCTTACTATACATATTCAAGGTTACCACGATCCATCATATCATGGTGCACTTTGATTGGTAGACATAGGGGCATATCTTTGTTTTTGTGTGATCATGTTTTCTTGGTTGTCCTATGTAGTACCCACCAAGACCTTTATGATCTTGTGTTATATTGGGGCAACCTCTTGTGCTTGTGGTTTTCCAACATCGTCACGACCAAAGCACATATGGCTTTGGGATGCCAAATTAACCTATTTGTTTCCTATGTCATTCCTATATGTATAATTCTAATTTACCTTGGTTCTTTATACCCTAGTACTTGGTATCCTACACTATATCAAAATCTAGTTTTCCTAGTGTGATATCATAGCATTAAAATTGTATTTCATTCATCATCCTATTGCATTCTCCCCATCCACTCACCTATCCTCTAATCATTGATTTTGGTTGTGCAAATTTTCTTCCTATCAAGTCACTTCAGTTTTGGCATATGTACTTCATCCATTTCATTTGCATTATCATAATAATTTAAGTTGTTTAGAGTAATATAGATTTTTTATTCTAAGCATATTAATCCATTTCATTTTCATTATCATATTAATTTAAGATGTTTAGATTAATATAGATTTATTATTCTAAGCATCTTAATCCGATTCATTTTCATTATTATAATGACTTAAGTTGTTTAGAGTAATATAGATTTGTTATTCTAAGCATCTTTTAATCTATTTCATTTTCATTATCAGAATCATTGAAGTTATTTAGAGTAATATAGATTTTCTATTATAAGAATATTAATCCATTTCATTCTCATTCTCATTCTCATAATCATCTAAGTTGTTTAGAGTAATATAGATTTGTTATCATAAAATCCTAATCCATTTCATTTTCATTATCATAATCATTTAAGTTGTTTAGAGTAATATAGATTTGTTATTCTAAGTATCTTAATCCATTTCATTCTCATTCTCACAATCATTTAAGTTGTTTAGAGTAATATAGATTTGTTATTCTAAGCATGTTAATCCTTTTCATTTTTATTATCATAATCATTTGAGTTGTTTAGAGTAATATAGATTTTTTATTCTAAGAATCTTAATCCATTTCATTCTCATTATCATAATCATTTAAGTTGTTTAGAGTAATATAGATTTGTTATTCTAAGCATCTTAATCCATTTAATTTTCATTATCATAATCATTTAAGTTGTTTAGAGTTATATAGATTTATTATTCTAAGCATCTTAATCCATTTTATTTTACAATTTCATTAGAATCATTCATTGTGTCAACATTAAATGCATCCATATTCATTACATTCAACATCCATTCCATATCATAGTCAATCCTAGTCACACCCTTAACATCAATATCATAAACATCAACATCATAATCATGAACATAAACATCCCATCCTGCATCACAAACATGTTAGTCGCATATGCCATAGTCATCTAAATGCATAATACATTACATCCTGGATCACAAACATATCAGTACTTAACATATATCATAATCATCATACATACATATACATCACATCGCATATCATAATCATAATCATATTTCCATCATGCATACATGCATAATAAGCATACACAACATCACACATAATGCGCCATCAAAAATCATCCATCATATATCATAATAATGTCCAACATATACATATAGTCCATAATGCCCATCAATGTCCATGAAATAATAAAATTGTACATGTGTAGAGGAGAATAATATGAATAAAAAAGACACATCATGTGTTGGGTATGAGTATGAATACAAAGAATCAATGTATCATCTATCACAGTATGTACATGAACTCTCCTTGTATATACACTACCCCCTGCATGTTTGTCAAAATGAACACCTATAACCCCCTATCCTCCTCTAACCACTGCTAGCCACATCAGAATGTTATGGTGACTCAGCTGGCCCTCTCCCTCCTCATCCTAGTGGCTCCCTATAGCCACTAGACCCACCTGACCCTCCTAAATATAACCTTTGTCCTAACTATGAGGCCCCTGCACTCCTATTGTACATCGATATATATGGAGGGGCTCTCTAGTTTGGGTCTGGCATTATAGTGTAATATACACCCATCCAAAATATTGCCTCATTGGTGGCATCTTCTTCCCGAGCTGTAGATACTCAGGCTGCATCTCTCTCACTGTGGTATTTGTCTTGTTGTCCATATAGCTCACCCCTCTCTAACTCCCATGCATCCTTGGCTATCCTCATGCTAGCTAGTTGTCCCTCTACCTACTCGACCCATACAAGGGCCCCATCCTTCTCTCCTTAGAGGACTCAAAAAACCTCTCAATGCACCTCATCTACTACTCCCTACACGATATCCCTCTAACCTACAATAACCTCTGCAGCCACTCTACCTCCCTCCTTAGTTCATCCACCTCTACTCCTACCCTCTCCTCTTCCATCGATTGGGCTCCCTATAGCCTCTCCACCTTTTCCTATAGTCTCTCTCTCCTCAGACTACTCCAACCTCCTCTCCAAAATCACAATTTGGGTTTGTACCCCGCCCATCTTGCAATTGTATCATCCTCTAATGGTGGTTGATATACCACCAATGCCCTCTCACCTAGAATGTCCTCCTCGCACTCGCACATCCCCTCTCCTACCTCCATGTCCACCTCTTGTATCTCCTCCTCCTCATCCTCTTCCTCCTTAATGACCACATCACCACACCTGATCACCCTCCTCTACACTCTCCTTAGAGGTATCTCCTCCTCCTCGTCACCTACTAACTCCTCCTCTCCTTCTCATTCCACCTTTGGTGCCTACACCAGTGACTACACCACCTGTGCTATTAGTGTCACCCTCTCTGGAAGCCTCTCTCTCCACCATGATGCATACCTCTTAGTCATGTCAGCATCATCAAGTCCCCCCCTCCATGCCCATCCAACCTCTAGTAGTTGATCCCATATTTTTCATGCTCTTGAAACTAGCACACTCCTCCCCCAACCCCCCTCCCAACTAATTCATCAATGCCTCTACTCTAGCTCCAGAATTTCCTATAAGACCTTGAACTTCCATGTGACTCTGTCAAGCCTATATATCTCGATGATTTATGGATCTTGTCTAATAAGGTAACATCTAGACATCATGCAACCTCTATATAGTTGATCCTCTTCCCTCCATGACCAAAAGTCATAATCCACATATGGCCTCCATACAATCTAATCCTCGATCAAATCATCAAGAGCATAATGCTAGAAGGAAATACTTCAAACCTCGGCATAATGCCTCATGCCACGATACTCAAACGTAATTGGGAGATTCGGTCCCCTCTCCTCTTCTCTTACTATACATCTACAAGTGTGTTTTGAAATCTTATATTCCATTGGCTACAAAATATTCTCATCAATATCAATCAAAGACTTGGGCTTTCTATGTAAAATTCTGGAGGTGTTCTCAAAGGTAAATTTTGCTCAACATTAGGGAATTTCATCAATATTTAAATAAGATGAGATAGATGGCATACCTTCAATCGAAGATGGAATAGATGATGTACCTTGAAGTTGAGATGCAAAAGATGGCGTACCTCCTTCTTCACATGTGAGTGATGATGTACTTTCAACTTGATATGTGGTAGATGGTGTCCTTCCATCTTGACTTGTGATAGAGGACGTGTCTCCAACTACGGGATTCAAATCTCTCATTGCACAAAGGTTTTACATTTGTTCCCTTCGTTCCGCCAATAACATCTCTCAATGATGGTTCATACATTCCTCTTCAATTGGAATGTCTTCTTCTATCATTTCCAATTTACTCTTCTCAAGAATTTGCCTCATATGTTCTGCTTTTTCTGCATTATTAGCTTCCTTCTCTTCCTATGTTTGATTAATCCTTGATTATTTCCTTGGCATGACAAAGAATTTTATCTATAGCACTAAAAAGAGATAAATATTAGTTCCTAAAAAATGAATCCATACAAATAAATGAAATATTTGTCATTCAACCCTTCATACAAAATCCATACAATCTTCATGTATAAGAGTAAATGTCACTTAACCATGATGAATAAACAAGTGCACTAAGAACACATGAAAGGAGTTTGATGCAACCTTCAAAAAAACTCCATACAATCTCAATGAAATTCAAATAAAACCTATACAACTCAATAACATATACACCATTAACACTAAAAATAAAACTCATACAATCAAAACACACTATCATAAATATTGCTAACCAAGATGCATGGTTAATCACACTAGACACACAATGTAGGAGTTTGATGCACATAATTCATGATGGAATCTTTACTCGAAAGGCATGAAAATCAAAAGATACTATGTATTTCAACCTTAACATACACCATATATGACATATTCAATTAGATCGATTACACACTAGACATAAGTGCACTAGGACACACCACAAGACTAAATAGCATGCATGGTATTGGATGATTCACATAAAATACTTATAATCAATTACACATAGTTAGTGTCATCAATCCCAATGCATAAGAACACTATTAACATTGTGCAACCTTCGTGGCATATTTCCTTTCATCTCTAGCCACCAAAATTGCTAGATATTCACCATATAAGATTCTTACAACATATGGCAGCTATACATTTGTTGTTTCCAAATAAAACTTGAATATCATAGGTCTAAAATATGCATATTAGTTAATTTAAGCTATTATCATACCTTAACCAACATTTTCATTTGGATTATTTGTCATCTATAAGTGAATTTTTCTAGTTTGGGGTGAAGTTGAAGTTGTTTCCTATCCATAGAGGGTTTCACAACAAGTTTGCAACGATTACTTTAGAGAGTGTGAGGAATATGAGGGAAATGTTGCAATAAAGGGATTCTTCAAGGAGGTTAGAAAGTGTTTTTTGTGGTCTTTGTGGAATGTGGGATGATCCTAAGACGGATGATTTATCTTCACTATTATTTTAGTCAAGAGATGAAGAGGAGTATAAACCCTAGGGGAACCACAAATGCAAAAATAGTGAACCTTTCCACAAGCTTATGGAAAGGGCTAAAGGATTGGAAAAAGGATCTCTTTACAAAAAAAAATGTGTGCATCAATAGCCTAAATGGAGAGATCAAAAACATATACTTAGCTCAAAATATGGTACCGAAACTCCCTAAATACATACCTTCTACTAGTTATAGAGAAGAATATAATGAAAATAGGTCCTACTACAATGAGTTTAGCAAATTACATTGTAGAGGAACATATTAAGGTTAGAGCAGGGAAAAAATGAAGAAACTATGTGGATATATTGTAGCAATGCAAACCAAGATTTATTTGGTTGACCAAGAGTTGCATGATACTATAAGAACAACCAAACCACTACAAAGAGTGAATAATTATCTAGGATAAATGTGCCAAGAGGGGGTAAGGTTATAATGATAATTTTCAAAGGAACCCCCCTTGAATGCTCATAGATGTCAAAAATTAAAGGAAAACAATGAGGAACATGGAATATACATTTTAACAAAATCTAATCTAATCCCTTAGCAAAATCTAATGCATTTTATTAAGGCTATGTATGTTGAGCACTCATAATTTTGAATACTTAGCAAAATCTAATCCCAAAATCAACATGATAACAAAATCAAAGCATTTTATTAAGCATGTATGATAAGAAGTGATAAAGAAACATAAGAGAATGAAGGAAAATATAAAGAACATGTATAAAGACTTGACATACCTTAAAAATGGAGATTCGAATGGAGAAACTACCCAATTATGTGTAGTATTTTTTCTTCTTTCATCAAACTCCTCAAAGATTTGAGATTTTCACAAACTTTCTTCCTTTTCAATGTTCAATTATATATAACTCTAATAGAATTACTAAAAAATGTACAATTAACCAATGTATAATGTTAAATTATAACAATTCAATCATAATTAACATTACAACACTACAAACATTGAAACTAGAGTTGATATAATAAATTTGATGTAAAAAATTTGTTATTTCCTACTTCCTAAGTTGGAAAACTAAAAAAAGGTGGTGAAAAGTTGATGCAAAGGTGGTGGAATGTGTAAAACTTGCATGTGTTCTTCCCAACAACAATCAAAAAGTGTTTTTTTGTTGGATCATACGTAGAAGTAGGAGAATAAAAGAGCATGTGGGCTTGGATCACGGGTGTCTTGGCTATTTTACCATTTTCAATGGAATACAAAATGTGCTCGCATTATAATGTACTCACATTTTAACTTTATCTAAAATAGTCGTATTTCAACTTCTCCAAAATGTGCTCGCATTATGAAAATTTTGATTTTGTAAAGGTTTCATAATTCTTATCATGTGCCAATATGGGCTTAGGTTGAGGTACATCAATGAGACATTTCTTTGACCAACTATGACATCTTCTAAGTGTTATGTATATCTCATTTTGTGTGAATTTTGAATTTTCACCACAATTCCCTATATATGCCCAAGCCTGTACATTAAAACTCAACCCTATATCGTAAACCCTTAACCCTTAAACCCTAATCCCTTAATCCCCAAACCCTTGACTTTTAAACCATCAACCCTTAAACCTTAAACCTTAAACCCCCAATCCTCGACAATATACCATAAACCCTCAACCCTCAACACTTAAACCCTAATCTGTCAACCCTCTACCTTATACATTGGATCCTCAACCCTAATCCCTCAACCCTTAAACCCTTAAACCCTCTACCCTATACATTGGACCCCAAACCCTAATCCCTCAATCATATACCCTCAACACTTAGCCCTAATCCATCAACCCTAATCCCTTGACTGTATACTCTTAACCCTATACCCTCAACCCTCAACCCTTAAATCCATAATCCCTCAACCCTCAACCCTAATCCCTCAACCCTTAAACCCTCAACCCTTAAACCATTAATCCCTCAACCCTCTACCCCATACATTAAACCCTCAACCCTCAATTCCCAAACCTCTACCCTATACATTAAACCCTCAACCCTCAATTCCAAAACCTCTACCTTATACATTGTATCCTCAACCCTAATCCCTCAACCCTATACCCTCAACCATATACACTCAACCCTAAACCCTTAAACCCTTAAACCCTCTAGCCTCTAGCCTATACATTAAACCCTCAACCTTAATCCCTTGACCCTATACCATAAACACTTAATTCTCAACCCTCTATCCTATACATTGTACCTTAAACCCTAATCCCTCAACCCTCAACCCTCAGCCTTATACCCTTAACCTTATACCTTGAACCCTCAACCCTAATCCCTCAATCCTATACCCTCAACTACATAGCCTCAACCCTCAACCCCAGTCCATCAACCCTTAAACCCTTAATCCCTTAACCCTTAAACCCTCTACCCTCTACCCTAATCCCCTAACCCTCAACACCAATCCCTCAACCCTTAAACTCTTAATTTGTCAACCTGTAAACCCTTAAACCCTCAACCCCAATCCATCAACCCTATACCCTCAACCTTACACCCTCAACCCTATACCCTCAATCCTCAACCCTAATCCCTCAACCCTTAAACCCTTAATCCCTCAACCCTATACCCTCAACCCTCGACCCTTAAACCATCAACCCCTTAACCTCTCAACCCTATACCCTATACATTAAACCGTCAACTCTCAATTCTCAACCCTCTACCTTGTACATTAGACCCTCAACCCTAATCACTCAACCCTTAACCCTCAACCCTCAACCCTCAACCCTCAACCCTTAAACCATTAATCCCTCAATCCTCTACCCTAATCCCTCAATCCTCAACCATAATCCCTCAACCCTTAAAACCTTAATCCCTCAACTCTTAGATCCTCTACCCTTAAACCATTAATCCCTCAACCCTCAATTCTCAAACCTCTACGCTATACATTGGATCCTCAACCTTAATCCCTCAATCCTATACCCTTAAACCCTTAAACCCTCAGCCCCTTAATCCCTCTACCCTCTACCCTATACATTAAACCCTCAATTCTCAATCCTCTACCATATACATTGGACCTTCAACCCTAATCCCTCAATTGTATATCCTCAACCCTTAAACCCTTAAACCCTTAACCGTGCAACCCTATAAATTAAACCCTCAACCCTCAACCCTATACATTAAAACCTCAACCCCAATACCTTGACCCTATACCTTAAACCCTTATCATGTCAACCTTTAAACCCTTAATCCCTCAACCCTAATCCCTTGACCCTATACCTTAAACCCTTAATCCATCAACCTTTAAACCATTAATCCCTCAACCCTTAACCCTCAACTATAAACCCTCTACCTTGTACATTATACAATCAACCCTAATCACTGAACCCTTGACCCTTAAACCCTCTACCCTATACATTAGACACTCAACCCTAATCTCTCTACCCTATACCTTAAATCTTCAACCCTCAACTCTCAATCCTAATACCTCAACCCTCAACCCTAACCCTTCAACCCTTAAACCCTCAACCTCTCTACCTTATACAATAAACCCTTAACCCTAACACATCAACCCTATACCCTAAATCCTAATCTCTTAACCCTTAAACCATAATCACTTAAACCCTCAACCCATAAACCCTAAAACCTTGACCCTTAAACCCTAAAGCCTTAAACCCTCAACCTTTAAACCCTAATCCCTTAACCATCAACCCTAAATTGTATCCCTAAAGCCTGAACCCTAAACCCTTAAACCTTAAAACCTAAACCCTATCCCTAAACCCTCAACCCTTAACACTATACATTAAACCCTAACCCCTTGACCCTTAAATCCTAATCCCTTTAAACCATAATCCCTCAACCCTTAAAATCTTAAACCCTAAACCATCAACCCTTAAACCCTCAACCCTCAACCCTACACCCTACAACCTCAACCCTCAACCCTATATGTCAAGCCTAATCCATCAACCCAATATCTTAAACCCTAATATACCTATACCCTATACACTTAATCTTGGACACTGGGTGAAGCCACAATAGTGGTTTACAATTGAAGTGAGGAAGGAAAACTCACAAAAAATGAATGCATGGCAAAAAAATTAATTTTAGGGGTTCGTACGAACCTATTGGTTCGACCGAACCAATTAGGGGTTCGGTAGAACCTAGGTTCGGCCGAACCCTCTCAATACTTTCTTGCCAAAAAAAGCCATCAAAACCCCTTATAGAATGAACCAAGGTTTGAATGAACCCTAGTTTGAGTGAACCCCTAGTGGTTCGCTCGAACCCCTAGGGGTTCGTTCGAACCCCCTTTATTCCTCATCCCCCCTGAGACAAAAAAAAAATCTTGAATTTTGGCACTTTGAAGCTTGGTTCGAGGATGAAAATGGAGGAATATTCACAAACCCAATTGGAATCAGGTAGTCCTCAGAACGAGCTATCCAATGAATATAATTTTAATATGTTTTGGTTCTATTATGTATTTGATATTTTAGTTTTATTAAACATAGGTTTTTCATCAAAAATGCAGGTCTCTATTCTACACATGTGGAAAAATAGCAAATTATCAAAAAAAAATTGAATTTTGATATATAGAAAAAAAGATATGCATTATACGGTCATGCTATGTCTGAATTGTAATTGGTTTGATTTTGAAACTTGATTAAAGAAAAAATATTCAATAAAAAAATATCTAACCAAGTGGAAGCACTAGATATTGGAGTTATGAATCTAAATTAGAAAGAATTAGAATTTTATCCTTCATGGAAAAAAAAATTGTGTTATACGGTGTGCATCACTTTTTTAAAATGTTGTTTTTTGAAAAAAACCAGTCTTCGTGGGAGATGGAAAAAGAAGTGGAATCTGATTCCAAAAATTTTGAAAAATATATTTTTAGAATCTACAGACAAAATGTGACGAGACTCTAGTTTTCATCATCTTCAAATTCTTCATAGTTTAGCCACTATAGGTGCCTGAATGTGAAGATTTAGTTTTAAAAAATAATTTCAGTGTCCAGTTTGGCCAAAAATTATAAACCACTATTGTGGGATCACCCCACTCAACCTTGAACATTATCCCTCAACCCTCAAACCTCTACCCTATACCGTATAGCCTCAACCTTATACTTATTCCCTAAACCCTCAACCCTCATCCATATGGCTTATACCCTCAAGCTTAAACCTTGAACTCTACACTTTAGACACTCAACCTTAAACATTATCCCTCAATTGTAAACCCTCAACCATCAACCATACACTTAAGCCCTAATCCCTCAATCCTCAACTGTATACCTTAAACCATGATCCCTACACCCACAAACCCTCATCCCTATACCCTATAACCTCACCCTTAGACCCTAAACCCTGAATATTATCCCTCAACCCTACACATAAAACCTAAACCATACACTCTCAACCCTTCACCCTATGCCTTATACCCTCAATCCATATTGTAAACCCTAAACCTAATATCCTAAACCCTAATCCATATACCTTACACACTTAATCTTATAAACTTAACAAGTTGAATATTATCCCTCAACTGTAAACCCTTTACCCTCTACCCTCTACCCTCTAGCCTCAAACCTCCACCTTTTACTTCAGCCCTAATCCATCAACCCTCAACCCTATACCTTAAACCCTAAACCTAAAAACCTCAACCCTCATCCCTATAACCTATAACCTATACCCTTACCCTTATATACCCTAAACCAAAAACCCTTACATACATGCATACAAGCATACATACATACATACATACATACATACATATAAGCATACATACATACATATAAGCATACATACATACATACATACTTACATATAGGCATGCATACATATATATAAATACAAGCATACATTCATACAAGCATGCATGCATGCATACATACATACATTCATACATACATGTACATACATACATACATGCATACATACAAGCATAGATACATACATACATACATACATATAGGCATACATACATACATACATACATACATGCATACATACATGCATACATACATAAAGGCATACATACGTATAAATATATATATACAAACATACATACACCAAACATACTTAACAAAGTTGCAAATAAACAATCGCAAGAGAGATATAATGCGAGTGTGTTATAACACGCTTGTGTTATGTCAAGCTTGAGAATCATGTAAACAAAATTTTGCAAAAGGGAGCAAAATACAAAATAAGACATAACGCGAGTGCATTATAACACACTCGCATTATATCTTGCTTTGGGAATCTGCAAGCCTTAGGCTTGGGATTTACTTTGGATTTCCAACCCAAAGGCTTGGAGTTCCTTCCCAACGTACAAAGACATGTTTTTGCATATTCTACAGGATTTCACATAATATCGTTTGTGCTAACCGTCAGATTTGCATGTATTTCAAGGTCAAATAAATCAAACACCTAGGTAATATTAGGCTCTCTCTTAGCTATTTAACGATGTAATTTTTTTCACATTTGACAATGTTAAGGCTTTCATCTTTAATTTCATTTGTTTGTTTGTTTGTTTTTTGTCAAAAACCAATGTTTGGTATTTTTTACTTTATTTTTAAACCGTTCATTGAATTTTCAAACACATTACATTTTTATAAACTAGACTCCATTCTACACATATTAAAAAAATTGATTTTCAATTAGTTTTCAAAAATTATAGGGCTAGCACAACCAAAATTCTATTTTTCAAGATATGTCCACTTTGAAAATTAGTAAAAAAATCAAATATTCATTAAAAATATATCAAAAAATTGGGCATAAACTACATACTGTTAGCTAATTTCTCACTAAAGTGATTTAAAAATACTAAAAAAAAGTTAATCTTTTAAGGGAGCCACAAAAAATGATGTGTTACCAATTTATGTGGCTCCCTTTTTTGAACCCCTTAATTTCTACCATTGTTTTGAAAAAATAAGTATTTTAAAAAGTAGACTCAGAGCACTATGAACATTGTTTTTATTGCATCTTAAAATTTTGAGTGTAACTATCCTCAATTTCTCATCCAAGGTCAGTATTTCCTAATTTCAAAAATAAGTGGCCACTTAAGACCCCCTTTTTGACCACACATATTTTTGTACTTAACCATTACATGACACAAACTTTGTCAAAAATTAGTAATATCTCCACTTCATCAATGCTTGAATTATAGCATAATTTTTTTTAGATTAGACATCTCTTCTTTGGGTTGTCAAATGGAAATACAAGATCCACATTCATAGTATATGTAGGAGTAGGATTAGAAGTGACATGAGCATCAAAAGAAGGATGATCATGTGCAAGAATATTAGGAGGACCAATTATCATAATAAGAAACATAAGAAAAATCTACGATATAGTAGGAAGTAGGATAGAAAGAGGCTCAACAATAGCCATTGGGAGCATGCAACACATGATGCAATACTATTTGTAAATTTAAAGTTGTAATTCTTTCATTCATTTTTTTTTTTTAAAATAAAGTATCCATCTTCTCCTCCCCATGATTAAATTGGGATTTTTTCTTTCATTAATTGTTATATGTCCTTGGAGATTCATATGAACGAGAGGATAAAAATTTAATTATGCTAGTACACACATTTAACTAAATATGTTTATTTTTTAATTTAATGAATCATATGCTCTAACATTTCAAGATAATACAAGTTTCAATGTAAAAAATCCAAGCATCTTAAAATGAGAGGAATTGGTAGTTGAAACCTTATTTATTATTTATTATGTTCCTCATTTAGATAAATAATGTGTTTGGTTAAAAAAACTATTAATTATATAAAAGGCAATCTAATTTAGTATTTTAGAGTACAACAATTTTTTATATATATAAAGCCACTACTTTAAAATAATCTAACACTTTTATACTATTTTTTATAAAATTAATGTTATGATGGAAATGATAACCACCTATCAAAACTACTGTATGAAGCTTAATTATTGACTCCTCCCCCCATTTAAAATTAAATTGAGTATTTCTATACATCCCATCCTAACACTCCTTTCTCTCTTATATTTGTAATAGAAAAAAATGGATACTCGTGCATCTTTCCCTTATGGTTTGGGATCACTTTGATTAGAATTTACTTTATGTAATAATAATTCTATAACTAGCATATCATTTCATGCAATCAGCTAATGGTATCACCCTATCCAAATTTCATCACCACCCATCCCCCAAAAATTGATCCTAATCCCTATATCCCTCATTCACTACATTGTATCAAATTCACAGGTATGAACTTGACCTAGATCATTTCCATAGTTGTAGATCCAAACCTTAAACTTTTATATTTAAAATTAAATATTTACACGTTTACTAATGTTTTCACTAGTCATTGGTAGTTAATCTCACACACATTTGTGTTGATTTATGTTTTATATTATTCTTAAATATAGTCATTTGAATTATAAAATAATAAAGGACATCCTAAGAATCTAGTAATGAATGAATAATAAAAGAACATTCACAACATTATAACAAAATTGCATAAACATACATCATCCTAGGCCTATTACATGATTGCTTGCTATCTTTAATCATTGTTCTAAAGGTTCTTAATTGGCCATCCTAGGGTGTTATTGAGGTCTCAACATGAACATTTCAATTCAATAGATTCCCCAATATTTTTTTTAAATATCATTGGTTCTTATCAAGATTCAAACATTAAATATTTGAGATGAGAAAATTCTAATATTCATATTTCAGTCAATTTATTCCCACAAATATAGATTTTTAATTTTACATGTCAATTCAATTTTACATGTGTAGAGATCAAATTCATAAGTGCATATCTAAACTAGAGTAGTGCATAATCAATTTCCATATTCTAGGACACTTATGAGATCATGCCTTATAATTCTAAGATTATGGTGAACTAATTTATTTCATCTTCAAGATTATTTTTCCATCTCTAAAATGTACCTACGTATCATACTTAAATTAATTTAAATTTAACAATTAATTCAACATTTGTTTTGACTAGATTAATACTGGAAGGGCCAGTACCCATTACAAAACAACCATTATGGAAAACAAGGGGCTCATAATAAATGAAACAACCAATAAACTAAAGCATAAACTAAAACTTAAACAATTTGACTAGCAAAAAGAAATAGAGACAACACCAAAAAACCAACATAGGACCAAAAACCACCTACATGTATCCCAGCAACTTGAGACCACTAATTTCCTTCCACTCATGAACCAAGAAGTAGAGCTTCTCCTCAAAAGATAGAGGACCTTTGTGCATAGCCTAAATATCTACCACAACATCTAGAGCTGAGATATCCACTACCTTACCTTTCTTCTACTTGTGACCATCATCACACCCTTCCTTAGCCACTCGTTTTCCCTGTCCCTTCCTAATCTTTTGATGAAAGATCTGAATGATGAGGGCAGTGTTCTTCATGTCTTCCTTACTATAGTCAGTTATGACCTAGAGGCACTGAGTGGTTTTTTCATAGTTCCTATGTATAGCATCAATCTCCATTTGTAAATTATTTCTATCCTCCTTTGTGCCAACAATATCACACAACTCTTTTAGCTCCTTATCCAATCTAGCCCAATGCTCAAATGACTTATCCAAAGAATCTATCATTTCCAAATCCAGCCTTTGTCCTCCACCTCCCCTAGCCATAGAACCTACTACTACAACACCTTCTTCTCCATAATCTGAATTCTCTCTTTGGCAGTAACCAATTGACCCAGGAGCCATTTAAGAATGTCATTTTGGACATTAACCGTCTCTGAAATCTCATTAATTTTGTTGCAAAGGGGGTTGCCAGGGTCATGAATGTAAAAACCCACCCTGGGTTTAGCATGAGTCCCCTCCAAATTGATGCAAAAATTAGGGGAATTTTGATGGCCAAGGTTAATAATGGGGGGGTGTTGGGGACGTCAAAAACCTCCACATGAAAAGGGGAGTGCATGGGGGAATTGGCAAGGGTGGGATTCCATTTTTTTATTTTTGTCCCAACTTATTTAGTTTATCTAGGTTATTTTTTAATTTTTTGTTTCAAATTTATTTAATTAGTTTGTATATTTTTTACGAGTTGATATAGTTTAAATTTTCTTTATAAGACCTAGGGTTCATTAAGCTTTCTAATATTTCTAATTGTTTACATTTTCTTTTGAGATTTGGCAAATGTTTGGATCCACCCTCCATTATGCTTCATTGATATATTCATATTAAGGTTTTGACATTCATTATGGCTATTCATTTAATCCCTACACACACACACCTTTGGCTTATAGATTATTTTTATATCGCGTATTAAGGGATTTCATAAACCTTTTCCTTATGGGTTATAGGCATTGTTTCATCTAATTTCCTCCTGCTTGATGTTTTCATATCTAAATTTTATTCTATAAACAATGATGTGTTTTCTATGGTGTTATTTCATCATTTTTATGATCTCTTTAGCTTTATAAAGTGTTATTTTGTATCTTTCTATTTTTAATACCAAGTGTAGTGCTGAAATAAGTAATCCTTTTTCACACTTTATTTGAAGTAATTGACACATAATTAACTTAATTATGCTTTGGAGTGGTGTTGTAAGGTGTTGTACACATTCACACCTCTCTAGGATCCTTATTTAATTAAAATATTTTTAAATTTCACCATTTACAAGAGTGTTGTAAAGTGTTGTAAGGCATTTTCACACTTTTCTAAGGCCTATTCATCTATTTAAGCCTAGAATGGACCCCTCTTGTACTTAAATCAGGCCCTATTTATGGTTTTGTAAAGTTTTTAAACACACTTTCACATCTATCTAGGGTGGTATTAATTAATGGTGGTTAATTGGACTTAATTGCCCTTTTAATTCAAATTCAAGCCCTCTAAATTACACCTCTCAAAGATCAATCCCGACACCCAAAAATTAAATAACATAACCTTGAATGTGGAAAATTTAAGGTCCTAGAAAGTGTGCTAGGACCTATTCACCACTAAGGGAAAATGGGTCCTCCCTTAACAGGACCCCACTTTCTTGGCATATTCCAATTGGGTTTCTGATCCTCTTTTCACCCCTTGAAGCTTGGTCTTGGAAAGTGAGCTAGGACCCATTCACCCAAGGTGGCGAATGGGTCCTCCCTTAACAAGGACCCTTTTTTTTAAATTCATCTTAGCGGGATTTTAATTAATTTCATTTCTAGATTTGAGGTCGACCTGAATTATTTGAATTTTGGGGTTAAATCTCTAACTTAGTATAAATACAAGGTTATTTGACATAATTTCACCTTATAAATCTAAGGGGGGAAACTAGAGAAAAATTACAAGCAAGCAAGATGAAGCATTCAAGCAAAAGTGAAGTTTGGAGCAACATTTCAAGATCTTCAAGCTCATTTTGTATCCAAGATCAAGCATTGTTGAAGGTTGATGATAGATGCCTATGGAGAATCATGAAGGATTCTAGGTGTTGGGAGATGCACAAGTCATGCAACCAAGCCTAAGGACTTCTTTCTGGAGTGATTCCATCTTCTATAATCATCTTATTTGTAGCTTGATTCACTAAAGGGATTAGACATCTTCTTTAGTGAGTCATTTACATTGTTCATATTGCATTCAAGGGTTTTATCCTAACACAATTGGGTAAAATTTCCTTTACATTCTCTTGGATCTTAATCTTAGACACACTTAAGATTAAGATTGCACACACAATTAAATGTTTCATATTTTTATTCATCATCCAAGGTTTAAATACCAACATGGGGTTTGACTGAGGAAAACCCCTATCCACCAACAAGATACCAAATTTGTTTTGCAGGTTATAGGCAGGTCCAGATTCGAAAATAGGAAATTCAAAGTGTCAAGGAGAAGAGAAAATCTAGAAGTTACAACCCAGATTCAGAGATTCCCGGAAAGTCATAGCAGGACCCATTCGCCTTTAAGGGAAAATGAGTCCCTGTTGGGGTGGACAAGCATCATATTCTAGACATTTCAAGCTTTTGTTTCTAGTTCAGAGCTCCCCGAAAGGCCTACCAGGACCCATTCGCCTTTGGTGGTGAAAGAGTCCCTATTAACAACATAGAAAAGTCAGATTTCAATAGGTGCACAGCATCCTTGCCTTCTTGTTCCTCCAGAAAAGTTGTAGTTTCTTTCTATTTTGTGTTCAATTTATGCATTTGTGTGTTAGACCTAGGATTAGGGTTTTTTCATTAGCCAAATTCTTTCTTCCTCAAATTGAGATCTAGCTCACCACCCCATCCTTGCATAAAGGAAAGAGTCGCCTCTTGGGTTGATAGTTGTTTCAAGATTCTAGGATCTCATCTTTTGAATGAAACATCCCTTATAGAGAAAAGGTGGATTTGAAACATTCTTCTCCTCTCCCTTTCTCCATGTTTCACCAAGTATATTCATAGAGGTGAGAGGCCAGAAAGTGACCAAAATTAACATAAAATGTCATTTTCTTACATGATCAAATTATATATTTTATAACAAAAGGTTGTGAAAATGTCACTAGAACATCAAGCTAGTTATATTACCTTTCCATCAATATAATTTCTATAATTATTTAAATAAATAATATTTTTATTTACTATTAATAGTGTCTTTATATGTCATAAAATTATATGTATTACCTTTTTTTCATTTTTTTCATTTTTTTATTCAAATTCGAAAAAGACAATAAAATTTGTTATATGATTTATAATATATTGAAAAAAAAATGGATGCTAAGGGAAATGCTCATTTTTTTAATTTAAATTTGAAAAAAAAAAATTCTACACTTTATTCTATATATTTTAGGACAATGTGTCCACTTCAAAAATTATTAAAAAAATGTTTATAAATATAACTGACATATTACATGCTCTTTAAACAAAGTTGAAGAAAAACACTTACACCACCCTTTTGGTACCACACACTTTTATTCACTTACCCTTCCTCACTTCAGTTGTCCATGATCTTCATCTTACCTCTATTTTCCTATGACTAGTAGTAGAATTTGCATAAACATGACAATGTTTTAAGCTTCAAGAACATTTTCTCTTCATGCTTTGGTTCATATTGATGATCTAGTTCATTCACTTATTATGATATGTATATAGATCTTCCATCATGGAATGATGATAAACCTATTCTATGCATTATGTACACATTAAATTGTAGCTTTTCTTGTTCACTTATGGATTTTCCTACTTGTTTGTGTCCTACATCTTTCCCCGAGGATCCTAGTGATGTAGACTATACATGTTTCACCTCCCTGAGCTTGGGGGTCCTATTTCCCTTTCTTGGGGCTCTTGGTCTATTGATGACTCTTTATTCCATGATGATTTATTTAATGATGCACTTTATTTTCATGCACACAAGACAAAGGCATTTAGTGGTAACACAAATGCACATTTACTTGTTAAATCTTTCTTAGCCAAGCATATTATGCTTATATATGTGATGATGATACTTTTCTACATGGTGAGTTATACTTTAATTGATGAAGCTAAACAATTGTTTAATTCATGTCATACTTAATTATATATACTTTCAATATTTTTCATGTGATTTTGTAGATTATTTTACTATTAGACCTAGACCATCTTTTACTCACAATTCTTATAATTCCCCTTCTAGCACTAACCTTTCCTTAGTGGATGCCATAGTTTGTTTAGTTTCATGTGCCAATTCACTTTCTAAGCACAAAGATCAAATTCACAAGCACAAAATTTAAACCAAAATAATGCACAATCAATAATTTACAAATTCCAAAATCCTCAACAAATACAAATTTTGAATCAAAATAATGCACATTCAATTTATAAATCTTAAAACCCTTTAACTCTTAAAATTCATCATTTGTTATTTACAATCCAAATTTATTTATTTATTTGTTTCTTTTCAAAAAAATAAACGGCCATAGAAATGGCTGGATGTTCCTTAGAAATGGCTGGCTAAACATCAAAACTCATTGCAGTATTGACTCAAAATTCGAAGTGTAAACCATAACATTATATTTCAAATTTTTGTGCAAGAAGTTTGTAACTCCATAATCTTATGAATGGTTAAGATAAAGACTTGTAATCCATTGTATGACTGAAGATAACAAAACACAAATCAGTGAGGGCCAGAGCATACACAGCAGGTGCATGTCACTCAGACAACCCAGAACGAGAAAATATAAGTTTTACACTCTCCCAGACGGAAGGTTCTATTGATCTTGGCTCCACTTCCCCTTAAATAATCTGTTCTTTTCAAACAAACAGGCTCCTTTGAATATAGCCCATACTTTTCTGCTTCGCCTTCTAAATTCCATTTTTTGTACTGCGGCCCCACCTTATCAGTTACATGGATTTCTCCTTGCAAGTTCAACATCTTGGTAGCACTTTTGAAAAACATGCTTATCAGTTCATTGTTCTTCTTGATAGCTTCTTTATTGCATTCCCCACCGCCAAAATAGCCTGCATGGGGGAGATTAAAAACAATTCTGTCAAACTTCCTCTCTCTTAAATCCCATATTTGATGCAATCTGGCTCCATCGACTTCACGCAGTAGCAATGCTTCACGCCTTTCCAAGTTCGAAATTGAACTATGAGCTGTGTCATACAGCTTCAACACTTTCTCTGCTTTGACAACATTCAAAAACACAGAGTCAAAATTATTGGGAACAAAAGAATACAAAGGCGAGAATAGAGCATAATTTTTATTTTTATTAATTTTTCCTTCTGATACCTCTGCTATCAGAGGAGGAGGCGACCATGTTTTGGGCGCATTCAAATGCAGTAGCCAAAGCTGAAGAAAATGAGAAATTGCCTTCTCCAACTAACAGAATGGTTTGCAAGCTGGAATAATGCATTAGCTTCCTCTCCACTATGGGTTGTCTCAGCCAAAAAAAAGAAAACAGCTCCATCTCATGTTCATGTAGAGCTAAGTCAAATCACAATACAAAAATCTAAAATTTACAAGTAAATACCAATAATTAGCATCAGGGAAATTCACGGTCAACAGTAATTTATCGTCGGAAAATTCACCGTCAATAATTCACAGCAAGAAAATTCACCACGAGCAATTCACTGCGCCAAAAATTCATTGCATTAACATTTTTAATATATATTTTCAAGACATTGAAATATTTTTTGCAAAATAATAATGGAAGTCTGTATTTCTGTTATTAAGGTGAAAGTTATTGTTTTGCAAAAAAAATATTCAAAGTCTTGGAAATATATATTAAAAATGTTAATTTTCCACCGTCATGAATTGCTGGTGGTGAATTTTCCTTGTGATGAATTTGTCATGGCAGTGAATTGCTGGCGATGAATTTCCCAACAGTGAATTGCTGGCAGTAAATTTTCCTAGAGCCAAATTATTGCTCTGAAAGCACATACAAAATTAATTTAAGAGTTTGTGGCAGAGAATTGTGGGAGAACTGTTTCTTCAAGTTTTAGATGGCGTTCTGGATCGAGATGAATAATCATTGTGTGAGAGGTTTTTAATCAAGTTTTGGATTACATACTAGAATCCATCATCAGAATGAGAATATGTTGTGTGAGTTTTTTTTATCAAACTTTGGATGACACACAACTAATGAAGAGCTTTTTAATCAAGATCTGGATGGCACTCCAAAATCCATCACCAGAATGAGGAAACATTATGTAAGAGCTTATCAATCTTGGATGCCACCCCAGAATCTATCATTTTGCAAAAGTTCTTTTAATCAAGCTTTGGATGCCACTCCAGAATCTATCATTGTGCAAAAGTTTTTTTTAATCAAGTTTTGGATGTTACTCCATGATCCATCATCAGGATGAAGAAATGTTGGGCAAGAACTTTTTAATCAAGTTTTGGATGACACTCTGTGATCCATTATCAGCATGAGAAATGTTGATAAAAAAATATCACACAATTTTCTGCAGAAACTCTTCAATTAATGATAATATCAACATTTTTTTTCCATTTTCACCTTTTTAAAAATGTATATTTAATTATTTGGAGGTACTTAAAGCAAGGACTGGCATATCAACAGTGTAAGTTGCAATATTAGATCACAAAAGGTAGGGCTTAAACATCATATTCTAATTGTTGACTTGCTTAGATAAATCATTTAAAATCACCACCAATTTTTGAAATTTTAGATGAGCCACCCAAACAAATAAAAGCTTAGAATACACAGTTTAAACTAAACCAATACACCATACTGAAATCAATCATTCCCATATCTTATTGCCATTTACATATGCCCAATCTGAAAGTCATTAATGCACTAAAAACAGAGACTTGTAAAGCACAATCCTTATACATTTGCCAACACCTAAATAAATTGGTATTCCTTTATTTCTATATTTTTTCAAAATCAATACCTATCACTTCTTAAACTACTTAAGACAAAAGCTTTAGACCAAATAAACTCTGAAAATCTCAGTTGCCCAATACTCTCAGAATCACATCCTATAGACATTGGCAAAGAAAAACCTGAAAACACAATTGCAATATTCTCAACATTCCACAAGGCTAAAATCAAAATGTTATACCTCCATTCGTAACTCTACGCAAATATACAACTCATACCCTTACCAGTATGCCCAAGAGAAGCAAACTTACCCGAGACAGCACTGATGCTTCTTCCCGTCTTTGTGATTCCTCATATACAAGCTTTTCCATTGTTGAAAAGTAATAACGAACTCTGGCACCCGGGAAAATACAAGGGGGTTTCACAGTAGCCCAGTAGGGGCTGGCTTCTCCAACAAACAATATGAAACGGAAAACCGAAAAAGAACGGAATTCGCTCTGATTTTTTTTGTGATGAAATGGGGTAAATATATGTGTAGACTTTTTTCTTTTTCCGGAATTTGCTCTGATTTTTTTTAGCGTCTGCGCAACCATTTTCGTTCGTGGGTCCATTTGAAGTTTTCCTGCAACGTAAAACGAAAACGACTGCGCTTTTTTTCTGTGTATGGTAATACTTGAACTCAGTCGGCTTAAATAGCGCGGCTCCCACCTCGTCCTTTCATATAGGAGAGGATCTAGTAGTTGTGCACCTTAATTTCAGGCTTCTCAAAATTCTAGTTGTAAATTTTAAATCACTCTAATTTTTTTACAGCAGCTTACTTGGCAAGTCCCCTTGGCAAGTCCCCTGATTATAACTTTTGTTTCAGGGCCACATCATCAAATATGATGCCACATCAGCATGCTTTTTGTCAAGGTGTCCAAAAAGGACCAAAACAAACTTGTTAGGGATACTTATGCATTCACATCATGTGTAGTTGAGCGCTGATGTGGCATCACATGATTGGTTGCTTTTTAGATCAAAGGAATACATTTTGTTTAAATTACGGTAGTCACGTCACAACTATTGGGCATTATATAAACCATAGAAGCATAAATTTGCAATAAAACCCGATTAATCACGATTTTTAATAAATTTGTAGGCTGGACAATTTTTTCCCTGATTTTTTGAAAAAAACGTTGACTATCGTCAACGACTTTTGCCAGGTTTTAAACGCGTTTTAATCGCATTTTAATCTGGAAAAAAACGCGATTTAAATCTCGCCAACCTAACATTAGATTCGCGCAAAAAAAAATCCTAAAAGTTGCCCGAAAATTCTATATGTTGCAAGGAAAACGCCACGGACATCATCAGACTGGAGAGGCGGACTAGAATAGAAAACGCGACGGACATCTTCATTTCTTCCATTGAATCTCAGAGGCGTACATCATCAGACAAGAATCGACGCCATTTCTTCCTGCATCGGCATTTCTTCTTCAAAGTTCACACGCACGAGAGGTAGGCGTGAATTTTTTTCGCATTTTTTCCCTAAATACTAAGTATTATGTATACATTTTTACGCATTTTTCATGCATTTTCACGAATTTTTTCCCTAAATATTTAGAACTTTGAATAAAATTATAAATAATTTAATTTATTATTGTTTTATTTTTTCAAAATCAGTATTATAATAAATAAAAAATACTATATTATTATTTTGAAATAAGTATTATTTAGTGAAAAATACTGTATTTTTTTATTTACTATAATTTTTTATATACAGTATAATTTTTTTTAGTATAATATTCAATATTGAATTTGAAAATTAAAAAAAAATACTAATAATATTATATAGTAAAATACTAAAAAATACTGTATTATTTTTAAATAAGTTTATTTATTTATTTTAATTTTTTATTATTATTTACTATTTAAAATTTTAAATAATATTGCTTTATTTTTATTTTAAAATTATTGTATAAAATATAATTTTAAAATGCAATTATTATTTTATAATAATCATGATTGTTATATTTTATAATAATCATGATTGTTATATTATTTTAAAAATATTTACTGTATTTTCAAATTACTATATTGTTATTTTCTAGTTAATTATTTTAAAAATATCATTAATTAATTTTAATTAATTCTTACTATTATATCATTTTAAAAATATTTAGTGTATTAAAAAATACAGTAAATTGCTAAATAGTAAAACTAAATATAATCAATAGTTCATAAGAAATTAGCTGGTTATTTTAAATTTTATCAAATTTCAATTTTATCTTACAAGTGAAATAAAATGCTTTTGCAGATTTCATTCTTGATCAGTGATCACAATGCCGCGTCCGAAAGACTTTGCATGGACACATTGCACACCAATTGATGGTAGTGCAAAGGTTAAATGCAATTGGTGCCAGGATGACGTCGGTGGTGGAATTTATCGGTTCAAATGGCATTTGTCAAAAGAACCAGGTAATAACACCACCGTTTGCACAAAATGCCCTGCAGATGTCACATATCAGGCAAAACAAGCTCTTTATGGTATCGCTGAGAATAAGGCCAAAAAAGCAAGAACTGGAGTTGAAACAGGTTCTAATTCTGCAAGTGTAAAGAGGAATAACTTGGATGAGGAGGCTGGTGGGCATGGGAGTTGTAGGGAATCCGGATCAACACCTTCTACAGCACATGGCCCAAACACAGGTGGAGGAAACATTGATGCTTTCTTCCAACCTCGTACTACACCAGGATCACAGACTACTTTGGAGAGTACAGGATGGAGGAAGAATGTCCACGATCAAGCGAAGAAGGCCATTGCAAATTTTGGTACTCCTCGAGCTTGCCATTCCATGCTGCCAGATCTCCATATTGGCAAGCTATGGTTGATGCTCTTGCAACTGTAGGTCCTCGGTATCGAGCCCCATCTTATCAGACATTGAGGACTAGTATGCTCAATGAGGCAGTAAGTGATGTCAAAGATGTTCTTAAAGAGCATCAATCAGAGTGGACTAATAGTGGGTGCACCATTATGTCAGACGGATGGACAGATAGAAGGAACCGAACCCTCATCAACTTCCTTGTCTCTTCTGATCTTGGCACTATTTTTTTGAGATCTGTAGATGCATCAAATACAATGAAATCTGCAGCTGCATTGTTTGATATGTATGACTCGGTAGTCATGGAAGTGGGGCCAGAAAATGTGGTTCAATTTATCACAGACAATGCTACTGCTTGTGTTGCTGCTGGGAGACTTTTGATAGAAAAATACCCCTCCATGTTTTTTACCCCATGTGCAGCACATTGCATTGATCTAACCCTAGAGGACATTGGGAAAATTGGATGGGTTAAGAAGATACTGCACAAGGCTCGCTCTGTTACCAAATATATTTATAATCACACAAGGGTTTTGAGTATGATGCGGTCTTTCACAGAGGGCAAGGACCTAGTTCGTCCAGGGGTGACAAGATTTGCAACACATTTTCTTGCACTACAGACTCTTTGTCAACAAAAAATGAATTTGAAACGAATGTTTGTTTCAAGAGAGTGGATGGAGTCTGGCTTTGGCAATCAAACATATGGCATGGCAATTGCAGATTACATGTATTCTACTAGTTTTTGGAATGTGGCTGAACAAGTTGTATCATTTTTGAAGCCTCTAGTAAAAGTCTTGAGGCTAGTGGACGGGGATAAATCCCCCATGGGATACTTGTATGAGGCCATGGATAGGGCCAAGGAGGTGATGAGGGGTAGGCTGGAAAATGACAGGGATAGGTATATGCCATTGTGGGACATAATAAATAGGAGATGGGATGGACAGATGCACTCCCCTCTCCATGATGCAGGATACTTTCTCAATCCATCATTGTTCTACAACTCTTCATTCAGACAAATTGATGCTGAGATCACACAAGGATTGTTAAAGTGCATGGACAAAATGTTTCCAGACCAAGAACGATTGCATGAAGCTATGTCAGAGTTGCAATTGTACAAGAAAGGAAGGGGTTTTCTCTCTTCTAGGGTTGTTGTGGAAGGCCGAAAGACCTTCCAACCAGGTAGACTATAAAATTTTGATAATCTTTTGATTTTTCATGTCACATGATCATTAAATGTATCTTAGATTTTAAGATATTCTTACATGACACTCATCTCCATATAATGTTCTTTGAACTTTCAGCTCAATGGTGGGATTTTTTTGGCCACGAATGCAAAAATCTAAGGTGGATGGCAATACACATTTTGACCCAGCCATGCAGCTCATCCGCTTGTGAGCGTAATTGGAGTGTTTTTGAACACATACATTCCAAAAAACGCAACCACTTAACACAAAAACGGATGAATGACTTGGTGTTTGTTCACCACAACCTCCGCCTGAAGCTAAAGAAAGCTCAAGGTGAGACTTTTAATACACTTGCAATCAATTTCAATTGTTGTCATTGTGTTTTTCACTTGTAGAGAAAAGACTAATTTCTACATGGGCAAAAACAGGTACTATTGAGGAAGATGCCCCAATTAATCTCGATGAGATTGATCCTGAGTCTGAGTGGATTGCTGCATCTGATGATGAATTTGAATATTGTCTTGAGCCTGAAGATGTAGATATCTTGGCAGAGGCCAGTGTGCCTGATGATCTACTTGAAGAAGCTCGGCGGGCAACCAGTCACCTAACAGCTTCAACATCGGGAGCAGGAGCTTCTGCCCTATAGCACGTCATTTGCTACAATTGAATTTTTTGGAACTTTGTACTTAGTTTATAGGTTTACTTTGTAAAAGTCACAAACTATATTGTAATAGACATTTTGACAACTGTCACAATCTGATATTTATGCAGTTGTAGTATGTTTTGTGGAATGTAATCACTGATCAGCGATATGAGTATAAGCAAAGAAAATCTATTTTCTATAATTCATGGATTGAACTCTATATTTTATTTGCTCTCAATGTCTGTATGCTATTGAAATGCCATTAAATTTTAAAAAAAATTACTTTCTGACTGTTTTTCTTCAATTTTTTGTAGTTTTTTGTATATCCGTTTTTTTCCCGATTTTTTCAAAAAATCTTGAACTTTTGGTTTGCTGATTTATTCCCCAAACGATTTATGCTGCTATGATATAAACAACTACTATCTCAATTATTGAAACAAGCTCAACTAATAGGTCCTCTGTTCTAATTGGGAAGTAATTGTATGGAATAGAAGAATCTTGGCCGATCTTTACCCCTTAAATTTTTTTCACATTTTACTTTCTTTTTAAAAAATAAAGGAAAGGTTTTTTTTATAGTCTATTAAATCTGGTCATTTATTTTTGAGTTTACAGATTTTCTCCATTAAACCAACTCAGATGTAATAAGATTTTCTCCATTAAACCAACTCAGATGTAATAAGCTGTCATCTAACCTTCATTTCCAAGGTTTACAGATACTGATCACTGGGCGGTCATAAGTTGTAATCTAACCCGTACGAAGTGGCACTGTGGCCGCAAGTGTGCGCGGGCAAAATTTGTCCGTATCATTACCCGGTTGTCAATGGTACGAATCCATGTGTGCCCAAATTTATGTTTTCACAGATAAAACTTACATTTTGTCTGTACGCACAAGTACAGAGAAAGAGTGTTTTTAAAACAAAATGAATCGATCACAAGTCTGCCAGGCAAGCCTAGCTACCTAAAATTCTTTGAATGTTACATTGAAAGCCTCGTACTGAGTGGAAAATGGGCAGTGTCTATGGAGACAACAATTTCTACCGGGCATGGATGCTGCATCCATGCATCATAAACCACTCTGTACCTACTGTGCTAACCGTCCGCCAGTGTCGTATATGCCACTCAGGTTGTTAGACAAATATGGTATCTTGATTTTCTCACCTTAAACTCTGTGCGTCCTTATTTTTATTTTTCTCAAGGTTATCCCTGGGTTCAGTATAGAGTATAAAATTTAAATGAAATAAGATTATATTTTAATTTTGTTTTTAATTAAATATTTATTTATTTATTTTTAATTTTCAATATTTAATTATAATTTTAAAATTATAAAAATACTTAAAATATTAATAAAATTTAATAAAAAATAGATAAAATATTTAGTATAGAAAATATTAAATTTTTTAAAAAATGTTTCTATTAATTTAATTTAAATATTAAAATTTTCATATCTTTAATATAATTATTACTATAAATTTTGATTAAAATAAGTTTTTATTTTAATCATAAAATTAAAACATTTTAAAATAATTATTTATTTTAATGTAAAATACATAAGATAGGAAAGAGTATAAAATTTAAATGAAATTTATTTAAAAAATAAGATTATATTTTAATTTTGTTTTTTTGTATTTACAAGATTTTAATATTTTATATTAAATTTAAACATTTTTATTTTCTATCTTATTTTAAAAAATTAAACAAACATTATATTCATTTTATTTTATATTAAAAAGTTTAAAATTTAAAGATTTACATAAAATGTTATACATTAAATATTTAAAATTTTGTTCTAAATATTTGAACATTATAATTGTCTTCAATAATCAAATTTAAATACATATGATAGGGAAGAGTATAAAAATTTAAATGAAATTTATTTTAAAAAAATATTATATTTTAATTTTATTTTTTGTATTTAGAAGATTCTAATATTTTATATTAAATTTAAATATTTTTATTTTCTATCTTATTTTAAAAAATTAAATAAACATTATATTCAAAAAAATTATATTCATTTTATAAATAAAAAAAAGGTTTAAAATTTAAAGATTTACATAAACTCTTATACATTAAATATTTAAAATTTTGTTCTAAAAATTTGAACATTTAATTGTCTTCAAATAAAAATTAAAAAATTAAAATTAAATCATTTTTATCAATATTTCTAGTAATAATTTATTTATTTATAATGAGAAATATATGTTTTAGAATATTTTATTTATGATATATAGTTAAATAATAATTAATAATTTTTATTAAAAATTTAAAAATTAGTAATAAATAAAATAATTTATTAAAAATAATAAAAAATATCTATAAAATATATATTAAACTTAATTATCTATTTTAAAGAAACCGTGAAAAGATTTTATTTAGTATACAAAATAATATACACTGAAAACATTGTTTTAAAAAAATGATAAAATATTGAAAAATTCAAAAGTATATATAGAATATAAATAAAATGTTAAAAATCATGATTTTACATCATGTGACAAATTATTATACAATAGGTAAAATATAATTTTTGGAAGGTTATTTAGAAAAATGTTTATTATATTTTTTGGTACACAGTACATGAGGTAAATTGGCAAGTCATTTAGTAATGATGTTGTGTGTGCAACAAAGGTTTCAATAGAGAAGTTATAGCTTCAAATTAATTATGTATCTGCTTACACTAACTTTTAAGATGATGGAATCCATATATTACATTTAGATTTATACATTAGAATGTTAGATTTTTCGTGAATTACTACAATATTTTTGAAACAATATTTTTAGTGTATCTTTATTATTTTGTATACTAAATAAAATCTTTTCATGGTTTCTTTAAAATAGATAATTAAGTTTAATATATATTGTATAGATATTTTTGATTATTTTTAATAAATTATTTTATTTATTATTAATTTTTAAATTGTTAATAGGGAAACAGGGGGATGGAGCTGCGCGGCGTTTGGGTGAGAGCTAGGGCCCGCATGCCCTAGCTCTTCTGTTTTGTTCTGTATCTTGTTTGTGCGCGGCGCCTAGCTAGTGGTGGGCTCTTGGGGGTGGGGTGTTTGCTTTTATTTAGGGGTGCGCAGGTCGGGTTGGGTTCTCGGCCTTGTCTTGCTTGTGGGCGGAATTTTCTTCTGCATTTTTTGCTGTTAACGGCTTCTCCTTGGCGGGTGTTTTCAGCGTTTTGTGACTGTGGATCTCAATCTCCATCTTTCTCCCTTTTGGTGGAGGGGTGTTGTGCGGTCTATGGAGAATCAGGGTTTTGTTATATCTAAGGTTTCCTCTGGGGACTTGGAGATGGTCGAGCCATTTGGGTCGGTGCATGCCAGTGGTAAGGATCCGATGGGTAAACCCCAGTCTGGAGATGGGGTCTCCTCTTCTAAAGGGGTATTTCGAGTTAAAAAAATAAACGGATGTTTGGAGAGATCCGAGGATCGGCCAGTTTTGGTTATTCAACCTGAACAAGTTGTAGAGGATGTTTAATATTGGTGCAATCATGCCCTTATTTGCAAGTTTTTGGGCCTCCGTCTCTCTTTACCTGTGTTGGATTCTTGGGCACGTCGAGTTTGGAACCCAGAAGGTGATATGGAGATTATTTTGGCTGCTAATAATTATTTTCTAGTTATCTTTTCAAGCATGTCGGATAGGAATAGGGCTTTTGAAGGGGGGCCCTATTTCTTTAACCAGGTGGGGCTCTTCATTAAGCCTTGGCACATGGGCTTCAACTCTGCCGAAGAGATCCCCTCGCGAGTTCCTGTGTGGGTTCGACTGCCGAGGCTTCCTTTGGAATTCTGGAGGGAAGATATTCTTCACTCAATTTCATTGCTTCTTGGAAAACCGGTGGGGTCAGCTACACAAACTCAAGATCGTAAGGTAAATTCATTTGCTCGTATTTGTGTAGAGGTTGATTTAAATAACCCATTACCAGATTCTATGGAAATTCGCTTGGGGTCCTTTTCTTGGATCCAGCAACTAGATTACGAGACCCTTCCCTTTAGATGCAGAATTTGTCATGAATATGGTCATTTACACCGCAAATGCCCTAGATTTAAACCCTCCCTCTTGGCTTCCTCTAGACCTCCTACGGGGGCCAAGGGGAAGGCTCCTTTGTCTAATGAACTTGTGGATAATGAGGGGTTTACTCAAGTTAAGTCCCGGAACAAAGGTAAGGGAAAAAAGAGAACCTGGTTGGACAAACAAAATGACGGTACTTTTAACAGGTTTGATGTTCTTGAGGATTTGGTACAAGAGGAAGGTATTCCAGTTCAGCTCTCTTCTGGGGCTAAGGGTTTGCATGAGGCTCAGGAGGAGGATGCAAAGAAAGAGGAGCAATTTTTATCCCTGGAGGACCATCTGGTTGTTCAGTCGGCTAAGGATTTTCCTTCCCAAGTTCAAGATATTAGGGACCTTCAGGGGTCACAGGCTACGAAGGACCCTGTGGTGGTGGCTCCTGATCCTCCTGCTCCTAAGGGGGCCTCTGATTTTGTGAAGGGTAACAAAGCTTCTCCTGGTTTAGGATTACAACAGAAATCCTTTAAAAAGGGGCCGCTTGATAAACCGTCAAGGAGTGGAAGGAAGACTGATCAAGAGAAGGTCAAGATTATGGGTGATACTTTGGTTGAGTTTGGGTCTGTGAAACCCATTGATTCCCACTTCTCCCACCCTCATAAATGATTATTTTATCATGGAATGTAAGGGGGTTGAACAATATCCCTAGACAAAAGGCCGTTCACAGACTAATTGAATCTCAGTCTCCTGATGTGGTCTTTATTCAAGAAACTAAGCTCACAGTGGACGGTTTGGATAATTGTGCTCCGCGCATCTGGCCCCAGGGTAATTGGCAGGGGGTGGGTGCTTTGAACAGTTCAGGGGGGTGGCTTGCTTCTGGAACCCGAGGAAATTTTTCCCCATATGGTGGAGTTCTAGTCGGTCGTCCATTTCTCTGGTTGCCTCTAGTTTGGAGACTGGAGAGAGGTGTATGTTTTCTAATATTTATGCTCCTACTGATTTCTCTGGTAAGTCAAATCTTTGGGCTCACATTAGATTCATTCAAGCCTTAGACCCGTTTCTCCCATGGATTATGGCTGGTGATTTTAATGTTGTTACTAGCTTGGATGAAAAACAAGGTGGGTTAGCCAGGCTAGACCCTTCTGCAAGTCTGCTCAGGGATATGATTAGCTCCTTGAATCTCATTGATGTGAAGCCAACCAATGGTGTCTTTACATGGAATAACAGGAGATGTGGTGTTGAGGCCATCTCAGAAAGGCTTGATAGATTTCTGGTTTCGTGCTATTGGATGAACAGTAGGTTGATCACCAGTTCAGAAATTCTTGATTGGAGGGGCTCTGATTACTGGCCTATCAATCTCTCTGTCACTGCTTATGGAGTCACCAAAAATCCTTCCTTCAAATTTCAGTTAATGTGGTTAAGAGATCAGTCTCTGCATGATCTTATGGTGGATTGGTGGTATGAGGGGATGCCTGCCCATGGGACAAACATGTTTACTTTCAGTAAGAGGCTTCAACATGTGAAGTACAGACTTAAGAGATGGAATAAACAATGTTTTGGGAACCTTCATGCTCAGAAGTTGGCTGCTCAGGCCAAGCTGGATAACATCACTCGTCAGATTCGGGACCAAGGGTTAACCTCGGATCTAAGTAAAGCTGAGTCCTTGGCTCTCAAGGGATTAGAAGAGTGGGAGCTTCGGGAGGAGATCTTCTGGAAGCAGAAATCTCGTATTGATTTGCTTCAGGAGGGGGATAGGAACACTGCTTTCTTTCACAATTCGGTTAAGGCTCGGAGGCAAGGTTGTGCTATCTCCTCTCTTGTTTCACCTGAAGGGGCTCATCTCTCCTCCAATGCTGATATTTCCAGGGAAGCGGTCAATTATTTTTCAAATCTATTTTCGAGGGAGGATCTTGCTGCTGGAGCTGAGGAGAGGGCCATCTTGAATTGTATTCCCCACTTGGTCTCTGCTGAGATGAATGAAGCTCTCTTATGTCCTATTTCGTTACCTGAGCTAGAGAAAGTGGTGTTTAATATGAAAAAAGGTAAGGCTCCTGGCCCGGATGGGTTTCCAATTGAGTTCTTTCAGGAGTTTTGGGAAATAATAAAGTTTGACCTCCTCGAGGTGGTTCAGGAATCACATAGGAACAAACAGATGCTCAAGTCCATGAATTCTACTTTCTTGGCCCTCATACCTAAGAGGGAGGGGGCTAATCAGTTGGTTCATTTCAGGCCTATTGCATTATGTAATGTTGTGTACAAGATCATCACTAAATTGATTGCGGAGAGACTCAAACCACTCCTCGGTACTCTGATCTCCACTGAGCAGGTTGGCTTTGTTGAAGGAAGAAAATTTTTGGATGGTGTTGTGATAGCAATGGAAGCTATTCACTCTATGGCTCACTCTAAGGAGAGGGCTATGTTCATTAAACTTGACTTGGCTAAAGCTTATGATCGGGTGAGCTGGGAGTTCTTACAAAAAATTCTCTTGACTTTTGGCTTCAATGAGGAGTGGGTTAATTGGGTTCTTAGTTGTGTGACCTCGTCCTCCTTCTCTGTTCTCATTAATGGGGAACCTTCTGAATTGTTTAGTGCTTCCCGGGGTCTCCGGCAGGGGGACCCTTTATCTCCCTATTTATTCATTCTCATGGCGGAGGGCCTAGGAAGATTTATTAAGTCTCAGGTGAGGCAGGGTTTTATCCAAGGTTGGAGCTGGAACAATCATCTTCCATCCTACTCTCATCTTCAGTTTGTGGATGATACTGGGTTGTTGGGCATGGCCAGAATTAGTGAGGCGGTGAACTTCAGGAAAGCCTTAGACATCTATTTGAAGGCTTCAGGTCAGTGTATCAATGATGACAAATCCTCCATTTATTTCTTTAATACCCCTCGGCTTATTCAGAGCAGGATTGCTAGGATCCTTCGATTTCAGATTGGGTCTCTTCCCTTGATGTACCTGGGGATCCCTTTGGCTTTGGGATCTCAGCGTAGAGATTACTGGCAGGGGATTTTGGATAAATTTCGGAGTAAGGTTAGTCATTGCACATATAGATGGTTATCTTCTGCTGGGAGAGTGGTTCTTCTTAAGACTGTGGTGTAGGCCCTTCCCATTTATAGGTGCTGTGTGCAAGCTCCCCCTTCCACCTTTGTGAGGGAATTTGATGCTCTGTCTCGAAAATTTCTTTGGTCTGGTAACCTTCTTTCTTCAAAGTGGAGTTTAGTCAAGTGGGAGTCTGTTTGCCGGCCGAAGCATGCCGGGGGCCTTGGTCTTAGGTCTATGGCTCTTGCTATCACGACCTTGGCTGCCAAGCTTTACTGGAGGTGGTGTAACCATTAGGATCAGGATTGGGCCAAGATTCTTTCCCACAAGTATTTTCCTGGTGTTGATATCCTTGATGTGTCGTGGCTCGATTTGTTGGGTAAAGGTTCTTGTATTTGGGATACCCTTAAGAAGGGAGCTCCGTTGATTAAGGAGGGTCTTTTCTGGATCTGTGGTAGAGGCTCTGATGCTTTGTTTTGGCATGACTCTTGGGATGGCCACCCTCCTATTCTGTATAGCTTCCCTCAGCTTCAGCCTCTTTGCCATATTTTTTCTGAGGCTGGTTGGATAAGGGTGGAGCATTTAAAAACTGTCAAGCGGATTGGTCAGGTGGTGGTGGCTTGTTGGAAGGACCCGCAGGAGTGGCCCATGGGGGGTTCTGATGAGGATCGGGCTACCCTTACTAGAATTTTGGAGGGTAGGCTCTGCAGCTCCCTTAATGAGAGGGACGTGTTGGCTTGGAGTCCTAGTCCAAATGGTAAATTTATTGTGGCCCAAGGCTATGCTATGCTTGACAAGAACTTATATGGTCTCGCAGAGGTGCATTGGTGGAAGAAGGTTTGGGACAACTTTTCTTGGCCCAAATGCAATTTCTTCTTATGGTTGGTTGCTCAGAAGAAGTGCCTCACTCGGGAAAATATTCGTAAATGAGGTTTCCAGGGTCCTTCTATTTGCTTCCTTTGTTCGCACAGTGAGGAATGTACCTCCCACTTGTTCTTTCTCTGCCCTTTTTCTAGAGAGATATGGCATAGATGGTGGGAGGCTTGGCGTCATGGTTGTATACATGCTTCTTCCCTAATTGAATTTTGGGAGAGCTTGGGCAGGCCTCCAGCGAAGACTCCTTTCTTGCAGGTGGCCTAGTCTGTTGGACCTGTTTTTATCCTCTAGAACCTCTGGTTGGAGAGGAACCGTAGAGTCTTTGGTGGCTCCAGTTTGGGGAGTTTGCAGTTGTGGAAGAAGATAATTAGCAGGCTTTAGGAGACTATTTCTGCTAAGTGTGATATGTCTGAAAATATTGATCCTGGTGATCTTGCTATCTTGCATAATTTGAACCTCGAGGATAGTAGAAGGGGAAGCACTATGGGAAGAAGACCCCGTCATGTCAGGCAACGTGTTTGTCGTGATGGGGGTTGGTCGCCTCCACCTGTGGGGGTCCTTAAGATTAATACGGATGGTTGTTCTTGTGGGAATCTTGGTCATGCTGGTGTTGGAGGTATTGGTAGAGGTAATGATGGTGGTGCAGTGTTTTTCTTCTCTATTTACAAAGGTCAACACTCTAATAATCTGATGGAGGCAATTGCTATTTTGATTGCTATTGAGCATGGATGCTCTTTAGGTTGGAGGAGGATCATTTGTGAGTCAGATTCTCAGATTGTGGTGGATATGCTGAACAACCAGAGGTTGGGTGATGTTAGTTGGCAATTAGCCTCTGTGGTCAGACAGATTCTGAGTTTATGCAGTTCCTTGGATTTTGTCTCCTTTTGTCATATCCCTAGGGAATGGAACAAAGTGGCTGATTGTTTGGCGAAGTGGGCTTCTGAGAATGTGGATGGTTGGGATATTAGTGGAAGGGAGGTCTTACCTTCTGAATACCTCGAGACCCTGGAGAGGTTATTAGTGGAAGACATGAATTTGTAAGGTTGTTTTTGGTGCTTCTTGTGGTGGTCTTGCCTTGGTGGGCTTCTTGCTTTTGCCTAGTAATTTTGTTTTGATTGAATAAAATTTTTACCCCTCTTTTTCAAAAAAAATAAAAAAATAAAAATTAAATTGTTAATAAAAATTATTAATTATTATTTAACTATATATCATAAATAAAATATTCTAAAACATATATTTATGGATAAATTGTGTGCAAATTTTTACATCGACGTTTCAGATCATACTCCATGATCCATTTTAAAATTTCCTTCTAAAAATTTGAACATTATAATTGTCTTCAATAATCAAATTTAAAAATTCTAAATAAAAACTTATTTTTATCAAGATTTCTAGTAATAATTAATTTATTTATGATGAGAAATATATGTTAGCTTCAAGATTTTATATAAATCTTTAAATTTTGAACTTTTTTAATTTATAAAATGAATATAATTTTTTGAATATAATGTTTATTTAATTTTTTAAAATAAGATAGAAAATAAAAATATTTAAATTTAATATAAAATATTAGAATCTTCTAAATACAAAAAACAAAATTAAAATATAATATTTTTTTAAAATAAATTTCATTTAAATTTTTATACTCTTCCCTATCATATGTATTTAAATTTGATTATTGAAGACAATTATAATGTTCAAATATTTAGAACAAAATTTTAAATATTTAATGTATAACATTTTATGTAAATCTTTAAATTTTAAACTTTTTTAATATAAAATGAATATAATTTTTTTGAATATAATGTTTGTTTAATTTTTTAAAATAAGATAGAAAATAAAAATGTTTAAATTTAATATAAAATATTAAAATCTTGTAAATACAAAAAACAAAATTAAAATATTCCCTATCTTATGTATTTTACATTAAAATAAATAATTATTTTTAAATTTTTTAATTTTATGATTAAAATAAAAACTTATTTTTATCAAAATTTATAGTAATAATTTATATTAAAGATATGAAAATTTTAATATTTAAATTAATTTAATAGAAACATTTTTTTAAAAATTTAATATTTTCTATACTAAATATTTTATCTATTTTACATTAAAATAAAATTTTAAATTTTTATTAAATTTTATTAATATTTTAAGTATTTTTATAATTTTAAAATTATGATTAAATATTGAAAATTAAAAATAAATAAATAAATATTTAATTAAAAACAAAATTAAAATATAATCTTATTTCATTTAAATTTTATACTCTATAATGAACCCAAGGATAACCTTGAGAAAATCAAGATGCCGTATTTGTCTAACAACCTGACTGGCATATACGGTTGGCACAGCAGGTACGGAGTGGATGCAACATCCATGCCCAGTAGAAATTGTTGCCTCCATAGACACTGCCCTATTATACTGGAGGAACCCCATCGGAATTTCCAGCAGTATGACGTCCGACCTGGTGCCCGGAAATTGCAATGTGTAATCGTGAAACCCCAGTGGAGAAATAAATGTATAAGTCTAAAAATATTGTGAGCAGACCGCGTCCGACACCCAAAGGGGTTTGGATAACGGTAGGGGTGTGTGAGAATTAATCATGCATCTTTCTCTGTTATTCACCGTTTTCCCCTCGACATTAGAAATTGTAGAGGATGTCGAGAATCTGTTTTCAGCGTACCAGAACAGCCAGATGAGCGTAAATTACTTCTTTCAGTTTTCAACAAATCTATTTAAAGAGCAATTTATTGAACGGTCAAACAACTAACAGTAAATTTGCACTTTATTTATATTAAAAAAATTAAATAGTTTATCTTATTTTTATCAATGTACTTATGAATTTGAGCTGTAATGTTCCGGCGAAAGCTTATTCAGATTTTAATTTTTGCTTAGTTTGTTTTTTCTGTGGTAGGTAGTTATAAACGAAGTTAGTGGAGATATAAATTAGAGTTTTCTCATTATATATACTATAAAAATAAAATAAATAAAAACAAATAAAAATAAATAATAATTTATATAATAAATAAAATAACTATTTAACTACAAAATAATTTATATAATAAATAGAATAAATAATAATTTATATAATAAATAAAATAATTATATAATTTATATATACTATAAAAATAATAAAGAATTGAGTCTGCAGGCTATTACATAGAGTTCCACAGTTCCTCAGTCGAAAATACCAGGTACTTTACAGGTTCCTATTATATGGCGTGTTGTACACCTGATGCATCTTTAACTGATGTGAGAAAGGTAATGTAGGAAACATTCATGAGCCTTGGAGCCTTCACATGCAAAGCATATCTTTGGTACTTGATGTCCTGAGGTATATAACTAATGTTGTAGAGGAAGTGTTGTTTTTAGGGATGAATTAGAGAGGGAGTAAAAGAAGTAGAGAGGGAAGGATAGAGAGAGGGAGGGTGTGAGCGGAGGAGGAATGTGAGAGGGATAAATTAAGAAGGATAGAAATAGGGAGGGAGAGAGAATTGGCATGAGAAAGAAGTAGAGAAGGAAAGAGAGAGCCAAAGAGTGAGGAGAGAGAGGGAGGGAGGAGAGAGTAGAGAGGGATAAGCAGGAATATAGAGAATTAGAGGGGGAAGGAGAGAGAGAGGAGTGGGAGTGGAATAAGTGAGAGAGGGAGAGAAGTAGAGAGGGAAGGAGAGAGTGAGAAATAGGTGGGATGGAGGGAGGGATAGGTTGAGAGGGATGTGATATAGAGAGAAATAGAGAGGGAAGGAGAGAGCAAGAGGGAGAGAGAAGGGGGGAGGGAGAGAGAGGTAGAGAGGGTAAAGAAGTAGAGAGTGAAGGATAGAGAAAGAGAGAGAGAGAGAGGAGGGAAAATAAGTAGAGAGGGAAGGATAGAGAAAAGAGAGAGAGAGGAGAATTAAAAGGAGACAGAGAGGGGGAGGTATGAGAGAGAGGGATAAGTGAGATAGAGATAGGGAGGTAGAGAGAGGTGGGATAGAAAGAAGTAGAGAAGGAAAGGGAGAGGGAGGGATGGAGAGAGCGAGGGAGAGGTAGAGAGGGATAGGGGAGATATAGAAAATTAGAGGGGGAAGGAGAGAGAAAGAGAGAGAATTAGGGAGCGAGGGAGGGAGGAATAGGTAGATAGGGATATGTGATATAGAGATAAATAGAGAGGGAAGGAGAGAGCAAGAGGGAGAGAGAAGGGGGGAGAGACAGACAAAGAGGTAAAAAGTGATAGGTGAGATAGACCACTGTTTTCTTCATGCCATCCACTGCTTTTCACGACCGTAAATAATGTGGGCTCAGCGTATCGACATAAATATTGCACCTCATTGGGGTGCAAGTGCTAGTATTTAGTACTTCACAATCCTAATTAACCTCTGGATTGCACTCCTATCTGACAGATTCAACGGCGAAAAAGCTGAATAAGAAAGATGTAATGCTTAAATCAGAAGAAACTCTCTGAGTCAAGACCTTACTGGCTAATTAAACTGGAATTTAACATTTTCCACTCAGTACGAAGCTTTCAATGTATTACAAGTACACAGAAATGAAGCGCACTCTTTCTCGGTACGTGTGCGTACAGATGAGATTGAACTTATATCTGTCCAAACATAAATTTGGGCACAATTGGATTCGTGCCACTGACCACCTGGTAATGAAACGGACAATTTTTGCCCACGCACGCTTGCGGCCACAGTGCCATTTCTCTTTATTCTTCCTACAATTTAGGTTGATTACAGCTTATGATCGCCCAGTGATCAGTATCTGTAAACCTCGGAATTGCATGTTCTCTTTAATTGGAAAGAAAACAAAATATGACAGACTTTAAAGATTGACACTTGGGGAAGATCGCTCAAGATTCTTACAATTACTTCCCAACTATAGAAGGACGAGGTGGGGACCACGCTATTTAAGCCGACTGAGTTCAGGTATTACCAGACACGGAAACAGAGCGCAGCCGTTTTAGTTTTACGTTTCAGGAAAACTTTAAATGGACCCATCGTGAAAATGGATGCGCCGACGCTCCAAATTAAATGGCCGCTCAAAAGAAAAAAGTCTGCACGTATATATAGGTTTCAAAAAAAGAAAATCAGGATCAAATTCAATTCTTTTTCGGTTTTTCACTTCATATTGTTTGGAGGAGAAGCCAACCACTACTGGGCTACGGTGAAATCCCCTTGTAATTTCCCCGGGTGAGAAGAGTTCATTATTACTTTTCAACAATGGAAAATCCTTGTATTTTCGGGGGTGCCAGAGTGCAAAGGCTTGTATATGAGGAATTACAAAGGCGGGAAGAAGCGTCAGTGCTGTTTCGGGTAAGTTTGCTTCTCTTGGGCATAGTGGTAATGGTATGAGCTGTATGCTTGAGGGATCCCTACTGTATTTGGGTAGAGTTACGAATGGAGATATAACATTTTGATTTTAGCTTGTGGAATGCTGAGAATGATGTTGCAAATGTGATCGGGCAACAGCGAGTGCTGTGTTTTCAGGTTTTTCTTTGCCAATTTCTGTAGGCTGTGATTCTCAGGGTATTGGGCAAATAAGATTTTCAGAGTTTATTAGGTCTAAAGTTTTTGTCTTGAGTGGTTCAGATATGATAGATATTGATTTTGAAAAAATATAGAAATATTGGTTTAGATATTGTTCTGAGGGGAATTGAATGCATTAATGACCCTCAGATGAGTACATGCAAATGCCAATACTAAATTGGAATTGGTTGTATTTAGTATGTTGTATCAGTTTAAATAGTGTATTCTAAGTTTTTATTTGTTTAGATGGCTTATCTTAAATCACAATAATAGGTGGTTCTTACTAATAAGATTAATGTGATTTCAAATGAATTATCTAAGAAGTCAAAGCTTAGAGTATGATGTTTATGTCCTGTCTTTTATGATCTAATATTGCAACTTATACTTTTGATATGCCTCTTCTCTGTTTTAAGTCCCTCCCAGTACTTAAATGTCCATTTTTGAAAAGATGAAAATGGAAAACAAATATTGATATTTTATTCATTGAAGAGTTTCTGGCTGCAAATTGTGTGAGATTTTTTCATGAACATTTTCTTATGTTGATAATAGATTATGGAGTGTAATCTAAAACTTGATTAAAAAGCTCTTTCATATTGTTTCCTTATCTTGATGATGGATTTTTCAGTACCATCCAAAACTTGATTAAAAAAACTTGCACAACATATCCTCATTCTGATGATGG
>VDFB02000015.1:150206478-150352441 GCA_007258455.2 Sequoia sempervirens
TTGCAGCACCTTATTACAAGGGTTTGGTGAGTTGTAACATTTCATGTTGTTGATTCATCATTTCTTCCATTATTTAATTTCAAATCAAGGTTTAATTACCAACAAGGTGTTTGACCAAGGAAAACCCCCATATACTAACAATCAACAAGTTTTTCCTCTCTTTCTTGTTTGTGCTTGAAGATTTAGGTTGAAGACTTGAAGATCATTTGAAGTGAAAAGTTTTAAGGTTTCAAATTTTCATTGCAAATTTGTCATCTTCACAGAAACTCACCTATAGGCCAAATCCAAAAGTTTCAGAACCTAAGATCTAAGAAGAAGGAAGTGAAAATATTAAGCCTCATGATCACTTTCAAAGATTTTACAAATTTAGATTGGGGCTAAGTCCCCACCTAGGGAATCTTAGTCCTCGAAGTGGAATTTTGTAGAGATTCTTCTGGATTCTATTCTGACATCCAAAGATTTTGCATTTCCCCTAAGAAAGAGCAACATGACTAAGACAATAGTAAGGGAATCTTAGTCCTCCCTGGAACTTTTTGACACCATTTTTGCATTTCCATCTAATCCTCATCTCATTTCCAAACTTCCCAGGTACACATACCCTAACTTGGTGTTTAATTTCATCATTTGCATTCATTATATGGCTTGCATTAAGAAGTTTTGTGAATTGAATGTTAAAGTGTCTTTTCCAAGATTTTGCTTGGTGATGAACCCCTTAAAGTTGAAAGAACCCCCTCCTAGGTCTTCCTTGTTGATAATTGACTCACCTTTAAGGTTGTTAGTCAATCCAATTAGGATTACTAGGACATCCTTGAATGATAATTGGAGAATAGTGGTAAAACAACATCTCTCATTTTTCATATTATTCATATAGTCATTAAACTATTTGTATCTTTTATTATAGAATTGTCATTTCAAAAAGATATCACATTTTGCATTTTTTTCAATATTTATCAAAATTTAAGTTGTTGTGCAAGTAGGAATACCAAAAAGGAGGTTTGACTAAGGAAAAATCCTACACAGCCAAACCAACAAAAAATACTTTGTGTGTAGGTTCTCCATCAAACAAGGATAAGTGCAATCTAGTTCTACTTTTCCACACTCATCTTTTTTATTTACCTATTTTTTAATAGTTAGATTATGTTATTATTTTAAGTGTGTAAAAAATTCTTATATTGTTCAAACTTTTGATTTTTTTGTTGTGTGTAGAATTGTGTCTTAGATGTTTTATGTTTTTCATGTGACCCCTTTGTTGGATAATAGAGTGTCATGATGATATTTATGCTAAGCATTGATGTTAGAGGTCCAAGCTATCTATGAGTCATAGAATCATCCATAAAATATATACTTTCTATTATTATTATATTTAAATTGTAATCATTAGTATGTGCAAACATATATTTTCACCAGTTTGTTATAGTTGGATATCTTTCATTATAATACAATATTTTACATTCTCATTTCCAATTATAAGAATTAAAAAAAAACAAAAGTTAATCAAAATAGATTTTATAAGATTATTGATTCATCTACATGTGTTATGTATAGATTTATCTTTAAGGTCTCATATACTTTTGGTAGGTCAAAATTTTCATATAACACATTTTGGTGAACCCAAAGTTCTTACACTACAACCTTTTCTCACTAAACATAAAAAAATTACATAGATTTTTTCTTGTAATATGTAAAATAGTAATATTATTTGTTGTGTATCCTCTTATGAGTTTTATGACCCAATATCTTTCTTCAAGAGACATAGTAAGAAGAATTATTCATACTTTAAACATGCAACAATAAAACCCTTTTCAACACCTATTCACATGGCTCCTAAATTTTCAAAGGAACAATACATTGTTGTGATACCATAATCACCACCGACAATAACTATTGATCCTAGTTCTCCATCTCACACATCTCCTCTGATGGATTTTGGGATTTGATCATGAGGCTACATTAAAGGTTATTTTCACAAAAATAAACCATCCTGACCAAAACATGCATAACTATCAAAAAAATATAACTGACAACACCCTCATTGAAGTGGTTCCTATCATTGATTCTATTAGAAACATGATTATATAAAAACCCTAATTTATATAGTTTCTTAGAGAATTCACACACATAATTCATCATAATTCCCCATCCTATACTTTTTCCATATATAACACTAAAAATTCACACTCTAATGTCAATGGCACACATATTCCTATGTTGATGTTAGTTCCTACTATACATATGGTGACCACTACACCTATGGCCATGGTAGTCACTCTTATTGTTGGTCTTTATTTTAGTTTATTTGGAAAAGAGTTTGGAACTTCTAAAACTTTAGGTTCCACATCATTTACATCCACTAGACCATAGATATTACCCACCCATAAATATACCACCGAGCCCACTCTTGACCAACTAATGCAAAATGTTGGCCAAGTGTAAAACTAACTTGCCTCTTTGACCAATGCATCATCTTAACCATTGATCACACCCTACTACAAATGTAGTCCTTTTCCATTGGAAATTATTGCTAACCTTTTACTTGTATTCTTTGGGTGCTTAGATTCAAAAATATTGTAGGAAGGGAGACCCTTAGATATATGTTTCTTCTTTCACTACTTTATGTAGTGATTTTCATTCTAGGATGCTTTGTTTGTAAATTTATTCCCTTGGTCATTGAAAGAAACTCTATTAGATTGGTTTTTCTCACTTCCTAATGTAATGGCATGAATTTTCACCCCTTACAAATTCCACATTTACATATGTCCTACCTTAGAGAATTAATCCCAATAATGCAATTCCACATCCTTCATTCACTTCCCATCCACTTGGAAGCTATTTGTTGTGTTAGTGGAGCATATTCTATCAAGGACGCTAGTGCAACATGCAAGTGTCTACATGACATCTTGCCATCTTGATAGGATTCCTACCTCTAGAATCTACAGAGGTGTTACAATTCTCCATTAGTGATGATGCGTAATGTCTCTACTCCCTTGACTGACCTCAAATGACTCATTTCCTCCAATTTCACCCTTCAAGTGAATATCTATTCCATTCTTTCACTCTCTCTTGATCTCATTGATTATTGGCAACTATCTGCACACTTTTCTCACAACATTCTCAAGCTCTACAACCTCCATTGAAGTTGAAAGTTAATATTTTTATTGGTTTACTCTCATCATTATTGTGGTAACATCTATCATTGATAGCTTGTGAGCTCGCTTCTTCTCCCATATGCCTTGAGCACACATGGTTGAAGGTGATATTACTCCATTTAATTTTATCTTCCATTATCATTTTAATATCATAGCATATTATTGTTCAATGTATTTCTTGGTATTTCTATTTCAATATCTTTCTTATCAAATTCCTCTTATCATTGCTATGTAGGCTATCCATGGAGGTGGAAAAACCAAAGCGGGGGACTAACTGTGACACTCCTCTATACACAACCCCAACATTTTCTAATTCTTATGTGTGTAGGTTGTTCATTGAGTAAAGAATTCAAAGATATAAACTTGTGGGTAGGAAGATGGGCTTTCCTCACCCTCCTTTGTCAATTCATAGATTAGATCAAGTTAAAGTATTCTTCTTGTTATACTATCTTTTTGTTCTATTCTATTCTAGTTTTGTTATTGCATTAAATCATACCCATTAGGTTGTTAGTGATTTTCTTTCAATCTATTATTGTACTTTATGCTTTGTGTTTGTACAGATGCTAGCACCCCACTAAGATGCTAGTGCACCATGTTGTCATCCATGTCTCACACTGGAGTCCTCTAGTAGTGAGCTGCCTAAGTTACAGTCTAGATTCTAGAAACTTGCTAACTTGACTTCTTAGAACATCTAGGCTTGTTGAAGAATAGAAACAACCTAGTTGTTCTTACTTTCGGCCTTTAAACCCTAAAATCTCCTAAAAGAATTCCCTTAGCTTCAAGTAGATCAGGGAAGCCTATTGTTGTAGACCCTCTAGTTACTTAGGGTCTTGAGTAGTCAGTCCCCCTAGTCTACATGATGGTGAACCCGACATGAACTATTTTGGTTCCATTTCATAGTGTTGAAGGAATCTTATGTAATGTTCTAGGTGTGTTGTAGGTGTGTATGTTGCAAAGCACCTAGCCTTGTAACCCAACCTATAAACCTTAGTAGTATAGTTAGAAGAGTCCCTAAAAATTGTGAAGAGAACTCTAGAATAAGTCACTGTCTGATTTTTAAATATTTGGGTTCTTCTGAGAAAGTCCATTTTGGTGTATGTAGATGGCTTCTTTCATGCATCTTCCCATCCCATCTATGCATCCTACGAATGGGTCTCCTGCTATAACCTTCACATTGTAGGACTTGCCAATGAATGCTAATAGAGAACCCTCTCCTTTGTACATTCCTACTCATATCAATAGGAATACCATGACTAGTGTTCTCATTGATCCTATGTACTGAGTTAATGTTATTATAGAGGAGATTATGCTAATACACTTTTTACATAAGGATGGGTATGATAAATCTAAGAGCACAATATGTACACACGATGAGCTTTCCATCCCTCCCATTAGATCCATCACCCTTTCTATCCCAATTGTGCCTAGGACTATGAATGCCCTTTTCAATATTATCCCAGAGTTTGACCAATTCAAAGTGAAGCTAAGTATCCCTTGGCTAGTTTCCATGAACGTTGTCCCTTCAATGATCCATAAATGTTTGAATTTCTCTCATGACTCAGGCTTTGTCCATGTTGTGCATGACACTGGGTATAAACCCTTGTCACGAGGAGCTCATTCATTAGATCACTTATTTCCTTCTCCTATTGGTCCACTCCCTCCAAGGATGAACCTATTGTGCACTGAAAGTGACCCACCCTCATTCCCCTTATGCTATCTTGGTTAAGGATTCTTTGATAGCATGGGAACACACTATCTCTTCCTCCTCTCAGAAGGAGAATATGTAGCCTACTCGCACTTAGAAGCCTTCTTTCTCTTCCTCTACAGTTCCACCTACTTCTATCTCTTGCCTTGTTATGGTGCATATGACTTCCACCCCCATGCATCTCTTGGGGAGTTTGATGGTGACTGCTTGGAAGAAGGCCAAGTGTTAGGTGGTTGACCTTCCTATACTTCCCATGGTGCCTCAGCCCATCCTATATGGAAGGAAAAGGGTACCCATGGAGTCACCTCTGTGTCTCGACCTTCATGGCCTCCTACTACTCCTGCCCCTAGGGTAGTGACTGGGAAGAGGCCTACCACTGAGGTACTTGAGTTTTCTTCTCTACCGATTATTGCCCCTATTCCAACATCAGTTCCTCTTGTTTATGTCCAAGAGTCACTCCCTCTGCCAACAATAGTTTTGATGGGAACTTTGATGGAAGAACAAGAGCCTTCTACTCCTCCTCAAGTTGTAGCTTCTAGCTCTTGGAGCTGAAGAAATTTCCCTATACTTGAGTGTAAACATCATAGGAAGGCTCTGGCTGCTACTCTACGAAAGATGGAAGGGGAGCTAACACCTTTTGTTTTGGTGTCTCTTGTTGTGTCCTCTTTTGTGCCTTCCTGCTTTAGTTCCCATCGCCTTGATCTTTCTTCCAACTCCCCCCACGAGCATGGATGACCCTCACCCTAAAAGGGTGAAAGTGTTCATCGCCCTTTCAATTAAGCCTCCTCTCTTGATGTCCCTTCTAGAAACCCCACTTTTTCCTAATCCCATGGATATACCAAAAACCTTGGTGGTGTCGACTACATTTTTTCCCTCTTCTTCTTCGCTTTCCACTTCTTCTGTGGGGATCTCACATCCCCCAATGAAGCCCAATTTAGAGGAAGATCCTGCTTCTAATGGGAGTCAGAAGAAGTGATTACTTTCTTTAGAATGAGGGTTCTGCTTTGGCTTGTGCCTTGCTAGTGACAAAGGTTTCCCAAGCATCCCTCGAGTCTTTCTGTGAGGTTAGTAGTGGATATCAAGTGCCTCCTTCACCCACCCATTTGACACATGGCATTCCTATCAAGTGTATGTTCAACTCAGTCAGATGTTGTCCTAACTCTATTGGTGATTTTTGAAAAATCAATGACGTTTACCTCACAGAAGTTGAGCGAAGAAGACCTCAAGGGACCCTCTTCTTTGGTTCTTGTTGTAGGAGAGTTAGAGGGTACTCCCCTTTCTATCCACCCTTGCAAGCTCATCCACCCTCTCCCTATAATGATCTAGATTGGGAGACTGATGACCTCTTGGTTGATGAGGATTAGGAGGGCACCTCTTCTTTATCTATAGATTATATTTTTGCGTGTGTGTTGTGTTTCCCTTGTGCTTGTTTTATGTGTTCCTAGAGGACTCTTTTCACCCTTGTAGGTGTTTGGATATAGGAGTGTTTTGTCTCATAGACTTCTTCTATTTTTTACATCATTCTTCTTATTGTTATGCCTTGATTTTTGACAATTGAGGACAATGTAAAGTGTTGGGAGCATTTAGGCTTCCCTCCTATGTTGAACCAATTTTATTTTATTTTATTTTATCTTTTCACATGCCCTTCTTCATCATCTGATATAGTAGGGGATTGGTGACAATTCATATATATATCATTATATTATATTTGTCTATTTATATCTAAGGAGTTCTAACCCCTAAAATATCAGATCCCCTTTTCTCTTGATTTATTTTTATATTCTTATATTTCATTATTATATTTCTCTCTTCTTCTCTTGCTTCATGATGTTGTGGTACCTATGTGTTGTCCCCCATGTCTGTGACAACATTTCCACCATTACATCTCGTCATGTATCATAGGGCACAACATCCCTTGTTTCTCTCTCCTTAGGATGTTGTGTACCTTTGTGTTCAACAAGCACCATACTAAGCGGGGATATCCTACTAATTCAATTTTCAAAATGTGTATTCGGTGACCAACGAATCCCTTGTTGAAAATCCCTTATTTTTCAAAAAATTGTATTCTTCAACAAGGACCCTTAGCAAAAAAATTATTTTGAAACAGATTCATAGAGAAAGAGTTTGAAATAATTTTCTTGGAGAAGGGAGTAGATTTTCTAGTGAAGAAGTCTCAAAACTAGCCCTTGTGAGGGGGTATTCTTCCTTTCAAATTACTTGATGAAAGAGATCTTTTAGAAGGATTTCTTGATACTAGAATTATTTATGAAAAATATCATCACCTTTCAAACAAAATGTCCCTTGAGTGGACTCCCTTCTTCCAAAGGGTTCACAAGGGATCCCTTTCAAATCTTCTCCTTCAATTGTTGACTATCTACATGACTATCTATCTATCTGTGTGGATTATTTCTATCTAACATTTTTTTTCTATGGATTAACATGTTACTTTGTAGGACCAAGCACTTGTGAAGCTACTTTTTCAATCAAGCTTGGAGGACCGAGAACCTTGAGATTTCCTTGCAAGAATGAGCACCTATAAGGGCCTATCAAACTCTACAAAGCCTTTCACATCTCACCTCCCTTAAGAATGGGCAACTATGGTTCCTCCGCTGTAGGACCGAGCACCTATAAAGCCTTTTGTTCACATTCCATAGGTTTGAGGGCCTATGACACATTTGTTCAACTCTTCTCAAGATCAAGTACTTGTGGAGCCATCTACTCTTCCTATACATTCTCGTTAGATTGTTGTCTGCTTCCTCAATGGTTCAGGAATAAATTTCTTAGATTTCACTCTACTTTATGATACATTTGTTGACACATATTCTCACTAAATTGGAGGAAAAATGTAGTGGAATGAACTTTCACCCCTTTTAAATTCCACATTTACGTACCTCCTAGCTTAGAGAATTAAGCTTGATAATGCAATTTCATGTCCTTCATTCACATCCCATCCACTTGGAAGTTGTCTTTTCTATCAGTGGAGGATATTCTATTAGGGATGCTAGCACGACACATGGATGTTTGCATTGCACATTGTCATCCTGACATGATTCATACCTTTTGGAATTCATAAAGGCATTAAAATTCCCCATTGGTGATGAAGCGTAACATCTCTAGTCCCTTGATCGACCTCAAATGACTCTTTTTTCTCCAATTTCACCCTTCAAATGAATTTCTTCCATTCTTTCACTCTATCTTGATCTAATTCATTATTGGAATCTATCTTCACACTTTTCTCATTGCATTCTCAAGCTCCACAACCTCCATTGAAGCTACAAATTAGTATTTTGGCTTGTTTACTCTCTTCGTTGTTGCGACAATGTCAATCTTTGACATCTTGTGAACTCACTCCTTCACCCATTTTCCTTGAGTGCACGTGGTTGAAGGTTATATTACTCCATTTCCTTTTCTCTTGCATTATAATTTTAATATCCTAGCATATTGTTGTTCAATGTATTTCTTGATATTTTTATTTCAATATCTTTCTTTATAAAATTTCTCCTATCATTGCTATATTGGTTGTCTATGGAGGTGGAAACACCAAAGTGGGGTACTAACTGAGGTAGTCCTTTATAAACATCCCCAACATTTTCTTGTTCTTGTGTGTGTGGGTTGTTCATTAAGTGAAGACCTTGAAGATATCAACACATCTATAGGAAGGTGTTCTTTCCTCACCCTCCTTTGTCAACTAGTATATTAGATCAAGTTAAATTATTCTTCTTATTATGCTATCGTTTTGTTATGTTCTATTTTTTTATTGCATTAAATCATACCTATTATGTTTTTAGTGATTTTCTTTTAGTATTTGATTGTCCTTTATGTTTTTTATCTATATGAACACCAGTGCCCCACTGATATGCCAACGTGCCAAGCTATCATCTATGTCCCATGCTATAGTCCTTTGGAAATGAGCTACCTAAGTTGTAGTTTGGACTCTATAAACTTTCACACCTGATTTCATAAAACATCTAGTCTTTTTGAAGGACAACATCAACCTAGTTGTTCTTCCTTTTAGCCTTTAAACTCTAAACTCTTCTGAAACAATTCCCTATGCTTGAGGTTGATTAGGGTAGCCTATTGTTCTAGACCCTCTTGTGACTTGGGGTACTAAGCAGTCAGCCACCCTCCTCTACACCTAATAATTCTATTAGATAAGTTTGAGAAATTTATAATTCCAACACTTTCAAGCAAACATTGGATAACATGTCACTTTTACTAGCCTTGTCCACTACAAGTAAGGACCTATTGAGAAGGTTATTGATTTCATCTTTTAGTATCAATCTCTACTTTCATAAATTTTGTATGTGCTCCCTAATTTTTATGTACCAAGAGAGTTCATAAAAAAATTACAACCAATAGTGCATGATAAAATCTTCTTAATGAAATATTGTATGGGCTAAAGGATGGAGCTATGTGGTGTCTGGGTGAGAGCTAGGGCCCGCGTGCCCTAGCTCTTTTTTTCTGTGTTCTGTTTGTGCGCGGCGCCAAGCTAGTGGTGATCTCTCGGGGGGTGGGGTGTCTGCTATTATTCAGGGGTGCGCAGGTCGGGTTGGGTTCTCGGCCTTTGTATTGCTTGTGGGCAGAATTTTCTTCTATGTTTGTTGCTGTTAACGGCCTCTCCTTGGTGGGTGTGTTCAGCGATTTGAGACTGTGGGTCTCAGTCCCCATCTTTCTCCCTTTTGGTGGAGTGGTGCTTTGCTGTCTATGGAGAATTAGGGTTTTGTTATATCTGAGGTTTCCTTTGGGGACTTGGAGATGGTAGAGCCATCTAGGTTGGTGCATTCTAGTGGTAAGGATCCGATGGGTAAACCCTAGTCTGGAGATGGGGTCTCCTCTTCTAAAGGGGTATTTCGAGTCAAAAAAATAAATGGATGTTTGGAGAGATCCGAGGATCGGCCAGTTTTGGTTATTCAAACTGAACAAGTTGTAGAGGATGTTGAATATTGGTGTAATCATGCCCTTATTTGCAAGTTTTTGGGCCTCCGTCTTTCTTTACCGGTGTTGGATACCTGGGCACGTCAAGTTTGGAACCCGGAAGGTGATATGGAGATTATTTTGGCTGCTAATAATTATTTTCTAGTTATCTTTTCAAGCATGTCGGATAGGAATAGGGCTTTTGAAGGGGGCCCCTATTTCTTTAACCAGGTGGGGCTCTTCATTAAGCCTTGGCACATGGGCTTCAACTCTGCCGAAGAGATCCCCTCGCGGGTTCCTGTGTGGGTCCGATTGCCGAGGCTTCCTTTGGAATTCTGGAGGGAAGATATTCTTCACTCAATTTCATTGCTTCTTGGAAAACCGGTGGGATCGGCTACACAAACTCAAGACCGTAAGGTAATTTCCTTTGCTCGTATTTGTGTAGAAGTTGATTTAAATAACCCATTACCAGATTCTATGGAAATTCGCTTGGGATCATCGTCTTGGATCCAACAACTAGATTACGAGACCCTTCCCTTTAGATGCAGAATTTGTCATGAATACGGTCATTTACATCGCAAATGCCCTAGATTTAAACCCTCCCCCTTGGCATCCTCTGGACCTCCTTCGGGGGTCAAGGGGAAGGCTCCTCTGTCCAATGAACCTGTGGATAATGAGGGGTTTACTCAGGTTAAGTCCCGTAACAAAGGTAAAGGAAAAAAGAGAACCTGGATGGATAGACAAAATGATGGCACTTTTAACAGGTTTGATGTGCTTGAGGACCTGGTTCAAGAGGAAGGTATTCCAGTTGAGCTCTCTTCTGGGGCTAAGGGTTTGCATGAGATTCAGGAGGAAGTTGCTGAGAAAGAGGAGCAGTTTTTATCTCCGGAGGACCATCAGGTTGTTCGTTTGGCGAAGGATGTGCCTACCCAGGGTCAGGATATCAGGGACCTTCAGGGGACACAGGCTACGAAGGATTCTGTGGTGGTGTCTCCTAATCCTCCTGCTCTTAAGGGGGCCTCAGATTTTGTGAAGGGTAACAAAGCTTCTCCTGGTTTAGGGTTACAACAGAAATCCTTTAAAAAGGGGCTACTTGATAAACCGTCAAGGAGTGGAAGGAAGACTGATCAAGAGAAGGTCAAGATTATGGGTGATACTTTGGTTGAGTCTGGGTCTGTGAAACCCATTGATTCCCACTTCTCCCACCCCCATAAATGATTGTTTTATCATGGAATGTAAGGGGGTTGAACAGCATCCCTAGACAAAAGGTTGTTCGTAGATTAATTGAATCTCAGTCTCCTGATGTGGTCTTTATTCAAGAAACTAAGCTTACAGTGGACGGTTTGGATAAGTGTGCTCCGCGTATCTGGCCCCAAGGTAATTGGCAGGGGGTGGGTGCTTTGAACAGTTCAGGGGGGGTGGCTTGCTTCTGGAACCCGAGGAAAGTTTTCCCCATATGGTGGATTTCTAGTCGGTCTTCCATTTCTCTGGTTGCCTCTAGTTTGGAGACTGGAGAGAGGTGTATGTTTTCTAATATTTATGCTCCTACTGATTTCTCTAGTAAGTCTAATCTTTGGGCTCACATTAGATTCATTCGAGCCTTAGACCCGTTTCTCCCATGGATTCTGGCTGGTGATTTTAATGCTGTTACTAGCTTGGATGAAAAACAAGGTGGGTTAGCCAGGCTTGACCCTTCTGCAAGTCTGCTCAGGGATATGATTAGCTCCTTGAATCTCATTGATGTGAAGCCAACCAATGGTGTCTTTACATGGAATAACAGGAGATGTGGTGTTGAGGCCATCTCAGAAAGGCTTGATAGATTTCTAGTTTCGTGCTATTGGATGAACAGTAGGTTGATCACCAGTTCAGAAATTCTTGATTGGAGGGGCTCTGATCACTGGCCTATCAAGCTCTCTATCACTGCTTATGGAGTCACCAAAAATCCTTCCTTCAAATTTCAGTTAATGTGGTTAAGAGATCAGTCTCTGCATGATCTTATGGTGGATTGGTGGTATGAGGGGATGCCTGCCCATGGGACAAACATGTTTACTTTTAGTAAGAGGCTTCAACATGTGAAGTACAGACTTAAGAGATGGAATAAACAATGTTTTGGGAACCTTCATGCTCAGAAGTTGGCAGCTCAGGCCAAGTTGGATATCATCACTCATCAAATTCGGGACCAAGGGTTGACCTCAGATCTAAGTAAAGCTGAGTCCTTGGCTCTCAAGGGATTAGAAGAGTGGGAGCTTCGGGAGGAGATCTTCTGGAAGCAGAAATCTCGTGTTGATTGGCTTCAGGAGGGGGATAGGAACACTGCTTTCTTTCATAATTCGGTTAAGGCTCGGAGGCAGGGTTGTTCTATCTCCTCTCTTGTTTCACCTTAAGGGGCTCATCTCTTCTCCAATTCTGATATTTCCAGGGAAGCGGTCAATTATTTTTCAAACCTATTTTCTAGGGAGGATCTTGCTGCTGGGGCTGAGGAGAGGGCCATCTTGGATTGTATTCCCCACCTGGTCTCTACTGAGATGAATGGAGCTCTCTTATGTCCTATTTTGTTACCTGAGCTGGAGAAAGTGGTGTTTAATATGAAAAAAGGTAAGGCTCCTGGCCTAGATGGGTTTCCAATTGAGTTCTTTCAGGAGTTTTGGGAAATAATAAAGTTTGATCTCCTCGAGGTGGTTTAGGAATCACATAGGAACAAACAGATGCTCAAGTCCATGAATTCTACTTTCTTGGCTCTCATACCTAAGAGGGAGGGGGCTAATCAGTTGGTTCATTTCAGGCCTATTGCATTATGTAATGTTGTGTACAAGATCATCACTAAATTGATTGCGGAGAGACTCAAACCACTCCTCGGTACTCTGATCTCCACTGAGCAGGGTGGTTTTGTTGAAGGAAGACAAATTTTGGATGGTGTTGTGATAGCAATGGAAGCTATTCATTCTATGGCCCATTCTAAGGAGAGGGCTATGTTCATTAAACTTGACATGGCTAAAGCTTATGATCGGGTGAGCTGGGAGTTCTTGCAAAAAATTCTCTTGACTTTTGGCTTCAATGAGGAGTGGGTTAATTGGGTTCTTAGTTGTGTGACCTCGTCCTCCTTCTCTGTTCTCATTAATGGGGAACCTTCTGACTTATTTAGTGCTTCTCGGGGTCTCCGAAGGGGGACCCTTTATCTCCCTATTTATTCATTCTCATGGCGGAGGGCCTTGGAAGATTTATTAAGTCTCAGGTGAGGCAGGGTTTTATCCAAGGTTGGAGCTGGAACAATCATCTTCCATCCTACTCTCATCTTCAGTTTGTGGATGATACTGGGTTGTTGGGCATGGCTAGAATTAGTGAGGCGGTGAACTTCAGGAAAGCCTTAGACATCTATTTGAAGGCTTCAGGCCAATGTATCAATGATGACAAATCCTCCATTTATTTCTTTAATACCCCTCGGCTTATTCAGAGCAGGATTGCTAGGATACTTCGATTTCAGATTGGGTCTCTTCCCTTGATGTACCTGGGGATTCCTTTGGCTTTGGGATCTCAGTGTAGAGATTATTGGCAGGGGATTTTGGATAAGTTTCAGAGTAAAGTTAGTCATTGGACTCACAGATGGTTATCTTCTGCTGGGAGAGTGGTTCTTCTTAAGACTGTGGTGCAGGCCCTTCCCATTTATAGGTGTTGTGTGCAAGCTCCCCCTTCCACCTTTGTGAGGGAATTTGATGCTCTGTCTCAGAAATTTCTTTGGTCGGGTAACCTTCTTTCTTCAAAGTGGAGTTTAGTCAAGTGGGAGTCTGTTTGCCGGCTGAAGCATGCCGGGGGCCTTGGTCTTAGGTCTATGGCTCTTGCAATCACGGCCTTGGCTTCCAAGCTTTACTAGAGGTGGTGTAACCATCAGGATCAGGATTGGGCCAAGATTCTTTCCCACAAATACCTTCCTGGAGTTGATAGCCTTGATGTGCCGCGGCTCGATTTGTTGGGTAAAGGTTCTTGTATTTGGGATACCCTTAAGAAGGGAGCTCAGTTGATTAAGGAGGGTCTTTTCTGGATCTGTGGTAGAGGCTCTGATGCTTTGTTTTGGCATGACTCGTGGGATGGCCACCCTCCTATTCTTTATAGCTTCCCTCAGCTTCAGCCTCTTTGCCATATTTTTTCTGAGGCTGGTTGGATAAGGGTGGAGCATTTTAAAACTGTCAAGCGGATTGGTCAGGTGGTGGTGGCTTGTTGGAAGGACCCGCAGGAGTGGCCCATGGGGGGTTCTGATGAGGATCGGGTTGCCCTTGCTAGAATTTTGGAGGGTAGGCTCTGCAGCTCCCTTAATGAGAGGGACGTGTTGGCCTGGAGTCCTAGTCCAAATGGTAAATTTACTGTGGCCCAAGGCTATGCTATGCTTGACAAGAACTTATATGGTCCCGCAGAGGTGCATTGGTGGAAGAAGGTTTGGGACAACTTTTCTTGGCCCAAATGCAATTTCTTCTTATGGTTGGTTGCTCAAAAGAAGTGCCTCACTTGGGAAAATCTCGGTAAACGAGGTTTCCAGGGTCCTTCTATTTGCTTCCTTTGTTCGCACAGTGAGGAATGTACCTCCCACTTGTTCTTTCTCTGCCCTTTTTCTAGAGAGATATGGCATAGATGGTGGGAGGCTTGGCGTCATGGTTGTATACATGCTTCTTCCCTAATTGAATTTTGGGAGAGCTTGGGTAGGCCTCCAGCGAAGACTCCTTTCTTGAAGGTGGCCTGGTCTGTTGGGCCTGTTTTCATCCTCTGGAACCTCTGGTTGGAGAGGAACCGTAGAGTCTTTAGTGGCTCCAGTTTGGGGAGTTTGTAGTTGTGGAAGAAGATAATTAGCAGGCTTTAGGAGACTATTTCTGCTAAGTGTGATATGTCTGAAAATATTGATCCTGGTGATCTTGCTATCTTGCATAATTTGAACCTCGAGGATAGTAGAAGGGGAAGCACTATGGGAAGAAGACCCCGTCATGTCAGGCAACGTGTTTGTCGTGATGGGGGTTGGTCGCCTCCACCTGTGGGGGTCCTTAAGATTAATACGGATGGTTGTTCTTGTGGGAATCTTGGTCATGCTGGTGTTGGAGGTATTGGTAGAGGTAATGATGGTGGTGCAGTGTTTTTCTTCTCTATTTACAAAGGTCAACACTCTAATAATCTGATGGAGGCAATTGCTATTTTGATTGCTATTGAGCATGGATGCTCTTTAGGTTGGAGGAGGATCATTTGTGAGTCAGATTCTCAGATTGTGGTGGATATGCTGAACAACCAGAGGTTGGGTGATGTTAGTTGGCAATTAGCCTCTGTGGTCAGACAGATTCTGAGTTTATGCAGTTCCTTGGATTTTGTCTCCTTTTGTCATATCCCTAGGGAATGGAACAAAGTGGCTGATTGTTTGGCGAAGTGGGCTTCTGAGAATGTGGATGGTTGGGATATTAGTGGAAGGGAGGTCTTACCTTCTGAATACCTCGAGACCCTGGAGAGGTTATTAGTGGAAGACATGAATTTGTAAGGTTGTTTTTGGTGCTTCTTGTGGTGGTCTTGCCTTGGTGGGCTTCTTGCTTTTGCCTAGTAATTTTGTTTTGATTGAATAAAATTTTTACCCCTCTTTTTCAAAAAAAATAAAAAAATAAAAATTAAATTGTTAATAAAAATTATTAATTATTATTTAACTATATATCATAAATAAAATATTCTAAAACATATATTTATGGATAAATTGTGTGCAAATTTTTACATCGACGTTTCAGATCATACTCCATGATCCATTTTAAAATTTCCTTCTAAAAATTTGAACATTATAATTGTCTTCAATAATCAAATTTAAAAATTCTAAATAAAAACTTATTTTTATCAAGATTTCTAGTAATAATTAATTTATTTATGATGAGAAATATATGTTAGCTTCAAGATTTTATATAAATCTTTAAATTTTGAACTTTTTTAATTTATAAAATGAATATAATTTTTTGAATATAATGTTTATTTAATTTTTTAAAATAAGATAGAAAATAAAAATATTTAAATTTAATATAAAATATTAGAATCTTCTAAATACAAAAAACAAAATTAAAATATAATATTTTTTTAAAATAAATTTCATTTTAATTTTTATACTCTTCCCTATCATATGTATTTAAATTTGATTATTGAAGACAATTATAATTTTCAAATATTTATAACAAAATTTTAAATATTTAATGTATAACATTTTATGTAAATCTTTAAATTTTAAACTTTTTAAATATAAAATAAATATAATTTTTTTGAATATAATGTTTGTTTAATTTTTTAAAATAAGATAGAAAATAAAAATGTTTAAATTTAATATAAAATATTAAAATCTTGTAAATACAAAAAACAAAATTAAAATATAATCTTATTTTTTAAATAAATTTCATTTAAATTTTATACTCTTCCCTATCTTATGTATTTTACATTAAAATAAATAATTATTTTTTAATTTTTTAATTTTATGATTAAAATTAAAAAATATTTTATCAAAATTTATAGTAATAATTTATATTAAAGATATGAAAATTTTAATATTTAAATTAATTTAATAGAAACATTTTTTTAAAAATTTAATATTTTCTATACTAAATATTTTATCTATTTTACATTAAAATAAAATTTTAAATTTTTACTAAATTTTATTAATATTTTAAGTATTTTTATAATTTTAAAATTATGATTAAATATTGAAAATTAAAAATAAATAAATAAATATTTAATTAAAAACAAAATTAAAATATAATCTTATTTCATTTAAATTTTATACTCTATAATGAACCCAAGGATAACCTTGAGAAAATCAAGATGCCGTATTTGTCTAACAACCTGACTGGCATATACGGTTGGCACAGCAGGTACGGAGTGGATGCAACATCCATGCCCAGTAGAAATTGTTGCCTCCATAGACACTGCCCTATTATACTGGAGGAACCCCATCGGAATTTCCAGCAGTATGACGTCCGACCTGGTGCCCGGAAATTGCAATGTGTAATCGTGAAACCCCAGTGGAGAAATAAATGTATAAGTCTAAAAATATTGTGAGCAAACCGCGTGTCCGACACCTAAAGGGGTTTGGATAACGGTAGGGGGTGTGGATGTGAGAATTAATCACGCATCTTTCTCTGTTATTCACCGTTTTTCCCCGACATTAGAAATTGTAGAGGATGTCGAGAATCTGTTTGCGGCTTTTCAGTTTTCAACAGCTCTATTTAAAGAGCAATTTATTGAACGGTCAAACAACTAACAGTAAATTTGCACTTTATTTATATTAAAAAAAAATAATAATTTATCTTATTTTTATCAATGTTCTGGGGAAAACTTATTCAGATTTTAATTTTCGCTTAATTTGTTTTTTTTGTGGTAGGTAGTTATAAACGAAGTTAGTGGAGATATAAATTAGAGTTTTCTCATTATATATATTATAAAAATAATAAATAAAAATAAATAATAATTTATATAATAAATAAAATAAAAATGATTATGTAAATAAAATAAAAATAATAATATAATAAATTTTTAATAAAAATAAAATTTATATAATAAATAAAATAACTATTTAACTATAAGATAATTTATATATACTATAAAAATAATTAGTCTATAGGCTATTACATGGGGGATTCCACCCGGATTTCCTCCAGCGTCGAAAAGCCACCAGGTACCCCACCAGGTTCTATTATATGGCGTGTTGTACACCCCTGTTCATCTTTGTGATGTGAAAGGTAATGTAGGAAACATTCATCGAGCCTTGGAGCCTTCACATGCAAGCATATGCTGGGCGCGATAATCACCAAGGTATATAACTAATGTTGTAGAGGAAGTGTTGTTTTTGGAATGAATTAGAGAGGGTAAAGAAGTAGAGAGGGAAGGATAGAGAGAGAGAGGAGGGTGAAGGGACAGAGGGACGCAGAGAGGGATAAGTGAGATAGAAATAGGGAGGGAGAGAGAGGTGGCATAGAAAGAAGTAGAGAAGGAAAGAGAGAGCCAAAGAGAGTGAGAGAGAGAGGGGAGGGAGGGAGAAGTAGAGAGGGATAGCGGAGATATAGAGAATTAGAGGGGGAAGGAGAGAGAGGTAGAGTGGAATAAGTGAGAGAGGGAGAGAAGTAGAGAGGGAAGGAGAGAGTGAGAAATAGGTGGGATGGAGGGAGGGATAGGTTGAGAGGGATGTGATATAGAGAGAAATAGAGAGGGAAGGAGAGAGCAAGAGGGAGAGAGAAGGGGGGAGGGAGAGAGAGGTAGAGAGGGTAAAGAAGTAGAGAGTGAAGGATAGAGAAAGAGAGAGAGAGAGAGGAGGGAAAATAAGTAGAGAGGGAAGGATAGAGAAAGAGAGAGAGAGGAGGGTAAAGGGACAGAGGGAGGTAGAGAGGGATAAGTGAGATAGAGATAGGGAGGTAGAGAGAGGTGGGATAGAAAGAAGTAGAGAAGGAAAGGGAGAGGGAGGGATGGAGAGAGCGAGGGAGAGGTAGAGAGGGATAGGGGAGATATAGAAAATTAGAGGGGGAAGGAGAGAGAAAGAGAGAGAATTAGGGAGCGAGGGAGGGAGGAATAGGTAGATAGGGATATGTGATATAGAGATAAATAGAGAGGGAAGGAGAGAGCAAGAGGGAGAGAGAAGGGGGGAGAGACAGACAAAGAGGTAAAAAGTGATAGGTGAGATAGACCACTGTTTTCTTCATGCCATCCACTGCTTTTCACGACCGTAAATAATGTGGGCTCAGCGTATCGACATAAATATTGCACCTCATTGGGGTGCAAGTGCTAGTATTTAGTACTTCACAATCCTAATTAACCTCTGGATTGCACTCCTATCTGACAGATTCAACGGCGAAAAAGCTGAATAAGAAAGATGTAATGCTTAAATCAGAAGAAACTCTCTGAGTCAAGACCTTACTGGCTAATTAAACTGGAATTTAACATTTTCCACTCAGTACGAAGCTTTCAATGTATTACAAGTACACAGAAATGAAGCGCACTCTTTCTCGGTACGTGTGCGTACAGATGAGATTGAACTTATATCTGTCCAAACATAAATTTGGGCACAATTGGATTCGTGCCACTGACCACCTGGTAATGAAACGGACAATTTTTGCCCACGCACGCTTGCGGCCACAGTGCCATTTCTCTTTATTCTTCCTACAATTTAGGTTGATTACAGCTTATGATCGCCCAGTGATCAGTATCTGTAAACCTCGGAATTGCATGTTCTCTTTAATTGGAAAGAAAACAAAATATGACAGACTTTAAAGATTGACACTTGGGGAAGATCGCTCAAGATTCTTACAATTACTTCCCAACTATAGAAGGACGAGGTGGGGACCACGCTATTTAAGCCGACTGAGTTCAGGTATTACCAGACACGGAAACAGAGCGCAGCCGTTTTAGTTTTACGTTTCAGGAAAACTTTAAATGGACCCATCGTGAAAATGGATGCGCCGACGCTCCAAATTAAATGGCCGCTCAAAAGAAAAAAGTCTGCACGTATATATAGGTTTCAAAAAAAGAAAATCAGGATCAAATTCAATTCTTTTTCGGTTTTTCACTTCATATTGTTTGGAGGAGAAGCCAACCACTACTGGGCTACGGTGAAATCCCCTTGTAATTTCCCCGGGTGAGAAGAGTTCATTATTACTTTTCAACAATGGAAAATCCTTGTATTTTCGGGGGTGCCAGAGTGCAAAGGCTTGTATATGAGGAATTACAAAGGCGGGAAGAAGCGTCAGTGCTGTTTCGGGTAAGTTTGCTTCTCTTGGGCATAGTGGTAATGGTATGAGCTGTATGCTTGAGGGATCCCTACTGTATTTGGGTAGAGTTACGAATGGAGATATAACATTTTGATTTTAGCTTGTGGAATGCTGAGAATGATGTTGCAAATGTGATCGGGCAACAGCGAGTGCTGTGTTTTCAGGTTTTTCTTTGCCAATTTCTGTAGGCTGTGATTCTCAGGGTATTGGGCAAATAAGATTTTCAGAGTTTATTAGGTCTAAAGTTTTTGTCTTGAGTGGTTCAGATATGATAGATATTGATTTTGAAAAAATATAGAAATATTGGTTTAGATATTGTTCTGAGGGGAATTGAATGCATTAATGACCCTCAGATGAGTACATGCAAATGCCAATACTAAATTGGAATTGGTTGTATTTAGTATGTTGTATCAGTTTAAATAGTGTATTCTAAGTTTTTATTTGTTTAGATGGCTTATCTTAAATCACAATAATAGGTGGTTCTTACTAATAAGATTAATGTGATTTCAAATGAATTATCTAAGAAGTCAAAGCTTAGAGTATGATGTTTATGTCCTGTCTTTTATGATCTAATATTGCAACTTATACTTTTGATATGCCTCTTCTCTGTTTTAAGTCCCTCCCAGTACTTAAATGTCCATTTTTGAAAAGATGAAAATGGAAAACAAATATTGATATTTTATTCATTGAAGAGTTTCTGGCTGCAAATTGTGTGAGATTTTTTCATGAACATTTTCTTATGTTGATAATAGATTATGGAGTGTAATCTAAAACTTGATTAAAAAGCTCTTTCATATTGTTTCCTTATCTTGATGATGGATTTTTCAGTACCATCCAAAACTTGATTAAAAAAACTTGCACAACATATCCTCATTCTGATGATGGATTCTGGTACGCCATCCAAAACTTGATTAGAAACCTCTCACAATGAATATTCACTTCAATGATCCTCCCAGAGTGGCATCAAAAGAAAAAGTTCTCCCATTTTCTGCCCACAATATCATATCTTTGGTTGATATAATCATTTTAAAATTACTTTGATTAAGACCATTCAAGTTGCATTTTGGTATAATAAATGTTGCATTAATACAGAAGATAGCTGAAGTTTATACTTGTTTGAGTGCAATAACTCATTGGGCAGTCCAATTTCCGCACATAATCTCCTCTTTTGTTTTTGTGCATTCAGAGCAGTAATTTAGTGGTATTTTCTCCTAAATTGCAGACTTTATTCTTTGTATTTTGATTTGGCTTAGCTCTACATTAACATGAGACGGGGTTGTTTTTTCTTTTTGGCAGAGACAACCCATAGTGGAGAGGAAACTAATGCATTATTCTAACTTGCAAACAATTCTGTTAGTTGGAGAAGGGAATTTTTCATTTTCTTCAGCATTGGCTACTGCATTTGGATGTGCAAAAAACATGATCGCCTCCTTACTTGACAGCAGAGGTATCAGAAGGAAAAATAAATAAATTATGCTCTATTCTTGCCTTTGTATTCTTTTGTTCCCATTATTTTTTCTCTGTATTTTTTAATGCTGTGAAAGCAGAGAAAGTGTTGAGGGTGTATGATACAGCTCGTAGTTCAATTCGGAACTTGAAAAGGCGTAGGGCATTGCTACTGCATGAAGTCGATGCAACCAGATTGCATCAAATATGGAACTTAAGAGCGAGGAAGTTCGACAGAATTGTTTTCAATCTCCCGCACGCAGGCTATTTTGGCGGTGGGGAATGCAGTAAAGAAGCTATCAAGAAGAACAATGAGTTGATAAGCATGTTTTTCAAAAGTGCTACCAAGCTGTTGAAATTGCAAGGAGAAATCCATGTAACTCACAAGGTGGGGCCGCCCTACAAAAAATGGAATTTAGAAGGAGAAGCAGAAAAGTGTGGGCTATACTTAAAGGAGTCTGTTGATTTCAGAAAAACAGATTATCCTGGTTATATGAATAAAAGAGGAAGTGGAGTTAAGATCAATAGAACCTTCCGTCTGGGAGAGTGCAAAACATACATGTTCTCGGCTGTCTGAGTGGCATGCACCTGCTATGTATGCCATGCCCCTCTACTGTTTTATTAGGCAAAGGCTTGGGTTGATTTGTGCTTTTGTTATCTTAGTCATACAATGGATTACTACAAAAGACTTAGCTTAACCATTTGTTGTAAGACCCCGTTCCTTGTGGTCTTGGTTCATGTCCTATATTTTATGTTTTTTTATGTTAGACGATATATATTAGATATTTTTGTTCCTATACATCAAGTTGCTTATATTTTGATTATTAATTACTAGTGGTTTTGTTATTACGTGTGAAGATGAGTTCTATTCCTTATTTGCGTAAGCATGCAATGATTGGGATGTTTTGTTGTTGGTAATGTCATTATATATATATGAAATGGATTCATCATGTTAGGTGATTTTATATTGTGAGTGTGAGTAATTGTGAATATAAAGGTAATGATTGGTATTCAATATTTGGTTGTAATAGTATTAGTTATAGGTTAAATAGATTATTGATGAGTGGTAATTTTGATATTATATAACACGATCAATTATTACTTGACTCTAAGAGGTAGTATGCAAGTAGGAAGGGTGATGTATATGTTACTTATGTAGAATTAATTCTTTAGTCAATTATTATTAGAAGTTAATATTTTCATATGCTATTTGTTCCAATTACTATTAATTATGAGAAATACTGACACCTTTCTCTCGTTGAGTAAATGGATTAAATTGGCCAATTGTGATGAAGGGGTCACATATCTACTTCCTTGATGTCATTCTTGTGAATTCCTAGTCTTGTCAAGGATACATGTTTCAACCTTATTTTTCAAGGATTGTGCATGTGTGAAAATTTGTTTTATTACAATTTTGAGTCACCTTTCAAATAGGATTTACTTATTGTATGTTTTAAGGAGTCTTTATGTAGTATTAAGTGTATAAAATGTTTCCTAGGTGGTAGGTCATACATCATAACTGTATAAACTACAATTTTTTTTAATAAAACATTTTTAAAAAAATCTATGAATAACAGACATGATGTATATCTCAATCTATACAGTTCACAAAATAGATTTCATTGCTATATAATAGATTTTATTATTTCTAACTAATACATTTTAATTAACAATATAGATTGATATTTATATTTATGTCTTAGGTAGATTGCATTCCGTTGTATGAATCCAAATAATAAAGTTCTTCAGGATACATGAAAAATGCAACGAAAACGGTAGCAATCACAACAGAAAGACCAAACTGTTTACAAAGCTTAACGAAAAGTGAAACGGCAATGACAACAATCACAGCCTCAACAATCTCGATGGTTTCCATCATAAGAATTGATCTTTGCCACCTGCACGAGAGTAACAGCCTTAGCAATCATCACAAACCCCTTGCCCCCCTTTAGAGGGGAACAATGATCACGATTAAAATTAGAAAGTATTGATAATTAGTAATTTTGTTAAAATTAATAAGAAGTTTCTAAATTCATATTAAAAATAAATCTTGTTATATTAAAATATTCTACAAGTTAGAAAATAATTATATTTTATTTTGAAAAGATTTTGAATTAAAATATTTTTACCCATTACAAAAAATTCAACATCTTCTTTATTAACTAGTTTTAAACAGTAACAACATTTTTAGAAAGTAGCATTTGTGTTGTCAAACATAATTTTTTTCTATAAGAAAAAAATTATAATTTTTAAAATATAGATTCACAACATCAATATCTAGGGCAAGGATATTTTTACATTTTTTGTTACATATTGTTTTTTAAACTAATTTATGAAGTCACTATAAGTATAATTTGGACATAGGTATGTGTCGTCAAACATAATTTGTTGTGTATATATTCAAATCTTTTTTTTTCTTTTTGGTGAAACAACAGTCCATCAATACCTAGGGCGAAGGTATTTTATGAATTTTTTTACAACGGTTTACTATTTTTCACCTCTATAGAACAAAGAGCTTGATGTTTGGTGAAAAACCTATGTTCAATAATGCCAATGCCACAAGCATCACATTCATGAATGAAGGGCTTGTGCAAATTTATTAGAACCAAAACTATAATGAAGGGCTTGTGAAAACCTAGTAGAGCCAAAATCTATTTTAAGAGTACTAAAGGATAATATACCAGAGCTACTTTGGGCTAAATGAAGGAGTTCCTTTTAATAATTTTTTTTAATGGCCCAAAAAATTTATGATTCTTATGCGCAAACTTACAATAATACCCTCTCAAGCCTAAAAGTCTTCACATGATATTAAGGGACTTAGGTTGTGGCCACTCTTACATTGTTGCAACTTTCTTGGGGTTAACTTAGACACCAGTTTGTGAATGTTAAATATGGTCCAAGTAAGTTCACTTTTGGAATCTAAAGGCACACTTAGAGTACTTGGATAAATAGACCACTCCTTTAAAATATTGAGGGAAATTTCAACATGGCGAAGATGATTTCGCTAAATTCAGTTGTATTTGAGAATGTTATTAAAAAATACCAATATAAATGTGTGCTTGAGCAATTATCGGAAATTTTATTCATGAGGCTTTGGAAATTACATGAGCATTAGATAAACCAAAGGGCATTACCCAAAATTCATAATATGGCTAGTCATAAGTCCTAAAGGTAGTTTTAGGTATATTATCTTCTTGACTTGAATTTAGTGATACATTGAATGGATATCTAGTTTAGTAAAAATCTACACTTTAAAGCATATCCAAAAAATCACCAATAATAGGGATATAAAATTTATCCTTGACAATTGATTATTGAGTCAATAAAAATCAAGACACATCCCCCATCTTTCTCAAGAAGCATACAATAGGAGAAGATTAAGGATTGGTATTGGGTGAGATGGTTCCCACCTAATGGAGATCTTTAACCATCTAAATTCAATTTCTTTTTTTTTCTCAAAGGGGTATGAATAGGGTTTACTATTTGTAGGATGTGTAATGCCCAAGCTTTCACCCAAGACATTAGTGGTAAAAATATATTCATAAACATTTTTTTTACAATATAAATTCAACATCAACAAGCCACATTGCATGCCTAAACACTTGAGATATTGTGAGAGAATGTGATACTCATGCTATACAATGCAAAATCATAAATCAAAGACTTCAAAAGACTCAATCATGTCATGTGATAAAGTAATAATGACACTTTTATAGGAGGATTTTTTTTCTCTATGACAAAGATAAAAAACTAGTCCACTATCTTATTCTCTTGATAATACAAGGATTAAAATTAGAGAAACACATTAATTTATTCCACAATCCAAGACAGCTTAGTCAACATCCCAAAGGATGTAGAATCAAATTTTAAACACTAAGATTACCCCTTCAAGAGGTAGGTCAATTTGGAGATACAGAGCCTCAATGAATTGAATTGTTAACTAGATATATTCACACAAATGTAAACACTCCAATATAACCTGCATGGAACCCCAAAAGGTAGAAACAAGGTTTGTGAACCAAGATAAGGGAAAATATAGACCAAACAATCCTATAGCATGCTAGAGCCAAAACAAGGCATAACCATCTAAAACCAAGTTACATATAGAAATGGTGCAAACCAAAAATTTATTTGCACCCTAGGTTCAACAAGATGAATTTAAATTTACATAAATTTTAAAGGATTCATTTTATCCAAAATGGTAATATTCATGTTACCAATATAATGTTGTATTATCCATTGATAAAATGGTTGTGCACTAAACTTGTAATATATTGTTATCCCTTAATTATGCATTGAAATTATTAGCTTTTGTTATCCCTTAATTATAGATTAGACACAAGAATAAATGGAAAGTCTTGACTATTATCAAGAATCAAATGCAAAACATAAACTAATAAATCTACTCCACAATCATAACAATATTCATAGTATATCATATAATTCAAAAGCATTAACATCATACATCAAATATAAAAATATAATGTTAATTGCACAACATCATATCATTAATTATATCTACTCATAGCATGAAAATGGTCAACAAAACATAGCTTCAAGATCATAACAACTTCATAAACAAATTAAGCAGGTATACATAGATCATGTAACAAAGATTGCCCAAACATTTTGACTCCCTTGTAAGATAAGAAAATACTTACTCAAATAATGACATACATGTATTACCATGAAATGAACCTCATTCCAAATATGGGTGGTTCTAATTCTACATAATAGGTTCCAATAAAATTGAATTGAGAAAAACAAGATTCATCATTATGCATATTAACTAAAAAAGTGTGTCTCTTTACATAGCTAACAATCATACTCTAATTATGCTCTTAAATATGGTTTAGAGCATAAATTTTCATGCATCGTAAGTAAGAAAAGACATAATCAACAACGAATCTCAATTCATTTGATAACAAAACTCAAGATTGATTCACATAAATATTTTTTTTCAAATAAGATCAAATTCAACCATTCAATACTTGAGAACACACCTATCAATTATGCTATAATGAAATAGTAAATTGATCATAACTTTATGGAAATAAGATTTGGATGAGCAACCACACAATGGAGTTTCAATTAAAAGTATGCAAAACATCCATAAAATAAAATCACTTAAGCACCTTTTCTAAAAGTATGAATAATAACATCTATAGTGCTCAGCAAAATCGCCCACCTACATGTGCATTTTCTACCAAATCAGAAAATATAATAATTATTACAGTTACAAGCTTGAAAATGAAGAATAAAAGGATGGACATAGGCCATGATCAAATACATAATTAATTACAATAATAACATGAAATTACAACCTTTACATAACTCAAGGCATAATACAAGTTGTCAAATATACCAAATCAAGAATGCTTCAAGCTCCCTAGTGATCTTCCAAAAGGGGATCAATGGGAAATTTTACCCACCTCCCAACCATGTTACTATTGTTGAGTGCAATATGTTCCTATGCTATTATAGGAAACCCCCATTCCACAAAGGGAGAAGATCATGGATACACTTATAGCAAGATCAAACTCACCCACAACTAGGTTCTCAAGCAAGCCACCTAATAATCTACACAATGGTTTTACATGCCATCCCAGAGATGGGTTTTACACACCATCTAAATTTATAATAAATAACACTAAGGGGCAACAATCTAATATAATTCAATGCACAACCACACTTCAATACACATATCTCAAGGGTCCAACATATAATCAAGGGGTAATAATATATTAGAAGTTCAATAAACAACCACTCTTGAGCATACACATTTAAAGGGTGTAATACATAACTCAAGGATAAATAATACATTAATAATTTAACATATAACCACACTTGATTACACACACATCAATGGTCCAATACATAAATCACCACTTTGGTACTTAGTCCACCTAACCAAAAGTAGGGGGAAGATATGATCTAATATTTAAGGAGCATTAATACTTTTAATTCGCATAACCTTTTCTTTTACTATTCACAACACCAATCATTATATTTCGATGTATATATCATGAAAAAAGTTACCACTCTAGAACTATATTATAATTCATCTATTAATACGTGACAAATCACCATTTACACCAAATGGTCATAGCATAAAAAATAAGGCATGGCATCATCATCTAATAAATTTACATGTTGTAATTATAATTAAACAATGGTACATAGAAGGGTCATGGCTCATACACTACTCAGGAAAATAGACTAAGGATCTATAAAGAAATGTTATATGGGGCGTTATTGAGATGTTTGATACTTTTGAAATCAAGTGGTTGGACAAAGACCAACAAGTTGTAGCCAATATTATTACTATCATGACATTAAATTTGGATGCCTCATTGACATCATAGATCACTATAGGTATAGTTCAAAATTTCTCATTAGGTTGAGAATGTATGACAATATATATACAATTGATAGGTTTTTGATGATCTGACAAGAAAATCTATGAGTTCATGAATTGTATCCACCATATTGAGAACTAACTCATTAATTGGAAGCCATGGTGGAAGAAGAAGATGAAAAGGAAACTCTTTTTGGCAATGAGATCATCCAAATCATTACTTCTAAGAGGTATTGTGGCTTTTGACATGATGTTGGACAATGTTGATTGTTACAAAACAAGGATCAAGTTTGTTAGTAAAGAAGATGTTGGAGGTGTGAACTTAGGAACTAAATTAGCTGCTAGGATGATTTTCCTAAGCAAGAGGTTGATATTGATAGAGAAAAAATGTTGATTTCATTATTGAGTAAGTATACAAAATTATTTTCCCAATCATATGAGTTGAAGGCTTACAAAGAGGACTTGTTCCAACAAAACATTCCCTAGGATCTTGGTACAAATTATTTAGAGAAAAATAATGACCCATTAACTCCACATTATCCCCTCAAGTAAAAACAAAGCTTATGAAGCTAACAAAGGGTGGAATTATCAAATTAATTAAGCATTTAAAGTGGGTATCTAACCTTGTTCCAATAAGGAATAAAAATGGAGACATTGAAGGCTTTGTGTGATTTCTTAAAATTTGAATATCAAGTCCCTTTAGGACAATTATCCACTACCTAGTATAGATCATTTGTTGAAAAAGGTGACAATGTCAAATTTAATGTCAATGATGTATATGTTTTCTTGATACAATCAATTCATGGTCAAGGATTCTAAGCAACTAAAGGTATCCTTGACAACTTTATGGGGTATGCTTATTTATGTTAGGATGTCATTTGGACTCCAAAATTTAGGTTCAAAGGGCAATGGATGTTACCTTTGTTGGTCTCATTAATGAAATAATGGTGGTCTACCAAGATGAATTGATTGCACACTCCAAGGATAGATCAAATTGCAAAAACTTGGAGTTAATATTATAAAGATTTTTAAAGTATGAGATTTCTTTTAATCCTACAAAATGCATATATGGTGTGGAAGAAGATAATCTCCTTGGACATATTATGTACATGGAAGGGGTGAGGATAGATTTGGAACAAGTTAAAATAATTGACCTCATCCATCAACCAAAAATAGTAAAGGCAATATAGTCATTCTTTAGGTACATCAACTTTATTACGAGATTTATTCCTAAGACTTTACCAAGAAGACAAAGACCATCTACAAAGTACTCAAGAAAGAGAAATAAACTGATTGAGACAAGGAATTGACTGACTTCTTCATGGAAATTAAAGATGCACTCAAGAAGGCATTGGTATCAGCAAGTCCTGACTATTCGTGCAACCTTTTCAATTCTTTCTTTTGCTCTCTTTTATACCATTGATGTTTTTTAGTTCAAAATAATGATGATGGATATGAGCAGTTGATTGCTTTCCTCAACAAATAATTGAGAAATGTTGAATTAAAATACTACATCATGGAGAAGCATGTGTATTCTCTTGTTAAGATAGTTAAATTTTTTAGATCCTATTTTATAAGACCCAAATCACTCCATATGTGCTACATACTATTGTAACCTAGGATATCTTTGTTCATTAAGAGGCATTAGGAAAAAGGTGTAGATGTACCAATAATATCTAAGAATATAAGATGGAGGTGAAAATCACAAAGCTAGTTAAAGGTCAAAGCCTTACCAAATTGATGCATGTTGATAGCTAATACAAGTTTAGATGCAATCGAAGTGATCAAACAAGATTTGATTCAACACCTCCTTGACATTGTAAGAATTATCCTTGGCACAAGAAAATTGTTTTCTATTTCTAGAACTTGAGTTGTCCCCTAGGATTGAGTGATCAATAAAAAATAATATTAAAGATGGCAACTCTGTGACACCCTACCAAGGAACCTAGAGAACAACACACAAAGTAAAAAAATAACCAAATAAATATTTTTTATTAAAGGCATTCAATTACAACATGAGTACAAAAGAAACATCTACACATATGTCCCCAGGGTTATGTGACAACGCTACTTAAGCATTCACAAGAAAGAACATCACATCATTAAACCAAAGACATTAAACATAAGGATAAATCATACCGATAATGAATGATCCAATTACATAATCATAAAGAAGTCAAGTTACAAATTCAAGTTACATCAAGTAGGATTATGACAAATCTTATAACAGCATAATAACATTATAATAAGTTCTCACATATACATCAAGAATGCATCCAATATAGATGAAGATCGTAACATGTGGGTAAGTGCACAAAGTTGAGTCCACGAAATGTGGAAGGTTTTGCCTTAACCAAAAAATTGAAATCGGCTTTGAGGAAACGGGATCCTGATTCTTAAAAATCGGGATCCTGTTCAGCTTCGGGATCCCGAGCCTGACACGGAATGGGATCCCTCTTTTTAAAAATCGGGATCCCGAACCAATGGAAAAGGCACAGGATCCCGATTGCCACGAAACGAGATCCCGATTACTATGAAACGGGATCCCGATTTCTACAAATCGGGATCCCGTTTTATATTGCTATTTATTTATTTTTTAAAACAGAGTTCACTGCACAGCGGACGGGACCCCGAGTACTGGTGACAGCGACCCCCACAATCAGCAACAGGCACTCGCCTACATCCCATTTTTTTCCATTTTTCTATTTTGAATTGAAATTTTGAAGAAAATAAGTGAATTTAGCATTATTATTTTTAATTTATTTCACGTTTTGAGCATTTTTTTAACTGTTATAGTAGAAATGAATAATTGTAAAAATAAACAAAAAAATGCAATGAAACCTGAAGGTTTTTTAATAAAAATGAAAAAATGAACCTTGAATTGTGTTTTACAAACAAAATTTAACTTTTGAAACCTAAATTGTTCGATTAAACCAAAAAAAATTGAATTTGAAAACCCTAATTGAAACAAAACAAAAAAATTGCATTTCAAAACCCTAGAAATCAAAATGAAATAAAAACATTGCATTTACAAACCCTAATCAAGCTTTTTGAAACCCTGAATTCAAATCAAACAAAAAAAATTGAATTTGAAAACCCTAGTTTGAATTGAAACGAAAAAATTGCATTAAAAACCCTAATTGTTTAGAAATTGAAACCCTAAATTGAATTGGAACAAAAAATTTGTTAAAACCCTAAATTGAAATCGAACAAATCATTTTGATTTTGAAAACTAGGTAATTTCGAGCTCAAAAATTCATTTGCATTGCTTAAATGTTTTAAATTTTATTTGCTTTGTATGGAAAAAATGATATTTATTAAACTTTAGTTTCAATGTTAAATTATAATTAGATTAGAAAACAATATGTTAAAGAATAGTTAAAATTCATAAAGTTTATCTTGATGTTTGTTTGCAAATTTAGTTAGCAAATTCATAAATCTAAGCGCGTACAATCGATTCCAATTGGCACTAACTTGCAAGTCTAAATTATGCCAAGGGCCACCCAAAATTCACCCTAAGTTTGCTAAACCCTAGACCCTAAACTGTAAAATCTAAACCCTCAACACTAAAGCATTTGAATTTTTTCTTAGGACCTTAAAATGAAATTTGGTTACCTTAAAAAACCCTCTATTGTCACCATTTAGTAGAGCTTTTTGTAATGTTTTCACTTATTTGAACACATAATATAAAACCTTTTGGTTTCTACAAGTTTATGAAGAGTGGATGATCACTCTCTATGACAATTAGACATGATCATTAGGGTTCTAAATCATTGGAAGAAAACTGAGAGCGTGAGTGAGAGTGCTATGGGTAAAGTTTCTTTCATTGGACATACCTAAAATTATGTAGGTTCAATGTCAAGAATGGGTCTATTTGGTAGATTATGAAAACTATTTTGAATATCTAGAATGCCATAAAAGTATAATTATAGCAATTCAATTGGAAACACTTGGGTACATATATATCATATGAAATTTAAATCTAGTAAGGTGTCTATTATATAGGAGAGTTGATAATACATGGAAAGAGGTTTGTATGGGAATATATGTATTAAGAAACACATACCACATGACCTCTATAGGATTTTAAGATGTGATCCTAGATAATAATCCACCCATCCTCAATCATAATGGATTCTTTAGCAATTAAAAGATTCATAACCATAAAATTACCTATATTTTGATACTATATAGATTTATGTGGAAGGATAGAAATGCATCAATAAGGAGACCAAGATGGAACCATTTAACACCTACAAGGTACACCTATTACATGGGAAGGGAGGAGGTACATGATGATAGGTTGGAGGAACTACATGCTATTATTACAATTTAGAGATAGGAGGATAATTCATATAAAAGAAATATAATTAAATATTTATATTATTTAATATATTATATTTAATATAATATATTAAATATTTATTTAATATATTATATTTAATATAATATATTAAATAATATAAATATTTAATATCATAAAATATAATATAAGATTACAATTAAGGATAGGTAATGTTACAATTTACTTGGGGTTTTAATGAGGATTAGGCTAGATTCAATTAGGTTTGTAGTAAATAGTGGGTTACAATTACTAGGAATATATCATAAATATTAATATAATTATAATACAAATATATATTAATTTAAATATAATTTAATTTAATATAATATAATATAGGAATACATTTAAGATTAGGTAAAGGTTATAATTTAATTAAGTTTCAATTAGGTTTATAATTCAATTAGGATATGGTTAGGGGTGGGGATCATTTAGCATTCTATTATGGTTAAGATTATGGGTTACAATTAAGATTATTGTTATTTTTGTGATATGTATAGATTGATTCATTTTTAACATGATACTTTTTTTTATTAGAGGGGTAAACACTTTTGACCCAGAGCTAGATGGAACCAATGAGGTTATAGTATGACTAAATTTGGACCTCAATAGACATCTAGATCCCCTTAAGCCATCCTATGACCTTAAATCATAAATCAATTTCTTAAGGGGTCCCAATATGACAAATTATTAAGGGGATCAAAGAAGTTCTTAAAATTTGGTGAAGTTGCCCAAGGCAACCAAATTTAACAATAATAAGATCATGCAATATTATAATATGAATGAGATTTCATGATCTAGGTTGGTCAGTTGAAACAAGAGTAGATCTCAATCAACTATTCCACAAGAAAATGTTCTTTACTAACTTGCAAGTTCATTAAATATTCCAAGGGGCACCAAAACTTTACTCTAAGTTTTGTAAACCCTAAACCCTAAACTCTAAAATCTAAACCCTAAACACTAAACCATTCATTTTGTCCTACCCAGCACCTTAAAGTGAAATTTGGTTGTCTTAGGAAAATCCACCATATTTCATTCCCTTATGCCTTGTAATTTTGTCCTAGGATCTTACTACATGTACATCCCCTTAAGTTATCCTATTACCCTAAACCCTGAACTCTAAAGTCTAAACCCTAAACCCTAAAGCCATCATTTTTTTCTTTAAAGGCTCTTAATGAGAAATTTAGTTTGCCTTAGGAAACTTCACCAAATTTTATTCACTTGAGCCATGTGTCATTTCTCCTAGGACCTACTAAACATAAATCCCTTAAGCCATCCTGTCACCTAAATGCGTAATTGATTTCTTAAAGGATCAAAGAAGTTCTTAAAATTTGGTGATCAAGTTGCCATCATGATCCTAGGTTAGTGAGTTGAAACAAGAGTAGATCTCAATCAACTATTCCACAAGAAAATGTTCTTCACTAACTTACAAGTTCATTAAATATTCCAAATTCTAAACCCTAAACCCTGAACTCTAAATTCTAAACCCTAAACACTAAACTGTTCATTTTGTCCTACCCAGGATCTTAAAGTGAAATTTGGTTGTCTTAGGAAAATCCACCAAATTTCATTCCCTTATGCCATGTAATTTTGTCCCTAGGATCTACTTTGCATATATCCCCTTAAGTTATCCTATTACCCTAAACCTAAACTCTAGAGTCTAAACCCTAAACCCTAAAACCATCATTTTCTTGGGCTCTTAATGGGGGAATTTGGTTGCCTTATATACCATGTAATTTTGTCCTAGGATCTTACTACATATATCCCCTTAAGTTATCCTATTACCCTAAACCCTAAACTCTAAAGTCTAAACCCTAAACCCTAAAGCCATCATTTTTTCTTGGGCTCTTAATGAAATTTGGTTGCCTTAGGCAACTCCACCAAATTTCATTCCCTTATGCCATGTAATTTTGTCCTAGGATCTTACTACATGTAGATCCCCTTAAGCTATCCTATTACAGGCTAAACCCTAAACTCTAAGCTCTAAACCCTAAACCCTAAATCCATCATTTTTTTCTTTAAAGGCTCTTAATGAAATTTGGTTGCCTTGGGAAACTTCACCAAATTTTATTCACTTAAGCCATGTCATTTTCTCCTAGGACCTCACTAGGCGTAGATCCCCTTAAGCCATCCTATCACCCTAAATCGTAATTGATTTCTTAAGGGGGTTCCAATATGACATTTCTTAAAGGGATCAAAGAAGTTCTTAAAATTTGGTGATCAAAGTTGCCCAAGGCCCAACCAAATTTAACAATAATAAGATCCTGCAAGATTATACAATATCAATAGTTAATTGTATTTTCATTCAAGTAACATGTTCCTTAGACATATAAATGAGGCTTATATATAATTTTATCATTTGTATTCAATTATTTAAGGCCATTTATATTGAATGGTTTAAAGGTATTTCCTAAACATGTATCTTACATCTTGAAATTACAAATCTAATGCAGGTTCACTCATATCTTAAAGATCACATGGATCCATTCAATAATATTCGCAATCCACCTCCACGCTATCCATCTCCAACACCTTCACCTCCACCTCCGACCACTCCACCTCGTAACCCCCCACCTCCACCACCTGAAATCAATGAACATGCTCGTTTGCAAGCACAAATCAATGCTTATGCTAGAACCATCCAAGATCAAATCAACATTATTCAAAATGAAGAATGTGTCGCACCTCCTGTGAGGATGTTTGCATCTAGGATGCAAACCCTTGTTGATGATGTCAGGGCTATCAATGGGATCGTAGATGAGCATCGACAATGGCTAGAGGAGAGGAGAACTCCTGATTTTGAAAAGGAAAACACAAAGAAATGAAGATCTGTGCAGTAGAGAGCCATAATAGTTTATAAATTAAAACAATGATCTTAAATAGTTATAAATTTATAAATTTGGTGAACGATGGATATTTTGTGTGATGAATTTATAAATTTGGTTCCAAATGGATATTTTTAGTGACATGAATTTATGATTTTGGTTCTAGACGGATATTTTTAGTGACATGGATTTATGAATTTGGTGGAATTTATGAACTTATAATGAATAGTATATAATAGTATATATTTTATGACTATCTACTAGATCATGATTTCTCGTACTGAAAATTTGTAATATATATATGTGTGTGTTTGTGTTAGACATAAAATGAGCTTTTGTGAATGTTTCAAGTTTAGTTTTTAGTATGTATGTGCATGTATTAAAAATTTGCATATATAGTTCTTAAATTTTGAAATTTGTATGTATGTACATAGTTTAGTTTAAGGATTTGTACGCATGCAAATTATGCATCATATTTTTTATTTTAAATGTACATGTACATACATTTAATTTTGAATTTTGTATGGACATGCTCTTTAGTTGAACAATCAATGTATATATATGTGCATTTCAATTAAATATATGATCTTAATATATGTATATACATGGACTATTTTATATGATTTAATGCAGGTGAAGATTTATATCAAGCATATCATGGATGATTTTAACATTGATGATATCATCAATCCACCACCTCAGCCATAGCCACATCCTCTCACCTCCACCTCCCCTCCCTCTCTAATATGCCACATCCAACACCTATCACATCTGACGAGGCTCGCTTGAGAGCATGAATAAATGATCAAGTTGCATCCTTACAAAATCAAATCAATGCTATGCAGAGTCAAGCATTGATTCCTCCACATGTGATACGTTTTGCATCTACGATGCAAAACGTTGTTCATGCCATCAAGATGATCGATTCTTATCTTGATAGGCATCGATGAGACATAGAACAAATGAGACAATTTTATTCTGATGGTCTCTCTTACAAATAAATATTAGACCTTAAAATAACAAAATCCCATCTAGCCCCCTACTTTCTTGACACCGTTACTCGACAATCCATTCCACCCAACAAATCTAGAATGTCCATGAGGTGGTGCATACATCCGCAGATGAGTGCACATTTTTGGGATCAATGGTATATGGTTTTTGATAGTCCCCCACATGCTAATTGGGAGTTCCCATTGTATTTTTTGAGAAAACTATATGTAGAGTTTGTTTTGGGGCAAAAGCCCAATTATTTTGATTTTAGATCATTTTAGGGTGTTGGTGGCAGCATGCCACAATAGAGATTAGGGGCAAGGGTTGATCCCCGATGCCCCGTGCATGCACAACCCCTTGTTGTTACTCCTAGTCCTCCCATTCCTGCACCTGTACATCATCAAGCTCTGGTCTCAACATTAGGTTCCCTTAGTACACTCGCAAGAGACCTTGATCAACACGCTTCTGCAATAGCGAGTGGGGAGCATAGGGATGATGATGATGATGGAGGATTTTTTTATGGAGTTGGTCCGAGTACCGCTTTAGGAGTGTTGAGGCTCATCCCCCATATATGTACTAGTTGTCATCAAGTATGCTATAGACCTTATCAGGCCACACTTAGTTCAGGTGGACAAGGAGATTCTGGTGGTTCATCTGGTCGCATTAGTTCATTTGTAGAGTTCTTCATAGTAGAACATCACCCTGAGGACACTACGACATAGGTATAAATATGCATCTAGATGTACATTCATTTTATAAGAATTTTGATGGTTGTATATATCAAAGAAAATTTTGCAATACATTTTAACAATCAAATTGTTTGGTGTACAAATGACACTAACGATGCAAGGGAAATCATTTGTTCCACGAGTACATACATCGACACCAGTCATACTCGACAACCCTTATGGGGTATTTTGATTTCAATTTTTAAAATTATATATGAAATCATAAATTATTTAACTTGAGTTTTAAATTTATAATTGAATCACATATATGTTTCAAATATTTATGTTGTTTTAGGTGAGTCAATCGACATCCACGTCGATTCCTCCTGAGGGATTGTCAAGCACTCCTCCACTATCGAGCGTCATAGATCAAGAACAGGTACATTCATATTGTAAATTTGTTTAAAGTTTACATTAGTATAGTTACAATTTTATGAGTTTTGAATTCACTAGATATATGAAACACATGCATGTACACTTGTAAATATTATAAGCTTTAAATGTCTATGTACATGTATGTCTAGGTTGATACCACAATAAGAATGGGCATTGGGAAAACATTTGATGTTGCAGTTACTCGTAAGGCCACTGATTTCCAGGTTGTTTACAAAACTTTCTACACAAAATGTGCAAACTTGAATATATATATTAACCTAATTCAATTGTACATGCTTTAATTTGATCTTGTAGGACTTTGTTAGTGCAACTTTCAGCCCTGATCTAGACATAGTTACACCACTAGGAGGACATGTAGAGCAGGTTCCAGATCAAATGGTAATTTAATTTTTTTATTATATTTAAATTCAATTGTTATATTTAAAGTCAATTAAAATTTTTAAATTGAATATATACATAATATGATATTTTTACATATTCTTTTTCTTTTATAGCATGAGACACATCTTGTAGTTGAGCATGTACAGACAAGTCCTGGAGAAGAGCCCTTGTGCACAACCTCAGAATACGGTAAATTAAAATATGATAAATTATAAATTAAATTGAATTATAAAAAAATTAATTGTAGAGTTGTACATCTAATTTTGAATTTCTTTGTCTTGTTTATGTAGATTGATTTAGAGAATTTAGAGGTTGCTTCAGGTGCACCAGAGCATCCAGACGTAGATATGATGGTAATTTAATTTTATGATGGATTATAAATTAAATTGTCATTAAATCATTTTATTGTCTTACATCTAATTTCATCTTTCTCTTGCCTCTGAGTGTTTCCCGTTAATTACATGGTCATAGTGTGAGAAGAGTCTCTTGATTAGCATGTAGAGATAGTACATGACCTAGAAACATGTGATTTTATGTGTTATATTTTGTTTGTTTCATGGACTATATTCCTTTGTTTCTCATGTGCTGTTGGACTTTTATTTCATGTAACCCAATATATTGGTTTAAATATGTTTGCATAAATTATGGACTTTATTATTGTTAAATTTTTAATTTACACATGTACATTTATGCATTTTATGTTCATAATCAAGACATTAATATAGGACATTAATGTGAAATTTAGTGATCTCATACATGGATTAATATAGGACATTTTAATATTTATACTTTGCAAATTTAGTGATTTCATACATGATATGCATGATATGTACATTCAATAAATAGCGATAATTACTCGATGAACTTATTCAATTCACGTCAATCAATAATTAGTCACTAAATCATAATTTACAAACAAAAGCAATCTATTTATACTAGAAAGGTCAAAATTTTAAAGAAATAAGCAATCTGATAGAAGATTAGAGAGAATAAAAGCATTAATAAATACTATAAATAATAGTTCATCTAACACTAATTTATAAGTTGCCGGAAACAAATAATGACGTCTTAAAGGGGTGTCTAAAGGGGTAATAATAGAACGTCTTAAGGGGATGTCTTAAGGGGTTATAATATGTCTTAAGGGGATGTCTAAAGGGGTCATAATAGAATGTGTTAATTAAGGGGATGTCTTAAGGGGTCTTAAGGGGATGTCTAAAGGGGTCATAATAGAATGTGTTAATTAAGGGGATGTCTTAAGGGTCTTAAGGGGATGTCTAAAGGGGTCATAATAGAATGTGTTAATTAAGGGGATGTCTAAAGGGTCATAGTAGGAGCATCTTAAGGGGATTTCTTAAGGGGTCATAATACACCTAAATGGGATGTCTTAAAGGGTCTTAAGGGGTGTCTTAAGGGGATGTATTAAGGGGTCATAATACGTCTTAAGGATATAATTGATTTAACAATAATGTATGCATGATATTTAGTGATTATACACATAAGCATAAAGTTTCAAAGTAGGAAAACATGCACATTTAAGAAACAAAATATATAGAATATTGATTTGATACATAGAAGTACATAGAGTATGTTTAATTTTGTAAGTATGTATGTACATATATGTCATCTCAAAACAATGTTTACAAAATTTGGATATGCCATCTCAAGAATATCTCAAACTCGTGGCTAGAATGTAGTAGGTCTTCACACCACCTGATATCAAAAAGGTACAAGCAATATCAATGAAATCATCAAAACATACATATTTTAATTTATATAAAACTATCTATATGTACAGAACTCAAGTACTTGCATTTAAAAGTATTCCACACATGTGTGTAGGTTGAATCGAGGCATCCTCTCCTTTTTGTTTCAAAGTATGAGATCAATGCAATGATGGCTTAAGGATACAAAAAATGATAATAAATCAATTTTAACTATTAATGAACAAGCAATATCAATAATAATAATCAAAACATGTATTTAAATATAATTTAACTAATAATTACCTATTTTTACCAAGTATTCCATGTTGTCTAGGTTGAATGCATGGATAGATCCTTTTTGTGATGATAGCTTAAGGATCTATAAAGGACAATTTAAATCAATTTCAACTAATAACACACTTGAACAATATCAAAACATGTATTTAATCTATTTAAAAGAACAATATAAAACTAAAACTATATTTACATGTTTACACTTATTCCATTGTACCATTTGCATCCTCTCTTTTTTGCAATGCATCTATGATTGCCTCATTACCCATAGAAATTGACCATAGCAATTTTTGAAGGTGTTCCACGATCTTCGCTCTAGTTTTATATTTGTTGCCACCACCAAATGTGAATAATGCATAATCTTTTTATGTGTTTCATAGTCTTTGAATGAGGTAGACCATTCTTTCTTCTCAAGTATTTTCGTAGCCAAGTGCCAACAACCACCACTGATCCTATTGGAAAACATGTTCAAAAACCATCATCAAATAAGTTCTCAAAATTTTCTTAAGGGGATCAAAGACTTATTCTAAAAAATTGCTTAACGAGATCTCTAAAACTTGTTATCAAAATTTGCTTAAGGAGGTGTCTTAAGGGGATCACCATACCTATTGGATAATGAAATCCATCATCATCTTCTCGAGGTGTTATCAACTTATGTTTAGTTTCCACACAACAAGCCAACCAATATTTTGTTTTCTCTTCATTCCCCTCAGGTGCAATAACAACATACACATGTCCTACCAACAAAATTCGATTTAATAACTTGTGCATATCCATATAAATAATTTAGTATTACAAAAGAACTTAATAAAGTGAAATAATATGAAATAAATTGAATTAAAATTACCTTCTTGTACAAGGTCTAAAACACGCTCATAATATTTAGATGCAAACAATTGGTCATTTTCTTCAATAGTTCTTTCATATTGATTATGTGCTTCTGCAAGTGTCAATGATCTTTGCTCCCACTGTTCAACCCATTCTGTATTTTCGCAAGCTTCCCAATCTCCTGAGATACAAAATTGGAAAAAAAATGCAAGCTCCCTTGTCCAAATAGTCCATGTGCTTGTTGTCGCACTCCTAAATGAATGCCATTTAGTAGATCCACTAATTGTCTCACAATCAACTCTAGATACAATGTTCTCTTCTTCCACCAACCAAAAGAATCAACGAACTGTAGAGTAATCACTCGAACCAGGTGTAGATAATTTTCTATTACACCAATCCACAATCTCATGTGCATTTTTAAATGTTATTGAATCCTCGAATTTTCATTGTTCTCTAGCAAGAATTCTTTTGACACATGCACCAGCTCCATCATGTTCTCCTTTACCATGCCTAGCTTCAAAAAAACTCCATATATGCTGAACATTAAGTTCCTTGTGAACCCTACTTAACCAATAGAACATTCTAGCATTTTTGAACTGCCCCATACAATTATCTGACCATATGAGGTGTTATTTCATATGGATTCCTCTTTCTCTTAAATTTCTATAAAATATACTAAAACAATATTGAACAAACTCTGATGAGTGTAACCGATTGTCACTCAAATAAAAATGATACTCCCTCAAAACTTTTCTATCATCCTCAGTGCTATCATGCATGTCTATAAACAATATGGATGACTTATAGCTAGTTGCCTTGAATTATAATATTGAGATTGAATTTCCTCTTGTGGGCGAGTATAATTCTCTGCAAAATCAACCAGCAGTATAGTACCAATTGGAAATGTGTTTCTACATAAAATTGGCCATCAAACCATCGAGCATGTTGAGAGTGCATGAAATATTTTGGTACAATATTATTCTTAAATTCACTTATGAATGCATGTACACTAAATTTTTATGTGACTAAATCACAATGCTTTCCTATTTTTCCATGTTTTAAAGAATAGTCAACATTCTTAAATCTTTTAACATCTGCTAATTGTTGTCCAAAATCATTATCAACACTTTCATGCATACAAATTCTTAAGAATCAAAGATTTCCACAGCTAATGCATTGTCCGGAAATACAAGAACTTAAATAAAATAATTTATCATTAGATTTTTCACAAAACAAACACCGAAATAAACTCATTATTTAGCCGGTGGCATATCAACCACAATCCTATATAATCATGTTGGTAATGCAAGGTACAACATATATGAAAACATAAACACCAGCAGTGGGCATTGAAGTGTCATTTATTTAGCATTGGGTTTGTTTTCAAAAGATCTTTGACTTATTTTAATATTACCAGTTAACACTGAATCACTACAAAATTTTCTATAAAATTCAGTTTGTGTTGTATCTAATAGGTGTTTTGGGTGAGGATCGCAAACTTTGGACCCCACCCTTAATTTTAAAACATCTCTAGCATTAGATGAAACCCTGGTATTATCATGCCAATATTTTTTGATCAAAGATTTAATTTCAACATTCAATTTTATATCAGACCTCGGTAGTCATCCACTGAAACTCCAACATTGATTGATAGGATCATTTTCTATACTTTCTCTTCTTTTTGCCGCTCTTAGTAATGATTTAGGATGTATTTTTAAAACTTCACTAATATTGCTTACCATTCTTTTATTCAAAGCTGCTTTATTAACTATAGCAGTAGTTATAGCTCTTCTTGTTGCGTTTTTATCTTTAGATTGAATATTTTTCCCAATAGATTGAATGGCACTAGCAATAGTAGACATAACATGTTTAAATAATGATTGATCTTTTCTTTTTGGTTTAACATAAAAGCCTAACCTTTTCATTACTTTCCTTATTTTTTACATTCTCATCAATTGCATCATTAGTTGACATTGAAATGCAATTTTTTTACGATAAAAGAATTTGGTATATATTCTATTCACATGTGTTCTTATTTGCCTCCAAGAAATTTGACCAAGAAGATTATCGAAAATACCACTTCCAATTTTAAAAAAAGTATTTTCATTAAATTCAACATCACATTCTAGATTTTCATCTTCATTTTCATCTTCATCTTCATCTTCATCTTCATTTTCATCAACAAAACATATTTCGTTTTTATTTTCATCAACAAAGCGGTTTTCATTTTTTTCATTTTTCATCTTCATTTTCATCAACAAAATTATTTTCATTTTTCATTTCATTTTCATCAAAATCACGAGGTTTTGTTTTCATTTTCAAGAAATGATCATTTTGATTTCATTTGCAACAAAAGATTTTTTTTTTTTGTTTTCAACAAATTCTATAAAAGTTTCAGCTCTCTGAATATAGTCAATGTCAACATCATTAAGTCCAGCATCTTGTAAAACTTCTACATACAAATTTACCATTTCACTAACATGTGGATTTGAAGACATACCTAGATTTGTGCATATTGAAACATTCTCCATAGCATTTAAAGAGGGATTTGAAGACATAGTAGGACTTGTTTGTATAATCATATTCTTCTCCAAATTGACTCGTTGAAAATTAGCTTAATCTACAACCATGGTATCCTCAATGTTTTCATCTTCAATAGTTGTTGAATTGGTTGCTCCACCATCATTCATTGATTTCATTCTCATTCTTCTTTCTCTTTGTCTTTGTCTCTCATTTTCTCTATTTGCTTCAACTTCTTGAGGAGTCAATGTCTTCCTTCTCTTATTACGAGCTTTATCTCCCATAATTATAAAATTCTCAAGCACAAATGAATGTTACTAGTGAAATACTTCAAAATATTCAATCCAAATTGGAAGTTGAATACCTATTAGGACAAAATTATTCCTCTTGTGTTCCTCAAAACAAGTAGAAAACTACCACAATTCCACTTTAAAAATTGTTTTCTTCATGTCTCTTTTGAAAAATTCAATCCATATTGCAAATTGAAACCTTTTGTTCCTCCAAACAAGCACAAAAATAACATAATTCCACTTCAAAAATGGTGTAGATGATGCCTCGTTTGATAAAATCAACTAAAAATCAAGTTCACCACCTATAAATACAATAGCTTATGAAAAATAATTTACTTTTACTGCTCTCGGCCGTACATGTGAAGTTGCAGACTTCACAGTAATTTTTTCCAATTTATTTAAATAAAATAAAAGGGATCCCATTTATAAAATGGGATCCCGCTTACTATAAAATGGGATCCCGCTTACAAAACGGGATCCCACTTACTATAAAACGGGATCCCGCTTATAAAACCGAGATCCCATTTATAAGAAGCGGGATCCCGCTTATAAAACCGAGATCCCATTTATAAGAAGCGGGATCCCGTTCTATAATTGAGATCCCATTCATCAGCATTGAATGTCGAGGCTATTGGCTGGGAAACAAGATCTCGTTTCCTTTACAATGGTCCGAATATTGTCAAATAGGGAACGAGATCCCAATTATAAGACAGGATCCCGTTTATTAAAATTTGAAAAAAAAATTGCATTGTAGTCAGGTTTTTTCCTAGGTTTTTGGTTTGGGAAAAGTATTGGAAATCAGAACCTAGGCCTTCAGCCTAGTTTGACCTACAAGTTGAAGGTCCTAACAATGTCAAAGAAAAATACCGACTTTGGACATATGGCTGACGACCTTTTTTGCAGAATTTTCTAACGAAATTAAAACCCATTTTAGATGAAACAATGCAGATTCTAAATATGTAATTTGTTTTGCAATTGGATTATTTTTTCTATTTTTCAATTAATTTCTAATAAAATTGGTCCATAAACTTTAAATATCATGGTTTTTTACTATTTTAATGACTTTTGATCAACATAACATTTTGACAAACGGATTGCACAAGAACAAACTTCATAAAATTATTTTCAATTTTAAAAAAAATAAAAAAATGATAAGTTTAGGTCATCTTATGCATGTCGTACATGACAATTTTTCAAAATGACAAATCTACCTAATAAAAATTTAACAAAAAAAAAAAATCAATAAAAAATTATAAAAAAATATCAAGAACAAGCTTTAGTGAGTCATAAAACTTTTCCCAAAAGGATTTAGAAAAATACAATAATTTAAGTCAAAATATGGATGTCGTACATGTGCATGGTATGGTAAAAAAAATGACTTTTAAACAGTGGTTTTTAGAAATGCCTATTAAAACTCAATTTGTACAATCTGGGTATTGAAATAAATTACATATTTGGAAACTAGACTCCGAGCACTACATTTTATGATTAGTGACTTTTTTAAAGATTTCATCTCTAAGTGCTTCAAATTTTAAGGTCAAATGTGTCAAATTCTGAAAATCGGGAAAAACACTTCCACTTTTTGGCCAAAAAGTGGACTCAACTTCTTGCACACCCATGTGCATCTGTCAACCTTGTTCATGAGCACGCTCAGGGTCCAACTTCATGAACTGTGTAGAATCAAGAACCTATCACAAGTACGATATTATCCAAGCACAACAACAACTGCAAGGGAACCCAATGGAGGAAAAAGCACATTCCTCCCAACCATGTGGTACCCTAAGGTCCACCCCCAGTGCCAGGAGATAATATCAGGTCGACAAAGACAAACAAACATGAAGAAAAAACATAACATCACATGGCTTGATGTACATATCATGACATAATGATTTCTAAACCACATAATTACAAACAAAGCTCCCAAAGGCAACAACATACTAAAGTGTAACTCAACACAAGAGACCACATAACATGTATTAGGAAAAGAGTGTCATCACATAGTTTACTATAGGTTACATTGGTGAATCTTCTTAGACTATCGGCCCTCATACTAAGTTACCCTCTACTAATTCCTAGCCCCTAAACAAACTCATGTGGAATTGAACTACCTTTCAAGAAGAAAAAGTAGACGATCATGCCATTCTAGGCCATCTCAACCTACCCTTAATCAATACAAGCACTAAGGTATTAGGAGAGGCAATCAAATTATCTGAATTATTTAATGAACACTACCCAACCCCTAGTACATTTAGCTAGGTTTTCACTGAATTATAAACTCCTGATAGGTTACCCTAGTTACCAGTTAGGGTTTCGGCCCCTATCGCAAGCCACTCTCCCTATTTACAATAACATAACTCATTAACAATTACAAAGGATAGTCATCATGCTCATTAAAAAAAACCATGAATGAACACATCTCAATCATGACACGAACCATTTAACTTTCAAAATACCACCAAGATAACAAATAAACTGTGCATGGCTAAATCCCAAATTAGATCATTGCAATTGAACATCAAAGTACAAACACAATAAACTTTACAATACAAGTTTCCTTTGCTAGCCTCTGGAAAACTAAGAATTCCATAACACAAACAAAATATTCTTCCACAAAAGCTTTCTTTGACACCAAATCAATAATAAAAGAATAGTTCAAAGTAATAACTCATTAATTCACAAATTAAAAGTCATATTAATTTAAAACAAAATTTTAAGAATTATCTATTCATTTAAAAGGACAACATGGCCACTCTTATCAATAAAAAAAAAAAAAACTTAATATAAATAGAAACATTCAAATTTCACATAAGCATTTATATTACATATAAATGTTTATTTGTTCCAAAAGAAACTAAATCTAATTTAACATTCTTTTAAAACTAAATAAACTAAAATTACTTCAAACTTGTTTGAGAATACATTGATACAAATAGACTCTTTCAACAAACTAAAAGCAAACAATTTTAAAATTAAACGATTTTTCATGTATTTATATTCAAGTAAAAATACACATGCTTTGTTTTCTATAGTTATCCTAGGTTAGCTACGGTGCATGCATTTCAAACCTACAGTGAACTCACAGTTGCATGCAAAGATCTATATAGATTCTTTCATAGGGACCTTCACACAGCAAGTGTAAATCATTCAACATGCGACTCATAGTTCCTTAAACCATACATAAGTCACATTCAACCACTAATAGGTAGTAAATTTATTCAATCTATAAACTCATTTTTTTAATCTTATAAAGCTCTTGTCATTGTCAATGAAAGAAATAACTTACAACAATAAACACTAGACTAAACTCTAGCAAGAAACCTCATAAGTCAAAGAGCTTACTTAAACATGCATAAATCAGCTACAGACCTTTAAGACCATTGATGCATAAGAGCTTCAGGAGAATAAATAAAACCCAAGGCAATGGTAAATGAAGAAGAATCAGACATCTAAAGAAATTCTATGATCTGAAGAGGGCAATCACCAAAGAAGGACCTGACATTATCTCAAAAATAACATGTTTCCATTGGTTCATGGCATGCTCAAACCTAACAAAGCACCTGTGTAGTTGATGCGGGTCAGTACCTGCAAACTGCATCAAACAACACTGTCAAACATATATGTAGAAATCGACAATCACACCATGAAAGAGAGTCACAGTGTAGCAAGGTACTCACAAGTGAGTAATGCTACACTGTCTCCTTCACCAAGACTAACATACAATAGTACATCATAAACACTCTAATGCTCCAAAACAACATAAAATCGTAACACACATAATGTACATCATAAAGTCACCACACAAATGTAATTAGATGATCAACAATGTCTCTAATGTATCATCAATCAAAGTATAAAACTAACATAGTATCAGTATCCTAACTAAAATAAAGTAGCATAGTATCAAAAATAGCTAAAACAACTATCAACCAAACAAAATCAAACTAAATCAAAGTGTAGCAACTAGAGGGACACTACATCCTCCCCCTAGGATAAGGCTTACTCCTAGAAGCCTACATTTAACAGATATGGATAAAACTCTCTAATGCATGTCACATCCTCCCAAGTAGTTGATGCCTCATCACTAGGATCTCGCTGGACCCTCACCTAATCAATGTCTCAACCCCTAAGAGTGAGTCTCCTGTGCTGAAGAACGCCCATGGGCTCCAAAGCCAGTTTCCCGTCCTCTACCTATAATGCATTCCAATCGAGCACATGTGAAATATCAGGATGATAAGGCCTAAGAACAGATACATGGAATACATCATGAATGCACAAAAAACTAGGTGGTAAAGCAAGATGGTACGCTACATGACCAATCCTCTCCAGAATCTCAAATGGTCCAACGAAACGAGGCATGAGCTTAGAGCATTTTCCATAACAAATTAGACTCTTCTGTGGATGCACCAGAAGAAATACCCTATCACCAACTAAGAACTGATGATCTATCCTATCAGCATCAGCATACTTCTTCTACCTATCCTATGCCACCACCAAGTGCTCTCTAATGTGATCTACCTATTGTTCCATATCCTGAAGCATCTCAAGTCCAAGTAGAACTCTATCCTCAAGTCGATCCTAACTCAACGGAGTTTGACAAGGACGTCCATACAAAGCCTGAAAAGGAGGCATACCTATGGAACTATGAACACATTATTATAGGAAAACTCCACTAAGTAAATATAATCTTCCCATCGTAACTGTTAATCCATTACATACATCCTGAGCATATCCTCAAGAATTTGTTTGACCCTCTTAGTTTGACCATCGATCTCTGGATGATAAGTTGAACTGAAGTTCAACTGATTACCTAGGGCATGCTACAATGATGTCCATAATGCTGATGTAAACATAGGATCTCTATCTGAAATGATTTTGCAAGGAATTCCATGCAACTGAACAATATATCCTCCATGAATATCTTGGCCACAGAAAATGCATTATAGGAAGAGCGAACTAGAGAAAAATGTGCTACCTTAGTCAACCTCTCAACAGTAACCATAATAGCATCATGTTGATGAGATGACATAAGTAAACCAAAAATGAAGTCCATCGATATGATATCCCACTTCCATTCAGGAACAAAATGTGGTTGCAGCAGTCCTGCAGGATGTTGGTGCTCGACCTTAACTCTCTGGCACTCAAGACATCTTGAAACAAAATCAGTGATATCATGCTTCATTCCTGGCCAAAAGTACAATTTTTGAAGGTCTCCATGCATTTTCTTAACACGTGGATGAGCCAAATAAGGTGCTCGATGTGCCTCTAACAAAATCAAAGTGCAAAGACCCTCTATATGTGGTACATAGATATGACCCAAATGTCACAACAATCCATCTGACTCGAGAGTATGTCCTATGAATCTACCCTCCAAGGATCTACCTGATCCTAACTCTGTCTTCACCTCCTAATATAGTCTATCTGTAGGAAGTGCTACTAAAATCTGGCTCCTCAAATCAACTTCAAGAGTCACGACAGAAAGCTCATGCCTTTGCCGACTAAGAGCGTCAACCACTACGTTCTCCTTCACTTGGGTAAATTTCAACTCAAAGTCATACTCGCATAAGAACTCCATCCACTATCTCTGCCTAGCATTCAAATTAGGCTACCTAAAAATATACTACATACTACAGTGATCACTGTGAAGTTCAAAATGTTTCCCTAACAAGAAATGCCTCCACTGAACCAGAGCATAAACAATTGTAGCTAGCTCCAAATCACGAGTAGGATAGTTTAGTTCATGATCCTTGATTTTGCGAGACTCATAAGCAATCACATGACCATCTTGCATCAACATGACTCCTAATCCCTCCAAAGATGCATCAATGCAAATGACAAAGTCCTTAGTAGGATCAGAAACGGCTACGATAGGCACACTAGTCAACTTTTCCTTGAGTGTCTGAAAAGTTGACTGACACTAATTTGACCAAATAAATTTATTCCCTTTCCTTTGAAGAGAAGTAATGGAATGAGAAATCCTTGAAAACCCCTTAACAAACCATCTATAATACCCTAAAAGACCCATAAAACTGTGAACCTCAGATACATTGGTAGACACGGGCCAATCAATAATGGCTTGGATCTTAGAAGGATCCACAACAATACCCTCTCCAAAGATATCATGACCAAGGTATTTCGCCTCAGTCTGGAAGAACTCACACTTTTCCAAATTTGCATACAACTGATTCTCTCAAACACTATAATACTTGTCTCATATGCTCTTCGAGCTCCTTCATATCTCTCAAATAGATCCAAATATTGTCAAGAAACATGAGAAAAAAATGATCAAGGTATGTGCGAAACACATCGTTCATCAAACTCATGAAAACAAATGATGCATTTATTAACCCGAACGGTACCATTGTGAACTCATAATGCCCGTAACGAGTTCCAAATGTCATTTTATGAATGTCCACTTTTGAAATGCGCAACTGGTGGTAACCTGATTTCATATCAATCTTAGAAAACACATTAGCTCCCTTTATCCGATCAAAGAGATCATCAATTCCAGGTAAGGGATATATTGATTCTTTACCATCACTTTGTTCAATTGATGATAATCGATACACAATCTGAGAGATCCATCCTTCTTCTTCACGAAGATGACAGGTACTCCCCAAGGAGAAACGCTCAAAATTATAAAACCCTTAGCCAAAATTTCCTCCAACTGTAGAGGAAGCTCTTCCATTTCTTGTGTGGTCATTCTATATGGAGCTCGAGAAATAGGCTCTACTCTAGGAACCAGGTTGATTCTGAAATCTATGTCTCATTTAGGTGGCATACGAGGAATATCACTATGAAAAATATCTGTGAACTCCCCAAGAATAGGGTGATCATCAAGAGATACCTCTCAACTCTCCCCTAAATCCAAATCATTAACAGTCGCTGCAAACAACTGACATCCCTGACGAACACATATCCTTAACTACATAGCAGATATAATTTGCAAGGAAATGATTCTCTATATACCAACTATTTCAACTTTTGCACCAGAATCATCTAAGCAATGTACTATATTTTGTCAAAAATCAATCACTACACAATGGGATTCCAACCATTCCATACCCAAAAAAATGTCATAAGAACCAAGAGGTGTAACACAAGGATCTACTAAGGTAGATAGCGATCCAATCCTTAGTCCACAATGGAAAACAAGGGATTATACTGCTACCTTCACCCCAAAGACCAATTCTACCTGCCACCTATCACCTTGCTTTACTACCACAAGTCCACATTGCTCAACAACAGAGGATGAAATAAACAAATCGAAAGCTCAAGAATCGAAAATGATAGAAACATTAGCACCCTGTCACTGACCTAGAGTCTCAACCATAATATTTTGATGATCTACCTAATGGTTATCTCCCATAGCAAAGACTCTATGTGAATGGCTTGCATCTCCAACTATCAGCTCTAAAGCTGTTAGTCGCTGACCAAATCTTGATGTATCTCTCATAGGGCACTACCTAGCAATGTGACGTTGTTGACCACATGAAAAGCAACCAGTGCCTCTGCCACCAACAGGTGCATTAGACTATTGAACACTGCCTTTGCTAACCGTAGACTGTGCACTCTGTGCTGGCTAATCCTAATGGTTGCACACTTATTACGCCACCAGTTACGGTTCTTCCTAGATTGTGAATTGTTACCCTACTGAGATTGAGAATTCTTATTCTTCGATGGGTAACATTGTTGTTGTTGCTATTGTTGTCCACCCTTAGTGAGTGCTTGTTGGTTCTGAGAGGAACCCCCTGTCTGTGTTTTCCTACCTCACGGACCAAAGCCAGCAGAAGGTGCACTACCTATTTGGACACTTGTATGTCCACCCAAAGCCATTGTCAAATTCTCCTCCACAAGACATGCCTTCTCCATAGCTAGCTCCATAGTCTTCAGCTCGAAGACATGAACTCCTCCATTGATACAGATGTTCAAGCCCCAAATAAAGTGGTGGACCAACATAACCTCGTCATCCACAATTCTTGCATATTGTTTGAGCTTGTAGAACCTATGATCAAACTACTCAACTGACATGGCCATCTAATGGAGATCATGAAACTCATCTGCACGATGTTGTCTCCAATGCTTTGATAGGAAACACACTCTAAATCTCTCCAAAAACATGTCCCATGAAATTGAACCAATCTCCAAATGAAGCTTTTGCTCCTCCAATCACCACCATGTAGAGGCAAAGCCTCTAAGATTCATAATGGTGCATCTAGCTCTAGTTTTGCTACCATATGGATGCATAGAAAAGCATCATCCCAAGTCTATTAGCCAAGTTTCTACCTCTAGACCACCACCAGTACTGTTGAATGTGGGATGACATGCCCTCAATAAGTCTCTCATATGCCCTACAATAACAACATCCTGCTCCATAGTCTCAACAACTCTCCTAGGTGATATACCTCGTTCTTTAGCCACTTCCTGTCCAGCCTCCTATCTTGGACCAAGACGAGAAAGAACCTCCTCCAATAAGGGACGCAACTGTGCTCCCTCTAACTCTAGTTATACAAGATTCAAATCTCAACTCACTTGATCCAATTGAGGACTCTGTTGTTTTTCATGCTCACTCTAATGAGAAATCTAAGGAGGAGTATCCTGGCAGTTAGCCCCACGGCCACCACCTCATCCATGACCATGACCCCTACCTCGACGTCTAGGCATGGTCTTACACAAAACCAAAGACAACTGCAATACACAAATTACAAAGTCTAACATCTGGGACAACCTAATGGGCTCACAAATATCCAAAGTACCCAGTGTTAGAACCTTGTGCTCTAATACCAAGCTATAATGCCCCGCCAAGGAACCTAGAGAACACACAAAGTAACAAAATAACTGAACAAATCTTTTTTTTTAAAGACATTCAATTAGAACATGAGTACAAAAGAAACATCTACACATATGTCCTCAAGGTTCTGTGATAACACTACTTAAACATTCACAAGAAAGAACATCACATCATTAAACCAAAGACATTAAACATAAGGATAAATCATACCAATAATGAATGATCCAATTACATAATTATAAAGAATTCAAGTTACAAATTCAAGTTACATCAAGTGAGATTATGAAAAATCTCGTAACAACATAATAACATTACAATAAGTTCTCACATATACATCAAGAATATATCCAATATAGATGAAGATCGTAACACATCTATCAACCTTGTTCATGAGCATGCTCAGTGTCCAACTTCACGAACTGTGTAGAATCAGGAACTTGTCACAAGTACAATATTATCCAAGCACGGAAACACCTGCAAGGGAACCCAATGGATGAAAAAGAACGTTCCTCCCAACCATGCGGTACCCTAAGGTCCATCCCCATGCTAGGAGATAATATCAAGTCCACAAATACAAACAAAAATGGAGACAAAACATAACATAACATGGCTTGACATACAAATCATGACAAAATGATATCTAAACCACATAATTACAAACAAAGCTCCTAGAGGAAACAACATAGTAAAGTGTAACTCTACACAAGAGACCACATAGCATATATTAGGAAAAGAGTGTCATCACATAATTTACTATAGGTTACCCTGGTGAATCTTCTTAGACTATCAACCCTCATATCGAGTTACCCTGGCAATCTCTACCAATTCTCGGCCCCTAAACAAACTCATTTGGAATTGAACTACCTTTCAAGAAGAAAAAGTAGAGGATCATGCCATTCCAAGCCATCTCAACCTACCCCTAATCAATACAAGCACTAAGGTATTAGGAGAGGCAATCAAATTATCTGAATTATTTAATGAACACTACACAACCCCTAATACATTTAGTTAGGTATTCATTGAATTATAAACTCTTGATAGGTTACCCTGGTTACCACTTAGGGTTTCGGCCCCTATCACAAGCCAATATCCCTATTTATAATAACATAACTCATTAATAATTAAAAAGGATAGTCATCATGCTCATTAAACAAAACCATGAATGAACACATCTCAATCATGACACAAACCATTTAACTTTCAAAATACCACCAAGGTAACAAATAAACTGTGCATGGCTAAATTCCAAATTAGATAATTGCAATTGAACATCAAAGTACAAACACAATAAAATTTACAATACAAGTTTCTTTTTATAGCCTCTGGAAAACTAAGAATTCCATAACACAAACAAAATATTCTTCCACAAAAGCTTTCTTTGACACCAAATCAATGATAAAAGAATAGTTCAAAGTAATAACCCATTAATTCACAAATTAAAAGTCATATTCATTTAAAAAAAAATTAAGAATTATCTATTCATTTAAAAGGACAATATGACCACTCTTATCAATAGAAAAAAAAAAAAAACTTAATATAAATAGAAACATTCAAATTTCATATAAACATTTATATTACATATAAATTTTTATTTGTTCCAAAAGAAACTAAATCTAAAATAACATTCTTGTAAAACTAAATAACCTAAAATTACATCAAACATGTTTGAGAATACATCGATACAAATAGACTCTTTTAGCAAACTAAAAGCAAACAATTTTAAAATTAAATTATTTTTAATGTATTTATATTCAAGTAGAAATACACACGCTCTATTTTCTACAGCTATCCTGCGTTAGCTACGGTGTATGCATTTCAAACCTACAGTGAAATCACAGTTGCATGCAAAGAGATATAGATTCTTTCATAGGGACCTTCGCACAACAAGTACAAATCATTCAACATGCAACTCATAGTTCCTTAAACCATACGTAAGTCACATTCAACCACTAACAGGTAGTAAATTTCTTCAATCTATAAACTCATATTTTTTTATCTTATAAAGATCATGTTGTTGTTAATGAAAGAAATAACTTACATCAATAAACACTAGACTAAACTCTAGCAGGAAACCTCATAAGTCAAAGAGCTTACTTAAACATGCATAAATCAGCTACAAACCTTTAATACCGTTGATGCACAAGAGCTACAGGAGAATAAATAAAACCCAACAAAATGGTAAATGAAGAAGAATCAAACACCCAAGGAAATTCTAGGATTTGATAATCAGAGGAAGAATAAAGAGATCAATGCCAACAACACCAATAAGAACTTGCAAGGCAAAGGAATGAGGAAACTGCGAGAAAATTGGCTGTAGGGGTGATGGGACAAAATTGAATTTCTTTCTAGGAAAATCTTAAAATCTTTGAATTAATAAAGCACTCTAGGATACACCCTAACATTCTAAGCTTTTCTTGTGTTCCAATGATATGGAGGGAATTCTTAATATAAGGATAATTCTAAATGTTCTAGATGTCAACTTTAAAGCAACTACATGTCAACTATAAACGTAAGACAATTCTCCTTTAATTTTAGGGATTCCTAGCATGCCAACCATGAGGTACAAATGATAAAATCCCATGGCAATCTGAAGCAATGAAAAAGGTTGAAGACTAACAAATCCAAAGAGATACAAACTTGAAAACTAACTCTGAGATTCGATTTTATCCCTCACATGCATATCGTTTAAGTAAGCCTAAAATAACGTTTCAAGAACATAATCATACTGACGTGAAACATGGAAGATTATGAGCAATATTTCAAGAAAGAGCAATTAATAATTGTAAAAACCTATTTTATTATAGCTAGGTTTTAATAGTTTTTGTTTCTCTAAAAAAATTCTTCAATTATTTCAACACCAATCAACAACAATTTTATTTATGATGTTTGTGCAAAAGATTCAACAAATGGATTCAACCGCAAGAAGAACAAATACCATAACAACATTCAAAAGCTACTATTCAAGAAAATGCAAAACAAAGAAGAGAACATGGATTATATTCTCGAATCCAATGTAGATTGAAGCAAGAACCACAAAATCCACAATTCTTTATTTTTTCTAAAATGCACAAATCCTTTGAATTCACTGTCTCCAAACTTTTCAACCAAAACATAGAGAAGAAGCTTTTTCCCTAAAACTCAAAATAAATTGCTGTGAAATTTTCTTTCCCAGCAACCCAAAATAAATTGTCGTGTACAACTTTTGCATAACCAAAACCTTTTATTCATTTTTAGTTAACTCATAATCACAAAACTTAACTAACTGTCAATATGCAAACAAGATTGATCAGACAGTTCTAATTACCCAATCACACAAGATAACACTTCATGACTCCAAGTCCATATTTTAGATATTTATCTATAATCTATCGAAAACAAGCCCTTCAATAATATCTACTTTTCACTTATTTAAATTTGCACATTAAAATTAATAAATATCTATTACTCAAAATTGACAATCACATTTAAATAAATATCCTATTTAATTAATTTAATTAATCAAACCTTTTTAAAAAATAATCAAATTTTTAATTATTAAATTTTATAAACATAAATATTTTAATTTATCATTTCAACAAAATTACACTAAATCAAATAACTTATTAATAAACCATTTAACTAATTAATGATTTTTCAATCAAGACACAAACATGAACGACACAACAGACCAAAATGGCAGTAACATCGACAGGTGACAATACGGATAATCATCCTATAAGGGAACGATGGCCAAAGAAGGACTTGACATTATCTCCAAAACAACATGTTTCCATTGGGTCATGGCACACTCAAACCTGAAAAAGTAGGTGGATTCAATGCCCAGTACTTGCAAACTGCATCAAACAACACTATCAAACATATTTGCATAAACCAACAATCACACTGTGAAAGAGAGTCGCAGGGTAGTAGGGTACTCACGAGTGAGTGATGCTACACTATCTCCTTCACCAAGACTAACATACAGTACTACATCATAAACACTCTAATCCTCCAAAACAACATAAAAATATAACACACATAATGTACATCATAAGGTCGCCACAAAAATGTAATCAGATGATCAACAATGTCTCGAATGTATCATCAATCAAAGTATAAAACCATCATAGTATTAGTGTCATAACTGAAATAAAGTAGCATAGTATCAAAAATAGCTAAAACAACTATCAACCAAACATAATCAAACTAAATCAAAGGTAGCAATTGGAGGGACACTACAAACTCAAAGGCATGCATAATTTCTCAATGACTAATTGATATGGTGAAACCTTGATGGTTTGCTCCATACATCATGATCAATCTATAAAATTTATTAAGGAATGTCACCAAGGATTATGTGGACAATATTTTATGTCAAAGACTACTGCTCATAAGATTATAAGAGTAGGATATTAGTGGCCTACATTATTCAAGATGTGACCCAAGTTTGTCAAAATATGCAATACTTGCTTGATATTTTTAGGTAAGATAAAATTTGCAATACTACTCCTTTTTACATACATATTAGTTGAGGCTCCATTTTAATGGTGAGGTATTAATTTTGCAGGAGAGATTGTTGGGAAATTGAACAACATATATCAAAATATTTCAGTGTTCATTAATTACTTCTCCAAATGGGTAGAGGCGATCCCCACTAGAATGCTACATTCAAACTGGTGATTGACTTTTTGTTGAATAAAATCATCACTAGATTTGGTGTGCCTACAATGGTTTTTACTAATAATGTAATGTGATTCAAATCCCATGACCTTATTGACACATGTTCTCTAGATGAGATAACTTTAACATATTCATCTCCTTATCTTTCACAAGGAAATGACCAATTTGAATCTAGTAAAAAGTGTGTCATGACCATCATAAAGAAAAACACTAGATTGAAATAAGAAGAGATGGGATGATAAGAAAAAGTTTGTTTCTTGGGTAGTGGGATAACTTATAAGAAGACTATCGGTAGTAGCCCCTTTGGATTAGTCTATTGGATAGAGGTCAAGATGCTAATTAGTTTTGAACTTCTAGTATATAGACTATTGTGATAAATTGAGCAGGAAGAAAATGATGCAATTTCCCTAAGAGTGCATGAATCAACCAAACTTGAAGAAGCCAAGAGGTTTTCCTATGAAACAAATCTACTACAACAATTAAAGATGAAGTATTTGTTTGATTTAAGAAGGTTTTTTATAGAGATATTTAGGTTGGGCACATTGTTCTCATGTGGACCTCTAGGCTTGAAGATAAAAGAAAACATGGAAAATTTGAAGCCTTATGAATTGTACCTTGTCAAGTTGGAGATAAGTGTGGTCAAGGCACATATTCTTCCTCAAGAGTCTTGATAAAGAGTTAATGGTCAAAATCTCAATAAATATTTCTCTTGATGAAGAATCTCTCTTTAGGCCTATGCACATATTGGTTTTTCTTTCCCTTGTTTTGGTTTTGTCTTATTTTTTTGTTTATCCATGTCAGTCCTCCCTTCCCCTTTCAATATATATCTTAGAGATAGTTAGAATCTCATTTTTCTTGCAAGAGACATTTTTTCAACTAGAACCAATTTTGGCTCCCAATTTGGTAACTTATCCAAACTTTCTTGAATCCTAGGCCCCTTATGCTTATGCCTTAGTTTTCCCATCATAGATAACCAATTTTAGAAATCTTCAAATGGGTCCTCTTTTATCAAAGTTTTCCTAAGTGTTCTTCTCCATCATCCCCATGTGCCTATTAGTTGTCGAAAGTTGTAAAGATTCTAAAAAATACTAAGTTTGGGGTGTCTCTAATAATTTTTCTAAGTAGGGGAAATTTTTTAGAGTGTCAAAGTTTCCCTTCCTAGCATAGCTTTCCTCTAATTCCTGCTTTTTCCCTTGTCTTTGTCTAATTTTCAAGATTTTTCATCCTTGTATACTTAAATTCCTTTGGTCCTTGACTTCTAACATTTTAGAGCTAAATATGTGGGTGTACCTCTAACTTGTTAATTTTGGGCATAAGGTATGGTGTGTCACTGATTCCTAATCCTTTTCACTATGCTATTTTTGAGAGCTATGATTTTGATCATTCCTTTATGAGCGCATCTTTTGTGGCATGAGTTCTTGGGCATCACCAATCCTTGACTTTTGATATTTCCTTTTGAATGTTTTTTTTAGATTTAAAGATGCAATAATACCTTTAATGCAATATTTTTGGGCATGGGTTATAAGATATTCCTAACTCCCAATCCTTGACAGTTTGCATAGCGTTATGTTACTAGGTTTACATGTTTAGACATAGTCTTATTTGATTGTCTTGTAGGATGAGTTCCATGATATCTTTGACTCTTGATCCTTGATATTTTACACTAAGTCACCATTTTGGGATTGTAAGTTAAAACATATCTTTACTTGAATACTTTGGGCTAGGAATTCCTTGGCACCCTAAATTTTTTCCTTCATACATGGGTCTGTGCAAGATCATGGGGCCCAAAAAGTGGTGATGTGAAAAAAAGGTGTTTTAACACGTCTAAAAACACGAAATTCATGCCTTTGACTTTTTGCAGGCCCAAGTACAATATCTGTTATGGTTTGGTAATACCAAGCCAAAACAGATATCCGTTAGGAATGGATGTCTGTTACAAAATGGATATCTGATATGAAACGGACATCTGTTTTGTTTAAGCTAGTCTTTATAATTGCATCGGGTCCAGCGCAACCAATTGTTATATTTTATATATTATAATATTTTTTAAATATATTTATCATATACGCAATAAATTAAAAAATATTATACTAATGTTTATTAATTTAATATTATATCATAATATATTTAATATTGTGAATGTCAATGTTAGACTTGCATAAACATGAGAAAAAATCACACAGATAGATCAATATGCAAGTTAAATCAACATTCCCCATAGAATTCATTTGAAATGCACAAAATAGGAAATGGAAATGATATCAAAACCTATTAAATCCTTTCTAATGCAAGAAAACTCTCAATCCCATAGGGGAATTGGTGCCATTTTGATGTGGAAAATGGCCCTTTCCCAATCCCTTGTAAGCTTTGTGATGACTTGATGAAGATTGAAGCTCCTTGATGCAATTTTGACATAACCTAGCTATGAACTTTAATAAAAACTATGAAAATGAATGAACAATGGATGAAGCAAATTCAAAATCTCAAGATAATGTCTTTGCATGAAGTTGTGGATCCAAATGAGCATGGTGATCTTACATGGATTGTGGATGATCAAATACAATAGAGGAGGCCTCTATTTATAACAAATAAGGATGGAGGATTGAAGAATAGGATGAATGTGGGATTAAAGATGAGCTAATAGCAAAATGCCACTTGTCAACATTCTATTGGAGAGGGATGGAACACATTTTAGTCAATGTGCATGATAAGTGTCATTAGATTCAAATTTGAAATTTGAAAGTGACATGTTGGAGGGAGAAGAAAATGGAGTTAATGCCACTTGGCTCAAGGCAAAGGACATGTAAGAAACTTAAATGCCTTGTTGGATGTACAAACCCTTTTGGAGGGATTTTTCAAACTTGGAGAATATTCCCTTTTTGATGCCTTTTGAAAGTAATTGGAGATTTAATAAATTAATTAAAATGATTTTCATGAGCAAGTTGCAAAAGCTAGAGGATTTGATGGATTAAGATTAGGATTAATCAGGATTTGATTAGTCAAGAGGGAGATTAGTTGATTTGACCATTTTGACTTAGGCTTTTGGATTAATAGAAATCGAAATGAGAGGAATAATGGATTTAGACTCAATTAAATAAAGTTTGATAATTTGTTTAATTAAAAGGGGATGGTGTTAGATTCAAATCAAATAAAGACTAATTTATTTAATTTAAATGAGATGACATTAGAAGATAATTAAATAAAATGAATTATTTAATTAAAAGAGGGATTATGACTTAATTAGATAAAATCTATTTAATTAAGAGATGAAATGTGATGAATTTAATTAAATAAAGATTATTTAATTAAATGACTAGCAAAGGATATGATTCAGGACAAACTAGTGTTAGCACTCAGGATTAGGTGTATAGGATCAAATTGGTATATTTTGTGTCTACAAATATATTATAATATTATATTTTATTATAATATTAAATATATTAAATTTATTATATAATATTATTATAAAATATTATATTATAATATAACAGAAATATATTATAAATAATATAATATATATATTATTATAAATAATATAATATAATATATATATTTATAAATAATATAATATAAATATATATATATTATTATAAATAATATAATATATATATATATATTATTATAAATAATATAATATAATATATATATATATTATTATAAATAATATATATAATATATATATATTATTATAAATATATAATATAATATAATATATATTATACATAATAATATAATATAATATATATTATACATAATAATATATATTATATTATACATAATAATATATATTATATTATACATAATAATATATATTATATTATACATAATAATATATGTTATATTATACATAATAATATATATTATATCATATTTTCATATTATGCATTTAAAAAAACTATTGACTATATATTAAAATAATATAAATTAAAAAAAAAATCAGTTATGCAACGGATATCCGTTCTTTGTGTTATAATTAAAAAAAATCCTGAGAGGTCATATTATATAATATAATATTATATTATATTATAATATATGTATTATTATATATTATAATATAATACATATATTATAATATAATATAATATAATATAATCTTATAATATAGTATTATATTATATTATATAATAATTTTTATATATTATATATTATATATAATAATATGTATTATATTAAAATTAATATAATATAAGGGGTTCACCCCGCAGCGTGACAGTAAGTCGCAAGCCCTGTTGTAGGTTGTTGTAGGTTGGAAGTTGGTGGTTGGAAGTCTGAGGTTCCCAATCATTAGAGGGGGTGTTCAAGCCACACAATACCTGTGGCAGGAACAAGGTGCTAGCATCAGGAAAGTGCAATGGGAGTCAAATCTACGGGCAGAATACAGTATGGTAGACAGAGGAATGACAAAAGAATATGGTGTGTGGAGTTTGGAGGAGGGAGCAAAGAGGATGGACGGGTGTTGGAGAGATAAGGAGGGTTCTGAGGTGGAGAGATAAGGTGTGAAAAAATCAATTGGGAGCTAGCTGGAGGTCAAGCTAGGTAGAGGGATAAGGAGTGATGGAAGAACGACAAAGGGATAAGGAGTGATGGAAGAACGAAGGATGGGATAGATGAAGAAAGCAATGAAGAAGAGGAGAATGGGAGTAGGAGAATGGTGGAGAAGCAGAAGGAAGGAAGCAATGAAGAAGAGAAGTAGAGGAGGAAAGGAGGTGTGGTGGTGGAGAAAGGAGGAAGGGAGAAGAAAAGAAGAGGATGATAACTGCATGCGACAAATCAGCATGCACTCGGGGATGGGGCCCCCCATTGTGACCCCACTAGTTCATAGCTTGGACAGTCAAAAGCGATCACTGACCAAAATATATATATATATTATATTATATTATATTAAATATTAAATATTTCAAAAAAACCATGCACAGTTAAATATTTTATTAAAAAGTCTATAAATCAAAAAACGGATATCTGTTATGCAACGAATATTCGTTCTCTGTGTTATAATTTAAAAAAAAAACCCGAGAGGTCATATTATATTATATTATATATAATATCAATATAATATAATATGATATGATATTATATTATATATAATATCAATATAATATAACATAATATTATATTATATTATAATATTATATTATATTATATTATAATATTATATTATATTATAATATATGTATTATTATGTATTATAATATAATGCATATATTATATTATATTCTAATATATGTATTATTATATATTATAATATAATACATATATTATATTATATTATATTATATTATATATAATAATATGTATTATATTATTTATAATATATGTATTATACTAAAATTAATACAATATATATTATATTAAATATTAAATTTTTGAAAAAAACCACGCACAATTAAATATGGTCAGGTCTCGAACCCGACCATTTTATTAAAAAGGTTATAAGTCAAGAAACAAATATATGTTTACAACGCTATAAACAAAATTCAAAAAACCTCGAGAGCTATTTTTACTGTGTTTGTGTGTTGGGTTTCAACATTGCGACTCAAATATCCATTTAGGAGATGTGAAATTGCAAAAAAATATCAAATTTCTAAGGTACGATTTTTTCAATTTTTATTCAATTTATATTCATTTTACAATTTTTTTTAATTTTAGTCAAAAATAGGGTATATTTGATAGATTTTTTATTACATTAAAACCATTGTTAATTTTTTAAAAAATTATCAATTAACAAGTTTAAAATGGATCAAAATGAAAAACCCTGACCCCACACAAAATGAAAACCCTGATCCCACACAAAATGAAAACCCTAATCCTGTAGAAAATGAATACCCTCCAAATCCTCCACCACAACCATTGTTTCCAAATGAAAATGTGTCAACAATACATGAGTCTATTCATAGAAATTTAGATCAATTAAGAAAAGTATGTTAAATCTATGAGACACTTGATGAGCTATCAGACATGAAAAAGACTTTGGAAACAATCATTTTAAATGTTCAAACTTTGGCAACTCAACATAATAGATTTGCATAGTGGCGAGAGGAACAAAGACAATTTTATGCTGATGGGTTATCATATGATGAGGTGAAGGCTCTTTATATTGAGAAAGCCCAATTAGCCCAGTTATTCATCGATCAAAGAACTGGATAGCCTATTAATGTGTGGAAACCAAAATTTTCAATTAAATGGTGCACCCATAAAGGCATATTAGATAATTTTTGGAGACGTTGGTAGATGGTTTTTGATAAACCACCCAACAACAATCTTGATGTCCCTCAGTATTTTCTCCGAAAATTATATGTTTAGTTTGTGCTGGGGAAACATGTCAATTACTTTGACATGCAAGATTTCCAGGGTGTTGGTAGAGGGATGCCACACGATAGACCTAGGGCATGTTGAGTTACCCCAATTCGTCCTCCTCCACCGATTGTTACTCTAACTCCACTACCTTACCCTAAGATTGTTGTAGATGCAGGGACTTTGAGAATTTATGCATTACATTCATTGAGTAATCATTTGGTCATGCAGACCCATCACATTGTGTAGCCATTTAACAGTGCATCCCATCACGATGGTGTTGCACCTAATACATCCTAGCATGATGGTGGTGCATGTGCTGCAACAACTCCCACTAATACACAACCATCAACTCCCACTGGTACACTGTCCTCTTTGGGACATATTTGTGTGCATCATTGTTGTATGATGTGCAACAATTTATATTTCGGTCCTCTCCGACGGTCCACTAAGGCTCCCATAGACACAACCGACTTTGAGGTTCATGATATGTCAAATGTAGGAGTTGATAAAGCACGAAGTGGAGCATTTGCAAGAGAGACATCGACTACCAGGGATGATATGGGAGGACCGATAAGTCTTAAAGCAATTTCATATCTACTAATCAAATATCTACTCCTATTTTATGAAATATATTTGTACTAATATATGTTTATGTGCTGGAATCTTTAACAGTTGTTAACAGAGGAGTAGATGTCGAAAGTGCATCAAGCTACGCATACTACCATTTCATTTTCCTTAGACAATCAGTACATGGTAAATTATTTAAATTTTTATTTTAGATGTAACTAATCTTTGAAATCTATTATGTTTAAATACATGTACTACATATATTGATAGTCTAATGTAATCTTGTCTTTTTATGTAGCAACCTGGTTCTTATACAACCTTATTGATTGGGTCTAACGCATTGGATGAAGTTGCACAACAGGTATATATTTTTTTATTTTTGACATTATAATTATATGTGCATGTGCATTTACATTCTTGTCATTTTTTATATACGAAACCATCTTAGCTGATCCATCCACTATGAGCCCATCTAGTGTCATAGCATCACAGCAGGTATGTGTTTATTTTATATTACAGATCATTAATGTTTAGATAGGAGTAGATATTATTATTTGTCAACAATTATATGTTAATTTGTATCATTTTTATTTTATCTGCTATAGTCCTCTATTTGACTCAGCATTGTGACGAGTGAGAGACCATTACTTTATATGAGGACTCCTGATCATCCTAAGGGACAATCATATGCATGCAGAACGTCTTGCAGAAAAGAGAGCAATATTTGAGGTAAACAAGAATTGCATTATTGATATAAGATAGTACATGTATACTAATTTTGATGTTAAATTTGTAATTTATAAATGATGGTATATAAGTTTCTATTTACTAGTTTATCTTGTCAACCATTCACATAATCTAATTTTTGGTTTGAAATATTATTGTGCAGGAAACTTTAGACCATCTAACTTCTTTGAGGAGGCTCGATTTTGAAGGTCCACCACAGGATTAGGATATGATATAGATTGACATGTACTTAGGGTTTGATAGATCTTGAGATGGCATATATGCCACAATTTGTAAAACTTGTTTTGAGTAGGCATGTGCCAAATTTGTATATGCACAAACACAATTATTCTACAGTTTGATATAAAAGAATTGATATTCGATCTAATTTGTTCCTCATGTACATGTCTTTCTACTTTGAATTTTAAAGTGGAATGTATAATTATCGTAGAATTGTCTAAAGTTATGATTGATAATGTATGTTATAGATTAACAAAATAACATTTTAATAGAACTTATGAATTACAATTGGTAATCCATCTATTTCTTTAAGGAGATTTTTTAAACAATGAATTTCCTTTTCTATTGTACCACATTTTTCATACATTTCTACCAATACACTTTTATCAAACACTCATTTTGAGAATACCTATCATTTCAAGCTCTATTGAAAGAATTTACATTTCACATTATTTTGTTTTTTAAACTCATGTAATGAAGTATGCAGCTGATTTTTATTTAAAAAGAAGTTAAAATTAATGAAAAGTGGATACAACCTAATGAAATGCATTTCATGTTACAGTGCTCATTCGAGAGTAATATAATCATCTTGATAAAAATCAATGTCACTCAATGTTCATTTAAGCATAATAACATGTAAAAGGTATAAAATCATCTTGAGTAAGAATCAATATTCACAAAATCAACTCAAACCCACAAAACAAAAGGTTGTGAGAGACACCCATTACTCTTCTCTTTAACATATCTCAAAACCTAATGTGCTTGTTTTGGAACAACCCCACTAAAATTGAACTATTACGCTGAACAAGGCTCCAATTAACCCAAATTTGCAAAACAACCCCTCTTTAAAACTGTTACCCCTCCAAGATTCCTTTGGACATTATCTCACCAGGCTATAAACATCCAAATTCCACAACTATCATCCTTGTAAACGCTATCTAAGTCACACAATCATGAAACCCTCATTTTTCCTATATTATAAGGGGGTTTATTGAAAGTATGCATTTCCACACTTATCTCACTCAAAAAACACCTCAAACACATATATAGAAGTCTACATATATGATTAATACACCTTTAAAAAATTTCACCACAACAAATTTCAATCACTAACACTCTTAAATCTCTCAATTTCACTCAAAAACCACACTCTTCGCATCTAGGGCATCATGCCCAAACCTCGATTGACCTCCCCTGCTCTCCCAAACCCTTCTAACATCTAATTCCTACCTAATTGGTCCATTCCATTGAGCCACAATAGATAGAATAGATGGAATGGCCAATTATTTCATTTTCAAGTCTTCAAAACCCTTAAATTGGTCACACAAACCCATTAACAGTAATTTTCCTCAAAGATGCTTTAAGCTCAATGAAAATATAAAAGATTGGATGCAAATTGAAGTTACAATAATCCTCCACCAAATATCACCACTTTTAGAGCAATAAATTCCTGTGTAGGCAAGTACAGTGCCTTGAATCTGCAGATTATAATGCAAAACACAAAATTTTCTGAGAAAACAGTGATTTTAGTATTTAAAATTAAAATTCCCAATGGAGAATTCCTCTTCAAATGTTCACAAGGCCTTGTAAAGGCATTACAAACATAACCAAACAACTTCCAACTATTTTCCAATGAACGACAACAAAATGACTCTTGATCTTCCATCATTTGACAATAAGTTACAATTTTAACAAGCAATGTAAAGTTGCAAAGTGGTGAAATTTTTGTTTTGCAACTCGTAGGACCAAACGGACTATTCCAACACATCTGGATGGGTACGTTTACATTAGGGATAGTCCTCTTTTGAATCCAAATATGTCGAATCACTCTAAGCTACATTAGACCGACAATTTCCCTTAAGAGTCCAAAGTGTTCAAAGGTAGCAATCTTTGAAGGGATATTTCTCAAAAACCATGATGCCTATAGACTCTCCATCTAAGGCTATGGGATTATGTTGGGACCCTCTACAATAACCTCTCTTAGTTTTGCTATCTTGAAGGTGTTTTCCCGCAATGACGAGTTTTTCAATTGAGGAAAAAGTTGTCAAATGCAAGGAATGTAAAGTTGCAAAGTGGTGCAACTTTCGTTTTACAACTCGTAGGACCAAACAAACTATTCCAACATGTCTGAATGGGTATGTTTATGCTAGGTATGGTCCTCTTTTGCACCCAAATATGTCAAATCATTCTGAGCTACATTGGACCAGTGATTTTCCTTAAGAGTCCAAAGTGCTAAAAGGCAACAATCTTTGAAGGGCTATTTCTCAAAAACCCTGATGCCTACAGACTCTCCGTCTGAGGCTATGGGATCCTATTGGGACCCTCTACAATAGCCTCTCTTTTTTTTTCTATCTTGGAGGAGTTTTCCTGTGGTGTCAAGTTTTCAGTTGATGGAAAAAGGGTTAGATGGATGTGATGTAAAGGTGCAAAGGGGTTTAGGGTTCGTATTGTTCCTTGTGAGTAAGTGAAAAAGTGATTCATTTACTCAAATACATTTAAGTCATGAAATAAACACATGAATAGAAAGCATACACATTAAAGCACGTAGGTTGTAAAGTATACATTAGAATACTCAAATACACTTAGGTCATGAAGTACACACATGGATACAAAGTATACGCATTAAAACATCTAGGTTGTAAAGTATACATTGCAATACTTATAAGTGACAAAGTATACACATAAGTTGTAAAGTATACACTTGAATACATGTAAAGTGTACACAATATGCATGATATTATCATTCAATAATTGCTATCAAATATAGGATTTACAAAATGCCACGTAGGCATACAACAAATGACCCTAATACATAGTCATTTCCCAATAGGGGAAGGAAATAGAGCTCGCATTGCCTTCGCAATCAACACAATCTTCCACAAGAGTAGCATGTTGACATTTTGGAGTGACAACCACCTGTACAAACCATTAAGGTAGCAATCAAAATACGTACAATAAAAAAGATTCTTAGAATAACAAATCTATATTATTCTAAACAACCTAATTGATGATGAAATGGTAATGCAAACTATAAAAGATGCTTAGAATAACCAATCTATATTATTCTAATCTCTTGCATACCTCTACCAAAGGATCAGAGTTGGCTATTGTTGCAGCAGGTCCATGATCTATCGTGCTAGGAACATCGCAATATACTTCAAATGAGAAATCTATATTGTCACAATAAAAAAGATTCTTAGACTAACAAATCTATATTATTCTAAACAACTTGAATCATGATGAAATGGTAATGCATACTATAAAATATGCTTAGAATAACCAATCTATATTATTCTAATGTGTCGCATACCTCTCCCAGAGGATCAGAGTTGGCTATTGTTGCAGCAGGTCCATGATCTATCATGCTAGGAACATCAAAACATACTTCAAATGAGAAATCTATATTGTCACAATAGAAAAGATGCTTAGACTAACAAATCTATATTATTCTAAACAACCTGAATGATGATGAATTGGTAATGCAAACTATAAAAGATGCTTAGAATAACCAATCTATATTATTCTAAACAACCTAAATAATGAACCTTAGTAGATAAACAATATCAAAATGTGATGAATAATATCATACCTATCCCATACAACAAATGATTTGCTACTCAAGTGTGTCTATAGAGTCATCTCTTACCTTTAGAGTTTTGAGTAATGCTTCATGATCAACACTAATAATTGTGCATAGTTTTTTTTATTTTTGGTCTAGCATGATGTCTCAATAACTTAACATTTGTTGCTATAACAAGGTGTGAATACATCATAATGGTTTTTTGTTTCTCAGAGTCTTCAGATGTAGGTACATCATTCTTTCTAGTCATATATGTTCACAACCAAGTTCCGAAAACAACAACTGAACTTGTGTGATCATAACTTTTTTATCAACATCTAAATATACTTAGAATAACAAATCTATATTATTATAAACAACCTAAACGATTGTGAAATGGTAATGCAACCAAGTTCGAGAAACAAAAATTGAACCTGTAGGATACATGAAGCCATCATCATTTGTCATTAGTTGTGTTATCTTTTTCTTTCCCTGTACACATTGTGCCAATCAATAGTCTGATCCCTCTTCATTCCCCTATGGTGCTACAACTACATAGACATGTCCTAGTTGTACAAGATCTAAAAGATTATCATAGTCAAGTGAACTTTCCATTACATCTTGTAATTAGGATTGTGCTCAAGATAAAGGGGTTAGGTATTTTGGAATCCATGTATCTACCCATTCACTTGACTCGCACTGATCCCAATCACACTGAATATAATTCTAACAAAAAAAATCCATCTTTCATGTCCATATGGTCCATGCACTCGCATCTGAGCTTCAAACTGAATGCATCTTTAAATAATCTCTAATTGTTTGACATTCCATTTTGTCTCCCACGGTGCCCTCCTCAACCAACCAAAAGAACCTATAGACTTGTGAATTAAGTATCCCTCCCTGTGGTAGTGCATAAGTACACCAATCCACAATTGAATGTGCATCACTAAATGTTGCACCGCCTCTAATCTTCATTTGTTCCTTAATCAAAGCTCTCTTCACACATGCACCTGCACCGTCATGCTCACCTTTTCTATGCCCATCTTCGAAAAAACTCCAAATATGCAATACACCCCTCTCTATATGCATCTTGCTCAACCAATAAAACATGTGAGCATTCTTGAATTTCCCTATGCAGTTATTTGAACAAATCAAATGTTGGACCATTGCAATTCCTTTTCTTACAATAACTCAAAAAAAATTCAAAACAATGTTGTACAAACTCGGATGAATGAGATCTATCATCACTCATGTAAAAATGGTACTCCCTGATTATCTTCATGCCCTCTTCTGTACTATCAAAGGCATGCCTATATGTTATGCAAACAAAAATAACAATTCGAATTGAATTATAATATTGTGATTGAACTTCATTTTGTGGTTGCAATGTGTAATTTTCATCAAAATCAACTACAGATACAATAGTTCCAATGGGGAAACAGTCCTTACACATCTTGAATTTCCAATCCAACCACTGCAACCTATGGCTATTCCTTGCATACTTATAGAAAATATTTGAATATGATGTTCAATATTTTCAATTCCTATTTCATCTTCACTTGAATTAACATTCAATGGTTCGAAAGAAGCTTCAATTTGAATATTTTGCATACCTTGTCTTCTTTTCCTATGACTTTCTCTATCTTTTGCTCTATATGCTTCAATTTGATCTATTGTAAGTTTCCTTTTTACGTTTTCTCTTACGCTGACTACTGCTCCCCATTGCACAAACAAAAAAACACACACAAATGATTGGAATTCTAAAAAAAGTGTAAGAGAATCTTGAAAATTTTGAATTTCATTTGATGCAAATAGAAAATAGGAGAATTTTGTGATAGAAAGAATGTAGGGGCCATTGAAATACTCAAAACGATCCATTTTTTGTTTTTTATATAACTTACAAAATGGATATCTGTTATTAAATGGATATCCATTTTGTAGGTGTGAATTGTTAAGACTTGGGGGCATGTTCATAATGTGAAATAAATGGTATGCCCCCAAGTCTTAGCAATTTGCACCTACAAAACAGATATCCATCTATAACGGATATTCGTTATAGATGGATATCTGTCACCTCTAGTCTTAATATATATTGTTGCTCATCCAAGTGTATAACCCACTAATACACAAAATAGATATTTGTCACCTCTATTGTTATTATAATGTCATATGTTGTATAATATATATTATATATCAATATATAATAAATATTATATATTAATATACATTATATATTATATTTTAATATATAATATATATAATATTATATATTATATGTTAATATATATATATTAATATTAATTATTATATATTAATATTAATATATTTTGATGCTCATATAAGTGTATAACCCACTAATACACAACGGATATCCGTTTATAACGAATATCCGATAATAACAGATATCTGTTATTTAATATTTAAGAATTATGACTTCTTTTGACATATGATATATATTTATTATATATTACTATTATATTAATATATTTAATATAATAAATATATAATCTATAGTATGTCACTCTATAAACCCTACACCCACTCTCTATTTCTCTCCCATTCTCTCCCTCTCTCCCTAAACCTTATACCACTCTCTGCCACTCTCTCTCTGCCACTCTCTCCCTTCCTCTCTCCCATTTCCTCCCCCTCTCCCACTCTCTCCCACTCTCCCCCTCCCTCTCTCTCTCTCCCCTCAGTCCTCTCCCTACTCTCCCTCCTCTCTCTCCACTTTCCCTCCACCTCTCCCTCTCTCCCCACTCTCCCTCTCCTCCTCCCTCTCCCTCCCTCCCTCTCTCTAATCTCTCCCTTTCCCTCCTCTCTCCCTCTCTCTTTCTCCCTCCTCCTTCTCTCTACTCTCCCTCCCCCCTCTCCCTCTCCCCTCCCTCCCTCTCCCTCTCCTCCCTCACTCTCCCTCTCCCTCCCTCTCCCTCTCCCTCTCTCCCACTCTACCCTCTCTCCCTCTCCTCCCTCCCTCTCCCTCTCCTCTTTCCCACTCTCTCCCCACTCTCCCTCTCCTCCCTCTCTCCCAATCTCCCCTCCTCCCTCTCCCTCCTCTCTCCCTCTTCCCACTTCCTCACCTCTCCTCCTCCTCTCTCCCTCTTTCCCTTCCTCCATGTCCCTCCTCTCTCCCTCTCCCCTCTCTCCTCCTCTCTCCCACTCTCTCCACTCTCTCCCACTCTCCCACTCTCCCTCTCTCTCCCTCTCTCCCTTCCTCCCTCCCTCTTCCACCTCTTTCCTCTCCCACTCTCTCATATCTCCCTCTCCTCCTCTCCCTCCCTCTCCCCCTCTCCCTCTCTCCCACTCTCTCCCTCCCTCTCTCCCACTCTCTCCCACTCTCCCACTCCCTCCCTCTCCCTCCCTCTCTCTCCCACTCTCTCCCTAAACCCTAAACAATATATTTGAAAGGGAAATGGAGACTTCAAAGGGATACTATGTATTGAATATATTATATAATATATTTAATATATATACAATATATCTAGAATATTTAAATAATATATATTATAGTATATATTATATACAATATATACTATAATATATTTTATATATAATATATACTATAATATATTTAATATATAATATATATTATATAATATATTTTATATTTATATTTAATAAATTTATAATAGAAAAAATCGATATCCATTCCAAACGAATATCCATTATTAACTCCATTGGATATTGATGCCCTATAAAAAATCAATATGGTGTTGCATAATGGATATTCATTTTGAGTGGATATATGTTTTGTTGTCTCGTTTTCAAATGGAGACAATGTATTAAATATAATATATATAGTATATAATTTATATAATAAAATATAATATATATTACATAATATATTATATAATATAATATATAATATATTATATATAATATATTATATATAATATATTTAATATAATATATATAATTATATTATATATTATATTATATTATATATAATATATATATATATATATTATATATTATATAATATATATAATATATTATATTATATTATATATATTATAATATATAATATAAAACTTATATGTGAAATATATTATTGTATATTTATATACAATAAATTTATGATATAACAAATGGATATCCATTAATAACGAATATCCATTTCTTTGAGGTCTTTCACTCTCTCCCTCTCTTTATTATATAATGATTAAATATATATTAAAGATCTGAGAGGGAGATGGAGACTTCAAAGGGATATTATGTATTGAATATATTATATAATATATCTATAATATAAATAATATATATTATAGTATATATATTATAATATATAATATATATTATTATATATATCATATATATCATATATACTATAATATATTTAATATATAATATATAGTATATTTATATTTAATAAATTTATAATAGAAAAAATGGATATCTATTACTAACTGCATTGGATTTTTATGCCTTGTGAAAAATATATCATATTATATATAATATATATTACTTCTAATGATTAAGGGAAAAAAATTCTCCCTTTTCAATCCCCCAACAATATTTCTTTTTATAAAAAATTAGGCAGAATAAAAATTGAATAGACATGCTAAATTCTATTACACCATAAGCTCTTCTCGAGACATGCTAATGTTCATCATTCTTTATAATTTTGTCAGCCAGATCAGTGGCAGTTAACTATTTTTCTCTTGGCGGTGGTATTTTTTTCTTAGTGTTATTAATATTTAGTTGCTTTTAAGTTTTCTTTACAATTCATCTTCCTTGGTGGGAAAATTGATGGGAAATCCTGCCATTATTAATATTTAGCTGCTTTTAAGTTTCCTATAAGCATTTATAAGGCCATACGAGTTATATTTCAAATCCTACCATTATTGCAAGTGATGAGAAATCTATCTAATAATAGTGTTACCTGATATAGGATATGATTGATGTGACAACCTTTTTCTAATTCTACTTAGAAAAAGCCCACCTCGTTATATATTAAATATATTATATATTATATTATATAATATATTTCATATATATTATATAATACATAATATAAGTATATGTGAAATATACTATTGTATATTTATATACAATAAATTTGTTATATAATAATGGATATCTGTTCGTAACAGATATCGTTTTTAATTCCATAAATAATTTGAAGCCACATGGGAATTCAATATAGTTTTACAAAATGGATATCTGTTTCATTGAGGACTTTGTAACACAAATTCTTCCTCATTTTCATGAACCTTTCCTCATTTTTGCAATGCAGCAATCGAGCAGTGACCTCCAAGGTATGTTGTTTTTGCATTTTTTCAATTTTTTTGCTAATTAGTAATAAATTTAAGAATTTTTTTGCATTCTTTGTAGATTTTTTGAATTTTTTCATTTCTATCTAAAGTTACAAAAAAATCTGAAACCCTAGTTAGTGGAAAACACAAAAAAATGGAACCTTCATTACTAACAAAAAACATAAAATTGAACTTAGCTTACTAAACACACATAAAATAGAACTTTCATTACCCCCCTTCTCCATTTTTTAAAACTATTTTACATTATTGTCTATTTTTCATTATTCTTTATCACTTTTTTTCATGTTTTATTAAATTCTTGCTTTGTTTCTTATTTTTAAGTTAGTATTTATTTGCTAAACAATTTGTTTTTTAATTTTTTAATTGTTTTGACTCTCCTGAGCTCTGAAAATAGAGAGGATCCTTGTTGGAAGTGCTCTAAATTTCCAATTCTTAGTGAATCTAGATCCATTATTAGTACTGACCAGACAAAACTTGTCCCTACAACCATAGGGAAATGGGCGAAGTGAATGGGTAATAATCAATGTGCTATGTAGGAGGCGATTATATTGAATCATATACAAATGGTAGCCTCCCCCATAGCCCATCGATTATTACCCATTAACTTTTCCCATTTTCCTATGGCTGCAGGGACAAGTTTTATTTAACCATTACTAACTATTTATACAGATTCACTTAGTATTGGCAATTTGGAGCTTAACACTTCCACATTGCAGCAAGGTAAAAATTTAATGTATTTTTAAATGAGATTTCACATCACTTTAACAATTATTTGTTTTCCATTTACATGCCTTAGATATAAATGAGCTTTACACATTTTTTCATTTGTATTCAATTAAGTCATTTATATTAAATGGTTTAAGGGGATTTTAAACATGTATCTTACATTTTTAAATTACAAATTTAATGCAAGTTCGCTTATATCTAAATCATGGATCCAACCACTCCACCTCCACCCACTCCACCTCGAAACCCCCCACCTCCACCACCTACACCCGATGGTGCTCTCTTTCAACAATAAGTCGATGTGAATGTTAGAACCATTCAGGATCAAGTTAACACTATTCAAAATGAAGAATGTGTTCACCCATTATTGAGGTGTTTTGCATAAAAAATGCAAACTGTTGTTGATGCATGTAGGTCCATGGAAGTGGAATTAGACGAGCATCAACGATGGCTAGAGGAAAGGAGACTGTCCCAATCTAAAGAGGAAAACATAAAGAAATGAATAGATGCAACTGAGAGCCGCAAAACTTTATTAAGACAATGATCTTATATTTATAAAAAAATTGATCTTGGATGGATATTTTATAAAGAATTTTGTTGGATGAATATTTTATAAAGAATTTGGTTGGATGGATATTTTTAATGTTGAATTTATGAATATTTAATAGTATAATGATGAGACAAAAATTTAGTAATAAACATTAAATAATCTATTAATTTAGTGTTTGTTAATGTATATAGTGTGCATATATAGTGTTTATTCATGCATCATGTTTGATTGATGACTTATTTGTTGATCATAATCATTGTATAGATTTTGCATGAATTTAATCTAATTAACATGTATCTTGATGTCATCTAAAGATTTTGTTTGAAAGTTGCATAATGTTCTTGTTTATGTACCATGATTGGAAGATAGTGATTCTTATTCATGATGATTTTATGGTCTTTTACATAAATGATCTAATGACATGTTATTAAACTTGAAGGTTTTAATGGCATGAATGTTGAATTGAGTTGTAATGGTTTTGTTTGATGGTTGTATCACTTCTTATTCTAGAGCCTATCCCAACACGGGAAAACACTCCTCTCAACTCTCTCTCTCCCTCTCTCTCGGGTCTCTCCCTCTCCCTCTCTCCCCCTCTCTCCCTCTCTCCCTCTCTCTCTATCTCTTTGTTCCTCTCTCTATCTCAAATCTCCATCTGTCTCTCCCTCTCACTCTCAGATCGTTCCCACCCCTCTCTCTCTCAAGTCTCTTAGAGCTTCCTCTCTCCCTCCCTCTCTCCCTCTCAAGTCTCTACCTCTCCCTAGGTCAGCTCTCTCTCTCTCTCTCTCTCTCTCTCTCTCTCTCTCTCTCTCTCTCTCTCCTCTCTCTCCCCTCAGGTCTCTCTCTCTCTCACTCCTCTTAGGCCTCTCTTTGTCTCTCTCAAGTCTCTCTCTCCTTCCCTCTCTCCCTCTTAAGTCTCTTTCTCTCTCTCTCCATCTCAAGACTCTCTCTCTCCCTCTCTCCCTCCCTCTCCATCTCCCTCTCAAGACTCTCTCCCTCTCTCCCTCTCAAGTCTTTCTCTCTCACTCTTTCCCTCTCAAGTCTCTCTCTCTCTCTCTCCCTCTCTCCCTCCAAACTATATATATCTCTCTCCTTCCCTCTATACCTCCCTCTCTCCCTCTCTCCATCTCTCCCTCCCTTTCAGCTCTCTCTCCCCATCCCTCTTAGGTCTTTCGCTCCCACTTCTAAGGTCTTTCTCTCCCTCTCTCTCAAGTCCCTCCCACTCCCTCTCTCTCTCTTTCTTGTGAATTGGTCGCACATCAATAAATATATAATATATATACTATGTATTAAATATATTATATAATATATATAATATATATTACATAATATTAGTATAATATATAATATTTCATATATATACTATATGCTATATATAATAATTAATATGTATATTTAATATATAGTATGCTATATAGAAAATATGTAATATATAGTATAATATAATAATATATGTACTATATAGTATACAATATAATATATAATATAATAATACATAATATATAATATACTATATAATATATTATATATAATACATAATATTATATATTTATGTATTATAAATACATAATACATATATATAATACATATTCTATAATATTATGTATTATAAATCATATAAAAAATATATAATTAATGGATATCCACTTTGAAAAATGAAATAGATATCCATTCGAGATTTGGTTTGAGATTTCCTAACCTGGAAAGTCAACCCAAAAAATGTGTTTTTGAAAATTTGTTTAGTTTTCTGAAGTTCGCCCTTGTGGCTGACGACATTTGTTTTACCCGAATTTCATCAAACGAAAAGGGTTTATAGAAAAATTGTCAGCTTTCCACTAATATAACTTTTTTCTTATTTTGAATTAAATAAATAATTATTATTGTTTTTTTATCTACATTACGTCTAAAGTCCTGATTGATAGGCTAATTGAAAAACTTCTACAACTTTCAAACTACTTAACATTTTTCGAATCTACAAGATGCACCACATTCTATGCTTTGCATACTATAGGATAAAAATAATGAATTTCATAATTTTTTGACCAAGTTATGGTGGTCAAACATAGATGTTTTAATAATTCTGAAAACTTCTAGTAAAAATATCATAACTAATTATCTATGTAGAAAAAAATTACAAAAAAAAATCCGCCAGATCTGGACATGTGTCCTCTACTTATATTAAAAAATTTAGAAAAAAATATTATGTTTTTCTTGTACTTAGGGTGGTCAAACACATGCCTGCTTCTTATATTTTTCTTGAAATTTTTTGTACCACTACATTGAAATTTCAAATTTTCTCAAAACAAATTTACTTTTTTCCAAAAAAGGACTAGTAGCATAGAAACTACATTCAATTTGCTACAACTATTGTTCCTACATATTTTTCAAATTATGTTAATAACCTATTCAAAATTTTATGTCAAGTTGCCTAAATCTGATTTTTTGAATTTTCATCGCCACTTAGAGGCCTAGTTTGGACCCCCGTGATCCTACACGTACCCACATACTCTGAAAGTTGATGATATGGATGTATCCTTATTTGTCTTCTTTGAGTGTGAGTTATGGAGTATCCCCAACCCTTCATCCTTGACATGCTTAAAACTCAAAACTCTTGTGTTTCAGATTGTTCACTCCCACCTATCTCCTGCATAACAAAAGTGCCATTAATAGCCAAATTTAACCTTACAACTACTCTAAAGGAATTTCCTTGCCAAAAACAAGTTGTTCATCTCAAGGTTGCATATTCATGTGTATACAATTTCAAATGGTGGAAGATGAAGACAACCATGTTGTCATTAATATGATGGTTGAGTTCTAGCTTCTGATGGTCTTCATGCTTGTTCTAGATTATTCATTCAACATATCTTGTAGGCTCTTCCTTTCCCTACATACCATAATTGAAGAATGTCAATAATACTAGGGATGATAACAATTAGAATGAAGTTTTCCACACACCTCAAGATACCTTACATGTCTATAAAAAGTGTTTTTTATAAAAATATATAACAATGTAGGGGAGAGGATCCGGTAGTTGAGCACCCTAACTTTGCGTTTCTCAAAATTCTACATGGAAATTTTTTAAAATTCCCAATTTTTTACAACAGATTGCTTGACAATGTCTCTGCTTATAACAAAAGTTTTAGGGCCACATCATCAAATATGATGCCACATTAGCATGCTTTTTGTCGAGGTGTCCAAAAAAGTCCAAAAAAAAAAGTGAGACCGATACTTGTGCACGCAATCATGTTTTATTGGTGCTTTGATGTGGCATCACATGATTTGTTGGTTTTTAGATCTAGGAATACATATTATTCAATTATTGGTAGTTATCATCAACATTGACAACTTTAAAGTCACAACTATTGGTTCAATATTGTCAAAAATATTGAACATTAAATCAACAAATGCTATAACAACTATTGAAACATGCTCAACTAATGCATCCTTTTCCCTAACTATTAATACAAATTCACAAAATATAACCAACATAAAATAATAATAAAAATATAACCAACATAAAATAATAAAAATATCTCACAAATTTTAACCTTTAGTAAGGGAGAGGAGCCGATGGTGGGTAGGGTAACTTTGAGTGAGAGGTCCACGTCATCAACGTCCGAGTCGAACAATTTTTTTTTTGCCGTGTCTTTTGACTGTTGAGCTGGCATCCCCCCATTTTTTTCTGGCGAAAATTGGGCACATTTATCAATGTTTTCGAACTATTTTTCAAAAACCACAAAAAAAAGAGCCAAAAAAAGTCATGGGCCAATGGTGGGTCACTAAGTCATGTAATATTGGTATGTTGATGTGGCATTACATGATTGGTCAATTTGTGTATTTTTTGAATTAAAGTGATTTGCAATTGAATATTAGGTATAAATTATTGACATTTTTTATTACCCAAAAGTGAACCCCAAACTGTCCAAAACTATACCCATGACAGATCCTATACTCTAACATCAGCTCCTCTCCCTCCCTTACATGGAGAGAAGTCTAAGACACCATGTTCTCTTAAACAACGTAGTTGACAGCTCTAAGGTTGTGAGGACGAGTCCCGACCATCCAAGCGGGTAATGTGTTTTTTGGGGGTGCTTAATATTACAAACAGGTCGGAATAAATCCAGATCGATCGAAGGGCTTTGTTTTATTTTAAGAAACTTCCAAGCAAATCCTTTTTTTTTTGTAAAAATATAAAGCTTTCTTTCCAGGAAGATTGTGGGATACGACATCATTCTAGCACTAACGCATGGTTTATGATAATTGCAAGGGCCGAGGAAGATTCTCGTATCCTTCTCGCCCACCCCCAACGTAATTGCAAACATCACCTCCAATCGACCATGACATCGTACCGGACAGGCCAAGGTATTAATTTCTCAGAAGTGGACGAATTCGACATTCGGCAGGCTTGGATTGGTGGCTTCAATTAACTTTATACATTACTTTGACAGAAATTCCCACCCGTTATACCTCGGCAGTATTCTTACATGCTAAGGTTTCGCGGCTCCCTGTCTCGTTGGAGGAGTCAATCGTATTGATACTCGATACTATAATTTAAGTTGGCCTGTTGGTGTTTCAGGAAACCCTCGTTTTATCTTTCTGTCTAGGCAAGTGCATTGTATGATGGAGCAGCTTCCATATGGCGGTACAATCTTTGAAGAATTACAGAGGCAGATAGAAGGCCAGTGCTTGCTCAAGTGAGTTTGCTTTATCTTGGATATGCTTTAATGGTTACTGAACTATATGATTTTTTATTGAGGGTTTGTGGTTTTGGGATGTAACTATACGGGTGTGAGGTAACTTATGGGTTAGGGTTTTCTGTTGGAATGTCTGCTTGGAGTAATAATTTGACGGTTCAGTGAAATGGGGCTATAATTTTGACTTTAGGCTTGAAGGGTGTTAAGAAGGTTGCTTCAACTGAGATTTTGCAATCGTGAGCACTCTGTTTTTAGGTTTATTTTTCCACTTTTCGGATTTTCATTTCGCCAATTTAAGGAGGATGGGTTTTGGTTTTTGGGCAATTTAACGGGGATGAGTTTTGTTTATTGGGCAATTTCAGGAGGATGGCATTCTATAGATGGAGACAAGTGTCCTTTTTGAGGGCTTATTGGGCATTAGGAATTTGGGTTTGTTCTTTTCTGAACTGCAAATTTGTTTTCTCTTCTGGTATTTACTTCCTGGTCTTGGTCCTAATGTTTCTGATTTTAGTGTTGAAGGTGTATATGGTATAGAAAAAATGTGGTAATTCTAGGGCTGTTTGGGTTTGTACGTGTTGTGGGGGGCAGTATTGGGTGAATGCAATAAATTTGCACGGCGGCAGATTTGGACAATCTGTTTCAGACTGTTGCAGTCTACAGTTTTATCTTTGGGGTACTAGAAATCATAGGAAGATGGAAATGCAAGGTACATCTATCGAGGATGGTCAAGGATAGCTGGAAATTATGAGAGAGTTATTTCTGGATTAGATTGTGTAAGCTTTTTTTGGATCGACGGTTCGGATCACACTCCGTGATCCATCATCAGGATAGAGAGCTCAAGGAGATGAAAAAGGTTTGTTGCAGACCCAACAGGTATAAAAAGAGGCAGAAAGATGGTAGAGGGATAGAAGGCACAAGGCCCAAGAGAGACAGGGAAGAAATTAGAAAAAGCTTACACAATCTAATCCAGAAATAGCTCTCTCATATTCTTATGGATTGTGGAAACCTAATAACATTGATAGCTGGAAACTGGTATCGTAGTAAGGTACATTTGACGGAAACTGATTCTTGTGCTGTAAGCCAATGTAATTCCTATAGAAGTCTGAGATATTAGTCAACGTTTCAAGACCATGAAGCCTGGGGGAGTTCAAGACAGTCAGATAAGAATGGGTAGTTCAGATAAAAGGCAAATCTAGTATAACAACAAGGATAATGAGTAAAAACCTCTAGAGGAAAAGGCTCATTGATTAGTTGTGTTGGTATTTTTAATGAAGAGACCTCGAATGCACCCTCGTTTTAATAGTAAGGCTGAGTCTACTCTTTACTAGGAGTGATCTTCACGTGTTAGAAGACTGATACATCTTGTATTGATTTAAATGATTTTATTGGTTGCTTGGAGAATCAGTAACTCAGAATACTAGGTGGTTTTCAAATTGCACTCCTCTAACTAGTAAAAACTTGAAAAACTGCTACTTTGGCAAAGGTAGAATAGATCTTTTGCAAATGTTAGGATTTTATAGTTTTAATGCAAAGTATTGGCCACTTTTCAGGAAATATTTTGTAGTATCTTAAAGAAAAAGGTTGAGAGAATGTCAGACTTTCTAAATTTATTCCCAAAATTGATGTTGTTTTCAGATGAGCAACTCTGAGAATTGCTCGTTACTGTGTGGGGACATTGTTGAATGTGGACATTGGTTTATGTATGAGCTGACTGTAGGGTTTTGTACACGAATTTCTGCAGAGGTTCTTCCCATTCCAGACCATACAAATGCATTATTCCAGCTTGCATAGGATTCTGTTGGTTGGAGAGGGAGACTTCTCGTTTTCTTCTTCCTTGGCCACGGCATTCGGGTCTGCAGAGAATATTGTAGCAACATCACTTGACAGGAGAGGTCTGGCATAATTTATTTTCAATGCTCCCTACTTGGATATTACTCTGTTCTGACTATTTCTATTTTGACTTCTTTAGGCCATTTTACTTAATATATCCATCAATATTCTAAATGCAGAGATGGTTTTAACATGTTACAAATCTGCGGGGAATTCAATTTTTAACTTACTAAATCGCGGAGCACGTGTACTGCATGAGGTGGATGCAACCATAATAGACCAGTTGGGGATCTTCAGTGGAACCCTGTTTGATAGAATTGTGTTTAATTTTCCTCATTCGGGCTTTTGGGGCAAGGAAGACGACGACGAGGTAATTAAGAAGCACAAGGATTTAGTGAGTAGATTTTTTCGGAGCGCAAGAATGTTCCTGAGCTGTATTGGAGAAATCCATATCAGCCACAAGGAGGGGGTGCAATATAGGAAATGGAATTTGGTAGGAGAGGCAACGAAGTCTGGACTTTTTTTAAAGGAGTGTGTCACTTTCAGAATAACAGATTATCCAGGATACACAAACAAAAGGGGAAGTGGTGTCTGCATTGATGAGAGTTTTCCCTTGGGAGATTGTAAGACATAAATTCATGCTCACTCCTGCTGCCTTCATAGAAAAGGAGTTATTGCTGGTGAGGGAGCAATCTTATTGTCATGCCCCTCAACCACAAATGTGGATCTGAGTACATAAACATGGGTCTGTAAATGAGGACATTGCTTTCCAGCTATATTAGAAACTTCAAATCCAGGCACTAATATTTGACCGTCATAATGGGCTCAATATTTAACAAAGGCTGTGGTTTGCCTTTTCCTGAAATATCACAAAGAAAGTTATTTAAAAAAATCAATTGGATGTTAACTAAATAAAAAGATTTGGAAAATATGTTTCAATGGTCACACAATTGTTCCAAGAAATTGTGATAGAATCTAGCTATAATAAGGCAATGTGAAGCAGAGAGTGAATCTCATCGATTTTGCTTTCTGATTAAAACAAGTTTTGGTTTAGATATTGTCCTTTAAATGTAATTATTATTTTCAACTTTATAAAAACTAGCATATATAATCTATATAATATAATATCAACAGATTATTTTTGAGGTGTATTTTTTTCGTTCTTTAGAAATTTAGAAATACTATTATTAAAAAATATACGACTCAAATGATATCTCTCTCTCTATATATATATAAATAAAAAAAATATAGAGCAGATTGGTAGGCAGCCAACAAGACATGCATGGTGAATTTTGAATTTCTCAAATTTGGGCAAACGAAGTTACTTTTTTAACTTGTGGTGGCAGTGACAAATTTATAGTTTATTATCATTATTCCTGTTTAGTCATTACATAAGTTTTTTTAAGCAGAAAGCTATTCCTGTGTAAGGGAATAAATAGTCTCCACTACAATTTACTTGGAGCAAATAATTATATAACAATAAAATTTAATAATTCTAGAATTGGTGTTGATAATATATATTATAATTAATGTGATAATTAAATAAGATATTAAGGTATTTTTTGAAATTGATGAAGAAAAGTTGTTGCAAATGATACAAAGTGATTTGTAATTGAATTAGGAAATTTAGATCAATAAGACAATGACTTAAAGAACAATACATTTTTAGTTTTCTCTAGAGTTTGAGGTTATGTTTGCAGATATAATCTTTGTGTGTTGAAGGAAACCTTGCACTTACAATAGTGATCTTGAAGCACGGATTTGGACTTCATCTATGCAAATGACTTATTTGAATTTTGACAAATTAGAAAGATATCTCAATTTGAAATATTTGTATATGAGAAAATGGTGTCAATATGCACTATTTGGGAACTTGTTGGGCAAAGATTTTGTTTGTCAATCTCTAATTAGATTGATACAATGATGATGTACAAAGATTGAAGACAATAGGCAATCATGCAACATGCTCATTCGATATTGATGTAATGCTAATGCCACAAGATATTGCTTGCGATGTATGCATGTGCTAGATTCTCTCTATCTTAAATATGCATTACATGATTTAAATGAATTAGTGTAGTCTTTAAATGCATTTCCCCATGTAAGAATTGGCTATGAAGGTAGCCACCCAAGATATAGAGGCCTAATAGAAAGCACAAGCATAAGAGAGATAGAGACAAGATGACAAGAATAAACTGTATTATGTCAATATGATAGAATGTAATGAGCAAATAGTACATAGGAGACCCCTTGGATATATAGCCAAGGTGAGAACATAGAAGGGCAGTGTCATAATCTTATGACATGAGACAACAATGAAAAGTTATCACTCCACCTAAAGTGGAAATGTGATAATGCGATAATCACCACAAAAGGTGGATCTCCCACAAAAGGTGGAAAGATAATCACATGATGTGTCCACAAAAGGTGGAAATGATAAAGTAGTGAGATGTCAACTCCACCAAAGGTGGAAAATCTCCAACAACCTCCTATGTGGTCCCTAAGTAAACTTAACTAAGGTGTAATCATGACCTAGGACAAGGTACAAGACATTTAATTACACCAACACCCTAGTGTGCAATTTGAAATAATTTGCACTTTAGTTGGTTCATAATGACTATTAAAAGAGGAATATAGGCTCAATTTTTAAAATTTAAATTTAAAAATTTTGGGTTTAGATCCATTGTGCAAAAGTGACTCCATTGTGCAAAAGTGACTTGGGTCAATTTTGCACAACTAGATCTGCATTAGAGTTAAATGATGTCACACCCCATTTCTAAGTTACCAAATTACTTTTACTTTAACGAGTAAATATGATTTTAAATGCAAGATTATGACTTTAATATGTTCAAAGGATGAATGGAATATATGAATATGCATTATGATGCATCATCCTTTAAATGCTCTAATGATGTTATGATATATGATTAATATGATTTTCATGTTATAGTCTAACTTCGTTCATGATGCACTAAGTTAGATGCAGGAAATATATGAACCATCCAATGAGGAGAGGGAGAGTATCACCCAGGAGAGGAAGTTGGTATGGAAACCACTAATGTATTTACGTGAGTTAATGCACACACTAACGGTCTAGGTTAGACAAGCCTTATCAAGTCAGTTTGGGCTATGTGTTGGTAAGGAAACTTTGGTGATAGTTTTTGGGTTGATAGGAATATTTAGGCGATTGTCTTTGATTCTCTATGATTGTTTAGATGAGTCATAGTGTTAAAGCCTTGTATTGAAACGTGAGATATATTGTGTATTTAAATATATATAGATGGGTGTGTATATATAATAAATGTATAAATATGTATATATATATATACAATAACCCATATATATGAGCGTATGTGCACATGAGTATGCATAGCTAGAAATACCTACGTATACCCATATGTAAATATGACATGTGTGAGTATTTGTATGGATACACACATATATACACACTTTATATATACCTATCTATATATATTGTAAGATATTAAAATAATGATATGTATGTATACATTAATATATATGTATATATATGTACATATTTAATTAAATAACTTATATATACATATATAATTATATAATTATATATATGTATATATAAATATGTGTTAAAGTTGATAAATGTATAATCATATATATATCTATGTGTGTGTGAAGTTATGTTAATATACCACTCGCATATATAATGCGATGGAATAAGAAGTGATAAAGTTGAAAGTTCCACACATGATGCAATGCGATATAAGAGTTAATGGTATCATATTTGATAAGCAAGTAAATGTTGCATAAAGGCATGCATGTTATGGCAGACATATGGTAGTGACCCAAGCTATTGAATTAGTCAAACTGCCATGACAAGATGTTGAGAGAAGTTTGTTTCTATTTTGAAGTGCATTTGTAATATGATTGTCGTGCAAACTATAGCTCCATTGTAGGCACCATAAGCAAGCTAAAAGGATGGCAAAAGCCATGATGGGAATATGAGAGTAAATGGGATTGTGAAAAGCCCACACATAGCTCCATATTAAAAGATTTGACTTAGTATTTTAACATATGCAAGTTGTAAAAACTCCACGACTAGTATAAGCAGCAAACTAGGAAGTATGTGGATTCCATGCACTATGTGAAAGGAGTTTTCTGCTAAGTCAATGTACAATAGATCAAAGGGAAGAAATTGTCAATGGCTCGTGGTAACTTGAGGAAGATTATGGAGAGTTGTGAGATAAATTTGCTAAATTTTCTACTAGCTAAAACCCATTGCTGGCATGGGAAGGAAAGATGGTGAATTTCATAGCTATCTTTCTATTTGAAACCTCTCTAAATCTGTATTTAAATAGAGGTCGCTAGTTTCATATTTGAATGTTCATTTTGTTGTTCAGTTTGAGAGTTCTTTTGCTGTGATTATTTTTTGTATTTCTTGAGTACATTTGTGAGAGTTTGAGAGCATTTTATTATGAGTATTGAGAGCAATTTCATTGAGAGTTGAGGGAAGATTGGTTGTGAGGTTGAGAAGCAAAGTATACTTGATTAGAAGGGAGATAGGTTGAGTTTGGAGGAGGCAACAAGCTAAGTCTTTTTGGCATTGAGCATAGAGTTGTAGGTTCTTCATTGGAAGCTAAATTTTTCAGGCATGTTTAGTTATTCTTAACTCTTGCTCTTTCTGATTTTGATACTATGTTTTGCAATGGATTGCAAGTGTTGTTCAATTGTTGTTGCTCTTTGTAACTTTTAAATAGTGCTATGCATATAGTTTGAATTTATATATATTGGGATAAAGCGTCTTAATAGCATAATATATTGCTGCCATGATTTTAATGTTTGATTGACAAAGGTTAAGTGAAGCTATCCAAAATGTATTATGATAATATCCAAGATATAGTATGATACATATAATGTTGGTATGAGTTATGTTGTAGGGAAATGTAAAGGGATTGATATCATGTTAGAAGTATTATGTCATCATTGTTAGGATACGATGTTGAATAAACCTATGTTGGTAGTTTAACCATGAGTGGAGAACCTATGTTCTCGGATGCTCATATTCCCTTGAAAGTAGGAGATCGATTTATTCCCTAGGGATAGGGTAGACACTTGAATGTGATTATATTGATATTCAACAATAGGGTTGGAAAATGTATTAGAGATATATGTGTTCTAATTACCTTTTAAAATGATATTATCTTATGCATGCACAAGAGTCTATACCTACTCATGGTATTCTAATCTTAAAAAAGAGGACTATATGTCTTGACAAACCAAAGTCGTAATGCGAGGAGACTTTAAGGTGCAAAAGCATAGACTCCTCTCAAGCTAAAAATATCCTCCAAATTAAATATGAACTTAGCATACATTTTAAACATGTAATTATAAGTGTCATATTGAGGGAAATGATATATGTTGTTTATGAACATACAATCATAGGTACCTTATATAAATGATGCAAAGGATAACTTGGAAAGAACCATGAGAAAACTGGAAACTAGTCCAAAGATTCTTAGTTGAATTTACTAGAGGTTAAATAACTTATCATGCTGATTTACTATTATTAGACATTACTATGAACATGAGGTTTTATCTGAAATTTAATGTCAAGAATAACTAGATTGGTTATGGCATCTTAAAAGAATGGAGCCATACTAGATATGACAACAAAGAGTCTGAAACTCAATACAAAGAAGTAATCTTCAAATCAAGTTTAGTTATGAATTATTATACATATTGGCACATTGACAGTGCTTAGATTGAGACCAGTTGTGTCTAGTCGGTGACATGGAGTCATCGGCATTAACTAATTGTGTATTAAGTAAGAGAGTATTTACATCCATGATTAAAAGAAAGAACTTGAATAAGAGGCAATAGCTAGACCTAGAGTGTTACAAGTATGTAACCGAGTATTCAAGAGATTGTGTTAAACCTTTGTGGTCTATTAATTCAATACTTGTGTCATCACTTGAATGAAACCTTGTTTGTGATTGTTAATATTGGGGCAAACCTTACAAGTATGGAAAAGGGTAATCTAGTGATTGTGTCAAGCATTTAAGGTCTATGAAAAATATTTGGCCAAAGTAAGTGTAGATGTCATTGTGTATACTTTGTTGGTTCACTGTGAGCTAGGATTGCATTGCTAGTAGAAAATATCATGCACGTTAGGCGGGAATCCAATGTATGACAACTAATTATGTAGGACACAACACCATGTGTTCAAGTAGGCATTATATTAGAGGGTTTCCATGCCAAACTCTTCACTGAAGGGTAGGACTATCTTATCAGTTAGGAAGATGTGCAGGGGACCGCATTAAGCCCGTGGTTGGCAGAAAAGCACTTAGGTGATGCTCTCTCTCGTGCAATTGGAAGTCAAAGCTTGAGAAATATCTAAGAAGATGAAGACGTGTTCCAATTGTGGACAACTTAACCAATATAATCTTGTACCATTAAGATCTTGTAAGCTATGATTTGTAATTATGATCTTGCATCTATTTGTAAATGTATATGAACGATGAAATCAATTACTTGGGATTATGTAATGTTATTCTATCCATGCAATATAATATGAAATGGGTTTATTTCAAATATGCAAATGTGTTATTAAAAATGAAAATTTAATTTCTATGTATTTGTGAACTTGAGTCTTTTACATTTTGAGTTAGAACTAAGGTAAAAACAATTGGGTAAACATTGGGTATGTTACAAATGATGGACATAATAAGTGAGTTTGAACTCGTGGGATGTTAGAAGCAAAATAAAGCTAAAATAAGGTTATCTCCTGATTTTCATGAAAAAATATGCCAACTTGTACACTAGTGAATGTTGTGTAATAAGGGAGAATCAAATGGGTATGTAGTTTTCATCTTTACATCTATCTATGAGAACTAGGTGTTGTACACCTTGCAAGTCCTTGTGATATTTAATTAATGTAATGTTATGAAAAAATAGTTACTTTCTATCCCTCTAGTTTTGTGTTCAAGTAGCAAAATCATTACATTCCATCACTATGGTTGTGTGATCAAATGTCAAAATGAAAAATAATGATAGTAGGCTTAGAGTTAGTTGCATTAGAAATGGGAAGTAATGATAATAAGTTTAGGTTTTTTTGGTACAATATTGAACATTATTATAATTTAGCAAGATTAGGTTAAAAATATTAAGTTTGTAATATTAAGGTGTTTAATTTAATGGTTTTAAACTTATATTTTTAGGACTCTGTATATGTTTTAAAATGTGTTGACATTAATGATTTGAGTGTTTCTACTTAAAGAAAAAATGTTTAATTATTAGTATAAATGATTTCAACAATGAGGTAACTTTACAATTGTCTATCGTGGGTTAGGTGTTAAAAAGGTGATATTTGCAACAGCTTTTATGACTAGACATATTAGTGACATCAAATTTGATGATGCGATTCTAAAATCTTAGGGTTAGAAGTGAACTTCTCAAATAATACACTATGGAAATTTTAGACTTTTTTAACACCACATATAATTTTGAGAAGCATGAAATTAAGGTACACAACTAGTAAGTATTTCCTTTACATCAATCATTAATTTTAAATCATTCATTAAAAGTGAGTCTATAATGAAGAGGAAAAAATATGGTATGCACTTTTCACTATTTCATGCTTACCCACACAATGAAGACAACATTATATTTTAAACAATATTCCTTGAAGCTAGTTGTAAGGGTGATCATTATAGTGGCTCAAATGTTTGGTGCACTAAATTTCATCCTCTAGGGGAGAGAGGCCAATAGTTGGGCGAGGTCTTATTGTTGGTATAGTACTTGTGGTTATAGGATTTAGTCTTGCAGCAAATTTATAATATATATTGTCAATAATTAGTCTGTGTGTAAATTAATAAATGACGAAATTTTTGTTAAGACAAACCTTCACATAAACATATGAAAATTTGTGAATGCCATATAAAAAATCATAAATATGTTCGTTAACAAGTGAAATAAACACTTTTTTGTTTCATATTAAATAACATAACTTGTTGGGAATAGGATGTCATTTAATTGCAATCCTAAGCATATTTCATGTATCTCCCAGGTCCTTAGAAAGTGTTCCCCAATACTAGGATTAGAAAGAGATTAAATTTGAATGAAATGAACATGTAAATTGACATTTGTAATTATTCTTAAATGATAGGAACATGTGAGGATGCCCAAGAAGAGCTCTTACAAAATAGGAGCATATGGGGCGCCCACATGGAAGGTGGAACCCACCTTGATAAAGTTAATTATTTGGAGGATTGATAACACTTCAGTAATGCATGTTTAGATCCTACAAGTTAGGGATTGATATTTATATGAGTGGAGTTCCGTTCAATTCAATTCACTTCAGTTATGGTTCAGTTATCTTCAGTTGCATGTAGTTAGTTTGAGTTGAATGCTAGTTGACTTCAGTTGACTTGAGTTGCATGACTAATGACTTCACTTGCATGACAGATAATAGGTAGATACATTCAGTTAAGTTGGGATGACAATAATGCATAATGCTTGCATGAATTGGTGGAGAGATATGTTTCAGTTAATTAAGATTGACTTGGACCCACCTTGGGTGCCCAAGTTGGCATCTTTGAGTTAACACCTTTTGCATGAGAAGATATTTACAAGGCTCAGTTAAGTGGGCCCATTCTTGGGTGCCAACTTTGAGGTGATGCTTGCAAAATATTTTCTTGACCAACGATTAGTTAAGTGTTCAGTTTGGGGCACCTAAATTGAGGAGACTTTGGTTTTGACTTCTTGTTACAGTGTGGAACTCTACTTGCACAATCTAGGTGTAGATTTTTGAGAGGAGCTTTATGCTCTTGTATTTCATAACTCTTATGAGTTTACATGCACATTAATTGTCTATTTATTGCAACAATTGCATCAGAGTTTATTGCAGGGTTAATAGGTATAGCTTGTGAATGTGTGAGGGTTTGAAGCATGGCATGGGATGTGTGGATTCATGCTTGGTCATATGGAATGAATGGATAGCTTGTGTTGGAGAAAGTGTATGAGATTTTTGTGCAAGTTGTGAAGAAGGATTGTTGAAGGCAAGGAAGCATATCAATCAAGGATTGATACAATGTTATTGTAATCTTGTTCTAAGGTTAAATAATAAAAATACTATTGATTTTGGTGGAGTTTTTCCCATAAGGGTTTCTCCACGTATATGTTGTGTCACTTCTATCTTATTGTCTCATTCTTCTACAATCTTCTATCTCTTTCTACAATTGGTAAAATTGATCTAAATAGATTAATCATACACAAATAATTGTGATAAAGAACACTTAATTAAATCTACAATCATATAGGTTTACAAGTTTTAAAGCTACAATTTCACCTTCATTTTCAACATTTGGTATCAAAGTTAACGGTTGGGTAGAGTTTGGAACACCTTTCTCGTAAAAGTTTGAAGTTTTTTTGGCTATAGTGGGAGCTTGTACTATTGTGTTATTACAGATTTGTAAAAGAAGTGTGTTTTATCTTCTTGGTTTAGAGATTATGGTTTTCTTGGCCTTTTGGGAGTTGTGTCGTTAACAACATATTCTTTGATTGTGTTGAGGCCATGGATGATCTTCATTTAGGAGATGGTTATCATGATGTCATGGATAGCTTGGTTACATGTTTCACTAGGAGTTTTTGATAGTGATGGTTTGATGTTTATCTTGTTGCCATGTATAGCTTGGTATCACAATTCAATGGGAGCTTTGGTAGGATATGGTTATTTTCATGTAATTTGAAGAGGTTTTAACATCGTGTTTCATGGAGGACCCTTAAAGTCTTTGCTAAAGGTATTATTGTTCTTTCTTTGGAGAGGATGTAGTTATTTTTGGTTTTGAGTATAATCATTTGCTTGGAGCTTCATGATTATGCAGGTTGCATTTGAAGTTGGCATGGATTGATTGGTGGGTGCTCATGGATACAAGAGAGACTTGGGTTAGGCTAGATATTTCTTATGTTAAGAGATATGTGTTGAAATGGTTACTTGTTATAAAAAAATTTCAACAGTAAAGACCAACGAGCCTACACCTAGAAATAAATGTGAGTCCATCATAGACTTGATGAGAAGGTTGTCTTTATTAAAAGCTTATATTGCTTGGTGTTGTATGCACAGAACAATCTTGTATCCCACTGTAATGTCCCCTTTTTCATGAGCGATGGATTTTAGAGGAATTAGCCTATTCTTGATCCTCGTAGGCTAATGGGACTTGATAAGAGGGTCATTTGGTAGATACCCAGTTGATTGGTTGGCTTGTTTTGTGATTCAGTCTACATATGGAGGTGTTCTAATGATTTCTTAATATGTTTCTATTTTTAGAAACCTCATGTTATAAAGTAATGTTATGTTTGCACTTTATGTTATGAATAATTATTTTATTATAAAGTGCAAAATACTAAAATAGTAAAATAAAAGAAAATAATATTCCTTCTAGAAGGTGACTTGGGAAAGTTCTAGAAGGAGGCCAACCTCTTGAGGAAAAAGTATAAATAGACATCTTGGACTTCATTCTCAATAGGCAGATTTGATGTTGTTGTTGTTGGCATTTCATCTTGTGGAGCCTAGGGTTTCTGCAGATTGCTTCTTGTCATAGGAAACGAAAAATTCCTATCGATAGCAATTTTGAGGGTGTGAAATATCACTTGAATTATAGCAGCTGGGAGAAAGATACTTTAGTCTTCCATTTGTACTACATTGTGAAATATATTTGAGTATAATCGCTAATGTATTATTGTACTTTTTGAATAAGGGTTTGAATAAAATTGCTACAGTAGCCATGAACAGTGATTTGCTATAGTACCTGCTACAGTGCACGTGAACCTTTTTGTGCTTAAAGATTGAAGAAAAAATTAGAAGTAATGCATTGTTGCTACAGTGACGTGAACAGTACCAGCGCTACAGTACTCGTGCTACAGTACCCGCGTTTGACCTTAAGGAGTTAGATTTGAAGAGATGATTTATTGTAGCTTTTTCCATATTATCTGTTGGAGATAAAATTGTTATTTACCTTGCAGCTGGGCACAACGCTCATGCGATTTCTTCAAGGGAGCAGATATAAATTCAAATACAAAATTTTCCAAGACTTTGGGGTTGAGATTGCAAGCTGATTCACATTGATATTCATCAGATTTTAAGGGAATTTATCAGATGTAGGGGTGGCATTCATAGAGGGCACAAATTCATCAAACATTGGGAAGTCTTCAACAACAACAAGGCTGCTACATTTGTTTCAAACATATCTATTTGTGATCAGGTTCTCTCATGCATTCCTTAGTGTTTGATTTGTTGTCTTACACAGCAAATTATATTGTAGTCATGTATTTGCATTCAATGTAGTAGCTGTTTCAGGACATCAAGTGCATAATCATTTTTTTGGCATTGCTTAGTTTGGCTTAAGGGAAGAACAACATTGGTATTACTTGTAATCTTTCATATTAGATTTGTATTAGCATTGTAAGGAAATATTACATCAATGAAGGAAGGGATATGTTGCATGAAAAACATTTGATGTAATGCCTATTATTAACATTGTTCATGATAGCATAATTAGTTGTATGCCAAGTGTTTGTAAAAATGTATCTTGGCTGTAGGTGCATTTTTAGATGTAGAAATCATATATGTGCATTGGAGTAGATAGAAAAGAAGTCATCTATGCATTTAGATTATAGTTTAAACAGTGTAGTGATGTCTCATAAACATTGGAAGCATTTGATCATTACTTTTCAAGCATATAATCAGATTGAAACCACATACCAGCTAGCTAAAAGTTTACATCAGAAGTGTTTGACTAAATTTATTGAGCTCTTCATCAAAATTTTGAGGTCAATTTGAGCAAGGCTCATTACACCCACTCTTGGTCTACTCAGCAGGTAAATGATCTAAGAGGTGTTGCCCGCCTAATTATTAGATGCATTATTTATATGTATCTTGTCTTCTCTTATGCATTAGTCTTGAAATTGAGTTCTGAGGGATTATTGAGAAGTAGATGCATGATTTTATGTATTTCCATTGGTCTCCTTGTAATCTTAAACTTGAGTTAGTTTTGAGGATTTGGGTAGGAGAGGTACAGGAGATAGTTAGTGGCTTTGGGCATATTCCCTTTTGTTGTGGGAATGTTTGGCTAAGTTTGATCTACTTTCTGTGAGAGGTTTACATCTAAGTTCTATTATGTTTCATTAGAAGTTGAATAGTTAGATGTATCCTTTCAGTTTGGGAGTGTTGAAGGAGATCTTACTTTACACAATTTGGCACATGTTAGTGTGGTATAAGAACATGGTTTGATTTGCAGGTTCTCTCTTTGTGGTAATATTGTCTTCTTCTTGAAGGTTCTTGTGTTATGAGAGATGTATTTTACATATCATTGCATGCTTCTTTGACACTATGATAGAGGAGTTAGACACATCCTCTATGTGAAGTGTTATAGGAGTTGTTAATGTTGTGATCTTGTTTTCAGATTTGGCATTTCCTGTGCAATGGGAGTTCTAGAAGGTATATGTGTTCTGTATGAGAGGGGCACCTCTCTTGGACTAGTTACACTTTAGTATGTGTGTTAACATGTTTATGTGTGTTATTACCTTGAAGTCTTATTTTGCATGATGGTGGATATACAAGGACTTGTTTGAAGATTTGGGTTGTTATGTTGATAGCATGAACTTCTACTTATGATAGTTTGGTTACAAAGAGTTGTGAAAGGTATTGATTGAGAAAGTTGACAATTTGATCAATCATGTAGATAAGTTCTCTTGGTGCAGGAAGGCCATTGGCCTTGAGTCCTATACTTGATTTATAAATAATGATTCCTTATTTAGAATAATTGCAATGTATAATGTTAAGTGGGAGAATGTTGGAAATAGTATGCCATTTAATTGCAATCCTAAATATATTTTATGTATCCCCCAAGTCCTTGGAAAGTGTTCCCCAACACTAGGATTAGAAAGAGATTAAATTCAAATGAAATGAACATGTAAATTGACATTTGTAATTATTCCTAAATGATAGGAACATGTGGGGATGCCCAAGAAGTGATCCTACAAAATAGGAGCACATGGGGCGCCCTCATGGAAGGTGGAACCCACCTTTTTTAAGTTAACTGTTTGGAGGATTGATAACACTTTAGTAATACATGTTTAGATCCTACAAGTTAGGGATTGATATTTACATGAGTAGAGTTTAATTTAGTTTAGTTTAGTTTAGTTCAGTTATGGTTTAGTTATCTTCAATTGCATGTAGTTAGTTTGAGTTGAATGCTAGTTGACTTCAGTTTACTTGAGTTGCATGACTAATGACTTTAGTTGCATGACAAATAATAGGTGAATACATTTAGTTAAGTGGGGATGATCAATCATGCATAGTTTGCATGAATTGGTGGAGAGATATGTTTCAGTTAACTAAGATTGACTTGGACCCACCTTGGGCGCCCAAGTTGGCATCGAGTTAACACCTTTTGTATGAGAAAATATTTACAAGGCTCAGCTAAGTGGGCCCATTCTTGGGCACCAACTTTGAGGTGATGCTTGCAAGATATTTTCTTGACCAATGATTAGTTAAGTGTTTAGTTTGGGGCGCCTAAATTGAGGAGACTTTGGTTTTGACTTCATGTTATAGTGTGGAACTCTTCTTGCACAATCTAGGAATATATTTTTTGAGAGGAGCTTTATGCTCTTGTATTTCATAACTCTTATGAGTTTACATGCACATTAATTTTTTATTTATTGCAGCAATTGCATCAGAGTTTATTGCAGGGTTAGCAGGTATAGCTTGTGCATGTGTGAGGGTTTGAAGCATGGCATGAGATGTGTGGATTCATGCTTGGTCACATGGAATGCATGGATAGCTTGTGCTGCAAAAAGTGTATGAGAGTTTTATGCAGGTTGTGAAGAAGGATTGTTGAAGGCAAGGAAGCATACCAATCAAGGATTGATACAATGTTATTGTAATATTTTTCTAAGGTTAAATAATACAAACACTATTGATTCTTGTGGACTTTTTTCCCGAAAGGGTTTCTCCACGTATATGTTGTCACTTCTATCTTCTTGTCTCATTTTTTTGCAATCTTCTATCTCTTTCTACAATTGGTAAAATTGATCTAAACAAATTAATCATACACAAATAATTGTGACAAAAAACACTTAATTAAATCTACAGTCACATAGGTTTACAAGTTTTAAAACTACAATTTCACCTTCATTTTCAACATAACTATCTAATATAAGCATGCCATTTATAAAATAAGATGCTCATCTAAACAAGTATAGTTGTTTTGTGGAAAAATAGTATTCTTATGTGAACAATTATTAGGGTGGTAATGTATATGCATTGGCGTACTTCAAATTACATGTTTGTCTATCACAAATATAAAAGGAGAGCACAATAAATAACAATTTTATTATCATTTAATGTTGAATAAAATTTATATTTTAAATAACAATATATTATCTTTTAATAATAAATAATATTTTTATGTTCAACTATTGGGTCATTTGTGTTGGATATAAAAGTTAGATATAAAAAATATTTATGGTTATCAAAAAGTATTGAAATCATTTGGGTTGCATATAAGTTATATTTTAAATAACAATATGATATTTGTTGTAACAACAAATAATATTGTTTGGTTCAATAAATATTATTTTTGGAGTTGATTGTGTTGGTGTTTTTTCATCAACTTTTCAAATCACTTTGTGATCCATCATCAAGATGATATAGAGAAAAAGGAGAAAAATGTTTTCACTTGGTTCAAGGACTAAGGTTAATTAGTAAAATGAAAAAAGAGCTAAAAAGACAAAAAGGGATAGAAATTGAGATAATAATAAAATTATCTCAAATTGGAAAAAGTAATAATAATATATAATCTTGATATATATAATAAATTATATCAAGATATAATAATAAAATATAATCTTGATCATATAATATAAATAATAATAAATCGAGATAGAAAATAATATTAAAAATTGCTAGATGACTTAATAAGGCAAGAATTGATAATAAAATTGAAAATAATATTAACAAGAGCAAGGAAATAATAAAAAATATTAAAAAAACATATTTTTAAAAACTTCTCAAATGAATTAGACACCAAATGAACAAAAAGGAAATATTTAATATGAACATAGGAACTATATATTTTTTTTAATTGATTCAGCTATGGGATTAGGGCCCACTCCCAATATATAAGAAAATAAATAAAATAGTTTGCTTAGATCCACAAATGGGAAGCACAAAAATGCAAAAGAGACAAAAAAACCTACATCGCACTCAAAAAGCCCGAAGAGAGCCCAAAGCCAAAATAATAATTGGATACCAATTGGCCATCAGACACAACACATACAATATCTACCACCTCGAGGGCACAACTCATTTTTAAAACAACTACTAGTTCATCAAGATCTAGAAAATCAAAGTAATCCTCATCCAAATCATCACTAAAGGGATAAGAACCCTCATAATCATATTTATTACCAACCACTATGATTGGAAGAGGAGGGTCGGTAGCAGGTAGAGGGGGTGATGTCTCACAACAAGTACCAATGGGGGTGAGGAGGAGTGTTGCTCCACACCATTGGAGGCCACCACTGGTGCCACAAAATCAGGAGAAGGGTCCTCATGAGCAGCCAAAAATTTATCTTGATTATGCCAAATAAAATATGCATCTGGACTACTCGAATTCTTGACCCATTGTTTGAGATGAAAATGCTTAGAAGTAAACTTGGGAGAGGTGTAGCTGGCAATTTTGTGCCCCAGCATGTTGCAACGAAAGCACCTAAAGGGAAGACCTTCATAATTAAGGAATTGAGACTAGGTGTTGTGAGTAGAATGGATCAAAACTGAGTGATGCACCAGTTTAGAGATATCAATGATAACACAGACCTTGGTGAATCTGCTGAAAGGGGCACCAAGATCCAAATTGCTCGATCATATTTTTAATGAGATTAGGCACACACATAATTGGCAAGAGATTATACAACCTGATCCAAATGGGGATTGAAGTAACCTTAGCAACCATAGGATCAAAGAAGGGAGACCAATCCAAAAGGAAGAGGCCAAACTAGTCATAGAACCAAGGACCTAACTGCTTAACAAAAGTGTAGTCAGCCTCAGAGGCAAAGTGAAGCAAGAAAAACCCAAAGTCAAGGATTTCAATGTCCAAGAGTGATATATTGCTCTAGGAAGCCTTCATCCAATCAATAAAATTTTCAATTGGTGGCCTCTTGCATATACAACGAACAAGGAGGGACCTGTTTCCAATCTCATTCGCTAGACCATTGATACAAACATCTGATAAATGGAAATCTATAGGGGTATCTATCAAACAAACCTCTGAGTCCCCTAAGGAGCAATGATGCATGGATATCGAGGTAGGAGAAATCAATGAGGGCTTAACCAGTGGCAACAGGGAGCTATTCAAAGTAATTTTTGTCTTGCAATACTATGTGCACTCAAAATAGGGGTTACTCCTGTTTCTACAACCCATGATGAAGAAAGGAGTTGCGACAGGAGGAATAGAGGCAACTCAAGAGGAAGAGGATAGATTCCCTATTGATGCCCTAGGCAGGGACAATAGCATCCTTTCAACCCTTTGAGCCCTTGGTTCGCATTTTTCCCTTTTGCACTTTGTTTGCTCCCACACCATCTCCTCAACATCATCTCCCATCCACCACCGCACCCGCAACCTTCTATGCCTTCGCTCATCATGCAATGATTTTTAACAATAATATTATTTTGATCAATTATTTTTTTCTTTTTAATATAGAAACTATATTTATTAATATAGTTCTTATATTAGCAAAAAACTGGAAAATGGTATTATGGATTAAGGAAACTTGATATCAATAATATTATTTTGTTCAACTCTTAGGATTTCCACAATTAAGTTTTGATCAATTCTTTAAAAATGCATTTTAAAAACACTTCTTACTAGATGTGCAAATTGAACCACATTCCAAACATTAATTATAGGTAGATAAAAACAATATTTCACATATCTTCAAATATTTTTTTTTAAAAACAATATTTCACATATCTTCAAATATATATATATGCGGCCCTGTGACTCAGCCCAACATCCAACAACCCATACCTTGGGTACCTGGGGCAAGCTGGGGCGAAACTAGTCCCTTGCAGGTGGACGCCATAGCCCACATACAGGCCCACTGGTCAATCACGATAGTGGGGTTTGAAACCGAGACCTAGGGGAAGCAAACCCACGGCCCAAGCCAACTCTGCTACCTAAAAAGATTTGAACTCAGCGCATTATAAATGCTTACAACATGACTAAATCACTACACCAAAAACTCTTGAACAAAATAAAATTCTTATAAAATTTATAAAATTTTATGTAACCAATAGGGGAGAGGGGCCAATAGTCGTGTGGGGTCCAATAGTCGTGCAGTAAATTGTGATTATAATACCTAGTCTTATCGCATATTTATAGTATATATTGTAAATAAATAGTCCAAATGTAAATAAAAAAATAACTAAATGTTGATCAAAAGTGGACCCGTACTTGAACACATGAGAACCTCTAATTGTTATATTAAAAAAACATAAATGCATTTATGAAGAAGTGAAATACATATTTTTTTTGTCTCAAATAAGATATCATAACTATCCACTATAGTGTATCATTTAAAAAATAAAATGCTCATTTAATAAAATAAGACACTCATTTAAACAAATATTGTGATCATAGTGAAAAAATATTGTTCTTATGTGTACAACTATTGGGGTAGCAATGTAGAAGCACTGAAGTATTTTATATTACTAGTTTGTCCTATTACAAATATGAAAGGTGTGCACAATAAATAACATGTATTTTTCCATTAAATGTGAAGGATTTTCAAAAACATTTAGTGTTCAACTATTGGTCCATTTTTGTTTGATATAAGTTGTATTTTAAATGATTATGTGTTATTTTTATAACAACAAATAGTTTTTTTGTGTTCAACTATTGGTTATATGTGTTGAATATAAAAATTAGATATATCAAAAATTTATGGCTATCAATAGGTATTTGGTCCATTTAGGTTGTATATTAATTTATTTTAAATAAAAATATGATATTCTACAAGTAACAAATGATTATTTTTGTATGACTATTGGAGGTTCCATGATTAAATTTTGGTCAAATTTTTAAAAAGTCAAATTTTAGACACTTCTATATAGATGTGCTAATGTGGCAAGTTGCATGATGAGTCACACCTCCAAACCTTAGTTATAGATAAATGAGAGGTCAGTCTACATTTCGAAAAAAAATCGAAAGTACTACAATATTCCAGTCAATCGCTACATACTGACAAAGTTAGCCCACACGACTACTAGCCCCTCTCCCCTACGTACTCCAAAAATTAAATTTCTTTACTGCTAGTCTCTTTCTCCTATCACAATCTGATTTATTTTCCGAACTTCTAAGCAAAAGCCTTAAATCTTCTTAAAAATGTAGAACCTTCTTTCCAGAGGAATCTTGTGCAATACGACAACACTAGCAGTAGGCGTCTTTTATAAGTTATTGAAAAGACCGAGGAGGATTCTTATATCCTTCTAACCCATACCCGCCATAGCTGCACCATCACATCCCCACTTTTATCATCGTACTCAACAAGTAAAGCTATTAATTTCTGTCTAGTAGGCACATTTGACATCCGTCAAGCTCGGATTGGTTGCTTTTTAAGCTTTAGACATTACTTTCTGGAGTTCCCAGGTACCGGGTATTCATAACTCAAGGTATCGCTTTTCTACTTCTGATGGAGGAGAAAATTATACCCATATGTTATATCTAGTTTATGTTAGACTGTGGATCTATTGGGAAACCCTTGTTTTATTTTTCACTCCTAGCATTTGCAGTCTATGATGGAGCAACTTCCATATTACAGAAGCATCTTTGAAGAATTACAAAGGCAGATAGGAGCGGTGCGTGCTCAGGTAAGTTTACTTTTTCTTGGGTGTGTTTAATGTGTACTCAATTCTGTGAATTTAGTTCAACGGGTAGTGGTTTTGGGTTGTGCTTTCATGTATTGTAATGGCATTATAGTGAAGAGCTAGATCAGTGTCAAGTTCTGTTAATGTTTTGGCAGAGTAGTTTTGATAAAAAAATACTACCCACAACAGAATGCATGCAACTTTATGGGTGAGGTAGCTTATTGGTTTAGGGGTGCCTGTTGGTATGTCTGGAGTAATAATATGAGGGTTTAGTGAAATGAGGCTGTAATTTTGACTTAAGGTTTGATGGGTGATGAGAATGTAGTTTCAGCTGTCAGACTTTGCAATGCCTCGTGAGTGAGCACTCTGTTTTTATTTTGTCAATTTTTATTTATTTTTCTATATAATTTTACCAATTTGAGCATGATAAGGTGTGTTTTGTATGGTCAATATTAAGAGGATGTAAAAGTTGGTAAAATAATTTGAAACTTAATTTTGCACATTTTAAGAGTTTGGATTAATGGTCTAAAAACTTGATGGTCGAATGGCTGTATATTGGTGTTTTTTTTGTAATAAATAATCAAAATTTTAAGAAGACCTTATCATATGAAAAGGGAGATTCTGGACGAACTATCAAAATTTATAAAGGACTAGTCTGATATGTTAGTTTATATATAGTTTTATTTATAATAATATACGTCATAGTATTTAAAGGACCATTTCAAATAGGTAATTGTCACAAAAATTTGCTTGACAGGTAGGGTCAACTGGAATTTTTTTAATCCCATTGGACTTGATCTGCAGTTTATCCCTTATTTTATTAGGGTTGAATCTATAATCTCAGAAATGGACATTGTTTAGATTCATGTTCTAAATTTGACCCTCAAAATTTTAAATTCAAATTTTAAAATGTTTCTAAGCTGACTCACTTCCTACTAGTTATTATTAGACAACTTGAGTGGAAACCTGTGATTTGAATGCTAGTTTATTATATAAAAGGAAGAACTCTAATCCACTTCTAGATATCAGTCATTTATTAGCTTCTATTTAACTCTTGTGTTATCACTTGGAGATGCATAAAATTACATCAGCATTTGGATTTAGCAATAGACTGGGGCATACTGCACAATTGCTTGCATTATCAATCTTTATTCCAAGCTTGTTAAGCTATGATCCAAGGTTTTGACATAAGGAAAAGATCCCTATTTAGCAAACTCATAGAGATGTTCATCAACACCACCTACTTTTTAGATGTAGATTCTAGAAAATAAGCCAAGCAGATTCCAGACACCTAGAAGTGTGCAGTTCATTTTTGTGAAAGTAGATTGAATCTACAAAATGATTTATTTTTGCAGTTGTAAAAATCAGTTCTCTAGGGGAAGGCTCAACCCATAGTATAAAATAAAAGCAGAGCATCCAACCATTTGTTAGAGCTTTCTAGTCACAAATTTGATCCTTGAATAAAAGTTTTGGATCATATAGCATAATTTACAATAAAAAATCCTAAAATCACACGTGAAGTTAAGTCTTATTTTCTAATTTAATTTCTCAACTCATTGTATAAAATAAAACAGAGTATCCTACCATTTGTTGGAGCTTTCAAGTCACATATTTGATCCCTGAACAAAAGTTTTAGATCATAGAACATAATTTATAGTGAAAAATCTTCAGATCACACATAAATTAAGTTATTTTCAATTTTATTCCATAATCCTACGTATCATCCTCAATTTCCACTACTCTTTTGAGAAAAAGCCAAACATTTAAATTTTACAATGGGTATTAGTCAACGAAAGACAGAATCTTTAAAATCTAATAGATAACACTTATTGTGAAGAAAAATAATTGTTTATGAGGCACACTTGGCACAAATGGATTGCAAGACATTGCTATTATTTACAATTACTTTCATCAATTTAGCTAGTGTTACTAAGTAAGCCCACAGTTTGGTGGACATTTTTTATAGTTTATTGATAGATAAGTCTTATGGTTTGGAAATTCTTTGAGGTATTGGTTTCAATTAGTGACAGAAGTTTAATATTGATCATAATGAAAACATTACAGAGACTTTCAAAGCTTCAGTTCATACCCTTACAGGTTACAGTTCTAGAGAGCTGGACTCATCTGCACTGAATAACTCATTACATGTGCCTCTATTTATAGAGGGCTTAGAGCTTTCTAGAAATCAACGTTCAAAGCACATGCTAGAAGCTGGTCTGCAGGTGGTGAGAAGACCCAGAATCAACCAAAATATCGGTGAGAAGCTTCTGCTTTAAATGCTGGGGTAGTTGAGATTATCTCTCCAACACTCCCCCCTAATCACAACTATCATGAATTCTCATTACATTTTACATTCTCAATCTTGCGGCATCTAAAAACTTCTAGATCTAGCGATTGAACCTAGCCCATGTTGCAATGCTCTAACCACGAGCTCTGGCCCTCTTGAAACCAGTCCATCATCAGTTCAGGTGTCGTGTAGAGTCACATTGCAAGTGCTCATGAGTTTGCTAACCACAAACCATGCAACAAGTGGTTTCAAAACGACTCCCCAAATTATCATCACGGGGAAACTCATCACTCTAGGATTTTCTCCTTCTATACCTACATCAAAATTGCTTTCCATCTACCAAGATACATGGGTAACTGTACTCGCTAGTTGGGATTCCTTTTCGGATACATGGATCATTATTAAAAACATTGGAGGTGTCGGGTACAACCGAACATCACCCCTTACAACAAATCAGGTCAATACACTTTGGTTTTTCCTTTTAACAAAGGTGAGCACTTAACTCAAACAGCCTTCAGACTTCTAAGAGCTGGGTGATCTGAACAACACACAGATTTCCACCTTTTAAAGTTCAAACTCTTTAACAACATATAGGAGCTGCAACCTTTTCTTCTTTGGCTGCAATCTCTAGTAGTTGTACTCAGACTTGGAAGACTTCAAAAAGCTTCAACAGCTTTTCAAATCTCTCTTTGAGAATGACAGCCTCACACTTGGGCACTCACCATTTAGCTGGCGGTTGGACTTTTGACCAGACGGTGACTGGCTCTACATCCACGATCTTTTTGGACGGTGTCCTTTGGCTACGACTCCTTGCATCTTTTGTTCAAACAGTGCATTCCTTTATGTGTACAAAAACTATGATGTTTCATCACAACGACTGGTGCTTTTCTCCTTCGGAAATACAGCTACAGCGGCAACATGCATGATCCACAGTATCTTGGGAATTTGTCGGACTTCCTCAGATCCTTGCGGTGGCATATACCTTCACAGACTAATTCTTCTTTGGATTCTTACGATCCTTATCAGCTTCTGCTACAGATCTGAAAGACAGCGATCCAGCTCCTAACATAGGCTGGTTTACTCCTCGAATCTACGCCTTGATTCACTTGGCACTTCCATAAACTTTGGCGTTTCTTCTGCCAGAATTTTTCTTCAATCAGTCACCAACGATCTTTGTCTTTGACTGGGCTACTTCACCTTTGAGACATTAGCGATGGCTTTTTCATAGACAACAGTGATGGCTTTTTCAAAAACTGCAAACTGGTGATCAGCTAATAAACTCCTTTGAATCTCATCAAAATAGCAGTTCGGGCATCTTCCATTCTACATCAGCTTCTTTTTGAGACAGCGATTCAATCTTTTGGACTCCTGAGCGGTGACTCTCCTCAACAACATCAACGGCTGTTGTGATCTCCCAACAGCTCCTCATATTGGGACAGCAGTTCTTGCAATGGCATCAACAAACAAGCAACTGCGATCATCTCTTAGCAATCTTATGTGACAAACCTGGTCTTCTTATAGTTGCAAGCCCCTTTTCAATGCCTTCAGCTCGGACAATTCACCATCGGCTCCGCTAACTGCCTACAAAGAAACACAAAGACGCAAAGAGAAACAGAACGCAATACAGAAAGAGAACAGGCTGCAAATTGGAGCGCACTCACTCTCAACCTAACAAACTCTCCACAGCCAGCGATCCTTCCTTACAGCTCTGATACCAAATGACAGAAATTTGATATTGATCATAATGAAAACATTACAGAGACTTTCTGAGCTTCAGCTCATACCCTTACAGGTTACAGCTCTACAGAGCTGGACTCATCTGAGAGTGAATAACCTCATTACATGTGCCTCTATTTATAGAGGGCTTAGAGCTTTCTAGAAATCAACGTTCAAAGCACATGCTAGAAGCTGGTCTGCAGGTCGGTGAGAGTACAGTGGCAGAGTCAACCAAAATATCGGTGAGAAGCTTCTGCTTTAAATGCTGGGGTAGTTGGGATTATTATCTCCAACAATTAGTTCTTCAAGTTATTTATTTGTATGATTGTGTAGGAGGGGATCTAGTAGTTGAACATTTTAAATGCACATCTCTTAAAATCATATGCGACAATTTTGAATTACTTTAAATTTTTACAGCAGATTACTTGTCAAGGCCCTAAATTATAATTAAGATTTATGTCCGCATTATGAAACATGATTTCATTATCAGCATACTTTTTGTTGAGGTGTCCAAAAAAGACCCCGAAAAAAGGGTAGACCACTAGTTGTGCATTAAGTACAAATGTGTACATTAAGTCATATTTTCTGGTGTGATGATGTGACATCAAGGATTTTTTGCTTTTTACATCTAAAGAATACTTTCATTCAATTATTAGTACTCATGATCAACACTTAACAATATACATGCATTCAAAGATTTAATTTAGTAGAGTGTAAGGTTGATTCCATGCTTAGTGGAAATGAATATATTGAAGCATAAGCTGTCCAAATAGTAATCTCTTTATTATCACAACACCAAAATTTGAGACGTATAATAGACACACTCAAATACATTTTTGAGATTTTTACAATTGTATGTTTAAAATATATATAATTATAATTTTTTTTTTTTTTTGTTGGAGATACTTCTAAGGGGTCCCCTTTAGCATAGAGCCAAGGTCTGAGGGGCAAGGGGAATGGGAGATTTTTACAATTGTATGTTTAAAATATATATAATTATAATTATTTTTTCCGTTGGAGATACTTCCAAGGGGTCCCCTTTAGCTTAAAGCCAAGGTTTGAGGGGTAAGGGGTATCCATTCGGCCAAAATTTGCCTGGGCACAATCCCCAACTCATCCCTTTTTAGGCCTTGCACTCAGCAAGACTTGCTCGTGCAGGAGACCAAGGGTCCATTGACATAATTATAATTTTGTAAACCATAAACTTTACATATTTTAATTTTGATATCATAAATATTTGATATAACTGATTTTATAAAACATAATATTTAATGTAAGTATGATAAAGTCTAATATTTAATATGATTATGACATTAAATATTATAATTTTAAACATATTTTAATTTATATGAAAAAAGGCGAAATGAATTGAATTTTTTATTTTTATTTTTTCACAGGCATGGTTAGTTTGAAATTCCAGGCCTGGTCGCTGCACCAGGCAGCAGTACCAAGAAAAGGAGGCAACAAAATCACAAACTAGGGCAAATTCCGTATTCTGGGTCCTGACTGAACGTGGATGTACCTTTCCATGTGTAGAAGGTGAAGACTACCCAGTGCTGCTGCTGGGCTATCGGGAAATTCTGTGTTTTTCAGTGGTCCGAGTGTATTCTTCTGTACAAATATGGAACAGCCTGAATATTGTAGAATCGTAACTCAATTGGAGGAACTACTTAGGCGCGTAGAAGCACTAGAACTTTCCCAGGTAATTTGCTTTCTCTTGGGCATACTGTGATATTTAGTCAAAGTTGTTTTTCATAGTTGTTGGCGCCAGAGATTTTCAGAGCTTATTGGGTGTTGGACAAGTTTGCCATTTCTAAAAATTCCTGTTAAATGGGCGATTTTGAGAAAATACAAGAGTAAGGGAATAAAGATAACTTGCTGACTTTATTCTTGTGTTTTTTAAACTTGCAGAAGCCACCTGTGTTGGAGAGGAAGCTTATGCATTATTCTAGCTTGCAGAGGATACTGTTAGTTGGAGAAGGCAACTTCTCATTTTCATCTTCTTTGGCAAATGCTTTAGACTGTGCACATAACATCGTTGCCACTACTCTTGATAGCAGAGGTCTCAGAAGGAAATAATAAATAAAAATCATGCCCTGTTCTAATCTTCTGGCTTTTATATTTTACAAGATTTTTGACTATGTGTTTTTGAATCTTGTCAAAGCAGAGGAGGTCATAAGAGTGTATGATACGGCTGGGCTTTCAATTTCGAACTTAGAAAGGCGTGGAGCATTGTTACTGTATGAGATCGATGCAACCAGAATGCATCAAATTGGAAGTTTAAGAGAGAGGAAGTTTGACAGAATTGTTTTTAATTTCCCACATGCAGGCCATTTTCCCGGGGGGGAATGCCATAAGGAATCTATTCAGAAGAACAGAGAGTTGGTAAGTATGTTTTTCGAAAGTTCTACAAAATTGTTGAGCTTCATGGGCGAAATCCATGTTGCCCACAAGGAGGGGCTCCCCTACAGTAAATGGGATTTAGGAGGAGAGGCAGAAAAATATGGGCTGTTTTTGAAGGAGTCTGTTGATTTCAGAAAATCAGATTATCCTGGTTACATGAATAAAAGAGGAAGTGGAGCCAAGGCTAATAGAAGCTTTCCTCTCCGAGAGTGTAAGACTTACACGTTCTCGGCTCTTTAATGGCATACAACCTCTCCATCTTCATCATGAAATGGCCTGGAATCACTGGCGATTTCTAATCTTCATTCATAGAGGAATTAATACAGTTTGTGTTAATATTTCATTGGATTATCATGAAATATAATGTTATTTTGGGTTACATTCATTGTAATGTAGTGGAATGTTTATTTTGACTTTTTTTAAGCTTTTTGTATGAGGTGGTATTGTAGGGGACATAAAGTGAGCCTTAGAAGTAATGGTGAGTAATATAGGCTTCATAAAAGATAAACAAACAACATAGTAATCTTTAAGATTGATAAATTTGAATAAAAATAAGGCATATAACATGAAGTTTCCACAGTCTATGATTAATGAGTATAAAGATTTTTGGATTGCAATTGTGTGTGATCTTTTTTGCATCAATGTTTCAGATCATACTCCATGATCCATCATTATGATGCTCAAGATCACACATAATTGCAATATCCTGATTGCAACTGTGTGATCTCTTTTTGCATCAACATTTTGGATCGTACTCCATGATCCATCATCAAGATGCTCACATTTTCCACAGTCTATGATTAATGAGTACAAAGATTTTTGGATTGCAATTGTGTGTGATCTTTTTTGCATCAATGTTTCAGATCATACTCCATGATCCATCATTATGATGCTCAAGATCACACACAATTGCAATATCCTGATTGCAACTGTGTGATCTTTTTTTGCATCAACATTTTGGATCGTACTCCATGATCCATCATCAAGATGCTCACATCTTGGTGGATGCAAAAGAGATCACACACAGTTGCAACATCCTGATGATGCATCATGGAGTATGATCCGAAACGTTGATGCAAAAAAGATCACACACAGTTGCAATCTAGAAATATTTGTACTCAATATGGCATAGTTATTGGATGGTGTAAAATAATGATATGGTTAGATAGTGAATTTTAAAATTGATAAATGTGATTATGGGCTATATCTTCTTTTGATTTCAAGCTAATGTAATGTTAATGAATATATTTGAGAGATTGTTGTGTTAGGATTAAATCCTGCAACTTAGTTAATCTTTAGTTAAACCTCTTTCATTATTTTCATATGAGTTGAAAGTATAGAAGATTGTGAATGCAAGATATCGAAAGTGTAGTATATGATGTAGATTGCTTTAATATTATTTGATATGTTCTTTAGATTGTGTAATAATTTCAAGGTGTTTTAAATAATCTCTAGCGTTTTAAGACTTGTCCATAATTATGACAGTATAGATATTAAATTCAAATAGTTCACATACAAATTATAATGAGCTTGTAAGAGAAAATAATTTGGACACAAAGAAATATATAAAAGTGAGAAACATATCAATTATAGTGGGTAGACTTTTAGTAGAGCATACACTTCAATTACTAATGTTCAAGATGCTCTCATTTGGAAAGTCATTACAATATATAGTCTTGTCAAAGACAACTCCTACCATTTAATACATGTGGGTTAAATTATTTGATTTTAACTAACTAGTGGGATGACTTAACAAAGTGTATGTATCCACCTTTATTTAAAATTCCCTATGGGTAGCTTACAAAGCTTATGCACCTTAGTAATACTACCTACCATTATTAGAATGAGTTCATAACATTGACTCTCTTGGGCAAGTTTTCTCATAAAAGGTTCAGATGATGAATTTTGGAGAGAATGTTAGTGCGTTCCATTGTGGCATCTTTATGTTGTAAACCATTTTTCTCGGCTAACAAGTCTTTAATAAGACAATTGCAAAGGTGTTGGTGTGTTTGTCCAATATAACTTTAGGTTCTAAAATATGGATCCTTCCTCATCTAATGCAAGTAGCTTTGTTGGAATTTGAGCAATGGTTCCAATCTTTTATGAGACAAGAGACATGAAAAATTGAATGGATTTTTGAAGGTGGGAATGCCAATTTGAATGTCACCTTATTAATATGTTGTAGCACTTGATAAGGACCAAACAAAAATGGATGCAAATTATAACCTTTCTTATTGCATTATAAAATATGTTTTACGATTGAGACATGAAAAAATCTAATCACTAATGTCAAAGGTGTGCTCTATTTTATGTTGATCCATCCTTGTTTCATATGATTTTGAGTCAATTTCAAATTATCCTTAAGGAGTTGATAGAGGTCCTCATTGTTAGAAAAATGAAGAACATCTCATTTTGTTATTTTGTGTTGTCATTGATGTCACCATGATATATGAGTTGAAATTGCAAGATCAAGTTTGAAGTTGTTCCAGTATTCTGGTCTAGTATATGAACCAGTATTTTGCTTATATCCTTTGGTATTTTTGGTGTGCATCTGTTTGTTAGTGATTATTGTTGTTTGCGGTTTTGGGAAATGGTTTGTAGGTGTCAGAAGCATGTACATTCAAGATCCCACATATCTAGATGCTCGTATGGTGTATCGGCGTTACACTGGTATTTGCAATCATGCTATTAGGTCTGTCCTTGGCCGACCCAATGAATGTATTGTGTAATGGTATTTTTTGTGGATATTTGTGCGACCTATCTTAGGTCCATGCCGACTTGATGTAGTGTGAATTGCCTTTTGAAATTTTTTTGTGAAAGCTTGAAGCCGGCAATTGGTATTTTTGGTGAATGAGAAGTGCATCTAATTAGGCCAACCTAATTGATGTTTGCGAAGAGATTGGATATATATATATCGGACAATGTTTGAAGTTTGATATAGTTTTTTTGTGATGATGTGAATGTAATTGTTAAGAAGAGCGAATATGATGAAGCGTGTCAACTCAGTTTACTGAGCTTCATTGGAACTGATCTGCACTCACTAGGTGTACTCTATCAGTTCATTTTCTGGCTATAAGTCATTCTTGTCATTGTAATTTTGTAGGTAGTGAGCCTTTTTTTGGACAATGAGCCACCCATTTTGTAATAACTTATAACTGGTTATACTATATTGCGAGCTAACACACTGTGGTTTTTCCCATTTTGGGTTTTCCACGTAAAAATCCTAGTGTTCGTATTCTGTGATTTCATGTTCTATTAATGCTTTTACTTATCCTTGCTATTGTATGTATTAGAATAATTGGATGGTATCTGATTAGAAAATTTAACAAGATACTAATTCACCCCCCCCTCTCAGTATCCTGGACATTTAACAATTGGCATCAGAGCTTGGTTCCTCTGGAAAAGCCTAACAGCTTGAGGGAGGCCCTGAAAATGGAGGAAATGAATGATAAAGGAGAGCTCCGGACTGCTCTTGAGGATCTTGAGAAAGTTGAAAGAGAAAACAGAAATTTGAAAAAGAATCTTGAAGATGCAAATGAATGCACGTCCAAAAATTAAAGGAGCAATTGAAAAAGTTCAAAGATAGGCTAATGAAGATATTTTCGGATTGAAAGTGCAAGTAGAGGAGAAGAAAAGAATTGAAGAGTGTCTGAACAAGTTGGTACAAAGCAAGTCTAAAGATTGCACCAAGCTTGAACAAGAAGTTGTGAACCTGAAAGTGGATCTAGAGAAGGCAAAACTCTGTGAGAACAATTTCAAATCTAGCTCAGAGGCTTGATGAATTAATTGCAGGACATAAACCTAGTAAAGACAAAGTTGGTCTTGGAAATGATACTGGTGAAAGTTCTAAGGCTGTGGACAATCATAAAACTTAGAATAAAGAAAAGCAGAAAGGAAACTCAAGGAACTATGCTAGGAAACCTCCAGTGAGACAGCCTAATGCACAAAGGTATCCTTCTTTTAATGGCACTTCTTTTTCGTGCAACAAATTTGGTCACAAGGCAACAAAATGTAGGAGTAGGATGAATCAGTTCCCTAGTCCTTTTACTGGTCAATGTTTCTCATGCAACAGAATTGGACATAGGGCAAGTGAATGCAGAACCTTGATGATTAATTAGTTTAATGGAGGAAGAAAGAATCAATCCTTTAATGGCTATTGCTATGCTTGTAACAAGTATGGACATAAAGCCAATCAATGCAGAACAAGAATCAGTGGAAGTCAATCTAATCAAAGAAATATTGTCTGCTATAATTGCAACAAACCAGGACATGTTTCAAGAGTTTGCAGAAGCAAGAAGAGTAAGGAGACCAATCCGGTAGAAAAGAATGAATCTATGATGAAAGTTGACAAAGATGAGATTAAGCAAGAGATGAATAAGATTTGGAGGAAGAAAGAAGAACCAGAGACTACTAATGAGTATGTGCCCTCATCTGGTACAGACGATTTATTTGGTAATTAGACCTAGCAAGGTCGTAGGGGGAGCATTATCAAAAAATTATGAGAACCCCCTGGATAAATGGCATGTCAGAGGCTGGCACAAGGATGAAATGTGAAGAATGAATAAGCAAAGGTTTTGGAAAAGGAACCAGAAGAAAATATGAAGGAATGATCTTTTGCGGAGTGAATTAAGGTTTTTCTAAGCAAAAGAGAAGAGTTTTTAGCAACTTTTTGAAATCTACTGCATTTAATGCGAATTAGGGCAGATCGATGTTTTATAAAGAAATGTTTAAGGTATTTTGATCATTCGTGCATTTGAAGAAGTTGAAGAGATTGTGGAGCATTCTTGGGGAGACTTGGAGTTCAAGCTGTGCAAACCCTAGTTGTGGATCACCATGAAGAAAAAGGTACTTTAATCTTCTGTGTAGTTGTGTTTTGTGTTGTTTGAGTAGTTTGAATCCAGAATTGGAAGAATGGCTACCCCTGTAGTTGTTAAAGTTTCGGAGAGGCCGAGACCCTCTTATCAAAAGTATTCCTCGAAAGTTTTCAAAGATGACCCCATGGGCGCATTCTCGTCAATCCCTCATGGAGTTATGTCGACCGAGGATACAAGGATTCATATTTGTGTAAAGTATGAGGAATTCAACCATACAAAGTTGATCGACATTTGGTAGAATGAACTTACTGGTGATGATTTCTTGGTAAAACCTGAGTACTCGAACCTGGTCGTGAAGAGGTTAGATAGATGGAACAATTTTTCTAACTTCAACTATGATGACAAATTTGTAAAATCAGTCCTAAATAGAATTCATGATAAATTTATGTGGACTGACCGGCCACAGCTAATAAATAAGGAATCTATTAGGGTTGTTACTGGGCTCTGGGATAGAGGTACAATACCTGTGTTGAAATCTGTGAAGAATGAGGTTGTAATGGAACTTACAGGAGCCACTTATGACAAAAGAGCTCTAATGACGAAAACCATCACTAATCTGGTTGTGAAGTATGCAACTATCATGATTGGTCTCAAAATATACTTCACAAATAGAGAGAACTCTATTTTGGCTACAACAATCTACACTGGCTTTGATATGGTGTTAAAGGGTGCATATTATGGTCTATGTGAGCTTCTTCGGTTACAACTGCTTGAGAACTTGAAGTCAATGAAGGAAAAGAAGTATGCTTTCAAGTTTGGTTCATTGATTGTATGTTTGTTGTTTATTTCATGAAGAGGCTTCCGGGAAGGAATGGTGAAGTAAATTGGGACTCAACCAGACCAGTGGCACATCAAATTTTTGATTATATGCATAGTCTGGGTAATATGAATGCTCAAGATGATGCTCTAACAACGTTCTTTTTTGTATTCAAAAGAAAAATGAATGAAAGGGAAAGGATTCCGAGGAAAATTATTGAGAAGTATAAAGATGACATCATTTCCATGTTTCCTCTGATGAATGTATGATTGAGGTTGTAGAACCTCAAACCATATGGATTCAGCCTCTGGGATATGAGGTAACAAAAGTAGAAGCTAAAGGTTATGTGGGAATGTTGCTGAAGAATCTAAAGGATCCCAACAAACCCCGAATTGGAACATATGTTAAAAAGTCTATGGAGATTCATCTAGAGCAACAAAAGCCTAAAATTAGGAAGAATGTGGAGAAAAAACTTAAAGAATCTAGATTTATTGATGAGGAAATTGCCCTTGGAAGGGCTAGGGGAGAATAGTTGGAGGCAGAATCATCTGGCCCAAGGAGATCTGGAAGGACTACCTCTGTAAAATCCTCCATAGCCCCTGCAACAAAGATTGAACCCAGTACCATTGATAAAGGAAAAGGTCATGTTTCCAATGGACCGATTACTAGATCTGGGAAGAGGAAAGAAAGTCCTCCAGTAGCCCCTGCAAAGAGAGGAAGGAAAGAAAAAGTGACAAGGGAGAAGAACCTCGGTGTTACAGATGATCAGGATGAAGAAGAAGAAGATCTTGATGCAAAGCTGGTGAGGAGAAAAAGAGGAGGTTTATCCTTTGGTGAAGGTGCTTCTATAGAAGTTGTTGGTTCCAACAGAGTACATGTTGTATCATCCTCTGATGATGAGGAAGCACAAGATTTTGGTGTTCATGTGCAAACTAAACCAGAGTCAAAGAAGGCTAAGGTGTTTGATGAAGCCTCTATGGACCAAAGAGGAGAACAGGATAATCCGGTAAGTTCTGGTCCCTGCTTTAAATTAGAGGCAACTCTATTCCATGCTACATTTTGAGAACATGCTTCAGATAATGCTAGTGAAGAAGATCGCTATTATTCAATATGTTATCAGAAGTTAAGTGGGATGATCAAAGCATAAACTGGGAGCAGCCATATAATAAGATTCTGCTTTGAAGATCTGTTGTTTCGAAGAGTAGAGTAAGCATGTTGATGACAAGGAATAAAAAGCTGACAAAGAAGGTAAGGAAGGAAGTTCAACAAGATGATTCGGGATATATAGAAAAATATGGCATGCTTAAAGCTAATGAAGATGAAAAAATGTCGAGGAAAATATTCCTCTTGATACAGGTAATGAAGATATTTATGAAAATATTGATGTTAATTTGAAGCCGGGGTGAAAATGATCCTCCGGCCATGAAAAGCAGAACGAAGGAAGGTGAGCCTAAAACAACATGATGAATTCTGAAACACAATGAAGAACAAAGAGGCATTAATGACAAGGAAATGTAGAAAAGGAAAAGAAATGAAGAAGAAGAAAAAGATATGAAAAAGGAAGAGAAAAATCAAGATGAAAAAGATGAAAATGATGAAGAGTATGATTATGATAAAAAGACAGATGAAGAAAAGAAGAGGAAATGGAAGAAGAAAAGGAGGAAGAAGAAAGGGAGAGGAAGAAAATAAAAACAAAAATCTTTCAGGAAAAATGAAGAAGGAAAAAAGCAGATTGTAAAATCTCTTAAGAACCTCTAAGAATCGTCCTTCAGTAATGAGGTTCTGAAAGGCCTGCTATCCAAGCAAATACATTTCAGCTGAAATTCCCTAGGAGCTTCTATAGGTTTTATCATTGAAGGCTTTTTGGATATGGAGAAGATGTCTCTGGTGCATAAAGTAGTGTTAGGAGATGCTTCTGCAAGCATCTGGAAGGAAGGAAATTCTTGAAGCACATCAGAAAGGAACAAAGTTATAGGAGCTGTTCTCAAGGCTTTGCAGGAAGTCCTACCTAGTGCAACCATTGATACATCTCTCGCTCTTGTTGAAAATTTGAAACTGATGTTAGACTCTTTGAAGAAGTATACCTTTGGCTTAGTGAAAAGAAAAGACAAGAGGTTGAGGAGAATTTGGCGAAGAAAAGGTTATTGGCATTACATGACAAGTGCTCTTGCACACTTAAGTGCTGAAAAGAATCTGGAAGTCGTGAAGGTTTGTGAGTCAGAAGCAAACATTCTTGCTTATTGCTTGAAGTGGCTAGATGCCACTCAGAACATTAAGGTTATTATGGACTCCATTGAGTCTTAGCTATCTATTGTCTCTCGTACATACAACCTATCCAAAGATAGAGACAAATCAACCTGGAACGCCATCTTGGCGCATAAAGAAAATTTCTTTGTCTTGTAGAAGTAGAAGGAATAAATTATCAAAAAATTTGATTAGTTGAGTGACAGTGTAAGAGTGGAATACAATCCAGTTGGCAAGGCTTTGGCATGTGCAAAAAAAATTGAGAAGATAAATTTGACTCTTGATACTTTAGACAATGTAGAAGAAATCTGATAGAGTTGGAATCTCTGAACAGGATGTTGATTGCCGCAAAGGATAGTCGGGAGAATGGAAAATTAGTATGGGAAGGTATTCTAAAGGAGCTTCAAGGCTTGCCATCCTCCGGTTGATTTTGGTTTTCTTTGTTAATGGTTTGAATAAATTTAGATTACTCTTAATTTCTCTTTAATACTGCATTAAATGGTTCGACAAACACTCTTAATTTTCCGAGCGCTACATCTTGGTATCAGAGCCACAGGTTCAACACTCAGACCTTGTTGCTTGCGGTTTTGGGAAATGGTTTGTAGGCATTGAGAGCATGTACACTCAAGATCCCACGTATCTAGAAGCTCGTATGGTGTATCGACATTACACTGATATTTGCAATCATGCTATTAGGTCTATCCTTGGGCAACCCAATGAATGTATTGTGTAATGGTGAATTAATTTTTATGGATATTTGTGTGACATATCTTAGGTCCATGCCAACTTGATGTAGTGTGAATTGATTTTTGAGAAGATTTTGTGAAAGCTTGAAGCTGACAGTTGGTATTTTTGGTGAATGAGAAGTGCATCTAATTAGGCCGACCTAATTGATGCTTGCGAAGAGATTGGATATATATATATCAGACAGTGTTTGAAGTTTGATATATTTTTTTGTGATGATGTGAATGCAATTGTGAAGAAGAGTGAATATGATGAAGTGTGTGAAGTTAGTTTATTAAGCTTCATTGGAACTGAATCTGCACTCACTAGTGTACTCTATTAGTTCATTTTCTAGTTGTAAGCCATTCTTGTCATTGTAATTTTGTAGGCAATGAGCCTTTGTTTTGGACAGTGAGTCCTAGAAGTGAGCCAACCCATTTTGTAATATCTTATAATCGATTATACTATATTGTGAGCTAACACTCACCGAGGTTTTTCCCATTTTGGGTTTTCCACGTAAAAATCCAAGTGTTCATGTGTTCTGTGATTTTAAGTTTTGTTAATGCTTTTACTTATCCTTGCTATTGTATGTATTGGAATAACTAGATGGTATTTGATTAGAAAATTTAACAAGATACTGATTCACCCCCCCTCTCAATATCCTGGACATTTAACACTTGTGTTTCACCAAAGTATTATCAACTATAGCAACCTTGGACAAACTCGAGGAGGGTGGAAGAGTACCAGAAAGGGCCTCATAAGAGGTCATTTTGAAAGCACTATGAGTGGTGTTATGATATCACCACTCAACCAAAGGTAACCACGAGGCCTATTATCCTCATTTCTTAGATAGAAAATAATGCAAGTCTCAAGGAATTTGTTAACAATCTCAATTTGACCATTACTTTAAGAATAAGGTGAACTCATATGTAAGGGAGTGCCCTATAATTTAAACAACTCTATTGGTAAAATTTGGATCATGACCACTGACATTAGAGTGAGGCATCCCATGGAGTTTGAAGATAGAATGCAAGAAGTGTTGAGCAACCACAACCATAGTGTAAGGGTGAGGAAATGCATAAAAATCAATTTGTTTGTTCAATCAATTAATCACAACCAAACTGACCTATACTTATATATTAAGGTGTTTAATTTAATGGTTCTATACTTAAATATATTTTGAACTGTATATATGTTTTAAAATATATTGACATTAATGATTTGAGTGTTTGTCTACATAATATTAAGGAAAAAATGTTTAATTATTAGTACAAGTAATTTCAACAGTGGGGTTTTGCAATTGTCTATCATGGTTAGGTGTAAAAAAAGTGCTATTTGTGACACCTTTTATGACTATACATATTAGTGGCATCAAATTTGATGATGTGACCCTAAAACCTTAGGGTTAGTAATGAAATTGCCAAATAATACACTATGAAAATTTAAAAGAGAGTATATAATAAAGGGAAAAAATATATAATACACTATTATCATCTACATCGATAATTAATTTTATAGTATTCATTAAAAGTGAGTATATAATAAAGGGAAAAAATGTATAGGATTTGCACTTTTAACCATTATATGCACACCCACACAATGAAAATAACAAATGTTGTATTTCAAACAGTATTCTTTGAAGCTAGTTGTAAGGGTGATCACTATAGTGGCTCAAGTCTTTGGTGCACTAAAATTTTATACTCTAGGAGGAGAGGGGCCAATAGTTGGGTGAGGTCTTATTGTTGGTATAGTACTTGTGGTTATAGGATTTAGTCTTGCAACATATTTGTAATATAAATTGTCAATAATTAGTTCACATGCAAATCAATAAATGATGAAATGAACTTGTTAAGATGGACCATTACATAAGCACATGAAAATTTATGAATGTCATATAAAAAAATCGTAAGTACAATCATTAACAAGTGAAATAAACACTTTTTTTTTTATTCATATAAAATAAGTATCAAATATAAGCATGCCATTTTTTATAAAATAAGGTGTTCATCTAAACACATATTGTTGTTATGTGGAAAAATATTATTCTTATATGAACAATTATTGAGGTGGCAATATCTATGCTTTGGAGTACTTCTAGTTATATGTTTTTCCTATCACAAATATAAAAGATGAGCACAATAAATAACAATTTTATGATCATTTAATGTTGAATAAAAGTTGTATTTTAAATAACAATGTTTTATTTTCTAATAATAAATAATACTTTTGTGCCCAACTATTGGATCATCTATATTGGATATAAATGTAGAGATAAAATAATTTCAACTAGCAACATGATATTCTAGGATGAACCTTGGTAATGTGGAAAAGTAATAGAGAACGGACGAGTGCTTTCACTTAGGTGACAAAACCCTAGCTTTCATTTTGGGAAAATTCCTGCAAACTTTTTACGTTTGAGCCCACAATTTTTTATCAGTGCATGAATCCCTCTGTGGATTCCCTTGTCGTTGTTTCAACTTCCAATGTAGAATGAAAAAATCTTGATGGGGAGATTAAAAAGCCAGTGATGAGGTTGAAGTCTGTGGCATGACAATCAGGGGATTCCAACACTAACAACTTAATAGATTCGAAATAGATTCGACTGCCAGTTTTGATGATATGGAAGAAAATGGTGCTATGGAGGGGGAATAAATTGCATATATGAGGGTAGGATCAAATGAGATGCCCAGTACAAAGGCCAAGGTTTTTCCCCAAATTGTTGAACGAGAAGAAAAGAGTCCAGAATATTCAAGCGACGAACAAGGTAAATCCCTAGAGTTTCAATTGCCTAATGATATTGTAGATCTCATTGTCAAACATCAAAGTAAAACTGTGATTTTGTTCTTTTTGAGAGGAATTCCTACAAAGTCAAAATTTTACAAATGGGTGAGAATAAACTAGGAAAACAGGCATTGGATGATTGAAACAATAAGGGGTTTAGGTAAGGTTTATGTCTCTTGCATGTTCAAATCTATAGAGCATGCCCAAGCTGTGTTGCAGTATGGCACATGGATAATTTGCGGAAAAAATTGCTACCTCCAAGCCTGGACATTGAATTTCACCTCGAAGGACCCTCTCATTCTCTTTATCCAATGTGGCTGGAGTTTCCTTTTTTAAACTGTCTTCTTACCATATCTTAAGGACATTGTAGCACAACTAGGTAAAGCTATTTGGTGCAAACAAAACTTTGAAATTGTTTCTAGTCTAAGAGTTCACCCAAGAGTTTGTGTAGAAGTGGACTTGAACATACCTCTGCCAGAGAATATTAAATTATATGGTCCTAGGCTTGAAATTGATTAGCCAATCATTTATTTGAATAAGCCCAATGCTTGTTTTTCCATTGACAAGAGGTTCATTTGATCTAAGACTGCCCTATAAAGAAAAGTAGGGTTTCCTCTTCCCCTTCACAAGCCTCCCCAACCAAGGTTTCCGCTAATCCTGCCTTATAGTCCAAGCCAATCATCAAAACTCCACCGCCTTCTACTCATCAAATGAACAATAGTATTCCCTCTTCTAGTCCTCATTCTACTACTGAATCCCCTGTTGTGGCTAATGCTTGTAACAAGGATGTTATTATGAATGATGATTGGAAAACTATTTGGAAATGAAAGGAACCTTCTTCCCCTTCCTCAAATTTGCATTCCCCTCCTAATGAATTTTCTGCTCCAACTTCTTCTAGGTTGTTGAAATCCCCTAGTAGATCTTTGTCTCGCCCTCCTAATTCTCGACAACGGTCCAGATCCCCTTTTGGTGGTTCAATTGAAAAACTGATTAATGATCAAGAAGTTCCCATCTCTAATCTCTATGGAGTCTTGCCACAAGAGGAGAATGATTCTCTTGATGTTTCACTATGATGTTCAAAATATTATCTTGGAATGTGAGAGGGCTTTCCCACCCTCATCATAAATTTAAAGTCAAGGACACTCTTGAGAAATGGAAGCCTGATGTGCTTATGCTACAAGAAGTTAAGATTGGTAATGAGCATTTAAATATGTCTCTTTTGAATCTATGGAAATATTCTATGTTTGTTCATACCTTGCATAAGGAGGGCAGCAGTGGGGTTGTTCTCATATTGGCTCCTTCAATTTCCAAACATGTCATTGATAAGAGTGAGGACCCAACCCATAACTATGTTTGGGTCCTCACCTTTATCAATGGATAGCCTCTTGGTTTCTGTTCAATTTATGCACCTAAAAATCTGAGAGAAAGAGTTGCTCTTTGGGACTGGATTTCTAAGAACCTTCCTATTTCCGATTGGGTGTTGGGAGGAGACTTTAACATGGTGGAACATCACAAGGATCACAATTGGTTTAATCATTTTAAGCTCAGCTAGGAAGAATTTGAAAAATGGATTTATTGTAGGAATGTGCTTGGAGTTGTCGATCCTCTCCAGAACCAATTCTCTTGTCATGCCAATAACTAGTACACTTGGTCTAATTGTAGATTAGGTAATGATAGGAAGCTGAGCAAATTGGATCATTTCTATTTATCTCTCAATCTTAGGTTGGATAAGTTATCTCAAGATTTTTTGGTTTTAGTGGATTATTCCACAACTTTATCTGATCATTATCCAATTGTTTATTCTTTGTCCTCTTCGAAGAATGTTGAAGCTGAGTCTTCTTCTCAACTCCCTTTCAAGCTTAATATTTCTCATCTTAAAAATAAAGAATGTGTTTCAACTTTACTTGGGATTTGGAACTCTATTCCTAAACCTCTTGAAGGAGACTCATGGGTGAGGTGGACTTTTGCTATATCACAATGTGTTGAGTTTCTTCGTTCATTCAGAAGAAGAATGGATTGGAAACGTAAACGTAGTGAAAAATCTCTCCAAGGACAGCTAGAACTTGCTCGAACTAAACTTAATCTTGATCCTCTCAATGAAAATCTTCAAAAACATATTGTTGTTACGAAAGCTCAGCTGCGAAAACTTGATCATTATAGATGATAGGGTGCCAAAATTAGAGCCAGAATTCAATGGATCAAGGAAGGGAACAAGGGATCTAAATATTTTTGTAATCATCTTAACTATAAGCATAAAAAAGAGAAAATTGAAGCTATAAGGGATGAAAGTGGATACCATACTAATCAAGCAGAAATTATTAATCTGTTTCTTAGATTTTATGAAAGGCTATTTAGAGAAGAAACTAATTAATTGGTTTGATATCCAACATGCATTGGAAGATAGCATACAATAATTTATTCCAAATATGATTGATCTAGGTTATAGAAAATATTTGGATAGAATTCTCTCTTTGGAGGAAATTGAATGTGCTTTATTTTCTATGAAACCAAATAAAAGTCCTGGCTTTGATGGTCTTCCTACTGAATTTTATCAAACTATATGGAAGCATATTAAGGATGATTTTTATATGCTATATTTGGAAGCTTTTCAAAGTAGTTCTTTGGGTCCTATTATCAACAAAGGTATTATTAAACTTATTCCTAAGTGGAAGAATGAGGATACCATTGCTAGTTGGCATCCAATTACGTTACTAAACACTTCATATAAAATTATTGCAAAGACTTTAGCAATCAAAATTAAGCCCATTGTTCAAATGGTTGTGATAACTGAGCAAACGAGGTTTTTAAAAGGTAGATATATCCTTGATAACCTTATGTTGGCTTAGGAGACTATGGAAAAAATGCTTTGATAGTTAAGCTGGATTTTAAAAAAGCCTATGATGGAATTCGTTGGAGCTTTATCCTTAAAATGCTTCATTGGCTGGGTTTTGGTCCTAAAATTTAAAAGCATGTTCAAATATTGTTTCAAGATGCTAATGCTCATTTGATTATTAATAAAAATATGTCTGACTCCTTTGTGTTACAACATTCCATAAGGCAGGGATGCCCCCTTTCTCCCTTTTTGTATGTTCTTACAGCTGATGCCTTGGGGTTATTTTTTGCATAAATCTCATCAAATGAAACTTATCAAAGGGATTTCTATCCCTCAAAACCAGGTGGTTATTAACTCCCACTTTGGTGATGATAGTATGTTATTCTTGCATAATTCTGAAGAGGAGGTGAACAATGCTTTGGAAATTGTTAATTTGTACTATGAGCTATCTGGCTTCCTTATTGCTCATAATAAAACTAAGTTTTTAATGCCTCAACCTTATGCCAAGCCACAATGGATACCAAAAAAAATGGAGGAAAATTAAGCATGGTGAGATAACTAGATATCTAGGTATACCCTTTGGTTTGGGATTTTCTCTTTCTGATACGTGGACTTGGTTCTTAAATAGAATTAAACATAAGCTGTTCAATTTTGGCAATAAATTATGTCCTTGGCTAGCAAGATTTAAGTGGCTAAGAAGATTCTCATTGCTTCCCATGTGTACTACTCTTCTTGTTGGATGCCTTCCAAACAAGGCTATGATGAGCTCAATAGAATAATCCATAAATTCTTGTGGCCTAAATGGGATGGTAATGGTGGTTTTATTGCTTCTTTAAGGTCTCATTGTATTCAGCCAAAACACAAAAGGTGGATTGGGGCTTATTGATCCCCAAACCCAAGGGATTTGCCTTGCTACAAAATGGATGATAAGAGCTTCCGACAGAGATGAACCATGGAGATTTTAGTACGTCAAAGAATTATGGATGCTTCTATTAAGAAGAAATGGAAAGAGGTTCGTTGGCTGGATAAAATGCTTTTACCAAGTCTCACTTTAGAATCAAAGCCTATTTTCCCCTCTAGTCTATTTGGAAAGCTTTGCAAAAAGTTAACATTTTTTAAAAATGGAACAAATCTTCCTTGCAGACGGGGTTTAGCTTTGTTTCTATGTTAATTTGGTGGAACAAAATAATTTCTTATTATGATCTGCCATTTGCTTTATGTTTCCCAAGACAAGCTCATTATTTGTTTAAAAAGGGAGTTAGACAATTTAAAGATATTTGAGATTTTGACCTTTTTGACTGGGCTCCTTGGAACAACATTTAAGGAGCAGTATGGGTTGAATTCTAGTTATGAACAGTTCATAATTTTTATTAAATCTCTAGTGCTGGTAGATCTAATGATGAAGTTTTGTACTTCAAGGGACTGATTTTTCTTTAGAGATTGGAAATGGTTATCTTACATTCATTTCAATAATCTTCCATTAAAAAATGTATATTTACAGATGCTTCCTAGTTGGAATATTACTAATCGTTTGAATCAAAAGTGGAAATGTAGACTCAACACTAATTTTTGGTGTAAATTAAGTGCTCAAATATAGCGTTCCAAAGCTGATTTTGACTCACAGGTGTTGGTTTGGAAGATAATGCACTGCAAGTTACTATGGGAGATAGATTGAAGTGCATTATGGTCCAACCAGCAAACTGCCCTTTTTGTAAAGGTGTGGAAAGTTTGAGGCACATTTTTTGGGATTGTGTATATGTTAAAAGGAAATGGTTTACTATTTTTAGAGACTTCTTAGCTATTTTTAATCATGACTTAACTTGGAAAGAGACTATTTTTGGGCTTGGTATGCAAAAGGATGTGATTATTGATTCTATTTGACATGTTATTTTGAAAAATATATGGATAAATAGGTGTGCTGGAATGTTTTCTAATAATTTTTATCAAGCTATTGGGACTCTACGGATTTACTCTGATATATGTCTTTAGGGGGCTATGTTTTTTTCGTAGATTCAGGTAATACGTAAGAAGAATGAGAGAGCTAAACATCAATTGCAACAGATTAAAGATCAAATAGTGAAGTTTCAGCTAGACAATAATGTTATACAAGTTTTGACCAGTCATGTTTTACAGCTAGCTTTATTTTTGTAAATTCTTTTGCTTTGTTCCATTAAGAAAAAAAACAACATGATGATATTCTTTCTAACAATATATAATATTTTTTTGTTCGACTACTAATATTTTCATGATTAAATTTTGATTAGATATTTTAAAAACACTTTTTACTAAATGAAGGAATCACAACCCCAAAAATTAGATAAAAATATTATTTCACATAGCTTAAAATAAAAGTTTTTTTAAGATTTTATATAACCAGTACATAGTTGCAAAATTAAATTCCATTACTACTGGTTGCTCTCTCCTATCACAAAGATTCTGCAATGAATCCGATTTGAGGGGACCTGATTTATTTTCGTAACTTCTAAGCAAAGCCTTAAATCTTCTTAAAAATGTAAACGCTTTCTTTCCATAGGAAAATTGTGGAATATGGCAACACTAGGAGTAGGCATCTTTTATAAGTTAATTGAAGAGTCCGAGGAGGATTCTTATATCCTTCTCACCCATGCCCGCCATAACTGCATCATCACTTCCTCACTTCTATCATCGTACTCAATGCGTGAAGCTATTCATTTCGACACTGTCTATAGCGGCGACAATTTGCACCGATGGGAACGATGGGCATACATACCTACTGCTCATGGTTTGTCAGTGTTGTACACGTATGGTACTCCTTGCATGCCTACTATTAAATCAATCAAATCAAATTTTGGATACTCTTAGGGAGCCTTAGGGGAGAGGGCCCAGTAGTCATGCACCCTAACTTTGCGCTTGTAATTATCCTACGTCAAAATTTCAAATCACTCCCAATTTTTTACAGCAGCTTACTTGGCAAGTTCTCTACTTATAACTAAGGTTTCAGGGCCACATCAACATGCGTTTTTGTCAAGGTGTCCAAAAAGGCTCCAAAAAATAGTGAGACCAATTCTCGTGCATTACATCATGAGTAGTTGAGTGCTGATGTGGTATCACATGATTGGTTGCTTTTTAGATCAAAAGCATACATTTTGTTTAATTATGGGTAGTCAAATCACAACTATTGGACATTATATAAACAACTATTGGGTATTATATTTACGATTGGGTGCACGACTATTGGACCCCGCACGACTATTGGGCCCTCTCCCCTATATTTAGATTATTAAAATTCAAAATTTATTGATATGTGTTTTTAGAATTTAAGTTAAAAGTTTAATTATAGAAACACATAAGTTAATAAATAAATTTTTATTTTATTTTATTTAAAATTATTTAAAAATTAATTTATAAAAAATTAATTTGTGAAATAGTTATTTGATTTATTTTTATAATAATTTAAGTTATTTTATTTGTATTTATCAAATGTTTAATATGAAATTTACAAATATATTTTTTATCCTAGATTTAAAACTAATTATTAAAATATTTTATTATAATATAATATGATTAAAATATTATATTATAGTATATAATATAATTATAAAACCCCAATGTCTATACTTATAGTATTTTTACTTGATTTAATTTTAAATTATTTAAAATAATATTTTGTAAAACATAATTAGTTAAAGAGCTATTTTATTTACCATTGGAAATATTTTAACTTATTTTAATTGCACTTATCAAGTATTATTTTTTGGAAAAAAAAAATGAGATTTACAAATACAAACATAATTAGTTAAAGAGCTATTTTATTTATTTTTAGAAATATTTTAACTTATTTTATTTGCACTTATCAAGTGTTATTTTTTGGAAAAAACAATTATGAGATTCACAAATACATCTTTTATGTTAACATCGATGTATAAAACTAACTATTAAAAAATGTATACAAGATGTAAAACATAAAAGATTATTAATTCTAAAAGTGCAAATACTATAAGTAGAATAAAATAAGTTAAAATAAGATTATTAATTCTAAAAGTGCAAATAAATAAGTTAAAATAATTCTAAGAAATAAAAAGTAAATAAAATAGCTCTTTAACTAAATATAATGCTCCCTAAGAGTATCCAAAATTTAATTTGATTGATTTAATAGTAGGCATGTAAGGAGTACTGTACGCATACAACACTGACAAATATGTAATGTTATTTATTAAAAATATAATGTTTTCCGGTACCACGAGGGACCTTGTGACCAACCTCCTGCAATAGGAAAGATTTAGCCAACCGAGCTAAGGCCCCAACCCCTATTAAAAATATAATGTAATAAATAAAATATAAATATAATATAAAAAAAACCTAAATTTATATATAACATTACATATTCTATAATATATTTAGGTTTTTTTACAATATATTTATTACATTATTTTATTAGAAAAAGACCTAAAATATATGTAATAAATATATGTAATATTTTTATTTAAATATAAATATAAAAAAAACCTAAATATATAAATATAAATAGAAAAAAGTCTAAATATATAAATATATTTTAAATATAAATATTAAAAACCTAAATTTATAAATATATTTTAAATATATAATTTTACAATATATTTCTTATATATATTTAAAAAACCTAAAATATATTTAATAAATATATTTAGGCTTTTTTACAATATATTTATTACATTATTTTATTAGAAAAAAACCTAAAATATATGTAATATTTTTATATAAATATAAATATATTCAAAACCTAAATATATAAATATAGTTTAAATATAAATATAAAAAACCTAAATTTATAAATATATTTTAAATATATAATTTTACAATATATTTATTACATAAATATAAATATTTAGGTTTTTTTACAGTATATTTATTACATTATTTTATTAGATAAAAATGTAAAATATATGTAATATTTTTATATAAATATAAATATTAAAAAACCTAAATATATAAATATAAATAGAAAAAAACCTAAATATATAAATATATTTTAAATATAAATATAAAAACCTAAATTTATAAATATGGAAAAAGCGGCGGCTTTGATGCAAAAATTCTCGCTCCTCGAAATCTGGGTAAAGGCAGTGTCTCATCAGGTGTGTTCTTTCTTGCGTAGAATAGGCATTTATGTGCATTTATGTTGAATCTATCTTCATCCTCTTCCCTCTGCCGTTCGGCAGAGGCTGTACCCCCTAATTCCTCCTCGGCAGTACCTAGAGCATCTATGGCCTCTAACAATTCTTGTATAGACATTCCCAATTCTTCCCCCTTGCATTCAAGACCCAAGTCATTCTTTGAGGCGGTGGCGAAATCTGGTATCTCCGTCAACGCGAGCGCAAGGTTTACCCTCTCGAACCCTAATGAAACCTCCAAAACTGGTAAGAATTATGGGGTTACTCCCACATCTCTCTCTGTTTCTCCTAATCCTGAAATGCTAGCTGAAATTAGTAAGGAGAAAAATAGACTTAAGAATTCTGCTATTTTCTTTCTGCTGTTGAAGTGGATAAATATCCGCCAAGAAAATTTCTTGATGACTAGTTTCACAACTTTTGGAACCTGAAACTTGGTTTCCACTTCTCTTTCTGTAGGCAGATACAAAAAGGGTTGTTTGTAATTTTTTTCACTAATCATGAAGCCCAAAGTGAAATTCTTAAAAAACAATACTAGACTGTGGGTTCTACATCCTTCTGCGCCATTGCATGGTCGCCTGAGGCAATTCATGAGGAAGTCCTCGCACTCTCAGCCCCTTGATGGATTGTGGTCAAACAAATCCCACCATTTTTATGGTGTTTTCTCCCTCAGTTGCTTGAGCCTCTCAGTAAGGTCATCCGAATGGATGATGCTGTCAGACTTGTCCCTCATATGGACGCTAGGGTTCTCATTTCGCTAAATCCCGGTTATTGAATCCCCTCTGAAATTAATATTTGTATTACTGATGACAAATTCGCGTGCCCCATGGATATTCTTGGGGGTCTGAATGTGTGCTTCCTGTGCAGAAGGGAAGGGCATCTAAGGAAAGACTGCCCTATAATTAAGAAAAAACCTATGCCCACCAAAACCTCGCCTCCCCGTAATTCGTCATCTGTTGATAACTCTAACCCGGACTCCTCATTGGAGAAAACCCCTCTTTCTGATGTGCCCGTGAAACCCGCACCCCTTTTGGCCTCCTTCATCCCTTCCACCACTTTTGTTCCCCCTTGCCGGTCTCTCAACTGATTCTTTTCCGCACGCGGCTGTTGCTCCGAACACCGGACTCATTACGGTTGATAAAACTTCCAACAAACGTAGGCGTAGAGCCAATACGCAAAATATTACCACTATAGAGGACTCTCGGGCCCTTTGTTCTCAATCTACCCCATTCACCATCAACTCTGTTGAGTCCGCATCCAAAGAAACTTTAACCAGCTCCACCCCTTCGTGCTCGACGATGGTGGACTGCTCTTTCAGGTGCCTTGACCCGACCCCTCCCCTAAACTTCCCACCTAAAGTTTTCCGTGAGCTTGGGGATGATTGCTTGCTTGAAATCATCTCAGCCAACAATGTTTCTGCGGGCTCGGCCCTTCTCCATCAGAAGCATTCCTTGGAGTCGGATTACATTTCCTCTGTCGACTCTGAGAATGATGATGACTTAAGGGGTGCTTTCCCCACGGCTAAGCGGAGGGGGAGACGCTTAGGCTCCAAAAACAAGAACCCTTCCAAGAAAAATATTGATGACACTTAGAGCATTGTGATGGCTCCAATTGCGGGTTCCTCTGACTTTTGCTCTCCCCCCTTAAATGTTCCCCAATGAATTGCATTTCATGGAATATTTGGGGGCTTGAATCCCCTGATAGAAGGTGGGTCATTAAGCGTTTCCTTAACACCTATAATGCCATGGACTTCCTTATGCTGCAGGAGATTAAGGCCACCGGCTACACTCTGGATACCAACCTCAACTTTCTGTGGAAAGATGCAAACAAGTTTTACACCAACCACCCTAGAGGAAGGGGTGGCGTTGCCCTTCTGATCAACAGGAAATGGGCCAATTGTATCACTGGCAATGGGACTTCCCCTTGTAATAGGGCAGTTTGGGTTACCTTTAACTTCAATAACAATATATTTGGCATATGCTCTATTTATGCCCCGAATGATTTCAAGGAGAGAGCATGTCTTTGGGACTGGTTGGCTGCTCTCCCTGATATCCCTTGGCTAGTGGGGGGAGACTTCAACATGATTGAATCTCAGGAAGACAAAATTGGTGGTGTCCCGTTTGTCTAGAAAGACTTTGAAAAAATGCACTGGAATAAGATGATAAGTTCCAAACATTTATTTGATCCCTTGGTTGGCACTAAAGACTCTTACCCTAGAATCTGGCATACCTGGTGTAACTTCTAGCAGGGTCCCTATAGAATTTACTCCAGGCTTGACCGTTTTTATGCTAACAAGAACTTTTTCTCCTTTCTCCCTGATAATTTCAGCCGCTCGATCGTTGTTACCCCCACCTCTCTTTCCAACCATCACCCTATCTCTTCTTGTGTTAGAATCAACAGCTCCCCTAGTCACAGCGAAAGATCCAATCCCAAGTTTTTCCTCAATACTAGCCTGCTCAAAGATGATGACATTCTTAGTGCCATCTGTATCATTAATCTCATCAATAGAAACAACTTTCCTGCCAAGTCTCATTTGGATAGATGGAACTTGAACATTCATGCCTGGCAGAATCTTTTAAAAACCATTGGGCAAAAAAGATCCAAAGACTTTAGATTTGTGGAAAAAGAGCTCTCCTCCGAGTTTCAGGTTGCTAAAACCAACATCCAAGCCAATCTTGTTGATTGTGAGCTCATCTCTCAAGTTGTTAAGGCTAAAGATGCCCTTAGACAACACCAACAGGTCAAGGTCAATGGCGCCAAGATCAGATCCCGTGCGGACTGGTTGCAGTTTGGGGATAGAGGCTCCAAATTCTTCTTTAACCTCATCAAGCAAAAGCAGTCTAATGAAAATATTGAAAGAATAGTTGTTGATAATCATGAGATAAATGACCTCAAAAACATCAAAAAGGCCTTTGGCAATTTTTATCATAACCTCTTTTCCTCTGAGGATTCGGAGGATGCCGCCCTCTTAAGAACTCAAGTTCATTCCCTCATCCTTAACAAGATCTCCACTTTAGAAGCCACTCTGCTGTCTAAAGATCTCTCTCTAGAGGAAATTGAAAAAGCCATTAAAGATCTTGATAATGACAAGGCCCCTGGCCCTGATGGTCTGCCAGTTGAGTTCTACAAGGCTAATATTGATTGGATTTGCAAAGACCTTCTGGATATTTACTCTGAGGCCATTGCTAGAGGCTCCTTGGGTACCTCCATTAGAAGGGGAATTATTAAGTTGCTCCCCAAGGATGGGGACAAAGCGCTCATCAAGAACTGGAGACCTATTACTCTCCTTAATGTTTCCTATAAAATCTTCGCCAAGATTCTAGCTCTGAGAATTAAGAATATCCTGCCCAAGTTTGTGTGCCCTACCCAAACTGGATTCATTAAAGGAAGATATATTCTTGAAAATCTGATCACCGGCTCGGAAGCCATGAATTGGGCTAACGTTTCTCAGCAAGATTCTATCATGTTCCTTCTGGATTTCGAGAAAGCCTATGATAGAGTGGAATGGAATTTCATCTCCATGATGCTTGAGGCATTCGGTTTCCCTAGTGCTTTCTGCAATTTTGTTAAAATCTTACTCAAAGATGCCTTCGCCCAGGTTGATGTGAATGGCTCCCTATCTGACTCCTTTCCTCTTGGAAGATCCATCAGACAGGGTTGCCCCTTGGCCCCTGCCCTCTTTGTGGTTGTCTCTGAAGCCCTGTACTACATCTTGAGAGACAATTCTATCTCCTTGGCTGTTAAAGGCATTTCTCTTCCTAATAACGAAGAGCTTCTTAACTGCCAATTTGCTGATGACACCGTGATCTTCCTTGAAGCCTCGACTGACAACTTTGAGGCCCTGAATCACAAGCTCAACCTCTTCTGCAAGATCTTGGGCTCTTGTCTCTCTCACCTCAAGTCTATCTGCCTTGGTTGATATGAGCAGCCACCTAACTTGTTCAAGAACTATCACTTTCAGTGGGGAGGCCCGAACAAAATCGTGAGATATCTTGGCATTCCCTTTTCCATTGATCCCTCCCTTAAAGAGATGTGGTCTTGGGTCAAAGCAAGATCTTCAAGAAACTCAATAAGTGGCACAACAAGGCCCTATCGCTGGCTGGCAGAGTGCAAGTTTGCCAAAAAATTCTCTCGTCCTATAATATTTATTATTTGTCGGCTTGGATGTTCAGTAACTATCAAATTCTTGAAATTCAAAAGGTGGTTAGGAAGTTTCTTTGGTATGATCCAGCAAAGGTAAAAACAAAATGCACGCAGTTAAATGGGATTGGTGCCATACTAATAAACTCCTTGGGGGGCTTGGCCTGAAATATCTTAGGCTCTAGGGGATTGCTTTAGCCGCCAAGTGGATCTTTCACTCTCTTGATGGCAATGATCCCTGGAAGGTCCTAGTTAGACATAACATTCAAAGGGGATACCCCAAGAAGGCTAAATCCTGGAAGAATCTTCCTTTCAATGATCTTGTCCTTGGTAATTTTCCTGTTCATGTGCAAGGATCTGTTGTCTTTAGATCCATTTGGAAAGCCTGGAACTATGTGAGAGGCTTTATCACTAATAAGACCTTCCATGATGATTCTCATCTCTACGGTGAAAGGTCCATCTGGTGGAACCTAAGCTCCTCTAGCAAGCCCCTCGCCCTTTCTCAGGGCTGCTCTGCTAGGCATTGGGATAACAAAGGCATCTCTTAATTGGCTGACTTGTTTGAGCATGACAGGTTAATTGGCTGGGAGGATCTCAGCAACAAGTTTGACTTACCCGTCTCCCAGAAGAAGACCTATAATTTGATCCGCAAGGCCACCATGAATCTCCCAACTTCTTGCCAAATTGATTCTCACAGATTCTTAAGTAGTAAATGGCCGGATGGGACCATTCTTAACAAAATTAAAGCCAAGAACATATACAAATATTATCGGGCACTATGAGGCCATTATTGATCACATCAACAATGTTTGGTATTCTACCCTCGACACCCACTCGTGGAAGAATTTTTTTGAGAATCTCTGGAAAGGTCCTACTAAACCTAAGATAAAATGTTTTAATTGGCTTGTTATTCTTGATAGGCTCCCTATCAGAAAAGATTCCTCAGTCACTGATCATTGTATTATGTGCAGGTTACCCGAGACTGGCAGACACATTCTTTTTGACTGTATTTTTGCTAAGGAAATTTGGCATATGTTTGGCATCATTTATCCTTCGATCTTTACCATCATTGAGATTATAACTGGCCATATTGTTGGTCTGAAACAAGAATCTAATTTATTTTGGAAAATTCTCTCCTCTATTATTTTGTGGCAAATCTGGAAGTGTAGAAACGAAGAAAGATATCAGAACAATCCCAAAATTCTTACTAAGTTTTTTCAGAAACTCATTTATCTTAAATTTTTTCTATAGGTCCGCACTATGATGCTGATTGAAAAAGAAAAGCTTAAAAGGTTCCTCAAGAATGGTTTTTCCACGTTCTTCATAAATGAGATGCAGGGTGGCTACGCTTGGAGGCAGACTCTGGACAATCTGCAATTATTTGAGAAGACTTGTAAAATGCTGACCCAAGAAGTAAAGAACAACAGGAACGTCAACAAGGAGCAGATCCTCATGCTGGCTCAGATTCAGGAATCAAAACGCATTGTCTGGATGGAAGGTGCTAAGGGGTGGACAGCCTGGGTTGATAACATGGATGATATCTTAATCTAGTGTCTTCAATGCTTTGAAGGCGCTTCTCTTGTATCTTTTTTTGTTTACCTCTGCTCTGGATACTCTTGTAGCTCCTGATGTGAGGCTTAGCCTCTCTTGAGCTATACTCTTCGATACTCGGTGCTTCTTTGGCACTTTTTTTTTTTGTGATCTCTCTATATATAATAAAAAAATTTATAAATATATTTTAAATATATAATTTTACAAACATGACCACTCTTTTTTATATAAATATAAGTAGAAAAAACCTAAATATATAAATATATTTTAAATATAAATATAAAAAGCCTAATTTTATAAATATATTTTAAATATATTATTTTATAATATATTTATTACATATATTTAAAAAACCTAAAATATATGTAATAAATATATGTAATATTTTTATATAAATATAAATATAAAAAAATCTTAATATATAAATATAAATAGAAAAATATAAATATATAAATATATTTTAAATATAAATATAAAAAATCTAAATTTATAAATATATTTTAAATATATAATTTTACAATATATTTATTACATATATTTAGGTTTTTTTCTAATAAAATAATGTAACATATATTTGTGGTAAATATATTATAGAATAAGTAATGTTATATATAAATTTAGTTTTTTTTTTCTATATTATATTTATATTTTATTTATTACATTATATTTTTAATATATAACATTACATATTCTATAATATATAAACATTATATTAAAATACATAATTATTTAATTACGCCGTGGCAGCAGCCTCTATAGGAGGCCAGCAGAAGTAACTGTCTAAGAAAAAAGAAATGCTTCGGATTCCCCCAGTTGTTAACAGGAGGAGGAGGCAGCTGGTTACGCCGAGAGGCGTAACCCTACGGCAGCAGCCTCTATAGGAGGCCAACAGAAGTAACTGTCTAAGAAAAAATAAATGCTTCGGATTCCCCTAGTTGTTAACAGGAGGAGGAGGCAGCTGGAGTAATGGAAGATGAGGAGGCACAAATGTAACGACATTGGAATGGTAGAATTAAAAGTAAAAAGCATGAGACGGGATTAAAAGCAACCTAAATTTCATTTTACTGATTTGTGCACCGCCATCACCAAAAATTCTCTGTCTAACCTACTATTGATCCCTGCAGAGGAGAGCTAAGACTATTTTCAGACTGTTGGTCGCCCCCATCCCTAACTCAGGATTTTCGACCGATTTGCACACGCTGCATTATTTCTTCAGGCCGATAAATGAATATATATTCTTTTTGTTTTGAATTTCTGCAATTACACTCCCATTCTGGACACTACCTAAACTTCTTGATGGCATTGGTCAGGGCCAAACAGAGAAAGGGAGCTGGACGAATCTCCGAGCTGAGAGCTTACTATCCTTTTTTTACAATTAATTGTATTAATTTTAAAAGGCTGTGTATTTATATTTTAAAAAAATATATTTTTTACAATTAATTGTATTAATTTTATTTATTATTAGCACTTGAATGGAATTTGAAAAGGTTGTGTATTTATATTTTAAAAAAAATATTTTTTACAGTTAATTGTATTAATTTTATTTATTACTAGCACTTGCATCTAAAAAATAAAATTGATTATTTTATCAAACATCATACTAGGTAAAAAGAGCTTAGAATCATAGAATTTTCCAAATATTATAATTATGTCAATTATTGGCATTCTATCTCCCATGGTTGCATGAAAGATTATCAAAGTGAATTAATATGAAGAGTAAACACCATTAAAAAGTGTTTCACAAACTACATACCAAATTGTTTCAACAAAAACTAACATTTCCATGGTTGTATTGAAAATATAAGTCTTAAGAAAATGGGTTTTGGCATGCAATTCAATTGTATTGCGAAAAATTCACACAACATAATAGAAAATAGAATACTAATTAGAAAGAAATGCACTCAAATTATGGAAATATTTGGACTACAAGCTTATTAGAATAGTTACTAAAATTTTAATATATGAAATTTATGGCTTTGAAATAAGCAAAGTTAGAACTAGAAGAGTGTAATTTTGCAATTAAAAAAGTAAGATCCTAAAACAAGGCTAAGAGATCAAAACAAAGCAAGAGTGATTTGTGAAACTCAAATTAAACAACCATGATATTAATTATTTGTGTAATTTTCAAGGGTAAAAGTATTTCAGTTAGGTTTTAAGTAGGGTTAGGGTTAAGGTTCATTATGTAGTATAGTTAGAAGTAGGGTTTCCATTATAATTAGGGTTCATGTTAGAATTAGAATTATGGTTAGGGTTAGGTTTAAGGTTAATATTAGGGTTCAATTAGGGGTAGGGTTCAATTAAGATTTTATGATAAAACTTGGGGTTAGCATTAGGGTGAAGGTTGGGGTTAGGGTTAGGTTTCTAACATAAAGCTTGGGATCAACACCAAAGTTAGGGTTAGGGTTAGGGTTCAATTAGGGTTTGGGTACAATTAGGTTTGAATTTCAATAGGGTTAGGGTTTTAAGATAAATATTTATTTGGGGTAGGGTTGAGGTTAAGGTTTGCATTCAAATAGGGTTAGACTTATATTTCTATTAGGGTTAGGGTTACAAATTACAAGTTAAGATAAGGGTTTCAATTGGATTTAGGGTTAGGGTTTAATTGATGTTTAATTAGGGCTAGGGTTCTAAAGTAAATATTGAGGTTAGGGTTAGGACTAGGGTTAGAATTCAATTAGGATTAGGTTTAGGGTTATAGTTTTGGTAAGAGTTAACATTTAATCAAGATTTAATTAAGGTTTGTGTTAGAGATAGAAATAAAATTAGGATTAGGGTTAGGGTTAGGGTTACGATTAAAATAATTGTTAGGGTTAGAGATAGTGTCAGAATTAGGGTTAGGGTTAGGGTTAAAGATAGAATTAGGATTAGGGTTAGGATTAGAGATAGTGTATGGATTAAGGTTAGGCTTAGAGATAGGGTTAGGATTAGGGTTAGGGTTTTTGTTAAAGATAAAAATAAAACTAGGATTAGTGTTAGGGTTAGGGTTATGATTAAATTTAGTGTTAGGGTTAGAGATAGTGTAAGAATTAGGATTAGGGTTAGGGTTAGGGTTAAAGATAGAATTAGGATTAAGGTTAGGATTAGAGATAGTGAAAAGATTAAGGTTAGGTTTAGGCTTATGGTTAAATATAAAATTAGAATTAGGGTTATAATTAGGGTTAGAAATATAATTAGGATTAGGGTTAGGATTAGAGATAGTGAAAATATTAAGGTTAGGTTTAGGGTTATGGTTAAATATAAAATTAGAATTAGGGTTATAATTAGGGTTAGAAATAGAATTGGGATTATTCTTACAATTAATGTTAGGGTTAGGGTTAGAGATAGGATTAGGATTAGGATTAGGATTAGGATTGGGGTTAGGGTTTATGTAAGGATTATGATTATGATTAGGGTTAGGGTTAGGGTTAGAGATAGGGTTAGGATTAGGGTTAGTGTTAGGGTTAGAGATAAAATTAGGAATAGGGTTAGAAATAGAATTAGGATTAGGGTTTGGGTTAGTGTTAATATTAGGGTTAGGGTTAGGCATAAAGATAAAATTAGGATTAGGGTTGGGGTTAACATTATAAATAGGGTTATAATTAGAGTGATGGTTAGAGATGGGGTAAAGTTAGGGTAAGGGTTAGGGTTAGACATAGAATTAGGTTTATGGTTGAGGTTTTTGTTATAATTGGGTTTAGGGTTAGGTTTTTTCTTAGAGATAGAGTGAATATTAGGGTTATGTTACAATTAGAGATAGAATTAGGGTTAGGGTTAGGATTAGTTGGGGTTAGGTCAAAGATAGGGCTAAGATTATGATTAGGATTAGGATTGAGGTTTTTGTGAGGGGAGAAATGTCTTTCAAAGTTAGGGCTAGAGTTCAATTAGAGTTAGGATTATGGCACAATTAGTGTTAGGGTTCAACTACACTTAAGATAGTTTAATTAGGGTTATGATGGAGCCAACATTGAATTAATTAGGGTTAGGATTGGGATTAGGGTTATGGTTAGAGATATAATTAGGATTAGGGTTGGGTTAGCATTAGGATTAGGGTTAGGGTTAGGGTTAGAGATAGGGTTAAGATAAGGGTTAGGGTTAGGGATACAATTAGGATTAGGGCTAGGTTTGAGTAAGGATTAGGGTTAGGGTTAGAGATAGGGTCAACATTAGGGTTAAGATTAGAGATAGAATTAGGATTAGGGTTAGGGTGAGGGTTAGAGACAAGCTTAGATATAGGGTTAGGATTAGGGTTAGGATTGTGTTAGGGATATAAATAAAATTAGGATTAGTGTTAGGGTTGAGGTTTTTGTTATGATTAGGTTTAAGGTTAGGGTTTTTCTTAGAGATAGAGTGAAGATTAGGGTTAGGTTACAATTAGAGATAGAATTAGGGTTTGGTTACAATTAGAGATAGAATTAGGGTTAGGGTTAGGATTAGTTGGGGTTAGCTTAGAGATAGGGCTAGGATTACGATTAGGGTTAGGGTGAGAGATAAAATTAGGATTAGGATTGAGTTTTGTGTGAGGCGAGAAATGTCTTTAAAAGTTAAAGTTAAAGTTCAATTAGAGTTAGGGTTATGTCATAATTAGGGTTAGGGTTCAAATAGATTTAAGAAGGTTTAATTAAGGTTAAGGTTAAGGTTAGGGTTATGATGGAGCCAACATTAAATTAATTAGGGTTAGGGTTAGGATTGGGATTAGGGTTATGGTTAGAGATAAAATTAGGATTAAGGTTTGGTTAACATTAGGATTAGGGTTAGGGTTAGGGTTAGAGATAGGATCAAGATTAGGGTTAGCATTAGAATTAGGGTTACAATTGGGGTTTAAATATGGTTATGATCAAGATCATTAGGATTGGTGTCTAATTAGGGGTTAATTAATGTTCAATTAGGGTTACTATTAGGGTTACGTTATAATTAGGGTTTAATTAAGATTCAATTACAATTACAACTAGGATTCAATCATGCTTGATTAGGGTTAGAAAAGGGTTAATGTTCAATTAGAGTTTATTATGATAAATGTTAGGATTCAATTAGGGTTAGGGTTCAAAGTTACAACTCAATTAGGGTTACATTACAATTCTAGGGTTAAGGTTCAATTAAGACTTTAGTTAGGGTTTAATTAGGGTTAGGTATTTTTCAATTATGGTTACTATTAGGGTTAGGGTTAGGTATAATTTTGGTTAGGTGTAGGGTTAGGGTTAGGGTTGAATTACTTTAGGATTCAATTAGGGTTACTATTCACCTAAGGTTAAACTAGGGTTAGGTTTTGGGTTGTTGTTCTCTGATTAAGCTTGAACCTAGGGTTACAATTGGGGTTCAAATAAGCTTATGATCAAGATTATTATGATTAGGGTGTAATTATGGGTTAATTAATGTTCAATTATGGTTATGTTACAATTAGGGTTTAATTAATATTGAATTAGGGTTAGGGTTCAAATAGGGTTAGGCATGAATTAAAGTCACAATTAGAATTAGAGTTCAATTAGGGTTAGAGATAGGATTAGATTTAGGGTTCAATTAGGGTTAGCATGTAATCAAGGTTTAATTAGGGTTAGAGTGCAATTTGCGTTAGGATTTAATTAGGGTTAGTGTACATTAGCATTCAATTAAGGTTAGACATCCATTACAATTAGGCTAAGGGTTCAATTAGGGTTAGGTTTTATTATAAACCTTGGGGTTATAGTTATAGTTGGGGTTCAAAGAGGAGTACAATCAAACTTACAACTCGAATAGGGTTATGGTCCAACTATGGTTACAACTCAATCAATGTTATGATACAATTAGGGTTGGGGTTCAATCAGGATTATTGTTAGGGTTTAATCAGAGTTAGGTATATAGTTCAATTAGTGTTAGGGTACAATTTGGGTTAAGGTTACAAAATTCAATTAGGAATAGTTTTCACTTAGGGTTTTGATTATAGTTAGGTTTTGGGTTATTATTCGATGATTAAGCTTGAGGTTAGGATTACAATTGGGTTCAAATTTAAGGTTATGATCAAGATTATTAGGATTGGGGTGCAATTAGGCCCTATTAATTAATATTCAATTAGGGTTACTATTAGGTTATTAAATTAATTTATTCAATGTGTTACGCACGCTGTGACTGCTACTAGCAAATATATAACCTATATATAAAATATGTCGAGATGTATCTCGAGGCATTTAATTTTTCATCATTCAACATTAATAAAAATCAAAGTTGAAAAAATTAAACGCCTCTAGATACATCTCGGCGTATTTTATATATAGGTTATATATTTTCTAGTTTATAATATTATTATATCAATCTATAATATATTCTAATATAATATATTGTATATTTATATAAAAATATTATATATATTTATTACATTATATTTTTAATGCATAGTCTATAATATATTTACAAATTATATTAGCCTATACTTAGAGAAAAAAAAATCTAAAATGAAAATTATACACATTTGATTTGGAAACTTAAAACTAAACAGCTAAAAAGAAGAATATTAAATCATTAAAAAAAAGTGAATGACACCTAAAACAAAACAAAAAAGTACCTGACACTATAGCACACGGCTTGTTTACACAGACGATTAGGTATGCAGAGGCATCGACATCCCATAACTCATGCTGTTTTGGGGGCTGGATAGCCTTTTCCAGTTTAATTTAATTAGCCATGAAGGTCTTGAGTCTTGAATCAAATAGTTTCATCTGATTTAATCATATTACATCTTTCTTTTAGCTTTTTTACCTTAGAAATTGTTAGATAGGAGTGCAGTTCAGAGGTTAATTAAGAAAAACATTACAGTTTTCACAATTAAATATTGTGAAGTACTAAATATTGGACAGAGATGAATTATTTAGGATTTGAAGTAGACATATTATGACGCATCTCTGATGTGATAGAAATTTTACTTTTTGGTTTTGTTGCTAATTTAGTGTTTTTTGTGTTTAAGTTAAAATATGATTTTCAATTAGTTAATAAATATTGTCAAATGTATATTTAGATTCAAGTCAATTTAAACAATTATAATTTGAAAATATAAAATTGTAAGTTTTTAGAATCAACATTAATAATTGTTTTTATTTACAAGAATGTTTGTGAAGAAATAGCTATTTTTTTGAATCAATATTTTGGATCTATTATCAGAAAGGAGGAGAGTAAAGAGAAGGATTGCAGACTTAGTGTTAAGAGGATGGATAAATAGAGAAGGAAATAATTAGACAAAAGAAAATTCACTAGAAAATAAAAATTAGGAAATAAAATATTAAAATCAAAATCTATGGTTGTTTTGGTTGAAAAAAATGGTGCTTGGTCCTTCCAATGTTGTATCTAATGTTTGCAATGATGTTGAAAGTACTAAACATATTTTTTTCCACTATCCATATGCATGTGATATATGGTCTCACTTTATGGGAGATTTGGTGGGTTGGGATAGTAGGGATAATCTTTCTTGGTTTGAAATCTTGTGTGGTTATGTCAAAGGTTTGAAAAATAATGCTCATATTTTGTGGTATGTCGTGCCCATTGAAGTTCTTTAGTTTTTGTGGAAAAGGAATGAGCACATGTACCAAGGTAGGTAGAGGATTCTTGTTGAGTCAAGAAATAGACTCACTCTTTTTCTGATCATGGAATAGGTTACTATGACTCTGAAGTTGCCTGCTACAAATTCATGAAGGTCCTGGATGACGGGATTGACCCCTTATTTAAGAAAGACATCAAAGAGTTTGATTATTGGCCACAAGACTTAAAGAATGTGAACGAAAAGTTCAAGAATGAGTACATTGACTTTCGAAATTAGTATTGTAAGCAACACTAGTATGAACTGAAGAGAGATGAGGCTATGAGGCACATGGAGAACACTCACTAGAGATGTAATACTAGCACCTAGGAACACTTCTCCCTTCCTATTGGTCACTTCCCTAGGTTTGACTCTTATAAGCTTAGCAGGAATGTGGATAAAGGAAAGGATGTTGAAAAATAGTCTTTCTTATATATGTAATGATTTTACAAACTGTGGACTCTTGTGATCCCCCTGTGAATTGTGATACATTATGATCTTTTTGATGTTTTGGTGTCTGGTTTGGTGATTATACTCTTTATGTGACCACCTTGGTCACATACATATTGTAACTAGCTTTTGATGATACTTAATATACTTGGTGAACAAACTCCAATTTTTTTAAAAAAAAGCACCATAGAATATTATAGAGTATAAACAAAAGCTAGAAGTTAGTGGCTAAAACATTATTATATGGAAATATATAAGGGGATGATGACCATCAAATTTCCTCCCATATGTGCACAATGTCCTCCCCTTTCTATTTCTCGTGTCTGATTTTCTCTACACCATCTCAGATTTTTTGTACTTGCGTTAGAACACTAATTTGCATGATTAGGATAATTAGATCATTGCATTTCATTATTAGGCCATTTCTAGATTTGGTTAAGGGTTGGTTCAATCACCTTTTAGATTATAGGTCAACCTCATACCTTGTCCAATCCATCAAACCCCCAAATTCCAATCCTTGCATTCCCACACAATCCACACATTCCATGCAAACTTAGTGAAAGGTTCCAAACCCTAAGGTGAAAACTACAATGGTTTCCCTTTCCCTATGTTTCAGTATCATTACTTCATCTCCAACCACAAACTCTTTATGTCATCTTTTCTCATTTATTTTCTCCCTTTATCTACCATTCATCCTCTCCAAATGAGTCTTTATTTTAATATGTAACACCTTTGAATATGTTATGCATACTCTTCTACTTTTGCACTCTTCCCTTCATTGATAATATCTCATATTTCTAATATATTATTTGGACTACTACCATAAGAAACCATAAATGGTGCTTTCTAATTACTTTTGTTTGATGAATTATTGTGTGTCCATTTTATTTGTTCTATGGCCAAGTCCTAATTTTTTGTCTTCTCTTCAACCAAACATCTAACAAATTGTATAAACTCTTATTCATCACTAATGTTTGTCCATTAGTCTATGGGTGAGATACTGAAGAAAATTTCAAGCATGTCCACATCATCTTCCACAATATCCTCCAAAATTAATGAAAAACTTAGTATCCTTGTCTAAAAGACTTCTCCTTGGTAAACAATGCAAACTCACTAATCTAAAAACTAGATTGAAGTTGTATTTACCACATTATTGTTCTCCTTACATGAAATGTGTAGACACTAAAAAATGTCCTAAATGATATCACACACTTGAAACAGGTGTACTAACATCATTTCATCTTGAAACCCATCCTCTTTTCGCTTAATTAATTAAATTAGCCTAGCTATTTAATTAATTACATCATTTTCATCTTTTAACCTAATTCATCAAATCAGGTTAATTTACTCCCTTTCATGCTAACATTTCATCTCATTAAATTAAATAAATTAAACTATTTAATTTAATTCCCTAAGCCTTATTAAATTTAATTAAACAACCCTAAGTTATTTAATTAAATGTCATTTCACCTTTCCCCATTCATTAAATCATTCAATTTAATGAATATCACTTTAAATTTTTCTAAAATCCCCTAATTGTATGATTAAACCTTGTTTAATTAACAATTATTCAACTAATCTAGTTCCACCCACTTGTAAAGGAATATTCCTCCTTTGCAAAATTTAATTTAGTTTTAGTTAACTAAATATCATTTTTTCTCACCCATGAGAATATTCCAAAGAATATTCTCTCTCCTCCAATCATTTGAAAAAAGGAATATTCTCACTTGGCTTCTTGAGCAAGTTAAACTTGAAACCTCTTGAGCAAGTTAACCTCTGACCTCTTAAATATGTCAAAAGTGTGTTTGTTTGGAAGGAATGAGAACCCTTGATTAAATCTCATCTTGCATTCTCACCCGTTGATGAGAATCCATGATCCATGCCTCCAATTTCCTCCATCCTTGACCGTTGATTAGCTTTTTCAATCTCAACCCTCCATTTCTCATTTGCTTTCCTATAAATAAAGCACTATTTGGAGACAAATGGATCTATCTTTCAATTTGCAAAATTGTGTTCTTGGAATCACTCACACTCACACTCATCTTTGCTCACATTTAGCATATTTTAGTTCATTTTTATCTACATATTAGTTTTAAGCTTCCATTAATGGCTTCCATGCATCCATTTATCTAATTAGATAATTAGGGTTTGAATCTTTTTGGTTTAAGTCTCATTTAGATTAGCTTAGCAATTGCATATCTGAATCATTTAGCATAAAATCCTATTAATTTAGCTTGTATCATGTTCAATTTAGCATAAATCATGTTTTCATCCACATATCACAATAGTTTCATTGATTCTCTTCGATAGAATCGATTGGATAAGGCTCACTGATCACAAGATTGGGAAAGGGTCATTGTTCCACATCAACAAGACACCAATTCCAAAATGGGATAAGTTTTAGAAGGACTAAAGTCTAGACATTTAAATGCTTTCACAGTTCACAATGTTTAGTTTCAATAAATGTTTAGCTCAACTTTCATTTGAATGATCTTGTTTAAGATTGAGTATTAGTTGCTATGTTATGCTTCAATGCTTCATGAATCAAGTGTAATCAGCCCATACTAGTATCCTCAATCGACATTTTGGTGCTAGAAGGAGGGAAAACCATCAATTTAATCAGTTTCTATCTCGAATTTTGTTCGTTTAAACTTTTGCAGGATAGAGCAATGCCCTAGACAATTTCAGCGACACCTTTGCAGGGCATCGCCATACAACGATGTTATCATCATTTCAAAGAACGATACCTATTAAATGCATCAACATTGATTAAAAAAATAGTGACACTAATACTTTATAGAGGTATCAAAAATTTGCAAATGGTGACGCCCAAAAAATAGCGACACTATTGTGCTCTTTGGTTTGTTTGCAGAGCGACACTCTTGTTCACCAGAGCAACGCTATCATGTACAACAACACCCAACTCTGGTAAGAAGTTTAATGATATTTTTTTAACATGTGTTTTAATTTTTTTGATTCGTTAGGGTACTAACATGCCTCTAACATTGTTCTAATTTTTAGACTAACATGGTTTTGTAGGTTGGACGACACGAGGTTAAAGTGAAGAAGCATTTTCTTATTAAGATTTTATGATTGGAACAAGTGTTTGATGCTTTGGGGGCAATTATAACCCAATTTCTTATGCTTTTTACTTTATGTTCTAGGACCTCACTAAATTTTATTTGGGTTTAAAACGTACACTCAAACGGGGCTAAAATTGAACCCTCATTTCATCATTGTCTTTTGGGTTTAAAATTAAACAAGGCAACTTAACATTTTGTTTGGTGCATAAAATGAATTCATCTTAGCTTTAGTCGGTAAAATGAATCAGTGTCTAATTTGTTGTGATACACTTGTAGTGCGTATCCAATCCCCTTGTGCTTTGTGCGATATTGGGTGAAGAGAAACACTCCAAGTGTACTTCACTATTTGTGTGCACTTATAGTACGTATCTAATCCCCTTGAGCTTCGTGCGATCTTGGGTGAAGAGAAATGCTTAAGTACACTTATGCTTTGTGTCACCCTTAAGAGATGACTTACTATGAGACACACCTTGCAATGGGAAACTCATAGGAAAGTTCTTGCAAGCACATTTATCAGCAGGCTATATTAAAGGTTGGGAAATCATGATAAAGTACCTTTTATCCTAGACTGTATAATGTACTACACCTAGTAACACATGCCTTAAGTGGAATGAGAATAGTAGTAAGAGCCTTAAGTGGCAAAGCAGACGTGTATATGGCTAGGTGTTCTCAATTTGTTACTAAGATCCAAACTGTTCAGTTACCAAAAATCCTTAATGCTTGTTGATGCAAGAACGATCGTTCTGAAGCTGCCCCACATTTTACTATTCATTGTTGAAATAGAAAAATCCTTAGGATCTTAGGATCTTCAAGATTTTGAGATTTGGTGGTGCTGAGAAGTGTGTGTCGTGGAGGGGAGACAATGTCACCAAATATCTAGCTGTTCACAATGTCTTAGTGTTTGGAGAAATTTGAGTAGGGACTCAACAAGTATGGCCATTTCAACGTAGGATTGTAAATGATTGTGAGTCAGTTTAATACATTGCTTGATTCCAAAATATTACAAAACATTCACTATCTTCCTCAAAATTTCAAACACTTTGGTTTAAAAATGGATATCTTTTGAAATAGCCTTGATATTATTGCTTCTCCTAAGGATTTCTATCCTTAGAGATTTTTAAATATCTTGACTTATATCTCAATCCATATTTTCCAAAGACAACATAGGCGATTATGGCTACAACCTCATGATTCTCATAAAATGTACACTGTGAAAGTTACGATGTTCTTGACATAAACATTTAGTTTGAAAACTTAATCAAGACGAGTGTTTGTGATAAAATAAATTTACTTAAGCAAGATAAGTTGACACAATTGAACCCCACATGACTATTTGGAGACTGATTGCTCCCATTGAACAACCTAATCTTGAAGGTGCTATCATTTAGCCAAAATTTGAACTCATTAATGAGGAACAAACTGATATCATTATTAGTTTGAGAAGCTTCACTTTTTAACAAAAGAAACACCCACTCAGTGGAGAAACGTTGCAAACAACTTAGACGAAGAAGAGGAACAAATTGATATTGAGCCTGGACGACCCATATTACCACCACCTGCATGGCACTAAATATCTTCCTTTCTTCCATAAAATTGAACTCTTCTAAATTATCTCACACAAAATTAGAATCCCCAAAAGAAGGTCTACTAGTCGTCACTTCAAACTTAGGCATCTTAGTTCAAAAGCAATCAAAAACTGTATTTCAACACTCTACCATAACAAAAACAAATTGTTAGTTTAAAATTTTATGAATGCACATTGAGGAAACATCCACACATGTACATGTTCTTTATGAGTCAAAACCCGGGTCCTTTCATGATAATCAACCTATCTAAAACCTTGGTCCTTTTCATGGTTTTGAACTCCTCTAAATGATCTATCACACAATCAAAATTTGTAGGTGAAGATCTACATGCCTCCATTATAGACATAGGTATCGTAATTCAAATTTTTGTAGGAAGTGGGCCTTAATACTTTATCACAATCATGAACTCTTGCTAAGAAACTATTATGCCTGAGCTAGGACGAACGAACCAAATTTACATACCCACATCGATCCTCTCATTTAGGTCAACATTACTCTTTAGGATTGGAAAACTTTAGATTTACATAAGAAATAAATTTGTCTGCTTAAAATCTAAAAATTTTAGGGAAGAAAAACTTAACGAATGTACAATCACCAAGCATATGGAAACATAGAGATCTTACTTGAAATTGTGGCTGATTTTGTATCATGTGATAAATGAAATAGATTGGAGGGATTCCTTCCATTCCATAATCTTCTTCATATACCTCTTCTTCTCTTCATATAAATGTAACATGAGACAGAGCTTTGCCAAATACCAGGGGGACTATGTGTATCCATTGGAGAAGATAGCGATATGAGTCAAAGCAGAGTGAATGAAATTCTCAATTGTTGAAGGAAATGAATTACCCAACTCTTTTTCTTTCAAATCAAGAAATATAATGACCCCTAACCCTGTAAGAGAATTGTAAATCTAAAGGGCTATAGTTTGTTTGACATCAGGGCCCCTGCGGTTGATGAACACATCAAACAATCTTGAAAATGGATTGTTGGTGCAGGGGAAGGGCTGAGGGGATTTGATAGGAGTAAACAAAAATAGAGAGCATTAGATAAAATCATGTGTTTCGTTACATTTCATGGGGAACTCTTTCTTTCCTTGCTTTCATTTCTATTATAATTTTGGTCATGTGTATGTTTGTATAGGGGAGAGGATCCAGTGGTTGTGCACTCTAACTTCGTGCTTCTAATTATCCTACATGGAAACTTCAAATTACTTCCATTTTTTTACAACAACTTACTTGGCAAGTTCCCTACTAATAACTTTCATTTCAGGGTCACATCATCAAATATGGGTTCTCTCCCGACAATCGACAGATGTTTGAGATTTATCAATAAATGAGTCTTCGAATTGTTTTGGATTGTAGCAGCATCGACCCTTGTAATGTGGTTGTATATAAAGTTCTGGAAATGGTAGAGCATGGACAATTGAGATGAATGCACATATCGGGCAAATATGGTTGTTGTGGCTATGTAACAAAACTGTACATTGCCACAAAGCATCATTGGGAACCTATAAAGAAAAAATTGTTGAGGCTTTGGAATTGAATGTGTCGAACATTCTTTATCAGTGATGGCATGCTTTATTATTATAAGATTCACGAGCCAAATACAATTCATGTTATTTCCAAGGAGATTCGCATTATTGGAGAGGAATCACACAAGCTTTCAAAGAAACATGACAACTATTACTTCTCTGATGAAAAGAGACATCCTCAAACTTACAAAGAGATTGACATTAAGGTATTATTACTTTTCTATAACTTTCTCTTGTGGCCGAGTTTACTTTTTTTTTTTTTTCTATTGTAGTATTCCAAATGTTAATAAAACATTATAGTGTTATTCATGTATCATTGTTTGATTGCACCGACCCCTTGTAATGTGGATGTACATGAAGTTCTGGAAATGTTAGAGCATGGACAATGGATATGAATGCACATACTAGGAAGATATGGTTGTTGTGGCCATGTACCAGAACTATACATTGCCACAAAGCATCACCATGAACCTATAAAGAAAAACTTGTTGAGGCTTCGAAATTGAACATGTTGGGCATTCTTTATCAGTGGGTGAATTTTGGCAAGGGGTGGAGACCGCATTGGTTTTCATTGTAGGATGGCATGATTTCTTATTATAAGATTCATAGGAAAAATACAATTCATGTTATTTCGAAGGAGACTCACATTATTGGAGAGGAATCACACAAGCTTTCAAAGAAATAGGACAACTATTACTTCTCTGATGAAAAGAGACATCCTCAAACTTACAGAGAGATTGAAATTAAGGTATTATTTCTTTTCTATAACTTTCTCTCATGGTCGAGTTTAATTCTTTGTTGTTTTTCTATTGTAGTATTCCAAAAGTTAATAAAACATTACAGTGTTATTCGCATATCATTGTCTAATTGCACCGACCTCCTATAACATGGTTGTACATGAAGTTCTGGAAATTGTAGAGTGTGGACAATGGAGATGAAT
>VDFB02000015.1:150352541-150386822 GCA_007258455.2 Sequoia sempervirens
AGAAGGTGGGTCATTAAGTGTTTCCTTAACACCTATAATGCCATGGACTTCCTTATGCTGCAGGAGATTAAGGCCACCGGCTACACTCTGGATACCAACCTCAACTTTCTGTGGAAAGATGCAAACAAGTTTTACACCAACCACCCTAGAGGAAGGGGTGGCGTTGCCCTTCTGATCAACAGGAAATGGGCCAATTGTATCACTGGCAATGGGACTTCCCCTTGTAATAGGGCAGTTTGGGTTACCTTTAACTTCAATAACAATATATTTGGCATATGCTCTATTTATGCCCTGAATGATTTCAAGGAGAGAGCGTGTCTTTGGGACTGGTTGGCTGCTCTCCCTGATATCCCTTGGCTAGTGGGGGGAGACTTCAACATGATTGAATCTCAGGAAGACAAAATTGGTGGTGTCCCGTTTGTCTAGAAAGACTTTGAAAAAATGCACTGGAATAAGATGATAAGTTCCAAACATTTATTTGATCCCTTGGTTGGCACTAAAGACTCTTACCCTAGAATCTGGCATACCTGGTGTAACTTCTAGCAGGGTCCCTATAGAATTTACTCCAGGCTTGACCGTTTTTATGCTAACAAGAACTTTTTCTCCTTTCTCCCTGATAATTTCAGCCGCTCGATCCTTGTTACCCCCACCTCTCTTTCCAACCACCACCCTATCTCTTCTTGTGTTAGAATCAACAGCTCCCCTAGTCGCAGCGAAAGATCCAATCCCAAGTTTTTCCTCAATACTAGCCTGCTCAAAGATGATGACATTCTTAGTGCCATCTGTATCATTAATCTCATCAATAGAAACAACTTTCTTGCCAAGTCTCATTTGGATAGATGGAACTTGAACATTCATGCCTGGCAGAATCTTTTAAAAACCATTGGGCAAAAAAGATCCAAAGACTTTAGATTTGTGGAAAAAGAGCTCTCCTCCGAGTTTCAGGTTGCTGAAACCAACATCCAAGCCAATCTTGCTGATTGTGAGCTCATCTCTCAAGTTTTTAAGGCTAAAGATGCCCTTAGACAACACCAACAGGTCAAGGTCAATGGCGCCAATATCAGATCCCGTGCGGACTGGTTGCAGTTTGGGGATAGAGGCTCCAAATTCTTCTTTAACCTCATCAAGCAAAAGCAGTCTAATGAAAATATTGAAAGAATAGTTGTTGATAATCATGAGATAAATGACCTCAAAAACATCAAAAAGGCCTTTGGCAATTTTTATCATAACCTCTTTTCCTCTGAGGATTCGGAGGATGCCGCCCTCTTAAGAACTCAAGTTCATTCCCTCATCCTTAACAAGATCTCCACTTTAGAAGCCACTATGCTGTCTAAAGATCTCTCTCTAGAGGAAATTGCAAAAGCCATTAAAGATCTTGATAATGACAAGGCCCCTGGCCCTGATGGTCTTCCAGTTGAGTTCTACAAGGCTAATATTGATTGGATTTGCAAAGACCTTCTGGATATTTACTCTGAGGCCATTGCTAGAGGCTCCTTGGGTACCTCCATTAGAAGGGGAATTATTAAGTTGCTCCCCAAGGATGGGGACAAAGCGCTCATCAAGAACTGGAGACCTATTACTCTCCTTAATGTTTCCTATAAAATCTTCACCAAGATTCTAGCTCTGAGAATTAAGAATATCCTGCCCAAGTTTGTGTGCCCTACCCAAACTGGATTCATTAAAGGAAGATATATTCTTGAAAATCTGATCACTGGCTCGGAAGCCATGAATTGGGCTAACGTTTCTTAGCAAGATTCTGTCATGTTCCTTCTGGATTTCGAGAAAGCCTATGATAGAGTGGAATGGAATTTCATCTCCATGATGCTTGAGGCATTCGGTTTCCCTAGTGCTTTCTGCAATTTTGTTAAAATCTTACTCAAAGATGCCTTTGCCCAGGTTGATGTGAATGGCTCCCTATCTGACTCCTTTCCTCTTGGAAGATCCATCAGACAGGGTTGCCCCTTGGCCCCTGCCCTCTTTGTGGTTGCCTCTGAAGCCCTGTACTACATCTTGAGAGACAATTCTATCTCCTTGGCTGTTAAAGGCATTTCTCTTCCTAATAACGAAGAGCTTCTTAACTGCCAATTTGCTGATGACACCGTGATCTTCCTTGAAGCCTCGACTGACAACTTTGAGGCCCTGAATCACAAGCTCAACCTCTTCTGCAAGATCTTGGGCTCTCGTCTCTCTCACCTCAAGTCTATCTGCCTTGGTTGGTATGAGCAGCCACCTAACTGGTTCAAGAACTATCACTTTCAGTGGGGAGGCCTGAACAAAATCGTGAGATATCTTGGCATTCCCTTTTCCATTGATCCCTCCCTTACAGAGATGTGGTCTTGGGTCAAAGCAAGATCTTCAAGAAACTCAATAAGTGGCACAACAGGGCCCTATCGCTGGCTGGCAGAGTGCAAGTTTGCCAAAAAATTCTCTCGTCCTATAATATTTATTATTTGTCGGCTTGGATGTTCAGTAACTATCAAATTCTTGAAATTCAAAAGGTGGTTAGGAAGTTTCTTTGGTATGATCCAGCAAAGGTAAAAACAAAATGCACACAGTTAAATGGGATTGGTGCCATACTAATAAACTCCTTGGGGGGCTTGGCCTGAAATATCTTAGGCTCTAGGGGATTGCTTTAGCCGCCAAGTGGATCTTTCACTCTCTTGATGGAAATGATCCCTGGAAGGTCCTAGTTAGACATAACATTCAAAGGGGATACCCCAAGAAGGCTAAATCCTGGAAGAATCTTCCTTTCAATGATCTTGTCCTTGGTAATTTTCCTGTTCATGTGCAAGGATCTGCTGTCTTTAGATCCATTTGGAAAGCCTAGAACTATGTGAGAGGCTTTATCACTAATAAGACCTTCCATGATGATTCTCATCTCTACGGTGAAAGGTCCATCTGGTGGAACCTAAGCTCCTCTAGCAAGCCCCTCGCCCTTTCTCAGGGCTGCTCTGCTAGGCATTGGGATAACAAAGGCATCTCTTAATTGGCTGACTTGTTTGAGCATGACAGGTTAATTGGCTGGGAGGATCTCAGCAACAAGTTTGACTTACCCGTCTCCCAGAAGAAGACCTATAATTTGATCCGCAAGGCCACCATGAATCTCCCAACTTCTTGCCAAATTGATTCTCACAGATTCTTAAGTAGTAAATGGCCGGATGGGACCATTCTTAACAAAATTAAAGCCAAGAACATATAAAATATTATCGGGCACTATGAGGCCATTATTGATCACATCAACAATGTTTGGTATTCTACCCTCGACACCCACTCGTGGAAGAATTTTTTTGAGAATCTCTGGAAAGGTCCTACTAAACCTAAGATAAAATGTTTTAATTGGCTTGTTATTCTTGATAGGCTCCCTATCAGAAAAGATTCCTCAGTCACTGATCATTGTATTATGTGCAGGTTACCCGAGACTGGCAGACACATTCTTTTTGACTGTATTTTTGCTAAGGAAATTTGGCATATGTTTGGCATCATTTATCCTTCGATCTTTACCATCATTGAGATTATAACTGGCCATATTGTTGGTCTGAAACAAGAATCTAATTTATTTTGGAAAATTCTCTCCTCTATTATTTTGTGGCAAATCTGGAAGTGTAGAAACGAAGAAAGATATCAGAACAATCCCAAAATTCTTACTAAGTTTTTTCAGAAACTCATTTATCTTAAATTTTTTCTATAGGTCCGCACTATGATGCTGATTGAAAAAGAAAAGCTTAAAAGGTTCCTCAAGAATGGTTTTTCCACGTTCTTCATAAATGAGATGCAGGGTGGCTACGCTTGGAGGCAGACTCTGGACAATCTGCAATTATTTGAGAAGACTTGTAAAATGCTGACCCAAGAAGTAAAGAACAACAGGAACGTCAACAAGGAGCAGATCCTCATGCTGGCTCAGATTCAGGAATCAAAACGCATTGTCTGGATGGAAGGTGCTAAGGGGTGGACAGCCTGGGTTGATAACATGGATGATATCTTAATCTAGTGTCTTCAATGCTTTGAAGGCGCTTCTCTTGTATCTTTTTTTGTTTACCTCTGCTCTGGATACTCTTGTAGCTCCTGATGTGAGGCTTAGCCTCTCTTGAGCTATACTCTTCGATACTCGGTGCTTCTTTGGCACTTTTTTTTTTTGTGATCTCTCTATATATAATAAAAAAATTTATAAATATATTTTAAATATATAATTTTACAAACATGACCACTCTTTTTTATATAAATATAAGTAGAAAAAACCTAAATATATAAATATATTTTAAATATAAATATAAAAAGCCTAATTTTATAAATATATTTTAAATATATTATTTTATAATATATTTATTACATATATTTAAAAAACCTAAAATATATGTAATAAATATATGTAATATTTTTATATAAATATAAATATAAAAAAATCTTAATATATAAATATAAATAGAAAAATATAAATATATAAATATATTTTAAATATAAATATAAAAAATCTAAATTTATAAATATATTTTAAATATATAATTTTACAATATATTTATTACATATATTTAGGTTTTTTTCTAATAAAATAATGTAACATATATTTGTGGTAAATATATTATAGAATAAGTAATGTTATATATAAATTTAGTTTTTTTTTTCTATATTATATTTATATTTTATTTATTACATTATATTTTTAATATATAACATTACATATTCTATAATATATAAACATTATATTAAAATACATAATTATTTAATTACGCCGTGGCAGCAGCCTCTATAGGAGGCCAGCAGAAGTAACTGTCTAAGAAAAAAGAAATGCTTCGGATTCCCCCAGTTGTTAACAGGAGGAGGAGGCAGCTGGTTACGCCGAGAGGCGTAACCCTACGGCAGCAGCCTCTATAGGAGGCCAACAGAAGTAACTGTCTAAGAAAAAATAAATGCTTCGGATTCCCCTAGTTGTTAACAGGAGGAGGAGGCAGCTGGAGTAATGGAAGATGAGGAGGCACAAATGTAACGACATTGGAATGGTAGAATTAAAAGTAAAAAGCATGAGACGGGATTAAAAGCAACCTAAATTTCATTTTACTGATTTGTGCACCGCCATCACCAAAAATTCTCTGTCTAACCTACTATTGATCCCTGCAGAGGAGAGCTAAGACTATTTTCAGACTGTTGGTCGCCCCCATCCCTAACTCAGGATTTTCGACCGATTTGCACACGCTGCATTATTTCTTCAGGCCGATAAATGAATATATATTCTTTTTGTTTTGAATTTCTGCAATTACACTCCCATTCTGGACACTACCTAAACTTCTTGATGGCATTTGTCAGGGCCAAACAGAGAAAGGGAGCTAGACGAATCTCCGAGCTGAGAGCTTACTATCCTTTTTTTACAATTAATTGTATTAATTTTAAAAGGCTGTGTATTTATATTTTAAAAAAATATTTTTTTTACAATTAATTGTATTAATTTTATTTATTATTAGCACTTGAATGGAATTTGAAAAGGTTGTGTATTTATATTTTTTAAAAAAATATTTTTTACAATTAATTGTATTAATTTTATTTATTACTAGTACTTGCATCTAAAAAATTCAATTGATTATTTTATCAAACATCATACTAGGTAAAAAGAGCTTAGAATCATAGAATTCTCCAAATATTATAATTATGTCAATTGTTGGCATTCTATCTCCCATGGTTGCATGAAAGATTATCAAAGTGAATTAATATGAAGAGTAAACACCATAAAAAAGTGTTTCACAAACTACATACCAAATTGTTTCAACAAAAACTAACATTTCCATGGTTGCATTGAAAATATAAGTCTTAAGAAAATGGGTTTTGGCATGCAATTCAATTGTATTGCGAAAAATTCACACAACATAATAGAAAATAGAATACTAATTAGAAAGAAATGCACTCAAATTATGGAAATATTTGGACTACAAGCTTATTAGAATAGTTACTAAAATTTTAATATATGAAATTTATGGCTTTGAAATAAGTAAAGTTAGAACTAGAAGAGTGTAATTTTGCAATTAAAAAAGTAAGATCCTAAAACAAGGCTAAGAGACCAAAACAAAGCAAGAGTGATTTGTGAAACTCAAATTAAACAACCATGATATTAATTATTTGTGTAATTTTCAAGGGTAAAAGTATTTCAGTTAGGTTTTAAGTAGGGTTAGGGTTAAGGTTCATTATGTAGTATAGTTAGAAGTAGGGTTTCCATTAGAATTAGGGTTCATGTTAGAATTAGAATTATGGTTAGGGTTAGAATTGCAATTAGGGTTATACTCAGGGCTACGACTAGAATTAGGATAACATTTAGGGTTAGAATTCAATTAGGGTTACAGTTAGGATTAGGTTTAAGGTTAATATTAGGGTTCAATTCTGGGTAGGGTTCAATTAAGGTTTTATGATAAAACTTGGGGTTAGCATTAGGGTGAAGGTTGGGGTCAGGGTTAGGTTTCTAAAATAAAGCTTGGGATCAACACCAAAGTTAGGGTTAGGGTTAGGGTTCAATTAGGGTTTGGGTACAATTAGGATTTTAGTTCAATTAGGTTTGAATTTCAATAGGGTTAGGGTTTTAAGATAAATATTTATTTGGGGTAGGGTTGAGGTTAAGGTTTGCATTCAAATAGGGTTAGACTTATATTTCTATTAGGGTTAGGGTTACAAATTACAAGTTAAGATAAGGGTTTCAATTGGATTTAGGGTTAGGGTTTAATTGATGTTTAATTAGGGCTAGGGTTCTAGAGTAAATATTGAGGTTAGGGTTAGGATTAGGGTTAGAATTCAATTAGGATTAGGTTTAGGGTTATAGTTTTGGTAAGAGTTAACATTTAATCAAGATTTAATTAAGATTTGTGTTAGAGATAGAAATAAAATTAGGATTAGGGTTAGGGTTAGGGTTACAATTAAAATTATTGTTAGGGTTAGAGATAGTGTAAGAATTAAGGTTAGGGTTAGGGTTAAAGATAGAATTAGGATTAGGGTTAGGATTAGAGATAGTGTACGGATTAAGGTTAGGCTTAGAGATAGGGTTAGGATTAGGGTTAGGGTTTTTGTTAAAGATAGAAATAAAATTAGGATTAGTGTTAGGGTTAGGGTTAGGGTTAGGGTTAGGGTTACGATTAAATTTAGTGTTAGGGTTAGAGATAGTGTAAGAATTAGGATTAGGGTTAGGGTTAGGGTTAAAGATAGAATTAGGATTAAGGTTAGGATTAGAGATAGTGAAAAGATTAAGGTTAGGTTTAGGGTTATGGTTAAATATAAAATTAGAATTAGGGTTATAATTAGGGTTAGAAATAGAATTAGGATTAGGGTTAGGATTAGAGATAGTGAAAAGATTAAGGTTAGGTTTAGGGTTATGGTTAAATATAAAATTAGAATTAGGGTTATAATTAGGGTTAGAAATAGAATTGGGATTATTCTTACAATTAGTGTTAGGGTTAGGGTTAGAGATAGGATTAGGATTAGGATTGGGGTTAGGGTTTATGTAAGGATTATGATTATGATTAGGCTTAGGGTTAGGGTTAGAGATAGGGTTAGGATTAGGGTTAGTGTTAGGGTTAGAGATAAAATTAGGAACAGGGTTAGAAATAGAATTAGGATTAGGGTTCAAGTTAGTGTTAATATTAGGGTTAGGATTAGGCATAAAGATAAAATTAGGATTAGGGTTGGGGTTAACATTACAAATAGGGTTATAATTAGAGTGATGGTTAGAGATGGGGTAAAGTTAGGGTAAGGGTTAGGGTTAGACATAGAATTAGGTTTATGGTTGAGGTTTTTGTTATAATTAGGTTTAGGGTTAGGTTTTTTCTTAGAGATAGAGTGAAGATTAGGGTTATGTTACAATTAGAGATATAATTAGGGTTAGGGTTAGGATTAGTTGGGGTTAGGTCAAAGATAGGGCCAAGATTATGATTAGGATTAGGATTGAGGTTTTTGTGAGGGGAGAAATGTCTTTCAAAGTTAGGGCTAGAGTTCAATTAGAGTTAGGATTATGGCACAATTAGTGTTAGGGTTCAACTACACTTAAGATAGTTTAATTAGGGTTAAGATGGAGCCAACATTGAATTAATTAGGGTTAGGATTGGGATTAGGGTTATGGTTAGAGATATAATTAGGATTAGGGTTGGGTTAGCATTAGGATTAGGGTTAGGGTTAGGGTTAGAGATAGGGTTAAGATAAGGGTTAGGGTTAGGGATAAAATTAGGATTAGGGCTTGGTTTGAGTAAGGATTAGGGTTAGGGTTAGTGAGAGGGTCAACATTAGGGTTAAGATTAGAGATAGAATTAGGATTAGGGTTAGGGTTATGGTTAGATATAGGGTTAGGATTAGTGTTAGGGTTTGTGTTAGGGATAGAAATAAAATTAGGATTAGTGTTAGGGTTGAGGTTTTTGTTATGATTAGGTTTAAGGTTAGGGTTTTGCTTAGAGATAGAGTGAAGATTAGGGTTAGGTTACAATTAGAGATAGATTAGGGTTTGGTTACAATTAGAGATATAATTAGGGTTAGGGTTAGGATTAGTTGGGGTTAGGTTAGAGATAGGGCTAGGATTACGATTAGGGTTAGGGTGAGAGATAAAATTAGGATTAGGATTGAGTTTTGTGTGAGGGGAGAAATGTCTTTAAAAGTTAAAGTTAAAGTTCAATTAGAGTTAGGGTTATATCACAATTAGGGTTAGGGTTCAAATAGATTTAAGAAGGTTTAATTAGGGTTAAGGTTAGGGTTAGGGTTATGATGGAGCCAACATTAAATTAATTAGGGTTAGGGTTAGGATTGGGATTAGGGTTATGGTTAGAGATAAAATTAGGATTGAGGTTGGGTTAACATTAGGATTAGGGTACTGACAAGGGGATGCTGGACTATTTTGCCAAAAATTGGAAAAATGGTGAGATTGTGTTGTTTGGTAGGAATGTTAAACTGAATGAGAAAATAATTGGTGAGATTACTGGTCTTTTGACTGAGGGTGTGAAATTTTATCAGAACCGTTGGTTCTTTGATGAAGCGGTCATAAGATTTCCTAAAAAAGACAAGGAGAAGGCTAAGTTGGTTAAGGTTGCCAATAGCTACTTTGATGTGGAGTCCATTAAATCAATCTGGAGGAAAATTTTAAGAGTAATAATGGAGTATATCACGGTTGACAGGAACTTCACCAGGGCGTATGGTTATCACTTTGCCATTCTGAACCATTTCCGTCACAAGGTTCGTATCTCTTTGCCTTTTTACTTATTCTCTTCTTTGAAGAATTGCCTTGATGAAGTTGAAAGAAACCCTAGGAGGACTTCTATTATTCACCCTAGTCTTGTCAGGCTCATCTATGACCATTATCAAAATTTACCTACTTTGCCTAAAATTGTTGATATTGGGGAATTGGATGATGATGATACTAAAAGTAGTAGGGAGAACGAACCCCTAGCCCTCCTACTTGTGCCCCTATTGGTCCTAATACCATTGCTCCCCAGTCCCTGTCTTGTCAGAATGCCCTTATGGATTCTGCTCTACCTTCATGTCCTAATCTGCAGCCTTTGCATGATTGCCCTATCCTGGGTTTTGCCTCGCCACCCTATCTTAATCCCCAGCCATCTCCTGGCTGCCCTACCTCAGGTTTGGTCTCTGGTTTTAAAGGTACCTTAGCTACGAAATTAGTCTCGTACTTTTGGAATTCTATGGAAATTCTTTCAGATAAACCTATGGTCAGTAAAGAGTCGGCCCCTAGTGCCCCTGTGTCTGGAAGATTTGTGAATTCCCTTAATGATTCCCCTAATCAGGAAGAAATTAATTCTACCCTGAATAAGCTCAAGCTAGAGGACATTGTGAGTGTGGCAAAAAAAAGTACGGATGGCCTTTTCACTATTCTCAAGTGGACCCAAAAGGAAGTCTGTGATTTGAAAGGCCGTAATAGAGATCTCAACAACAGAGTCATGGATTTGGAGTAGAAGATTAGCTGGAGTCATAAAGAGAATGAGGGAAAAGAAACCCCCTTACCAAGGAAAAGACAACATTCATAGGAGGAAAGATTGACTAGGATCGAGTGCAATACGTCCAAGATAGGCCAAAATATTAGGGCCACTATGGAAAATAATCACAAAATTGCCAGGCATAACACCATTATCATCAATGCTATGGTGGAAAATCTCAGAAAAAATCAAAAGGGCTTGCTGGTCGTGGATTTGGATGCGGACAAAGGTTGTAGCAGATTTGCTGTTGAAGGGATTTCAACTCACACCTAGGCTAATATGAAGAGGAAGACCCTGATTTCTTCACATACGGTTCAAATCCTCAAGCAGGGGTTATAGGATATGAAGGATGTTGAAAATGAGGTCGAGGAGTTGATGAACACCTTGGAGTAGTGCGGTGGTGTTTGTTTCTGGTTTTTTGGTGGTCCTTTTTTGGACCCTGTTGTCTCTTTGTGCTGTCATTTCTTTTTTGGGATAGCTGTCTATTTTTTTGGACTTGTTTTGCTCTATCTTTTATTATTTTTACTTTGTGGTTTCAGGTCCCTGTAAAACCTATTTTTTCCTTTTCAAAAACATTAGGATTAGGGTTAGGGTTAGGGTTAGAGATAGGGTCGAGATTAGGGTTAGCATTAGAATTAGGGTTACAATTGGGGTTCAAATATGGTTATGATCAAGATCATTAGGATTAGTGTCTAATTAGGGGTTAATTAATGTTCAATTAGGGTTACTATTAGGGTTACGTTATAATTAGGGTTTAATTAAGATTCAATTACAATTACAACTAGGATTCAATCATGCTTGATTAGGGTTAGAAAAGGGTTAATGTTCAATTAGAGTTTATTATGATAAATGTTAGGATTCAATTAGGGTTAGGGTTCAAAGTTACAACTCAATTAGGGTTAAGGTTCAATTAAGACTTTAGTTAGGGTTTAATTAGGGTTAGGTATTTTTTAATTATGGTTACTATTAGGGTTAGGGTTAGGTATAATTTTGGTTAGGTGTAGGGTTAGGGTTAGGGTTGAATTAGTTTAGGATTCAATTAGGGTTACTATTCACCTAAGGTTAAATTGGGTTAGGTTTTGGGTTATTGTTCTGTGATTAAGCTTGAACCTAGGGTTACAATTGGGGTTCAAATAAGGTTATGATCAATATTATTATGATTCGGGTGTAATTATGGGATAATTAATGTTCAATTAGGGTTATTATTAGGGTTATGTTACAATTAGGGTTTAATTAATATTAAATTAGGGTTAGGGTTCAAAAAGGGTTAGGCATGAATTAAAGTCACAATTAGAATTAGAGTTCAATTAGGGGTAGAGTGCAATTTGTGTTAGGATTTAATTAGGGTTAGTGTACATTAGCATTTTATTAAGGTTAGGCATCCATTACAGTTAGGGTAAGGGTTCAATTAGGGTTAGGTTTTATTATAAACCTTGGGGTTATAGTTATAGTCGGGGTTCAAAGAGGAGTACAATCAAACTTACAACTCGATTAGGGTTATGGTCCAACTATGGTTACAACTCAATCAGTGTTATGATACAATTAGGGTTGGGGTTCAATCAGGATTATAGTTAGGGTTTAATCAGAGTTAGGTATATATAGTTCAATTAGTGTTAGGGTACAATTTGGGTTAAGGTTACAAAATTCAATTAGGAATAGTTTTCACTTAAGGTTTTGATTAGAGTTAGGTTTTGGGTTATTATTCTATGATTAAGCTTGAGGTTAGGATTACAATTGGATTCAAATTTAAGGTTATGATCAAGATTATTAGGATTGGGGTGCAATTAGGCACTACTAATTAATATTCAATTAGGGTTACTATTAGGTTATTAAATTAATTTATTCAATGTGTTACACACGCCGTGATTGCTACTAGCAAATATATAACCTATATATAAAATACGCTGAGATGTATCTCAAGGTGTTTAATTTTTCATCATTCAGCTTTAATAAAAATCAAAGTTAAAAAAATTAAACTCCTCTAGATACATCTCGGTGTATTTTATATATAGGTTATATATTTGCTAGTTTATAATATTATTATATCAATCTATAATATATTCTAATATAATATATTGTATATTTATATAAAAATATTGTATATATTTATTACATTATATTTTTAATGCATAGTCTATAATATAATTACAATTATATTAGCCTATACTTAAAGAAAAAAAAAGCAAATCTAAAATGAAAATTATATACTCATTTGATTTGGAAACTTAAAACTAAACTACTAAAAAGAAGAATATAAAATCATTAAAAAAAAGTAAATGACACCTAAAACAAAAAAAAAAAGCAAACGGTCAGGTATGCAGAGGCATCGACATCCCATAACCCATGCTATTTTGGGGGCTGGATAGCCTTTTCCAGTTTAATTTAATTAGTCATGAAGGTCTTGAGTCTTGACTCAGACAGATTCGTCTAATTGAATCATATTACATCTTTCTTTTAGCTTTTTTACCTTAGAAACTATCAAATAGGAGTGTAGTTTAGAGGTTAATTAAGAAAAACATTGTAGTTTTCACAATTAAATATTGTGAAGTACTAAATATTGGACAGAGATGAATTATTTAGGATTTGAAGTAGACGTATTATGACGCATCTCTGATGTGATAGAAATTTTACTTTTTGGTTTTGTTGCTAATTTAGTGTTTTTTGTGTTTAAGTTAAAATATGATTTTCAATTAGTTAATAAATATTGTCAAATGTATATTTAGATTCAAGTCAATTTAAACAATTATAATTTGAAAATATAAAATTGTAAGTTTTTAGAATCAATATTAATAATTGTTTTTATTTACAAGAATGTTTGTGAAGAAATAACTATTTTTTTAAATCAATATTTTGGATCTATTATTAGAAAGGAGGAGAGTAAAGAGAAGGATTGCAGACTTAGTGTGAGAGAATGGATAAAGAGAGAAGGAAATAATTAGACAAAAGAAAATTCACTAGAAAATAAAAATTAGGAAATAAAATATTAAAATCAAAATCTATGGTTGTTTTGATTGAAAAAAATGGTGCTTGGTCCTTCCAATGTTGTCTCTAATGTTTGCAATGATGTTGAAAGTACTAAACATATTTTTTTCCACTATCCATATGCATGTGCTATATGGTCTCACTTTATGGGAGATTTGGTGGGTTGGGATAGTAGGGATAATCTTTCTTGGTTTGAAATCTTGTGTGGTTATGTCAAAGGTTTGAAAAGTAATGCTAATATTTTGTGGTATGTCATGCCCACTGAAGTTCTTTAGTTTTTGTGGAAAAGGAATGAGCACATGTACCAAGGTAGGTAGAGGATTCTTGTTGAGTCAAGAAATAGACTCTCTTTTTCTGATCATGGAATAGGTTACTATGACTCTAAAGTTGCCTACTACAAATTCATGAAGGTCCTGGATGACAGGATTGACCCCTTATTCAAGAAAGACATCAAAGAGTTTGATTATTGGCCACATGAGTTAAAGAATGTGAATGACAAGTTCAAGAATGAGTACATTGACTTCCAGAATTAGTATTGTAAGCAACACTAGTATGAACTGAAGAGAGATGAGGCTATGAGGCACATGGAGACCACTCACTAGAGTTGTAATACTAGCACCTGGGAACACTTCTCCCTTCCTATTGGTCACTTCCCTACGTTTGACTCTTATAAGCTTAGCAGGAATGTGGATAAAGGAAAGGATGTTGAAAAATAGTCTTTCTTATATATGTAATGATTTTACAAACTGTGGACTCTTGTGATCCCCCTGTGAATTGTGATACATTCTGATCTTTTTGATGTTTTGGTGTCTGGTTTGGTGATTATACTCTTTATGTGACCACCTTGGTCACATACATATTGTAACTAGCTTTTGATGATACTTAATATACTTGGTGAACAAACTCTAATTTTTTTAAAAAAAAGCACCATAGAATATTATAGAGTATAAACAAAAGCTAGAAGTTAGTGGCTAAAACATTATTGTATGGAAATATATAAGGGGATGATGACCATCAAATTTCCTCCCGTATGTGCACAATTTCCTCCCCTTTCTATTTCTGGTGTTTGGTTTTCTCTTCGCCATCTCAGATTTTTTGTACTTGCATTAGAACACTAATTTGCATGATTAGGATAATTAGATCATTGCATTTCATTATTAGGCCATTTCTAGATTTGGTTAAGGGTTGGTTCAATCACCTTTTAGACTATAGGTCAATCTCATACCTTGTCCAATCCATCAAACCCCCAAATTCCAATCCTTGCATTCCCACACAATCCACACATTCCACGCAAACTTAGTGAAAGGTTCCAAACCCTAAGGTGAAAACTACAATGGTTTCCCTTTCCCTACGTTTCAGTATCATTACTTCATCTCCAACCACAAACTCTTTATGTCTTCTTTTCTCATTTATTTTCTCCCTTTATCTACCATTCATCCTCTCCAAATGAGTCTTTATTTTAATATGTAACTCCTTTGAATATGTTATGCATACTCTTCTACTTTTGCACTCTTCTCTTCATTGATAATATCTCATATTTCTAATATATTATTTGGACTACTACCATAAGAAACCACAAATGGTGCTTTCTAATTACTTTTGTTTGATGAATTATTGTGTGTCCATCTTATTTGTTCTATGGCCAAGTCCTAATTTTTTGTCTTCTCTTCAACCAAACATCTCAACAAATTGTATAAACTCTTATTCATCACTAATGTTTGTCCATTAGTCTATGGGTGATATACTGCAGAAAATTTCAAGCATGTCCACATTATCTTCCACAATATCCTCCAAAATTAATAAATAACTTAGTGTCCTTGTCTAAAATACTTCTCCTTGGTAAACAATGCAAACTCACTAATCTAAAAATTAGATTGAAGTTGTATTTACCACATTATTGTTCTTCTTACATGAAATGTGTAGACACTGAAAAATGTCCTAAATGATATCACACACTCGAAATAGGTGTACTAACATCATTTCATCTTGAAACCCATCCTCTTTTCGCTTAATTAATTAAATTAGCCTAGCTATTTAATTAATTACACCATTTTCATCTTTTAACCTAATTCATCAAATCAGGTTAATTTACTCCCTTTCACGCTAACATTTCATCTCATTAAATTAAATAAATTAAACTATTTAATTTAATTCCCTAAGCCTTATTAAATTTAATTAAACAACCCTAAGTTATTTAATTAAATGTCATTTCACCTTTCCCCATTCATTAAATCATTCAATTTAATGAATATCACTTTAAATTCTTCTAAAATCCCCTAATTGTATGATTAAACCTTGTTTAATTAACAATTATTCAACTAATCTAATTCCATCCACTTGTAAAGGAATATTCCTCCTTTACAAAATTTAATTTAGTTTTAGTTAACTAAATATCATTTTTTCTCACCCATGAGAATATTCCAAAGAATATTCTCTCTCCTCCAATCATTTGAAAAAGGGAATATTCTCACTTGGCTTCTTGAGCAAGTTAAACTTGAAACCTCTTGAGCAAGTTAACCTTTGACCTCTTAAATATTAATAACATTTTGTTTCCACAGTCCATGATCATTAATAATCAAGATTTTTGGATAAAACTGTGTGCGATTTTTTCAATCAACGTTTCGGATCATACTCCATGATCCATCATCAGGATGATTAGCAGATAGAGAGAGACATGAAGAATAGATAGCAGACTTGGATAGAAAAAATCTCATCTTTTTAAATCTCATCTTGCATTCTCAAAAGTGTGTTTGTTTGGAAGGAATGAGAACCCTTGATTAAATCTCATCTTGCATTCTCACCCGTTGATGAGAATCCATGATCCATGCCTCCAATTTCCTCCATCCTTGACCGTTGATTAGCTTTTTCAATCTCAACCCTCCATTTCTCATTTGCTTTCCCATAAATAAAGCACTATTTGGAGACAAATGGATCTATCTTTCAATTTGCAAAATTGTGTTCTTGGAATCACTCACACTCACACTCATCTTTGTTCACATTTAGCATATTTTAGTTCATTTTTAGCTACATATTAGTTTTAAGCTTCCATTAATGGCTTCCATGCATCCATTTAGCTAATTAGATAATTAGGGTTTGAATCTTTTTGGTTTAAGTCTCATTTATATTAGCTTAGCAATTGCATATATGAATCATTTAGCATAAAATTTGATTAATTTAGCTTGCATCATGTTCAATTTAGCATAAATTGTGTTTTCATTCACATATCAAAACAGTTTCATTGATTTTCTTCGATAGAATCGATTGGATAAGGCTCACTGATCATAGGATTGGGAAAGGGTCGTTGTTCCACATCAACGTGACACCAATTCCAAAATGGGATAATGTTTAGAGGGATTAAAGTCTAGACATTTAAATGCTTTCACAGTTCACAATGTTTAGTGTCAATAAATGTTTAGCTTAACTTTCATTTGAATGATCTTGTTTAAGATTGAGTATTAATGGCTATGTTATGCTTCGATTCTTCATGAATCAAGTGTAATCGGCCCATACTAGTATCCTTAGTCGACATTTTGGTGCTAGAAGGAGGGAAAACCATCAATTTAATCAGTTTCTATCTCGAATTTTGTTCGTTTAAACTTTTGTAGGATAGAGCAATGCCCCAAACAATTTCAGCGACACCTTTGTAGGGCATCACCATACAACGATGTTATCATCATTTCAAACAATGATACCTATTAAATGCATCGACATTGATTAAAAAAATAGTGACACTAATACTTTATAGAGGTATCAAAAATTTGCAAATGGTGACACCAAAAAAATAGCGACACTATCGTGCTCTTTGGTTTGTTTGTAGAGTGACACTCTTGTTCACCAGAGCAACGCTATCGTGTACAACAACACCCAACTCTGGTAAGTAGTTTAATGATATTTTTTTAACATGTGTTTTAATTTTTTTGATTCATCAGGGTAATAACATGCCTCTAACATTGTTCTAATTTTTAGACTAACATGGTTTTGTAGGTTGGACGACACAAGGTTAAAGTGAAGAAGCATTTTCTTATTAAGATTTTATGATTGGAAAAAGTGTTTGATGCTTTGGGGGAAATTATAACCCAACTTCTTATGCTTTTTACTTTATGTTCTAGGACCTCACTAGATTTCATTTGGGTTTAAATTTACACTCAAATGGGGCTAAAATTGAACCCTCATTTCATCATTGTCTTTTGGGTTTAAAATTAAACAAGGAAACTTAACATTTTGTTTGGTGCATAAAATGAATTCATCTTAGCTTTAGTCGGTAAAATGAATCAATGTCTACTTTTTTGTGATACACTTGTAGTGCATATCCAATCCCCTTGTGCTTTGTGCGATCTTGGGTGAAGAGAAACACTCCAAGTGTACTTCACTGTTTGTGTGCACTTATAGTACGCATCTAATCCCCTTGAGCTTCATGCGATCTTGGGTGAAGAGAAATACTTAAGTACACTTATGCTTTGTGTCACCCTTAAGAGAGGACTTACTATGAGACACCCCATAATGGGAAACTCATAGGAAATTTCTTGCAAGCACGTTTATCGGCAGGCTATATTAAAGGTTGGGAAATCATGATAAAGTACCTTTTATCCTAGACTGTATAATTTACTACACCTAGTACCACATGCCTTAAGTGGAATGAGAATAGTAGTAAGAGCCTTAAGTGGCAAAGTGGACTTGTATATGGCTAGGTGTTGTTAGTTTGTTACTAAGATCCAAACTGTTTAGTTACGAAAAATCCTTAATGCTTGTTGATGCAAGAACGATCATTCTGAAGCCACCCCACATTTGTACTATTCATTGTTGAAACAAAAAAATCCTTAGGATCTTAGGATCTTCAACATTTTGAGATTTGGTGGTGCTGAGAAGTGTGTGTCATGGAGGGGAGCCAATGTCGCCAAATCTCCAACTGTTCACAATGTCTTAGTGTTTGGAGAAATTTGAGTGGGGACTCAACAAGTATGGCCATTTCAACGTAGGATTGTAAATGATTGTGAGTTAGTTTAATACATTGCTTGGTTCCAAAATATTACAAAACATTCACTATCTTCCTCAAAATTTCAAACACTTTGGTTTAAAAATGGATACCTTTTGAAATAGCCTTGATATTATTGCTTCTCCTAAGGATTTCTATCCTTAGATATTTTTAAATATCTTGACTTATATCTCAATCCATATTTTCCAAAGACAACATAGGCGATTATGGCTACAACCTCATGATTCTCATAAAATGTACATTGTGAAAGTTACGATGTTCTTGACATAAACATTTAGTTTGAAAACTTAATTAAGACAAGTGTTTGTGATAAAATAAATTTACTTAAGCAAGATAAGTTGACACAATTGAACCCCACATGACTATTTGGAGACTGATTGCTCCCGTTGAACAACCTAATCTTGAAGGTGCTATCATTTAGCCAAACTTTGAACTCATTAATGAGGAACAAACCGATATCATTATTAGTTTGAGAAGCTTCACTTTTTAACAAAAGAAACACCCACTTAGTGGAGAAATGTTGCAAGCAACTTAGACGAAGAAGAGGAACAAACTGATATTGAGCCTGGATGACCCATATTACCACCACCTGCATGGCACTAAATATATTCCTTTCTTCCATAAACTTGAATTCTTCTAAATTATCTCACACAAAGTTAGAATCTCGAAAAGAAGGTCTACTAGTCGTCAATTAAAACTTAGGCATCTTAGTTCAAAAGCAATCAAAAACCGTATTTCAACACTCTACCATAACAAAAACAAATTGTTAGTTTAAAATTTTATGAATGCACATTGAGGAAACATCCACACATGTACATGTTCTTTATGAGTCAAAACTCGGGTCCTTTCATGATAATAAACCTATCTAAAACCTTGGTCCTTTTCATGGTTTTGAACTCCTCTAAATGATCTATCACACAATCAAAATTTGTAGGTGAAGATCTACATGCTTCCATTATAGACAAGGTATCGTAATTCAAAGTTTTATAGGAAGTGGGCCTTAATACTTTATCACAATCATGACCTCTTGTTAAGAAACTATTATGCCTGAGCTAGGATGAACAAACCAAATTTACATACTCACATCTATCCTCTCATTTAGGTCAACATTAGTCTTTAGGATTGGAAAACTTTAGAGGTCTAGCATCATTATCACTACCTTGGTCTTGGAAAACAAAGGTTCACTTTAGGCCAACATTAGTCTATAGAATTGGAAAACTTTAGATTTACATAAGAAATAAATTTTTCTGCTTAAAATCTAAAAATTTTAGGGAAGAAAAACTTAATGAATGTACAATCACCAAGCATATGGAAACATAAAGATCTTACTCGAAATTGTGGCTGATTTGTATCATGTGATAAATGAAACAAATTGGAGGGATTCCTTCCATTCCATAAGATTCTTCATATACCTCTTCTTCTCTTCATATAAATGTAACATGAGACAGCTAGCTCTGCCAAATACCAGGGGGACTATGTGTATCCATTGGAGAAGATAGCCATATGAGTCGAAGAAAAGTGAATGAAATTATCAATTGTTGAAGGAAATGAATTACCCAGCTCTTTTTCTTTCAAATCAAGAAATATAATGACCCTTAACCCTGTAAGAGAATTGTAAATCTAAAGGGCTATAGTTTGTTTGACATCAGGGCCCCTATGGTTGATGAACACATCAAACAATCTTGAAAATGGATTGTTGGTGCAAGGGAAGGGCTGAGGGGATTTGATAGGAGTAAACAAAAATAGAGAGCATTAGATAAAATCATGTGTTTCATTACATTTCATGGGGAACTCTTTCTTTCCTTGCTTTCATTTCTATTATAATTTTGGTCATGTGTATGTTTGTATAGGGGAGAGGATCCAGAATTTGTGCACTCTAACTTCATGCTTCTAATTATCCTACATGGAAACTTCAAATCACTTCCATTTTTTTACAACTTACTTGGCAAGTTCCCTACTAATAACTTTCATTTCAGGGTCACATCATCAAATATGGGTTCTCTCCCTACAATCGACAGATGTTTGAGATTTATCAATAAATGAGTCTTCAGATTGTTTTGGATTGTAGTAGCATCGACCCCTGTAACGTGGTTGTATATAAAGTTTTGGAAATGGTAGAGCATGGACAATTGAGATGAATGCACATATCGGGTAGATATGGTTATTGTGGCTATGTACCAGAACTTTACATTGCCACAAAGCATCACCAGGAACCTATAAAGAAAAAATTGTTGAGGCTTTGGAATTGAACGTGTCGGACATTCTTTATCAGTGATGGCATGCTTTATTATTATAAGATCCGCGAGCCAAATACAATTCATGTTATTTCCAAGGAGATTCACATTATTGGAGAGGAATCACACAAGCTTTCAAAGAAAAATGACAACTATTACTTCTCTGATGAAAAGAGACATCCTCAAACTTACAGAGAGATTGACATTAAGGTATTATTACTTTTCTGTAACTTTCTCTTGTGTCCGAGTTTACTTCTTTGTTGTTTTTCTATTGTAGTATTCCAAATGTTAATAAAACATTATAGTGTTATTCATGTATCATTGTCTGATTGCACCAACCCCTTGTAATGTGGATGTACATGAAGTTCTAGAAATGTTAGAGCGTGGACAATGGATATGAATGCACATACTAGGAAGATATGGTTGTTGTGGCTATGTACCGTAACTATACATTGCCACAAAGCATCACCATGAACCTATAAAGAAAAAATTGTTGAGGCTTCAAAATTGAACATGTTGGGCATTCTTTATCAGTGGGTGAATTTTGGCAAGGGGTGGAGACCACATTGGTTTTCATTGTAGGATGGCGTGATTTCTTATTATAAGATTCATAGGACAAATACAATTCATGTTATTTCGAAGGAGATTCACATTATTGGAGAGGAATCACACAAGCTTTCAAAGAAATAGGACAACTATTACTTCTCTGATGAAAAGAGACATCCTCAAACTTACATAGAGATTGACATTAAGGTATTATTGCTTTTATGTAACTTTCTCTCATGGTCGAGTTTAATTCTTTGTCGTTTTTCTATTGTAGTATTCCAAAAGTTAATAAAACATTACAATGTTATTTGCATATCATTGTCTAATTGCACCGACCTCCTATAACATGGTTGTACATGAAGTTATAGAAATGGTAGAGTGTGGACAATGGAGATGAATGCACATATTGGGAAGATATGGTTGTCGTGGCTATGTACCAGAACTGTACATTGCTATGAAGCATCACTGGGAACTTATAAAAAAAATTTGTTGAGGCTTCAGAATTGAATGTGTTGAGCATTCTTTATCAGTAATAGGTGATATGTTATTATCAAAAGCTTGGATAATCCTCTAGAGACATTTTTGTATGGTGATCATTCATATCCTTCAATTGTGGCTTGGTTTTCTCCCAATGGCGAGTGGATTGTATCAGGGGGCACATAAGGGACAATAAGGGTCTGGGGAAGAAATGGAGGCCATAGTCTCAAGTTGGATTCCAGGGATTTTTCTGGAAGGATTGATGATCTTGAATGGTCATCTAATGGACAAAGGATTGTAGTGTGCGAAGATAGCAAGGGTAAATCTCTTGTTTGGGCTTTTATGTGAGTTAATTTCATAGTTTTTTTGGGGTTGTTTTTTATTCTTTAGTTGGAAAAATTCAAAAAAATAAATGTGAAGTTTCATCTTCTATTGGGGTTTTTAATAGAGAGAAATGGAGAGATAGATCGATAAAGAGCAGTGAGAGAACATGAGATATAGATGGAGATATGGAGATAGAGAGGGAGAGGGAGGGAAAGAAATAGAGAGATGGAGATGGAAGGAGATAAAGAGACAAGGGAGAGACTATGAATGAGTGGGTTAGGGGTACTTAACATCCAATTTCGTGTTCCTTTGTCACTTAGGTATTTTGAAAGCAGAGCATTTCCTAGGAAAACATAAAATCAATGAGGGGCTACTCAATGCAGAAGCTAATAGACAAGTGTCATAGTAAGTTGGAGGGTAGAGTGGTGTAGGATATTATCAACACCAACTTCAAATTACTTCACTCAGGTATTTTGAAAATCTATTTAATCCATTAGGATCCTCATACTATATCTGGCAATATCTGTACTTGCAACTTGATAAATGTTGTGTGTATTAAACTTTCCCTATTGCATTTACTCAAATTGAACCATATAAGAATGTTCATGTTTGCAAGGCTTATAGGTATCTGTGTGCAACAAGCTATTTGGACCTTATGTTGCTTGTGCCTTAAGCACAACATTGCATGTCTACATGTGGATGGACATATTGATAGTTGTATGTGGTCAGGGTATGTGCAGGATCATGATGGGCCAAAAAGTGGCAATGGAGAAAAAATTGAGTTTTTCATCGACCCAAAAACGTGGAATGCCGAGTTGAATTTTTTGTGGCTTGGGTGTCAGTACACACTTCGAAAGAAAAAACCAAACCAAGATCTCCAAATCGGATATCCAATTTGAAGCAAACATATATATATATATATATAAATTGGGCCTGTTAAAATCATTTGGCATTCATAAACAGGTGGCGATGCACAGTGAGGAGGTTCTTCGCATATCCAATATCCATTTTGAAAAGGTTATATTTTAGATTTTTCTTTGCTTTGATTGAATTTTGAATTATATTTATATAATTCCAGTTTGTCTTTTATGAATTTTTTTCAAAATAGGTTTTTGATTGAATTTTTATGAAAATTTTGAGCTTAGAATGGATTTTGATTAAAAATGAATGTTTTTTAATGGATTTTGATTTTAAAATAGTGTTGTTTATGTATTTGTATTAAAAATTAGATAATTTTAAAGATTTTTGTTAAAAAGTAGGGTTTTTTTTTTAAAAAAAACTAGGGTATTTTTACAATATTTTCATTTATATTGTCTAATTTCAATTAGATTAATTACTTTTTAACTTTAATCAGGCATTATGGCTGCTAAAAATGAAAATGTACAAATTCCAAATGATCCACCAGCTGAGAATGAAAATGCACAAATACCAAACGCTCCACCACCTCCATAGTCATCAATTGAAGAATTAATTGGTGAAAAATTGCAGCAATTAAAGGGAATTTCTAAAGTTTATAGGAGAATCCCTCGATTATTCGAGATGTCAAACACATTGAAGGATATAATTAAAAATATAGAAACCATCTCCACCCAACACAATGCCTTTCATTTGTGGCAAGAAGACATGAGGGAATATTATTAATGTGGATTGTCTTATGATGACGTGAAAGATCTCGGAATAACCAAAGCCCAAATAGCCTCTTTATTTGTTAACCCTCGCACTAGTTTTCTAGTTAATGTTAATAAACCAAAACTTTCTATAAAATGGTGCACGCATAGGGACATTGTAGATAACTTTTGGGATCATTGGTGTATGGTTTTTGATAAACCACTGAACAACAATTGTGATATACCATTTTACTTTATTAAAAAATTATATGTTGAGTTTGTGTTAGGGCATCATGTCAATTACTTTGACATTAAACCCTTCCAGGGCGTTGGTGGAGGTATACCCCAAGATAGACCAGGGGTAGTTAGAGTAGGCCCATGCCCATATGTTCCCCCTCCTCCCCTTCCTCTGCCACCTCCAGTATATCATCCATATATTATGCAGGATGCGACCACACAAACTATCCAGGCTATTCACTCTTTGAGTGGCCTTTTGGTTTCGCATGCTTCTACAATAGCTTAGCCACATTCTGGTGATGTTGGCGATAGTTTGAGTGCTGCTGCATCATCCTCATCAGGTCAACATATTTGTGTGCCACATACTTGCTCCATGTACCACCATATATGCTTGGGTCCTCTTGGACAGCTTGTCGAGCATCCCTTGGACACTTCTGATTATGACCTCCATAATGTGGACATTATAGATCAAACTCAGGGGAGTGGAGCACACCCTATAGATTCCTCTCCTGCTAGAGAGGGGGACATTGGAATAGTGACACAGGTAAGATTTAAGTTGTAAATTCATAACTTGCATTTGTTTTTAAATGAATATTAATAAGACATAGTATAATGTACTAATATTTATTTACACGGTCTATTTAATAGTTGATGTCTGAGGAGGAGCTCGCGTAGGTGACTGATAGCACCCTTAGGGCCATTTCATTTGGCCTCGACACACACACAGTATATATTTTTGCACTCACTCGTTTACATTTTTTATTATATACTTGCTTGTCATTTGAATTGTCATAAATGAAATTATATAATAATTTATATGTTTATCTTATTTTCCTCTTGTAGGAAATACCTAGTGCGAGCAAGGTGCAACCTTGTCCAAATTATGAAAGTAAAATGTTAGATAAGGGGAAGGTAATTGAACTCAAATTCGATTGAATTAAGAATTTTAAGATCTTATATTGATTATACATACATCGACATAGATTGGTAGTTTCATATGTACTTTTCATTTTTATGTACAGGCAGTTATGAGCTATACATCGTTGTTGACAAGTGTGAGCAAGGTGCAACCTTTTCCAAATTATGGAAGTGCAATGTTAGACAAGGGGAAGATAATTGAACTCAAATTCAATTAAATTAAGATTTTTAAGATCGATTGTACATATATCAATATAGATTGGTAGTTTCATATGTTCTTGTCATTTTTATGTACAGGCAGTTATGAGCTATACATCGTTGTTGAAAAATGCCACAACACCTGAAGGAGTACATATTGGAACACTTGAAGGAGTAAGTGTTGAAACACCTCAAGGAGGAGGTGTTGAAACACTAAAAGGAGATAAAGAAAAAGATCATCCTAAAGAGGTATGTGTTTATTTTATTTTTTGTTCGGTATTTATATGTTCCTATTACCGACAATTGTATGTTAACTTGGATCAATTTTATGTTTTTGTTCACATATATAGATTGACATTACAAAAGTTTGTTTGGTCGGTTCTTTGAGAGGGGCATATTCTAGGACTCTCGACCCTTTGAAGAGATGGATATTTCAGGTAATCAAGATTACAATTTTAGAGTTTAATTATAATTCAATGTATATTGATTTTGATGTTAATTATTTGATTTTAAATCATATAGTATAACTAATCTCAATTGTGGTTTGAATTTTTCTTGTACAGCTACCTTCAGAGCCAATGACTGCCGCAAAGAGGCTCCATTTTGATGATCCACCAGTAGTTTAGGATGAGATAGAAATTTTGGCATGTAAATTTTGAATAGACATTGAGATGGCATATGCCACATTTCGTAAAACTTTGTTTGAGTTGGTGTTGATGCTATTTTTGTATATGGAGATACAATCAAGATTATTGGATAAATTGATATATAGAAGTTGACAATTGAAATTTAATTTCTTCCTCATGTGCATGATTAAACTCTTTGAAAATTTAATCAAGTAAGCAATGGTTAAATATCAATATACAATAGCATAAAAAAGAATGGTTATATTATGTAGTTTATATTCATATTGTTGATTACATTGCATTGCACATCTTTCAAACTCAAAGCATTACTTCACATTGCATAAGTAACAACTAGATGCTGATAGATGAAAAAAAATCAATAACAATATAGTTTTGACAAAGTCAACCTAAGGAGTTATGCAATTACTTCACATTACATAACTAATAACTAGAAGCAGCTATTAATTGCATTAGCTTGTCATGGAATTCTATGAGTCCACATTTCTTTGAGGAAACTTGGCACAAAACTCACAAAAAATGAAAAGAAAGCATTCAAACAAACTTTAAAGGGGTCTCAGGCCTGCTGCCCCCTCATTCCACACGCTATGCAGCCATTTACTTGTGGTGTAGGGGTCAAACAATGGAGAAAACATGTAAAAATAATATATATATATATGTAGCCTATAAGCATGAATTATGATTAGAATATCACATAGCATCATATAAAAAAAACCACCATAAACTTGAATGTCATTTAAAACATGCATGATAAATATTCATCGTTGAAACTTGAATTGTGGTAGCTTGATATACAAAGTCTATCGATGCCAGGGTTCAATTTGTATGATATTGAAAAAAGAAGCCAACTGAGTAGAGTTATCAACATTCTTCAGAAATCATAATAATTTTTTTAGTACACTAGCCATTTTGATGTCTTCTTTCAGTCTCAAATGCTATTTTGTATCATTGTTACATTGGTCTTGAGAGTGGTAGCTTAATATAGGTCCACAGTACAAAATTTGGTTTACTTGTGCAGTGTAATAGTGGCATAGGAAGATTTTTCTTTGAAAGAACCAAAGGGTGATTGCACATTTGAAGTGTATAAACACATGCCTTTTTGTAATATCAAGGATACTTTTTGAATCTTCCATGCATTTCTAATCTAAAAGGAAAGGTCTTTTTCCTAATTTGTATGCAACCATGCTTTTGACATTGTCAGAAAGAGCAAAACTTCCCTAATGATGCAAAGGCATGGCCAAGCAGTTCTAACTCTCCACATGAGAGAAGAGAGATGTTGGAGAGTACATCAAGTCAGTGAGAAGAAAAGTGTAATGTGCTTTAGTTTGTAGTACTCCTTTGTTTCTCTGCAGATGTGTGATAAATTCTTAGTTCAAAGTGATCTCACAATAGTGGTTTACAATTTTTGGCCAAAATGGACACTAAATTTTTTTTTTTCTAACTAAATCTTCACTTTCAAGCACCTATAGTGGCTAAACCATGAGGAATTTGAAGATGATGCAAACTAGAGTTTTGTGAAATTTTGTTTGCAGATTATAAATATAATTTTTTCAAAATTTTTGGAATCAAATTGCACTTCTTTTTCCATCTCCCTTGAAAACTAGTTTTTTAATATTTTTAAAAAGTGACGCTTACTGTATAATGCATAAATTTTTTTCCATGAATGATAAAATTCTAATTCTTTCGAATTTAGGTTTTTAACTCCAATATATAGTGCTTCCACTTGGTTAGATAGTTTTTTATTGAATTGTTTTTATTTAATCAAGTTTCAAAGTCAAACCAATTACAATTCAAACATAGCACAACCGTATAACACGTAACTTTTTTTGTATGTATCGATTTTTATTTATTTTTTGTTGGATCAAGGACTTCAACATCTGGTGCACTCAATTTTTTTTATTTTTTTTTTGGTAATCTTCTATTTTTCCACATGTGCAAAACAAAGAGCTTGATTTTCAGTGAAAAATCTACATTCACATGAAATAAAAAATAAATATAATAACAAAATTAAATTTATTTAAAATTATACTTTTTGGAAAGCTTATAATAAGGAATACATATTTACAAAAAATAGATTTTAAATGAATTGATTTGATCCCCCAAAAGGTAAATCAAAAGTGGTTTTTTATCACCATTTTGATAGGTGTAAAGGAGACTCCGTTATAGGTATGGTTTAAAAATAGTGGGGTTCTATCCAAGGGGGTTTGATCTAAGGTAGTTTGATCAAACCCTCTTCAATTGGAATGCTTTAAATGAAAATTTTTAAGGCTTAAATCATTATATTTTCTAAAAATATGTGATTTCAACAAAAATTAGAATCTCCCATAAATTGTAAACCAACTTTGTGGGATCACCCTTCAATGATGCTGAACAATATTTGAAAAAAGAAAGTTGTGTCAGGGTCTGCTTTCAATCCAACAAGCAAAAATGAAAGCTTAGCCTCTTGGAATGAAAATTCTTGTCTTCAAAACAAATGAATAAGAATGAGGTAGTTAAGGTGTTTGAAGTTATTTAGAGGTCACTTTTAGAGTGCAAGGCTTAAAACTTCATTTTAAATGCACTCAAAAAAACTTTAAAGGGGTCTCAGGCCTGTTGCCCCTCATTCCACATGCTATGCAGCCGTTTACTTGTTGTCTAGGGATCAAACAATGGAGAAAACATGTAAAAATAATATATATGCAGCCTAGAAGCATGAATTTGGATTAGAATATCACATAACATCATATAAACAAAAAAACCACCATAAACTTGAATGTCATTTAAAACATGCATGATAAATATTCATCGTTGAAACTTGAATTGTGGTAGCTTGATATACAAAGTCTATTGATGTCAGGGTTCAATTTGTATGATATTGAAAAAAGAAGACAACTAAGTAGAGTTATCAACATTCTTCAAAAATCATAAGAATTTTTTTAGTACACTAACCATTTTGATGTCTTATTGCAGTCTCAAACGTTATTTTGTATGTAAATGTGTGATAAATTCTTTGTTCAATGATGCTGAACAATTTTTGAAAAAGGAAAGTTGTGTCACAATCTGCTTTCAATCCAACAAGCAAAAATGGAAGCTCAGCCTCTTGGAATGAAAATGCTTGTTTGCAAAACAAATGAATAAGAATGAGGTAGTTAAGGTGTTTGAAGTTATTTAGAGGTCACTTTTAGGGTGGAAGGCTTAAAAATCCATTTTAAATGCAACAAAAATAATGAAATTAATTCAAACCAAGTTCAAGTGAAGAAGTTAACTCTATTGCCCACTAGTTTCCCTTAAGAGTCCAAAGTGCTAAAAGACAACAATCTTTGAAGGGTTATTTCTCGGAGATCGTGATGCTTACAGACTCTTTGTCCAAGGCTATGAGATTGTGTTGGGACCATCTACAAATACCTCTCTCAGTTTTTTCTATCTCAGAGGTGTTTTCCTGTGGTGATGACTTTTTAGTGGAGGGAAAAGTTGCCAGATGCAAGTAGTGTAAAGTTGCAAAGTGGTGTAACTTTCATTCCACAACTCGTATGACCAAACAAACTGTTCCAACACGTCGGGATGGGCTCGTTTATGCTAGGTATGGTCATATTTTGTACCCAAATACACTAAATCACTTTGAGCTACATTGGATCAGCGATTTCCCTTAAGAGTCCAAAGTGCTAAAATGCAGCAATTTTTGAAGGGCTATTTCTCGGAGACCGTGAGGCTTACAAACTCTCCGCCCAAGGCTATGGGATTGTGTTGGGACCATTTACAAAAATATCTCTCAGTTTTTGCTATCTCAGAGGCATTTTCCTATGGTGATGAATTTTCAGTGGAGGTAAAGGTTGCCAAATGCAAGCAGTGTAAAGTTGCAAAGTGGTGCAACTTTCATTCCACAACTCGTACGACCAAAAAAATTGTTCCAACACGTCTGGATGGGTAAGTTTACACTAGGGATGGTCCTCTTTTGCATCCAAATATGCCGAATCACTCTGAGCTACATTGGGCTGACGATTTCCCTTAAGAGTCCAAAGTGCTAAAAGACAGCAATCTTTGAAGGCAATTTCTCAGAGACCATGAGGCTTATAGAATCTTTGTCCAAGGTTATGGGATCATGTTGGGCCCATCTACAAAAACCTCTCTTGGTTTTTGCTATCTTAGAGGCGTTTTCCTCTGGTGATGACTTTTCAGTGGAGGGAAAAGTTGCTAGATGCAAGCAGTGTAAAGTTGCAAAGTGGTGCAACTTTCATTCTGCAACTCATAAGGCCAAACGGACTATTCTAACACATCCGTATGGGTACATTTATGCTAGGGATGGTACTCTTTTGTAACCAAATACACCGAATCACTTCGAGCTATATTGGACCGACGATTTCCCTTAAGAGTCCAAAGTGCTAAAAGACAACAATCTTTGAAGGGCTATTTCTCAGAGACCATGAGGCTTACAAAATATTTTTATGAGGCTATGGGATTGTGTTGGGACCATCTACAATAACCTCTCTTGGTTTTTTCTTTCTCAGAGGCATTTTCCTGTGGTGGCAAGTTTTCAGCTGAGGGAAAAGTTGTTAGATGCAAGCAATGTAAAGTTGCAAAGTGGTGCAACTTTCATTCAGCAACTCGTACGACCAAACAAACTATTCCAACACATTTGGATGGGTACGTTTATGCTAGAGATGGCCCTCTTTTGCAACCAAATACGCTGAATCACTCTAAGCTACATTGGACTAAGTGAAATTAGGTGAAAATTTGATGCAAACACGAGGGCACAATCACAAACTCTTTGCAACCTTCCTATTTGAGTCATCTAACAAGATTATTCTGACCTCTTTGGACAGTCCAAAACTCCCTTAAAACTTGACAAGCAACTAAATACACATTTCCCTTTTTAACCCTCTTAAACCCTTGCAATAGTGAGAAACTATTTTTTGTCCAATTACTCAACAATTTTCTAAAACACCAAACCAAAACATGAATGATTCAAACACCCATATCCAAGTTACACAACATATATGAGAAACAACATAGACTCATTTGGACTAGCGTTGACTTCCTATACATTCACCCTTGAAAACGCTACTTAATTAGCCCAAAAATGCAAAGCAACATACCTTCAAACACCACATAGACCCCTAAAACCTTGGGGAAGCAAATAAATTTCCAAGAAAACAAAGATTATGTAATTGGATTCCATTTGTATGGACCTATAACCATCAAATCAGAAAACCCTTGTTTTTAGTGTAATTCTTGAGGGTTTATTGGATGTAGCACTTCCACAACCTTTTAGACTATGCCACCACCTTAGAAACCTTTATTTAGGCCCCAATGATTAGAAAACAAAGAAACTTCTGTTATCTCAGAGATTTTTGCAAACCCTAGGGTAAAAACTCTATTTTCAAGTGAAAAAAAACCACCATTTTTAGACCTTTAACATTTCATTTTATTTCAAAACCTAGTTCTCCACACCTTCCACTCTTGAAATATCATTTCCTAAGACCTACTAACTCATCCCACAAATTCACATTGGCACACAGTAGGTGGGATGAGATTCAAGCCATTAAAATTGCAAAACTCTTATTCCCCTATTCAGGACCCTGTCTAAAGAAAGTCTGAGTTTTGGGGCACAAAATGAATAAAGAAACCCTCTATTAAGAATTCAGAATAAATTCAAGACATGTAATAACATTTCAACATAAATTTTTGATACAAAATGCTTGAATGGCTTGTGCACAGGCATAAAACACAAGAAAAACAGTAAAATATGAACTGAGCAATTAAAACTTTAGTCATTCAAAGAAAAAAATCCTTCAACCAAACCTGTCTCGAGCCCTTGAAGGCCTTAAGTACATTTCTATGCCTTGGAATCCAACTCCCAATGCCTTTAACCACTAATATTAAGTGACTTTTGAAACCTTAATGACCGTTGAAGGCCAAAATACAAACATTTTTCACATTAATATAACTCATAATGAAATGTTGCACTTTTCCACTTCTAACTTTACTAAGACCTCACTTAATGGCTTGAAATAACATCATTACATGTTCAAAAAACTGTTCTTGCTTTTCCCTAAACAAATTTATTGATTTTTCCTTCAAAGGCTACAAAGCAACAACTAGGACAAGTTGGGATCTCCATGTTTTTTTCACCCTAAAACCTAAAAACTCCTCCTGATACATGACCATTAGGACTATTAGATATCATTAAAGACAAAAACTCAAAATATTAACACTTTAATCATTGAAATGATCCACAATGATATTGTTGTGTAGGTGCTTTTGCACCAAAAATGGTGTTTACAACTTGCTAATGTCAATGAAACATGGGGGCAACAATCACTTGACTCGCATTGATCCCACTCGCATTGAATACAACTCTGACAAAAACAAGCCAACTCTATGTCCAAATGGTCCATGTGCTTGCATCTGAGCTTTGAAATGAATGCATCTTTGAAGAATCTCTGATTGTATGACAATCCAATCTGCCTCCCACTATACCCTCCTCAATGAACCAAAAGAATTTGTGCAATGTTGAATCAAGTGTTCCTCCCTGTGACAATGATGAACTACACCAATCAACAATAGAATGTGCATCACTAAATTTTGCTCTTGAAATCTTCAATTGCTCCTTAACTAGAGATCTCTTTACGCATGCACCTGCTCCATCATGCTCCCCTTTCCCATGTCCAGCTTCAAAAAAACTCCAAATATGAGGTAGACCCCTCTCTACATGCATTCTACTCAACCAAGAAAACATACAAGCATTCTTGAATTGACCTATGCAATTATCTGACCAAATTAGATGTCAGCCCAGTGCTATATCATGCTCCTGCAAGAACTCAAAAAAATTCTCGAAAGAATGTTGGACATACTCGAACGAGTGAGATTTATCATCACTCATATAAAGATGATACTCTTTGATTATCTTTCGATCCTCCTTTATACTATTAGGTGCATGTCTTAGAAACATTATGTGGACAAAAAAAACAATCTGAAAGGAATTGTAATACTGAGATTGCACCTTGTTTTGTGGTTGCAATGTGTAGTTCTCTGCAAAATCAACCACTGATATAATAGTGCCAATCGGAAAAGAGTCCTTACACATCCTAAAGTTTTGATCCAACCACTGAGACCTATGACTATGCCTTGCATACTTGTAGAAAAGATTGTCCTTAAAATATGAAATAAAATCAGCAACACTGCATTCTTTTGTAACCAACTCACATATAAAACCTTCACCTCCACTTTGCAAAGTATATTTGACTATCTCATATCTCTTTTTCTCAACAAGCTTCTTTCCAAATTCATGTTTAGAACTCTCATGAATACTTTGAACAAAATTTGAAAAGCCACCACATTGTGAGCACTTTGCATTTAAACAATCATTTCTATAGATAAAGCAACCATCATCTCTAGAACATAAAAATAGATCTAGCAAGTCCCTTGATGATTTCAGAAGATCCATTGCACCATACTCCTGCAACATTTCATTAGTATGCAAAGTAGAATGGATATAGCATAATAACTCATGGTACATTGAAAACTCCACATGGTATTTTCAACAACAAGTATTATGAATCTTAAGAGCCACACAATAAAATGGCTTCAAACCCTTAAAAGTCCTTTGTGAGATTTCCATATTTTATTGTGTTTCAATAAATTTTTTGAATAACATTGTTTGGCTTGATTCCAAGAAATGTTTAGGATGTGGTGTATGGTCTTGATTACCAATTCTTAACTTTAAAACATCCTTTGCATTGGGTGATACTCTAGAGTTATCATGCCAAAATTGTTGAATTACCTGTTTTACATTATTGGTTAGCTTCTTATCAACATGTGGAAGCCTCTCGGCAAAAGCCCATGTATCATTTTGAAGAGGACCATCTATTCTTTCTCTTTTTGCAAGTACGTTATCCAAAGTTTTACGTTTTATGTCAAAATCAATACAAGTTTGTCTCATAAAGTGAGCCTTTTACAATTGATGGCTTACTAGGGCGGTTGTAATGACTCTCCGAGCAGCTCTCTTATCTTTTTCCTTGTTATTTTTTCCAATAGACTTGAGAGCATTAAAAATATTTTTGACAATAATATAATTTTTTTTGGTCTTCTTGTTCACACAAATCTTCAATTTGGCTAGCAAAGGTCTCATCTTTTGCATCTTTAACAATTTTACAAAAAGTTGGCATTGCTCGGTCAATGTCTTATCACTAAAATATTGGTTGAAAAGTCTTCTAGCCCACAACCGAACAATTCGTGTTGACCTCTTGCCTTCAAAATTGTTTATAATGTTCTCATCAAATTCAAGTAACCATTTAGGGGTTCTTGAAGGTCTTGAAATTGGAATATGTCTTTCTTCCACACAAGGTTCTTCATTTCTCATGTAATCGGTGAAACATAATTTACACTTGCTTCAATATTATGTTCAAAATATTCATTTCCAACATTTTCACCTTGAACATTTTCAATATCAATTTGAATAATTTCATTCCCAATTTCAATATTATGTTCAACATCTTCAAATCCAACATTTTCACCTTGAACATTCTCATTATCAATTTCAATATTTTCATTCCCAATTTCAATATCATGTTCAACATCTTCAAATCCAACATTTTCACCTTGAACATTTTCATTATCAATTTCAATAATTTCATTCCTAATTTGAATATCATGTTCAACATATTCAATTCCAACATTTTCACCTTGAACATCTTCAATTTCCTCTTCACTTGAAAGACCATAGGGGTTAGGTTCACCAATATTTAACATACCTTGTCTTCTCTTCCTATGACCTCTATCTCTTTATCTATATGCTTCAATTTGTTCTTTTGTAAGATTTCTCTTACGTTTTTGCTTCTGACGACTGCTGCTCCCCATTATACCTCATAAAAGATGCTAAAAAATTATTTCTTATGACAAATTTGAGTAGAAGATGCTCCAAAAAGTTGATCTTTGTTTCTTCCTATCTGAAATTGCATGTGTGTTGCTTGCAAATAGAATGTAGGGTTCGTTGGAATGCACAAAACGACGCACATGGGGATTTTCTATGGCCCACAAATCCAATATCTGATTCATTTAAAAAAAAATTAGGATGTTTTCTAACGGTATGATTTTAGTTCTACAAATTGGATATCCGATTTGTGTACACATAGACCTAAGGGTTAATCGTAGATGGAAAACTGTTTAAGGGTTAAAGGTTTAGGGTTTAGGGTATATGGTAGAGGGTTT
>VDFB02000015.1:150388052-150406272 GCA_007258455.2 Sequoia sempervirens
TTCAATTTTTTCACCAAATACATTTAAAAAAAAAACCTAGTAGTTTAGAAACTACATTCAATTTTCCACAAATTCTATTCCTACATATTTTTGAAATAATATATATAACTTATTCAAATTTTTATGTCAAGTTGCATAACTCTGATTTTTCTCAATTTTCATTGCACTTAAGGGCCTATTTTTTCCATGATGATCCTGCACATACCCGTTACATGACTGAATTGCACTCTCAGAGGAAAAGTAGAGAAATTAATTCATTCATCATGCCTTTTACACATGGGCAGTAAAGTGCTCTCTATCTCTTTTGCTGGGTGGCAGGGCATGCCCATTTTTTCATGACAAATAAGCAGAGTTATGTCTTCTTATAGTATGCAAACATTAGGTTGTATCTTGAATATCATTGTACGGTAGTCAAATAATTTAAAATCATATTCCGAAAGGAAGTCCCCCTTACAAGAGAAAAGTCCAAAAAAGATATCTTACGGCGTTAATTATATAGATTTTATATAAAGATAGATAAACTAGTTATACTAGTGCACACATTTAACTAAATATGTTTATTTTTCAATTTAGTGAATCATATGCTCTAAAAGTTCAAGATAACACAAGTTTCAACGTAAAAAAATCCAAGCATCTTAAAAAGAGATGAATTGGTAGTTGGAACCTTATTTATTATTTATTATGTTCCTCATTTGGATAAATAATGTGTTTGGCTAAAAAATAAATGTTAGTTATATATAAAAGGTAATCTAATTTAGTATTTTAGAGTACAATAACTTTTATGTGAATAATGCCACTACTCTAAAATAATCTAACACTTGTATACTATTTTTAAATTATAGAATTAATGCTATGATGGAAATAATAACCACCTATCACTACTATTGTATGGATCTCAATTATTGACTCTCGGTGATTTTTTTAGTGGCTAATATTTGTCAATTGGCTAATAATTGAAATTTGGGAATCCAAAATTGGCTACTAGTTTGGGTTACAATGTGACTTGAATCACCACATTTTTATAAAATTTTATTATAGTCTTATTTCAATTGCCAAAAAATATATTTTATTAAAAAATTTAACTCAAAAATTCGCCACAATATTCGATACATGATTAGATCAAATTCACCTAAATTTTATAAATTATAGTAGAAATCTATATTAATTTTCCAATAGTATATCATAATTATTAGTTTCTTTAGGACCATATTTCTAACATTTAGTTTCCACCATTGATTTATAATATAATCTAATGGCCATTGTTGTATTTTAAAAGGTAAAATGCACCCATGATTTGTAATGCTCATGGGCCCCACAATTCTGGGTCTCATGAGCATTATAGATTGTGGGTAAATTTTACCTTATAGAGTACAACAAGAAAGGAATTTTGAACCCCATGAGAATTATAGATCATGGGTACATTTTACCTTGTAGAATACAATGAGATTCATTATATTATATTTTAAAACAATGGTGGAAAGTAAATATTATAGTCTACCCCTAATTTTCATCCTTGAGCCCCTACTTTTCTATAAGAATTATTTTAGATTGGACAGATTCGCCATCATAATAATGCATTTTCCTATTATTTTTTAAGATTTGCCAAAATTTTCTACAAATTTTAGTGATGTAAAAAAAATCATTAGTAAAATTAATTATTTTTTCAAAAGAAAGGAAAGATTCGCCAATAGACATTATTTTTTCTTAAAAAAATGAAAGATTCGCTAGGATTTTATATCTTTTTTTTGGGGGGAGTTTCTTAAAGTTTTCACTGTTGACTCCTCCCCCCATTTAAAAGTAAATTGAGTATTTTATACATCCCATCCTAATACTGATTTCTATCTTGTATTTGTAATAAAAAAAAGGATACTCATACATATGTTTTGGGATCACTTTGATTAGAATTTACTTTATGTAATAACAAGTCTCTAACTAGCATATTCTTTCATGCAATCGGCTCTTGGCATCACTCTATCAAAATTTCATCACTACCCATTCCCCAAAAATTGATCCTAATACCTATATCCCTCATTGACTAAACTGTATCAAATTCACAAGTATGAAATTTACCTAGACTATTTCCATAGTTCCTTAAAATTTTATATTTAAAATTTAAAATTTACACCTTTTCCAATGTTTTCACTAGTCATTAGTAGTTAAACTGACACCCATTTGTGTTGATTTATGTTTTATATTATACTTAAATACATTCATTTGAATTCAAAAATAATAAAGGAAACCCCAAGAATCTAGTGATGAAAGTATAATACAAGAACATTCACAACATCATAGCAAAATTACAACAACATACATCATCCTAGGCCCATCACATGATTGCTTGCTATCTTTAATCATTGTTCTAAAGTTGATCAATTATCCATCCTAGGGTGTTATTGAGGTCTAACATGACCATTTCAATTCAATAGATTCCATAATGTTTTTTATAAATATCATTGGTTATTATCAAAATTTATACATTATAAATTTAAGGTGAGAAAATTATAATATTCATATTTTAGTTAATGTATTCCCACAAGTATAGATTTAATTCTACATGTCATTCACTTTTACATGTGTAGAGATCAAGTTCATAGGTGTAGATCTAAACTAGTGTAGTGCATAATCAATTTCTAGATTCTAGGACTCTTATGAGATCATGCCATAAAATTCTAAGATTATAGTGAACTAATTCATGTCATCTTCCAGATTATTTTTCCATCTCTAAAATTCACCTAGATCATACTTAAATTCATTTAAATTTAGCAATTAATTCAATATTTATTATTTTTTCATCCCAACTTATTGAATTTATCTAGGTTGTTTTTTAATTTTTTGTTTTAAATTTATTTAATTATTTTGCATATTTTTTGCAAGTTGATATAGTTTAAATTTTCTTTATAGGACCTAGGGTTCATTAGACTTTCTAATATTCTAATTGTTTACAGTTTCTTGATATACCAATTTAGATTATTTATGCTTCATTGATATATTTATATTAGGGTTTTGACATTCATTATTGGCTATATATTTAATCCCTACACACACATATCTTTGGCATATGGGTTCTTTTTATATCACTTATTAAGGATTTTCATAAAGCTTTTCCTTATGGGTTCTAGGCTTTGTTTCTAAAGCTTGATGATTAAATCATGTCTAAATTTTATTTTATAAACAAGGATGTGTTTTCTATGTAGGTGTTATTTCATCATGTTTATGATCTCTTTACCTTTATAAAGTGTTAGTTTGTATCTTTGTATTTTGAATACCATGTATATGCATAAAGATGAGAGGCCAAAAAGTGACCAAAATCAACATAAAATGTCAATTTTTCACATGATCAAATTATATATTGCATTATAAAAGGTTGCAAGAACGTCACTAGAACATCAAGCTAGTTATACTACCTTTCCATCAATATTATTTCTATAATTATTTGAATAATTAATATTTTTACTTACTATTAATAGTGTCTTTACATTCTATAAAATTATATGTATTAACTTTTTTTCATTTTTTAAAATTTGTTTATTCAAATTTAAAAACAATAAATTTGTTATATGATTTATAATATATTAAAAAAATTGTGGATGCTAAGGGAAACACTAATTTTTTAATTTAAATTTGAAAAAAAATTACTGTCTTTTTTTTTTATGTTTAGGGACACACACTTGTTGATCAATATTTTAGTACATGTCCACTTCAAAAATTATTAAAAAGTTGTTCATATATATAACTAACATACTACACACTCTTTATATAATTTTGAAGAAAAACACTTACAACCTCGTTTTGGTAGCACAAATTTCCATTCACTTAACCCTCCCTCACTTCACTTGTCCATGATCTTAATCTTAACTCTATTTTCCTAAGAATAGTAATAGAATTTGCATAAACATGGAAATGTTTTAAGCTTCGAGAACATTTCCTCTTCATGCTTTGGATCATATTGATGATCTACTTCATTCACCTATTATGATACATATATATCTTACATCATGCAATGATGATAAACCTATTCTATGTATTATGTACACATCAAATGATAGCTTTCCTTGCTCACTTATGGATTTTCCTACTTATTTGAATCCTGCTTCATCTTTCCCTAGGGATCCTAGTGATGTAGACTATACATGTTTCACCTCCCTAAGCTTGGGGCCCTCCTTCCCTTTCTTGTGGCTCTTGGTATGTTGATGACTCTTTATTCTATGATGATTTATTTAATGATGCACCTTCTTTTCAAGCACACAAGACAAAGGCATTTAGTGGTAACAAAAATGCACATTTACTTGTTAAATCTTTCTTAGCCTCATATTATGCTTATATATATGTGATGATGATACTTTTCTACATGCATTTGGTGCTAGGGGAGAGGGCCCAGTAGTCGTGCGGGGTCCAATAGTCGCGCACTTAATCGTGATTATAATACCTAGTCTTACTAGTAGATAAATAGTCCAAATGTAAATAAAAAAATAACCAAATGTTAATAAAAAATGGACCAATACTTGAACACATGAGAACCTCTAAATGTTATATGAAAAAAACATAAATACATTCATGAAGAAGTGAAAAAAGTTTTTTTTTTGTCTCAAATAAAATATCATAACTCTCCACTATAAGTATATCATTTAAAAAATAAAATGCCACTATAAGTATATCATTTAAAAAATAAAATGCTCATTTAATAAAATAAGACAATTAAACAAGTATTGTTATCATAGTGAAAAAATATCGTTCTTATGTGTACAACAATTGGAATAGCAATGTGCAAGCATTGGATAATTTTATATTAATAGTTTGTCCTATCACAAATATAAAAGGTGAGCACAATAAATAACATGTATTTTTCCATTAAATGTGAAGGATTTTCAAAAAAATTTAGTGTTCAACTATTGGTCCATTTTTGTTTTATATAAGTTGTATTTTAAATAATTATGTGTTGTTTTTATAACAACAAATAGTTTTTTTGTGTTCAACTATTAGTCCATATGTGTGGAATATAAAAGCTAGAGATATCAAAGATATATAGTTATCAATAAGTATTTGGTCCACTTAGGTTGTATATTAATTTTATTTTAAATAAAAATATGATATTCTACAAACAACAAATGATATTTTTTTGTTCAACTATTGGGGGTTCCATGTTTAAATTTTGGTCAAACCTTTAAAAAGTCAAATTTTAGACACTTCTCAAAAGATCTGCTGATGTGGTGAGTTGCATGATGAGTCACACCTCCAAACTTTAGTTGTAGATAAATAAGAGGCAAGTCTACATTTCAAAAATAAAATGAAGGTTCTACGATATTCCAGTCAATCGCTACATGCTCACAAAGTTAGCTTACACGACTAGTGGGTCCTCTCCCCTACTTTGGTTGATGAAGCTAAACAATTATTTAGTTCATGTCATACTTAGTTATACATACTTTCAATATTTTTCATGTGATTTCCTATATTGTTTTACTATTAGCCCTAGACCATGTTTTACTCACAATTCTTATAATTCCCCTTCTAGCACCAACCTTTCCTTAGTGCATCCCATAGCTTGTTTAATTTCATGTAATTCACTTTGTAAAGATCAGGTTTGCAAGCAGAAAATTTGAACCAAAATAATGCACAATCAATTTACAAATTCCAAAATCTTCAACAAATACAAAATTTAAATCAAAATAGTGCACATTCAATTTACAAACCTTAAAACCCTTTTAACTCTTAAAATTCCAACATTACTTCATTTTCAATGTACTTACGTATCTCTTTAAAATTCATTTGATTTTCAAAATTAATTCATCATTTGTAATTTACAAGCCAAATTTATTTATTTATTTTTATTTTTTATTTGTTTATTTAAAAAAAAAAACTTAGAAATAGTTGGTTAAACATCAAAACTCATTCCAGTATTGACTCAAAATTCGAAGTGTAAACCATAACATTGTATTTCAATTTTTTGTGCAAGAAGTTTGTAATTCCATAATCTTATGAATGGTTAAGATAAGGCTTGTAGTAATCCATTGTATGATTGAAGATATCAAAGCACAAGTCAGTCCAAACCTTTGCCTGATAAAACAGTGGATGGGCATGACATACATAGCAGGTGCATGCTACTCAGCCAGCCGAGAACAAATAAGTTTTACACTCTCCCAGAGGGAAAGTTCTATTTATCTTGGCTCCACTTCCCCTCTTATTCATAAAACCAAGATAATCTGTTCTTTTGAAACAAACAGATTCCTTTAAAGATAGACCGTGCTTTTCTGCTTCGCCTTCTAAATTCCATTTTTTGTAAGGCGGTCCCACTTTGTGAGTTACATGGATTTCTCCTTGGAAGCCCAACAGCTTGGTAGCACTTTCAAAAAACAGACTTATCAACTCATTGTTCTTCTTGATAGCTTTACTGCATTCCCCACCGCCAAAATAGCCTGCATAAGTTACCTCTGCTGTCAAGTGAGGAGGCGATCATGTTTTGGGCACATTCAAATGCAGTAGCCAAGGCTGAAGAAAATGAGAAATTGCCTTCTCCAACTAAAAGAATGGTTTGCAAGCTCGAATAATGCATTAGCCTCCTCTCCACTATGGATTGCCTCTGCCAACAAAGAAACCCAATTCCGTCTCATGTTAATGTAGAGCTAAGCCCAATTACAATATAAGAATAAAGTCTACAATAAACAAGTAAATGCCACTAAATTACTGCTCTGCAAGCACAAACAAAATTAGGAGATTATGTGCAGAAATTGGATTGCCCAATGAGTTATCGCACCCAAAAACTTTAAGGCATCTTCTGTATTAATGCAACATTTATTATACCAACATGAAATTTGAACTGTCTTAATCAAAGTAATTTTAAAATAATCTCAATATTAGTTTAATGAGTTTGTGGCAGAAAATTATGCGAGAACTTTTTCATCAAGTTTTGGAAGGCACTCTGGGATTGATCATCAAGATGAGGAATCATTGTGTTAATCAAGTTTGGATGGCACACCAAAATCCTCAAGTTTTGGGTGGCACTGCAGAATCCATCATCAAGATGGGGAAACATTGTACAATAGCTTTTAATCCAGTTTTGGATGGCACTGCAGAATCCATCATTAGGATGAGCAAACATTATGCAAGAGCATTTTAATCAAGTTTTGGATGACACTCAAGAATCCATTATCAGGATGAGGAGATGTTGTGCAAGAGCTTGTTAATCAAGTTTTGGATGGCATTTCAGAATCTATTATCAGGATGAGGAAATATCATGCAAGAGCTTTTTAATGAAGTTTTTGATGACACTCTATGATCCATTATCAGCATAAGACAATTTTGATGAAAAAATCTCACACAATTTTCTATCAGAAACTCTTCAGTTAATGATAAGATCACTATTATTTCTTTTCCAGTTTCACCTTTTTTTTCAATGGACTTCTAATTATTTGGAGGAACTTAAAACAGAGGAGTGACATATCAACAGTATAAATTGCAGTATTAGGTCACAAAAGATTGGGCTTAAACCAGTGGTATGCAAGGACTCATCCCTGGGTCTAAATCCCCCCGTCCCTGTCCTGGAAACATCCCAGGGATAGGGGACGGCCAGGGGACGACAGCAGTGTACTATGTGTTTTTTATTTTGATTTTCATATCATAATTGAAGAAATAATTATATGAGAGCAATGTAGCCTTTGAGCATTTTATTATACGTTTATAATTTGTATGTTATTGTTTAATATCACACGCATATTCATAATGAATTCTGAATTCTGAATGCATGTTGAGTATTGACAATGAATTTTTCACACAAATGTTATATGCTAAGTTTCTATAATGTATGTATGTATGCTTTATCCATGTTTTCATATGAATACTTAAAATTTCTCTATATATTTTAAATTTTCCTATATTTTATATAGTCGTCCCCTAGCCGTCCTCAAAACTGGCTTGAAAAATCGGGGACTTGGGACTTGTCACCTGTCGTCCACGTCTCGGAAGCTCAGGGTAACACTGGCCTAAACAACAAACTCTATGCTTTGACATGCTTAGGTGGCTAATCTAAAATCACACTAAACTTAGAGGGTTCATCTGACATCACATTAATAGGCGGGTTCTATTGAAGAAGTTAACTAATCTCAGATGAACCATCTAAAAAAGTCAAAGCTTAAAATGTGTTCAGCTTAAACAGCAAACTCTATGCTTTGACTTGCTTAGGTGGCTAATCTAAAATCACACTACGCTTAGGTGGTTGATCTGAAATCACATTAATAGGTGGGTTCTATTGAAGAAGTGAACTGATCTCAGATGAACCATCTAAACAAGTCAAACTTAAAATATGTTATTTAAACTGAACCGTTGCAACATACTAAAAACAATCATTCCCCTGTCTTATTGACATTTGCATAATATACCCAATCTGAGGGCCATTCCATGCACCCAATTCCACTCAGAACATACTCTGATAAAACAGACCGGTAAAGCACAATCACTTACACTTTTTCATATTAAATATCTATTATATCTGAACCACTTAAGCGAAAAACATTAAACCTAATAAACACTGAAATCTCAGTTGCCCAATACTCTCATAATCACATCTGACAGAAATTGGCAAAGAAAAACCTGAAAACAGAATACTCGCCCTTGACCGATCACAATTGCAACAACATTCTCAACATTCCACAAGGCTAAAATCAAAATGCTATACCTCCATTCGTAACTCTACACAAATATAGCAGGTATCCCTCCAGCATTCAGCTCATACCATTACCAGTATGCCCAAGAGAAAGCAAACTTACCTGAGACCGCACCGATACTTCTTCCTGCCTTTGTAATTCCTCATAAAAGGTCACCTCTCCACGATATACAACCTTTTCCATTGTTGAAAAGTAATAATGAACTCAGGCACCTGGGAAAATACAAGGGGGTTTCACCCTAACCCAGCAGCGTCTGGCTTCTCCTACAAACAATAGGAAATGGAAAACCGAAAAAGAATGGAATGTGCACTGATTTTCTTTTGAGCGGCCATTTAATTGGGCGCAACTATTTTCGTTCGAGGATCCATTTAAAGATTTCCTGCAACTTAAAACTAAAACGGCTGCGCTCTGTTTCTGTGCCTGGTAATACTTGCACTCAGTCTGCTTAAATAGCGTGGCCCCCTCCTCGTCCTTTTATAGTTGGGAAGTAAATGTATGGAATGGAAGAATCTTGGCCGATCTTTCCCGAGAATCGATCTTTAAAGTTTCTGTCATATTTTATTTTCTTTCTAATTAGAGAGAACTTGCATTTCCAAGGTTTCCAGATACTGATCGCTGGGCGGTCATAAAGTGTAATCTAAACTGTAGGAAGAATAAAGAGAAGTGGCACTGTGGCCGCAAGCGTGCGCCGGCAAAAATTGTCCGTTTCGTTACCAGGTTGTCAATGGTACGAATCCATGTGTGACCAAATTTCTGTTTTCAGATAGGTCTTCAATTTTGTCTGTACGCACAAGTATAGAGAAGGTGTGTTTTTAAAACAAAATGAATTGAGAAATGGATTTTTGTGAATCATTATTAATGAAACATGGATCAATGAGTTTGATTCGTAAAATTACAGAATTGAATCCTAAAAATCTTGTTTGTTGAAATCTGTCAGTCAAGCCTAGTGAAACTTCTTTGAATGTTACAGTAGAAAAAACATTTTTTTTTAGAGTTGTCTGAGGTTCAAAACTGTTACGGCTTCATTTCTGTGTACCTGTAATACATTGAAATCTTCGGACTGAGTGAAAAATGTTATCTGGTTTAATTAGCCAGGAAGGTCTTGACTCTGACAGTTTCGTCTGATTATTCAGCTTTATCAAAGGTCGAAACTGTCAGATAGGAGTGCAGTTCAGAGGTTAATTAAGAAAAAAATTGCAGTTTTCACATCCTGATTAGGATTGTGAAGTACTAAATATTAGACAGAAATGAATTATTTAGGATTTGAAGTACTGGCAGACGTATTATGACGCATCTCTGCTGTGAGCAGAATCTTTCTTTTCAGTTTAGTTGCAAATTTAATGTTTTTGTGCGTAAGCATTCCAAGAGCTTCAGAGTGCATAGAATGCATTTAATACGACATCAGGATGAACATTTTACCGTATTTTTTAATTAATTGAAAATAAAAAAATATGTTTTTTTTAATTAAATTGCATCTTGATTTAAGTCAATTTAAACAATTATAATCAGTTAAAAGATATAAATTTTTATTGTATGATTATAATTTGGTAATTTTTTTATTTACATCAGACAAAGTCACCCTGCTCTTGATGGGCCTAGGTTTCCCTGATCTGCACTATCAAAGTTCACCTTAACCCATCCATCATTTGACAAATACCATTTTACATCCGCTCTTGGGTTTCTACTAAGATCATCCTTACACTTCCCATAAACGGGAGGGAAAATCTCCCTTATATTATCTATTATATATCTTTGTTCTTAAATTTCAAACATATTCTTTATGTTGTGAACATCTTCTAATAAAGTTTACCTTTAGTAAATTTTTTTGGAAAAAAAGATGTTAATTTTGGAACAAAGTATTTTAAAATTTTTAGAAAACTTAAAATGTTGCTTTTACCCATTAATTAAACCAATTATGTGATTAAACCGCTAGTTAATCTTTTCACTCTTCACCCTCCAATTTCACCATCAAATGTCCAAGGTGAAAGCTGTAGATTCTATTCAAAGAGCTTGAAGTGCATGCACACTATCCCATACAATATTGCTCATTTGTGCAACTTTAATCTCTTCCTTTTTAATGGTTAAATTGAGTTCACAACACTCAATAAATGACTACAATGATTAGTGAGCTTCATTTTTATCCATTTGTAACATTTATTGGGGACTAAGTTAAAATTTAAGGGTTAATCATCTTGTCAAAGGTGTTTTTGTGATGGTTATCCATTTAAATTTGTCTTTGAAATATTAATATATATATATATATATATATTTTAAATATGTATATAACTATAATTATATAAAAAAATGATAGTTTATCTAATTTTTCCATTGCAATATAAGTTGATGGATAGCTCCTAATAATTTTGTATACTTGTGCATGGACTTCTATATGTAGCACTAATTTTGCATATTGTTTCACATTCCATGCGTCTTTGTGACAAGTTTCCAATTATAGTGCATTCACGAGTTCCATTTATGAAGGCACTAGATGGTTGATTTTGTCCAACTATTGATTGCTCTCAATTAATTAGTCAAAATTGATTGGAAGTCTAAATATTGTAAATAATTCCACTTCTCCAAAATTTGAATTAGCATGTATCATTTTCCATCTTCCAGTGAAACTACAACTTCATTTTTGAAGTGGTAGTTTCATATGATTGATGACACTTGATGAGTCTTGAAATTGTTTTAAGCAATAATAAAGGTTGAGAGTCATAGTGATCAATTACTTAACCAATGCACATCTAAGGATAATGGCTTGAGGTTTTCATCCTCATCCTAATGATGGATCACTAAGTATGATCTACAATGTTATGGAAAAAATATATTTTAGTTAACTCCAAAAGCATTATAAAATTATATTTATAGATTGTAGAAAAATCATGTCTACTAAAGCTTCTATTATCAAACAACAAGGCATATTTTTGGTTTAGAAAAACTTTAGGTAGATCATGAAGCAAAAGTCTATATGTTCAAGATGGATTTTTCTCATAAGGTTGACAAGTGAAGTATTTGAGTTCCATATTTGTTTAAAGCTAAAGAGTACACTTTTTTCTTACAAATTGATTAAATGCATGTTTCTAAATCTCGATAGTTTCTTCCTTGTTTCTTTTGGAACTATACATGTTCATCATTGGTTTTTAATTTAATTTTTCAACACTAATACATCAATTGGTATTAGAGCTCAATTATTTCAAGTTCTAGGAGCAAGTACGTGAGTGATCCATAATAGTAAGTATTTTGAGTGTGATTGTCTCATTGTAGGTGATACAAAAAAAGGATAACCCATATAGTTGGAAGATGAGCTCTTAAAATAATAGAAAAACTCAAAGACTATATAGGTTGGTAAGTGAAGTATTTGAGTTGCATATTTTTTTAAAGCTAAAGTGTAAATTTTTTCTCACAAATTGATTAAATGCATTTTTCTAAATCTCCATAGTTTCTTCCTTGTTGTTTTTGTAATTATACATGTTCCTAATTGGTTGTTCATTTGATTTGTCAACACTACACCAATCGGTATTAGAGTGCACAAGTATTTCAATTCCTAGGAGAAAGTGTGTGAGTGATCCATAATAGTAATTATTTTACATGTGATTGTTCCAAATAATAGAAAAACTCAAAGACTATATTTAGTAGACCTTGCTAATATGATGAGAGTCTTGCAAGAAAGGCTCAATGTCATGGAGACCATAAAAAGAAGAGGATTATTTGTGATAAAGTATATTATTGAGTATCAAAGAGAGGATGAGGTCATTGATTTAGACTTTTGATGAGGAAGACACTAGGAAATAAATATTTTTTTGAGCTTTCGTAAGAGTAAAAAACAAGCTAGGCTTTGATTGGCCTAGCTACTAAGGAAACTTAAATCTAAAGGATTTGCTAGAGTGAATCATTAATATTGAGAAATACTTCAATTTTGAGGTAATTAAAGACCTCAAGAAGGTGAAATACATTTCCATGAAGTTGAAAGGGTATGCTACCTTTTGGTGGGATTATTTATAGAAGGATTATGTTAAGAGGAACTTGAGAGGAAGATCTATAGAAGAATCACATGGTTTTCAAAATAAGAGAAAGTTATGCTAGTCAACCACTTATTGGTTTTATTCAAGAAGCTCCAAAGCTTGTGCCAACAGGAGATGTCCATGAAGGATGTATATCTCACTAACCGAAATTTTATAGATGTGTTACATATATGCATGAAACCATTGGCTAGGGCTAGAGCCTCATTTGAGGAATACTTTGCATAAAATAAAATAATGGAATGATTATTTGATTGATTAAGAAGATCTCTTTATTTCTATAAAAATATTTTATCTTAATCTATTCTATAAGATTTGGGAATAGTAGCCAACTTAATTCTAGCTTATCTTTTTTTTCTTTTTAATTCACTTTTTATAAAATTACAATTCAATTCTCTACCCGCGCGAATTGCTAAAATTAATTTATTTAGGATCAACCGGATTGGTCCTCTACCATCATCATTGGCTGGGATTGGGATATCCATGAGATCTGGGTCACAATCTGTATCAACTAAGCAAATTGTTGGAATACCCAGAGTTCTACATTCCCGAATAGCAGTATATAAAATAATTATGTATCCCATAAATTTCAACGAGGGATAACCTCATTTATGAGATGAATGGTGACACAAAAGGGGTCATTTTAGCATAGATAAGATGCATTCCATATTGGAGGAATTATATTATTGACCCAACTTAAGAAAATACATGCACAAATTTTTGGAGAGGTATACATTATTTTAAGTAGCAAAGGAAGTGGCACAAAATACAAGGTTGTACAAACCATTATGCATGCCATGTAGACCATAAGTGGAACTTACCATGGGATTTGTTCTTGGTTTTTCATGCAAATAGAAAGGTAATGAATACATGTTTGTGGTTGTTGATAAATTATCAAAAATAACACATTCTATTCCTTTACAAAAGATGAATGATGCATCCAAGACTATTAATTTATTTTTTAGTGAGGTACTGTAGTTATATAGGTTGATAGAGAGTATTATTTTGGATTAGGATATGAAGTTTCTTAGCATTTTCTAACAAAATCTATGGAATATTTTGAACATACAACTCATTATAATTTTTACTTTCAACCAAGAATGGATGGAAAAACTAAGGTTGTCATCAAAGTCTTAGCAACTCACTTAGATGTTTGGTGGAAGAGAATACTAAACAATTAGACAAGTTGTGTTTCTAAAATGAAAGATTGTATATAATTTAGGGAACAAGTCCACAAATAAGATACCATTCTAGGTGGTTTTAAAACATCTCTATAAGACATTACACTTTTTTTGAGAGTAGAATATTTTAGTGAGTGTAAAAATTAAGGACCTCATGCAACATATAAAGGAAGCTTGTGCACATATCAAGAAGCAACTAGAAGAGAGCAACACAAAATACAAAGTGTGTGCAAATGAGTTTTAACACGAGAATACTTAATAAGAGGGAGAGTTAGTTAAGATGTCTCTAGAAGAAAAGAATAATTCCCAAGGGGGACTTAGATAATAAACTAAATTCTAAATAGATTAAATTCCATGTCAGTATTACTTGCAAATTTTATCATAATGATACATGAGATTCAGTTCTAATAAGTTTTGAATATATCTCTAATTTATATTCTTAACATGTGCCAAGTGAATCAAATGTTACATAGTTAGAAGAGAATTGCTAGATAGGGAAGACAAGTATCAAAAAATATGAAGATTAATTATGAAAATTTTAGATAATTATGAGTTGACAAGAAGACCCAAAGGAGTGAGTACACATTAGGTCTTATTTGTTAGAAGAGTAAGTGGCCTAAAAAGGATTAATAAAAAAATATAAATGAAACTAAAGTAAGTTGAATTGGTTGCTCAATCTAGTATTTCAAATGTCCTTAATTGTGAGCACCATGCTCATACTATTTTCACCTAAAGTGCTTAAGGAAAAAGAATCCTAAAGGTTGAGCGATATTGCAACACTACAAATATTTCTTTCTTGTTTCCCCATTTTTTGTTTTTCATGTACAAGTCTAGCTTGTGTGCCTTGTGTATTTTAATATTTTGTGTGGTATTTAACATTGTGTTTTGGGAGGTTTTTGTTGAGTAAGCATGCACAACTCAATTGATCTAACTTATCTTGTGTAAGTTGTGCAATCTTTACAAAAAATAATTCAACTTACATGCTCCCATGTAAGCATCTACTTGGTCAATGAGATATTGTGTCACCATACAACCTCACAAATGGTTCTTGGTCATTACATAAAGTTCCACATTGACTCATGTATTTATGAAACTCTTGCTCCATGTTTCATACTTAAAATTATTCACACCAAGTTCCCAAGTATTGCACAATCACAAGTCATTTTGAAGTCACCAAATGGTTGATTTTGTTTGGCTATCAATTACTCACAATCAATATGTTATTTAAATTTATTAGAAGTCTACTTATTTCTAGTAACATTTCAACTTCTTTAGAATCTAAATTATGATTCATATCTTATTTGGAAATTTAACTTCCTTCATAAAGTGGTTGTTTTATATGAAAAATGACACTTAACACTTCCAAGGAGAATGGGTTGGTATATTTTAGATTTCACAAAAAGTGGGATGGATGTTTCCCATTTGGTTAGGTAGTGAGGTAGTTTGTTCTATGTTCATTTAGATCATGTGTGTTTGTATTTAATTATTTAATAAATTAAAGAAATGTGTGTGTCTATATATCTCTAAAAATTTCTTCATTGTTGATTTGATTGTGACTTTATGCATTTATTACTAGATGTTTTTTGAATCATCAATCTGATTGTACCACTACTTGCATAATAAATTAGTATTAATGGATTTTTTGTGTTTTCTCATAATATATGTATAGCCCGTAATAATATATTAATTTTTTTAGCCAATATTACTATAAACAAATGAATTTTTTTAACTAGAAACATGTCTCTTGTACAGTAGTCATTGTATCAAGAACAACTAGTCAAAATGAGTTCAACACAAATGAGAAATGTGCAAGTTATGTACAATTTCCACCTTTACATTTTGTTGCCACCTTGAGTTGCATTTGAACTACTATGAAGATGCATGCTAAAGAAAATGAGTACTCAACATGAAATTAATATTTAAAAACTCATGATTGAATTTGATGTTCCTCCTTTGACCAGAACTTGACAATTGAATGAAAAATGGCTCGGACGGTCTTTGTTTGCACTCGGGCTAGGGCACCTATGCCTAGCCATGTTCATTCTTTTGGTGCATGCGCTTGGGGGAGGGTTTTTTGTGTCATCGATGGTCTGTGGGTGGGGAAAAAGGGGTCCCTTTCTTTGCTGTTGTTATCCTTTGTGTGTTTTTTTTGTTCGATGGTTGTTGTGGGGAGATTCTTGAGCTACAAGGTGAGGGGTTTGATTTTTGTGGATCCAATTGGTGTTGTTTCCCTTTGTTGGATGTTGTGCAGAGAAAGCCGCTAAGGGGTGGTGTTGAGATTCACACAGAGCTTGTAGTAAGGGTTTTCTATTTTAAAGTTTCTCTATGGGGTTCTTTATTTATTTTAAGTGCCTTTTCCCAAGCTTGGTTTGGGCTCTTCAGGGTTTTTCTATTTTGGGCCTTGCATGGATCTGAGATGGGTTTCATCTAGAGAGATGAGTATGCCTTTTAAGGATGTAGTGTCGGGAAGTAGTCCATCATTTTTTTTGCATGAGAACCCAATTTTTGGTGAGAATAGTTTTGGCATGGGAGAAACTTCATCTCAATTTGGAGGTTTTAGGCCTTTGAAGGTAAATGGATGCCTTGCCAAGAGTGATAATAGGCTTGTCCTTGTGATCCAACTCGAGTCTGTTGTGGACGACATCAATTATTCACGTCTAACCATGCTTTGATCTATTTTTTTTTGGGGATTTAGGTGTCCTTTCCCTTTCTAGATTCATGGGCTCATCGTACATGGAATCTAGAGGGGGAAATGGATGTAATGTTGGCTGCCAATGGCTAATTCTTGGTGGTTTTTACATGAAAGGTAGAGAGAAGTAAAGTATTTGAAGGGATCCCCTATTTCTACAATCAAGTTGGCATTTCTATCAAGCCCTGGCATGTTGGATTCAATCCTACAAAAGAGCTTCCTTCATAGGTTCCTATTTGGCTGAGGCTACCATGGTTTCCTTTGGAATTTTGGAGAGATGACATCTTCAACTTAGTTGCAGTACAACTTGGAAAACCAATTGGTCCTTCAAGAAATACTATGGAAAAGAAGGTAATTACCCATGCTTGTGTGTGTGTTGAAATTGATTTGAGTAAACCCTTTCCCGATTCCATGGAAATATGATTGGGATCAAGCTCATGGATTCAACTACTTGATTATGAAACGCTACCATTTCACTGTCGAATTTGTCATGAATATGGACATCTACAGAGGATGTGTTCCAAATCTAAACCTGTAGGGGACTCTACAATTGGGTCAGCTAGTGCACCTCCTAAACAAGATAAAGAGAAAGATCACGAGGGAGGATAGGGAAGGTTTCATTCATGTTAGAGCTCGTAATAAGGGTCAGGGTCTAAAGAGGACCCTCAAGGACAAGCAGGCAGATGAGGTGTTTAATAGGTTTGATGCTCTAGATGATCTAGAACAGTTTGATAGAGCTATTGCTAATATGCATGTTGGCCAAGATCTTTTGGAGGCATCGAAAATAGGTGGGGAAGAGAATAATGCTATTTAGATTGAACCACAGGAGGAAGCGGTAGGGGTGCAGATGGACACAGATACCTCCTTGAGGCCTATGGGTGAGATGTGAGCAAGTGGATGTAAAGAAATGTAGGGTAGTTCAGATCCTATATGCTATGTGCCTTGTGCTGGGAAGGATATGTAGAATGGGAGCAAAGGTACAAGAAATCCTCTTGTTTTAGGAATTCAACAAAAGGATCTTAGAAAAGGTGTTTCGGAGAAGCCTCTTAAGGTGGGAAGGAAGAAAGACCAGGAAAAGGTGAAGTTAGTTGGTGAGACTTTAGTGGAGTCCAGTTTTGTGAAGATCATTTATTCCCACTTTTCTCAATCTCATAAATGATTTTTCTCTCATGGAATGTAAGGGGGTTGAATAGCATCCCTAGACAAAAGGCTATTTAGGAGTTGATCAAGTCTTATTCCCTCGATGTGGTTTTTATTTAGGAAACTAAGTTATCTATTGATAGTATGTTCAACACGCCTACTAAGATCTGGTCTAGATGTCTTTGTCAATGCATTGGGGCTCAAGAAAGTTCTAGAGGTCTATCTTTTCTATGGGATTCCTCGAGAGCTTGTTCCACTTAGGTGGATCTCTAGCAGATATTTTATCTCCTTAGTGTCCACCTATTGTGAGATTGGTGAGATTCTCCTTTTCACTAATGGTTATGCTCCAACTAATTTCATGGGAAAATCCTTGCTTTGGTCACATATAGGATTTGTTCGTTCTTTTGCACCTTTGTTTCCCTAGATTTTGGCAGGATATTTTAATGCAGTCTTAAGTTTGGAAGAGAAGTGGGGAGGTAATCCCAGGCTTGACCCTTCTACGAGACTCTTAAGGAGTAACATTAAATTTCTGATAGA
>VDFB02000015.1:150406372-150578757 GCA_007258455.2 Sequoia sempervirens
CCACCCTCTCCCACCCTCTCCAACTCTCCCACTCTCTCCCTCTCTCTCCAAATCGCTTACACTCTCCCACTCTCTCCCTCTCTCTCCAACTCTCTTGCACTCTACCATAAACCCTTAACCCTTAAACCCTCTACCATATACCCTAAACCCTAAACCTTTAACCCTTAAACGCTCTACCATCTACCATTAACCCTTAGGTCTACGTGTACACAAATCGGATATCCGATTTGTAGAACTAAAATCATACCTTTAGAAAACATCCTAAATTTTTTTCAAATGAATCGGATATTATATTATAATGGATATCGGATTTGTGGGCCATAGAAAAGCCCCATGTGGGTCATTTTGTGCATTCCAATGGACCCTACATTCTGTTTGCAGGTGACACACACGTGGTTTCAGACAAGAAGAAACAAAGATCAACTTTTTGGAGCATCTTCTACTCAAATTAGTCATAAGAAATGATCTTTTATGAGGTATAATGGGGAGCAGCAGCCGTCGGAAGCAAAAACGTAAGAGAAAGCTTACAAAAGAACAAATTGAAGCATATAGACAAAGAGATAGAGAAGGTCATAGGAAGAGAAGACAAGGTATGTTAAATATTGGTGAACCTAACCCCTATGGTCTTTCAAGTGAAGAGGAAATTGAAGATGTTCAAGGTGAAAATGTTGGAATTGAATATGTTGAACATGATATTCAAATTAGGAATGAAATTATTGAAATTGATAATGAAATGTTCAAGGTGAAAATGTTGGTTGAAGATGTTAGACATGATATTGAAGTGGGAATGAAAATATTGAAATTGATAATGTAGGAATGTTCAAAGGTGAAAATGTTGGTTGAAGATGTTAGACATGATATTGAAATTGAGATAGAATTATTCAAATTGATGTAAGAAAATGTTCAAGGTGAAAATGTTGGAAATGAAGATTTTGAACATAATATTGAAGCAAGTGTAAATTATGTTTCACAGTTATGAAATGAAGAACCTTGTGTGGAAGAAAGACATATTCCAATTTCAAGAGACCTTCAAGAACCCTATATAGTTGCTTGAATTTGATGAGAACATTATAAGCAATTTTGAAGGAAAAGAGGTCAACATGAACCATTTGGTTGTGGGCTAGAAGACTTTTCATACAATATTTTAGCGATAAGACATTGACCGAGCAATGCCAAATTTTTGTACAATTGGTAAAGATGCAAAAGATGAGACCTTTGCTTGCCAAATTGAAGATTCGTGTGCACAAGAAGACCGAAAAAAATAATATTATTGTCAAAAATATTTTAATGCTCTCAAGTCTATTGGAAAAACTAACAAGAAAAAAGATAAGAGAGCTGCTCGAGGAGAGTCATTTTACAACCACCTAGTAAGCCATCAATTGAAAAGGCTGCGGCTTTATGAGACAAAATTATTGGTTTGGGCTGTCGTAAAACTTTGGATAGAGCACTTGCAAGAAGAGAAATAATAGATGATCCTCTTCAAAATGATACATGGTCTTTTGTTGGGAGGCTTCCATGTGTTGATAAGAAGCTAATCAATAATGTAAAGCAGGTAATTCAACAATTTTGGCATGATAACTCTAGAGTATCACCCAATGCAAAGGATGTTTTAAAGTTAAGAATTGGCAATTGAGACCATACACCACATCCTAAACATTTCTTGGAATCAAGCCAAACAATGTTGTTCAAAAAATTTATTGAAACACATAAAAATATGGAAATCTCACAAAGGAATTTTTAGGGTTTGAAGCCATTTTATTGTGTGCCTCTTAAGATTCATAATACTTGTTGTTGCAAATACCATGTGGAGTTTTCAATGTACCATGAGCTATTATGTTATATCTGTTCTACTTTGCATACTAATGAAATGTTGTGGGAGTGTCGTGCAATGGATCTTCCGAAATCATCAAGGGACTTGCTAGATCTATTTTTATGTTCTAGAGATGATGGTTGCTTTTTCTATAGAAATGATTGTTTAAATGCAAAGTGCTCACAATGTGGTGGCTTGTCAAAGTTTGTTCAATGTTTTCATGAGAGTTCTAAACATGAATTTGGAAAGAAGCTTGTTGAGAAAAAGAGATATGAGATAGTCAAATATACTTTGTAAAGTGGAGGTGAAGGTTCTAGATGTGAGTTGGTTACAAAAGAATGCAGTGTTGCTGATTTTATTTCATATTTTAAGGACAATATTTTCTACAAGTATGCAAGGCATAGTCATAGGTCGTGGTTGGATAAAAAATTTACGATGTGTAAGGACTCTTTTCCGATTGGCACTATTATATCAGTGGTTGATTTTGTAGAAAACTAGACATTGCAACCACAAAACAAGGTACAATCTCAGTATTATAATTCCATTCAGATTGTTATTTTTGTCCACATAACGTTTAGACATGCACTTGATAGTACAAAGGAGGATCGAAAGATAATCAAAGAGTATCATTTTTATATGAGTGATGATAGATCTCACTCGTCCGAGTATGTCCAACATTGTTTCGAGAATTTTTTGAGTTCTTGCAAGAGCATGATATAGCATTGGGTTGACATCTAATTTGGTCAGATAATTGCACAGGTCAATTCAAGAATGCTCGTATGTTTTATTGGTTGAGTAGAATGCATGTAGAGAGGGGTCTACCTCATATTTGGAGTTTTTTTGAAGCTGTACATGGGAAAGGGGAGCGTGATGGAGCAGGTGCATGCATAAAGAGATCTCTAGTTAAGGAGCAATTGAAGATTTCAGGAGAAAAATTCAGCGATGCACATTCTATTGTTGATTGGTGTAGTTTAGCATTGTCACAGAGAGGACACTTGATTCAACAGTGCACAAATTCTTTTGGTTCATTGAGGAGGGTATAGTGGGAGGCAGATTGGATTGTCATACAATCAAAGATTCTTCAAAGATGCATTCATTTCGAAGCTCAGATGCATGCACATGGACCATTTGGACATGAGAGTTGGCTTGTTTTTGTCAGATTTGTATTCAGTGCGAGTGGGATCAATGCGAGTCAAGTGATTGTTGCCCCCACGTTTCATTGACATTAGCAAGTTGTAAACACCATTTTTGGTGTAGGAGCACCTACACCACAATATCATTGTGGATCATTTCAATGATTAAAGTGTTAATATTTTGATTTTTTGTCTTTAATGAGATCTAATAGTCCTAATGGTCACGTATTAGGAGGATTTTTTAGGTTTTAGGGTCAAAAAAAATGGAGATCCCAACTTGTCCTAGTTGTTGCTTTGTAGCCTTTGAAGGAAAAATTAGTAAATTTATTTAGGGAAAAGAAAGAACAGTGTTTTGAACATGTAATGATGCTATTTCAAGCCATTAAGTGAGGTCTTAGTAAAGTTAGAAGTGGAAAAGTGCAACATTTCATTATGAGTCATATTAATGTGAAAAATGTTTGTATTTTGGCCTTCAACGGTCATTAAGTTTTCAAAAGTCAATTAATATTGGTGGTTAAAGGAATTGGGAGTTGGATTCCAAGGCATAGCAATGTACTTAAGGCATTCAAGGGCTCAAGACAGGTTTGGTTGAAGGATTTTTTTTCTTTGAATCAATAAAGTTTCAATTGCTCAGTTCATATTTTACTATTTTTCTTGTGTTTTATGCCTGTGCACAAGCCATTCAAGCATTTTTGGATCAAAAATTTATGTAGAAACGTTATTACATGTCTTGAATTTATTTTGAATTCTTATTAGAGGGTTTCTTTATTCATTTTGTGCCTAAAACTCAGACTTTCTTTAGACAGGTTCCTGAACAGGGGAATAAGAGTTTTGCAATTTTAATGGCTTGAATCTCATCCCACCTACTGTGTGCCAATGTGAATTGGTGGGATGAGTTGGTTGGTATTAGGAAATGATATTTCAAGAGTGGAAGGTGTCGAGAACTAGGTTTTGAAATGAAATGAAGAGTTAAAGGTCTAAAAATGGTGGTTTTTTTTCACTTGAAAATAGAGTTTTTACCCTAGGGTTTGCAAAAATATTTGAGATACCAGAAGTTTCTTTTTTTTCTAAGCATATTGGGGCCTAAATAAAGGTTTCTAAGGTGGTGGCAGAGTCTGAAAGGTTGTGGAAGTGCTACATCCAATAAACCCTCAAGAATTACACTAAAAACAAGGGTTTTCTGATTTGATGGTTACAGGTCCGTACAAATGGAATCCAATTACAAAATATTTGTTTTATTTGAAATTTATTTGCTGCCCCAAGGTTTCAGGGGTCTGTGTGGTGTTTGAAGGTATGTTGCTTTGCATTTTTGGGCTAATTGAGTAGCCTTTTCAAGGGTGAATGTATAGGAAGTCAACGCTGGTCCAAATGAGTCTATGTTGTTTCTCATATATGTTGTGTAGCTTGGATATGGGTGTTTGAATCAGTCATGTGTTGGTCTGGTGTTTTGGAAAATTGTTGAGTAATTGGACAAAAAATAGTTTCTCACTATTGCAAGGGTTTAAGGGGGTTAAAAAGGGAAATGTGTATTTAGTTGCTTGTCAAGTTTTAAGGGAGTTTTGGACTATCCAAAGAGGTTAGAATAATATTGTTAGATGCCTCAAATAGGAAGGTTGCAAAGAGTTTGTGATTGTGCCCTTGTGTCTGCATCAAATTTTCACCTAATTTCACTCGATCCAATGTAGCTCGGAGTGATTCAGCATATTTGGTTGCAAAAGAGGACCATCCCTAGCATAAACGTACCCATCCAGACATGTTGGAACAGTCTGTTTGGTCGTACGAGTTGCTGAATGAAAGTTGCACTACTTTGCAACTTTACACTGCTTGCATCTGACAACTTTTCCCTCAGCTGAAAACTTGCCACCACGGGAAAATGCCTCTGAGATAACAAAAACCGAGAGAGGTTATTGTAGATGGTCCCAACAAAATCCCATAGCCTCGTAAAAATATTTTGTAAGCCTCACGGTCTCCAAGAAATAGCCCTTCAAAGATTGTTGCCTTTTAGCACTTTGGACTCTTAAGGGAAATCGTCGGTCCAATGTAGCTCGAAGTGATTCAGTGTATTTGGTTGCAAAAGAGGACCATCCCTAGCGTAAACGTACCCATTCGGACGTATTGGAATAGTTTGTTTGGTCGTACGAGTTGCATAATGAAAGTTGCACCACTTTGCAACTTTACACTGCTTGCATCTACAAGTTTTCCCTCCACTGAAAAGTCATCACCAGAGGAAAACGCCTCTGAGATAGCAAAAACCGAGATAGGTTTTTGTAGATGGTCCCAACACGATCCCATAGCCTCAGACGAAGATTTTGTAAGCCTGACGATCTCTGAGAAATCGTCCTTCAAATATTGATGCCTTTTAGCACTTTGGACTCTTAAGGGAAATCATCGGTCCAATATAGCTCAGAGTGATTCGGTGTATTTGGATGCAAAAGAGTACCATCCATAGCGTAAACGTACCCATTTGGACGTGTTGGAACAATCCGTTTGGTCGTACGAGTTGTGGAATGAAAGTTGCACCACTTTGCAACTTTACACTGCTTGCATTTGGCAAATTTTACCTCCACTAAAAATTCATCACCATAGGAAAACGCCTCCAAGATAGAAAAAAATGAGAGAGGTTTTTGTATATGGTCCCAACATGATCCCATAGCCTTGGACGAGGAGTTTGTAAGCCTCACGGTCTCCGAGAAATAGCCCTTCAAAGATTGATGCCTTTTAGCACTTTGGACTCTTAAGGGAAATCGCCGGTCCAATGTAGCTCGGAGTGATTCGGTGTATTTGGGTGCAAAATATGACCATCCCTAGTGTAAACGAACCCATCCGGACGTGTTGGAACAGTCCGTTTGGTCGTACGAGTTGTGGAATGAAAGTTGCACCACTTTGCAACTTTATACTGCTTGCATCTGGAAACTTTTCCCTCCACTGAAAAGTCATCACCACAGGAAAACACCTCCGAGATAGAAAAAACTGAGAGAGATTTTGCAGATGGTACCAACACAATCCCATAGCCTCAGACGGAGAGTCTGTAAGCATCACGGTCTCCGAGAAATAACCCTTCAAAGATTCTTGTCTTTTAGCACTTTGGACTCTTAAGGGAAACTAGTGGGCAATAGAGTTAACTTCTTCACTTGAACTTGGTTTGAATTAATTTCATTATTTTTTGTGCATTTAAAATGGGTTTTTAAGCCTTCCACCCTAAAAGTGACCTCTAAATAACTTCAAACACCTTAACTACCTCATTCTTATTCATTTGTTTTGCAAACAAGCATTTTCATTCCAACAGGCTGAGCTTCCATTTTTGCTTGTTGGATTGAAAGCAGACTGTGACACAACTTTCCTTTTTCAAAAATTGTTCAGCATCATTGAACTAAGAATTTATCACACATCTGCATACAAAATAACGTTTGAGACTGCAAGAAGACATCAAAATGGCTAGTGTACTAAAAAAATTCTTATGATTTTTGAAGAATGTTGATAACTCTACTCAGTTGTTTTCTTTTTTCAATATCATACAAATTGAACCCTGACATCAATAGACTTTGTATATCAAGCTACCACAATTGAAGTTTCAACGATGAATATTTATCATGCATGTTTTAAATGACATTCAAGTTTATGGTGGTTTTTTTGTTTATATGATGTTATGTGATATTCTAATCCTAATTCATGCTTCTAGGCTGCATATATATATTATTTTTACATGTTTTCTCCATTGTTTGACCCCTACACAGCAAGTAAATGGTTGCATAGCATGTGGAATGAGGGGGCAGCAGGCCTGAGACCCCTTTAAAGTTTGTTTGAGTGCATTTAAAATGAAGTTTTAAGCCTTGCACCCTAAAAGTGACCTCTAAATAACTTCAAACACCTTAACTACCTCATTCTTATTCATTTGTTTTGCAAACAAGAATTTTCATTCCAAGAGGCCGAGCTTTCATTTTTGCTTGTTGGATTGAAAGTAGACCGTGACACAACTTTCTTTTTTCAAAAATTGTTCAGTATCATTGAAGGGTGATCCCAAAAAGTTGGTTTACAATTTATGGGAGATTCTGATTTTTGCTGAAATCACATATTTTTAGAAAATATAATGATTTAAGCCTTAAAAAGTTCCATTTAAAGCATTCCAATTGAAGAGGGTTTGATCAAACTACCTTAGATCAAACCCCCTTGGATAGAACCCCACTAGTTTTAAACCATACCTATAACGGAGTCTCCTTTACACCTATCAAAATGGTGATAAAAACCACTTTTGATTTACCTTTTGGGGGATCAAATCAATTCATTTAAAATCTATTTTTTGTAAGTATGTAATCCTTATTATAAGCTTCCCAAAAAGTATAATTTTAAATAAATTTAATTTTATTATTATATTTATTTTTTTATTTCATGTGAATGTAGATTTTTCACTGAAAATCAAACTCTTTGTTTTGCACATGTGGAAAAATAGAAGATTACCAAAAAAAAATTGAAAAATTTGAGTGCACTAGATATTGAAGTTACGTGTTATACGGTCGTGCTATGTCTGAATTGTATTCGGTTTGACTTCAAAAAATGATTAAATAAAAATAATTCAATAAAAAACTATCTAACCAAGTGGAAGCACCAGATATCAGAGTTAAAAATCTAAATTCGAAAGAATTAGAATTTTATCATTCATGGAAAAAAGTTATGCGTTATCACTTTGGCGTCATAAAATGTTGTTTTAAAAAAACTAGTTTTCAAGGGAGATGGAAAAAGAAGTGCAATTTGATTCCAAAATTTTTGAAAAAATTATATTTATAATCTACAAACAAAATTTCACAAAACTCTAGTTTGCATCATCTTCAAATTCCTCATGGTTTAGCCGCTATAGGTGCCTGAAAGTGAAGATTTAGTTAGAAAAAAATATTTTAGTGTCCATTTTGGCCAAAAATTGTAAACCACTATTGTGAGATCACCTTGAACTAAGAATTTATCACACATCTGTAGAGAAACAGAGGAGTACTACAAACTAAGGCACATTACACTTTGCTTCTCACTGACTTGATGTACTCTCCAACATCTCTCTTCTCTCATGTGGAGAGTTAGAACTGCTTGGCCATGCCTTTGCATCATTAGGGAAGTTTTGCTCTTTTTGACAATGTCAAAAGCATGGTTGCGTACAAATTAGGAAAAAGACCTTTCCTTTTAGATTAGCAATGCATGGAAGATTCAAAAAGTATCCTTGATATTACAAAAAGGTATGTGTTTATACACTTCAAACGTGCAATCACCCTTTGGTTCTTTCAAAGAAAAATCTTCCTATGCCACTATTACATTGCACAAGTAAACCAGATTTCGTATTGTGGACCTATATTAAGCTACCACTCTCAAGACCAATGTAACAATGATACAAAATAGGGTTTGAGACTGAAATAAGACATCAAAATGGCTAGTGTATTAAAAAAATTCTTATGATTTCTGAAGAATGCTGATAACTCTACTCAGTTGGCTTCTTTTTTCAATATCATACAAATTGAACCCTGGCATCAATAGACTTTGTATATGATCAAGCTACCACAATTCAAGTTTCAACGATGAATATATATCATGCATGTTTTAAATGACATTCAAGTTTATGGTGGTTTTTTTGTTTATATGATGTTATGTGATATTCTAATCATAATTCATGCTTCTAGGCTGCATATATATATATATTATTTTTACATGTTTTCTCCATTGTTCGGCCCCTACACCGCAAGTAAATGGTTGCATAACGTGTGGAATGAGGGGGCAGCAGGCCTGAGACCCCTTTAAAGTTTGTTTGAGTGATTTCTTTTCATTTTTTGTGAGTTTTGTGCCAAGTTTCCTCAAAGAAATGTGGTCTCATAGAATTCCATGACAAGCTAATGCAATTAATAGCTGCTCCTAGTTATTAGTTATGTAATGTGAAGTAATTGCATAACTACTTAGGTTGACTTTGTCAAAACTATATTGTTATTGAATTTTTTTCATCTATCAACATCTAGTTGTTACTTATGCAATGTGAAGTAATGCTTTGAGTTTGAAAGATGTGCAATGCAATGTAATCAACAATATGAATATAAACTACATAATATAACCATTCTTTTATGCTATTGTACATTGATATTTAACCATTGCTCACTTGATTAAATTTTCAAAGAGTTTAATCATGCACATGAGGAAGAAATTAAATTTTGATTGTCAACTTCTATATATCAAATTATCCAATAATCTTGAGTGTATCTCCATATACAAAAATGGCATCAACGCCAACTCAAACAAAGTTTTACAAAATGTGGCATATGCCATCTCGATGTCTATTCAAAATTTACATGCCAAAATTTCTATATCATCCTAAACTACTGGTGGATCATCAAAATGGAGCCTCTTTGCAGCACTCGTTGGCTCTCAAGGTAGCTGCACAAGAAAAATTCAAACCACAATTGAGATTAGTTATACTATATGATTTAAAATCAATATACATTGAATTGTAATTGAACTCTAAAATTGTAATCTTGATTACTTGAAATATCCATCTCTTCAAAGGGTCAGGAGTCCTAGAATATGACCCTCTCAAAGAACTGACCAAACCAAATTTTGTAATGCCAATCTATATATGTGAACAAAAACATAAAATTGATCCAAGTTAGCATACAATTGTCGGTAATAGGAACATATAAATACCAAACAAAAAATAAAATAAACACATACCTCTTTAGGATGATCTTTTTCTTTATCTCCTTTAAGTGTTTCAACACCTCCTCGTTGAGGTGTTTCAACACCTACTCCTTCAAGTGTTCCAACACGTACTCCTTTAGGCATTGTGGCACTTGTCAACAACGATGTATAGCTCATAACTGCTTGTACATAAAAATGACAAGTACATATGAAACTACCAATCTATATTGATATATGTATAATCGATCTTAAAAATCTTAATTTAATTGAATTTGAGTTCAATTACCTTCCCCTTGTCTAACATTGCACTTCCATAATTTGGACAAGGTTGCACCTTGCTCACACTTGTCAATCGAATTTGAGTTCAATTACCTTCCCCTTATCTAACATTGCACTCTCATAATTTGGACTAGGCTGCACCTTGCTCGCACTAGGTATTTCCTACAAGAGGAAAATAAGATAAACATATAAGTTATTATATAATTTCATTTATGACAATTCAAATGACAAGCAAGTATATAATAAAAAAATGTAAACGAGTGAGTACAAAAATATATACTGTGTGCGTTTCGAGGCCAAATGAAATGGCCCTAAGGGTGTTATCAGTCACCTGCACGAGCTCCTCCTCAGACATCAACTATTAAATAGACCATGTAAATAAATATTAGTACATTATACTATGTCTTATTAATATTCATTTAAAAAAAAATGCAAGTTATGAATTTACAACTTAAATCTTACCTGTGTCACTATTCCAATGTCCCCCTCTCTAGCAGGAGAGGACTCTGTAGGGTGTGCTCCACTCCCTTGAGTCTGATCTATAATGTCCACATTATGGAGGTCATAATCAGAAGTGTCCAAGGGATGCTCGACGGGTTGTCCAAGAGGACCCAAGCATATCTGGCGGCACATGGAGCAAGTATGTGGCACACAAATATGTTGACCTGACGAGGATGACACAGTAGCACTCGAACCATTGCCAACATCACCAGAATGTGGCTAAGCTACTGTAGAAGCATGTGAAACCAAAAGGCCACTCAAAGAGTGAATAGCCTAGATAGTTTGTGTGGTTGCATCCTGCATAATATCTGGATGATATACTGGAGGTGCGGAGGAAGGGGAGGAGGGGGAACATATGGGCGCGAGACTACTCTAACTGCCCCTGGTCTATCCTGGGGCATACCTCCACCAACGCCCTAGAAGGGTTTAATGTCAAAGTAATTGACAAGATGCCCTAACACAAACTCAACATATATTTTTTTAATAAAGTAAAATGGTATATCACAATTGTTGTTCGGTGGTTTATCAAAAACCATACACCAACGATCCCAAAAGTTATTTACAATGTCCCTATGCGTGCACAATTTTATAGAAAGTTTTGGTTTATTAACATTAACTGGAAAACCAGTGTGGGGGTTAACAAATAAAGAGGCTATTTGCGCTTTGGTTATTTTGAGATCTTTCATGTCATCATAAGACAATCCACATTAATAATATTCCCTCATGTCTTATCGCCACGAATGAAAGGCATTGTGTTGGGTGGAGAGGGTTTCTATATTTTTAATTATATCCTTCAATGTGTTTGACATCTCGAATAATCGAGGGATTCTCTTATAAACTTTAGAAATTCCCTTTAATTACTGCAATTTTTCACCAATTAATTCTTCAATTGATGGCTATGGAGGTGGTGGATCGTTTGGTATTTGTGCATTTTCATTCTCAGCTGGTGGATCATTTAGAATTTGTGCATTTTCATTTTCAGCAGCCATAATGCCTGATTAAAGTTAAAAACTAATTAATCTAATTGAAATTAGACAGTATAAATGAAAATATTGTAAAAATACCCTAGTTTAAAAAAAAAAACAAAACAAAAACCTACTTTTTAACAAAAATCTATAAAATTCTCTAATTTTTAATACAAATACATAAACAACACTATTTTAAAATCAAAATCCATAAAAAAACATTCATTTTTAATCAAAATCCATTCTAAACTCAAAATTTTCATAAAAAATCAATCAAAAACCCTATTTTGAAAAAAAAATCATAAAAGACTAACTGAAATTATATAAATCTAATTCAAAATTCGATCAAAGCAAAGAAAAATCTAAAATATAACCTTTTCAAAACGAATATTAGATAAATCAGATATCGGATATGCGGAGAACCTCCTCACTGTGCGTCGCCGCCTATTTATGAATGCCAAATGATTTTAACATGCCCAATTTTTTATATATATGTTTGCTTCAAATTGGATATCCGATTTGGAGATCTTGGTTTTGCTTTGGAAGTGTGTACTGACACCCAAGCCACAAAAAAGTCAACTCGGCATTCCGCGTTTTTGGGTCGATGAAAAGCTCAATTTTTTCTCCATTGCCACTTTTTGGCCCATCATGATCCTGCACATACCATGACCACATACAACCATCAATATGTCCATCCACATGCAGACATGCAATGTTGTGCTTGAGGCACAAGCAACATAAGGTCCAAATAGCTTGTTGCACACATATACCTATAAGCCTTGCAAACATGAACATTCTTATATGGTTCAATTTGAGTACATGCAATAGGGAAAGTTTAATACACACAACATTTATCAAGTTGCAAGTATCGATATTGCCAGATATAGTATGAGGCACCTAATGGATTAAACAGATTTTTAAAATACCTAAGTGAAGTAATTTGAAGTTGGTGTTGATAATATCCTACACCACTCTACCCTCCAACTTACTATGACACTTGTCTATTAGCTTCTGCATTGAGTAGCCCCTCATTGATTTTATGTTTTCCTAGGAAATGCTCTAGTTTCAAAATACCTAAGTGACAAAGGAACACGAAATTGGATGTTAAGTACCCCTAACCCACTCATTCATAGTCTCTCCCTTGTCTCTTTATCTCCCTCCATCTCCATCTCTCTATTTCTTTCCCTCCCTCTCCCTCTCTATCTCCATATCTCCATCTATATCTCATGTTCTCTCCCTGCTCTTTATCGATCTATCTCTCCATTTCTCTCTATTAAAAGCCCCAACAGAAGATGAAACTTCACAAATATTTTTCTAGATTTTTCCAACTAAAGAATAAAAAACAACCCCAAAAAAACTATGAAATTAACTCACATAAAAGCCCAAACAAGAGATTTACCTTTGCTGTCTCCACACACTACAATCCTTTGTCCATTAGATGACCATTCAAGATCATCAATCCTTCCAGAAAAATCCCTGGAATCCAACTTGAGACTATGGCCTCCATTTCTTCCCCAGACCCTTATTGTCCCTTATGTGCCCCCTGATACAATCCACTCGCCATTGGGAGAAAACCGAGCCACAATTGAAGGATATGAATGCTCACCATACACAAATGTCTCTAGAGGATTATCCAAGCTTCTAATAATAACATATCACCTATTACTGATAAAGAATGCCCGACACATTCAATTCTGAAGCCTCAACAATTTTTTTTTATAGGTTCCCAGTGATGCTTCATGGCAATGTACAGTTCTGGCACATAGCCACGACAACCATATCTTCCCAATATGTACATTCATCTCCATTGTCCACACTCTACCATTTCCAGAACTTCATGTACAACCATGTTATAGAGGTCGGTGCAATAAGACAATGATATGCGAATAACACTGTAATGTTTTATTAACATTTGGAATACTACAATAGAAAAACAACAAAGAATTAAACTTGGCCACGAGAGAAAGTTACAGAAAAGCAATAATACCTTAATGTCAATCTCTCTGTAAGTTTTAGGATGTCTCTTTTCATTAGAGAAGTAATAGTTGTCCTATTTCTTTGAAAGCTTGTGTGATTCCTCTCCAATAATGTGAATCTCCTTCGAAATAACATGAATTGTATTTGGCTTGTGAATCTTATAATAAGAAATCACACCATCCTACAATGAAAAACAATGCGGTCTCCACCCCTTGCCAAAATTCACCCACTGATAAAGAATGCCCAACATGTTCAATTTCGAAGCCTCAACAAGTTTTTCTTTATAGGTTCCTGGTGATGCTTTGTGGCAATGTAAAGTTCTGGTACATAGCCACAACAACCATATCTTCCTAGTATGTGCATTCATATCTATTGTCCACACTCTAACATTTCCAAAACTTCATGTACATCCACGTTACAAGGGGTCGGTGCAATCAGACAATGATACGTGAATAACACTGTAATGTTTTATTAACATTTGGAATACTACAATAGAAAAAAAACAAAGAAGTAAACTCGGCCACGAGAGAAAGTTACATAAAATTAATAATACCTTAATGTCAATCTCTCCGTAAGATTGAGGATGTCTCTTTTCATCAGAGAAGTAATAGTTGTCCTGTTTCTTTGAAAGCTTGCGTGATTCCTCTCCAATAATGTGAATCTCCTTGGAAATAACATGAATTGTATTTGGCTCATGAATCTTATAATAATAAAGCATGCCATCACTGATAAAGAATGTCTGACACATTCAATTCCAAAGCCTCAACAATTTTTTCTTTATAGGTTCCCGGTGATGCTTTGTGGCAATGTACAGTTCTAGTACATAGCCACGACAAGCATATATGCTCGATATGTGCATTCATCTCAATTGTCCATGCTCTACCATTTCCAGAACTTTATATACAACCACGTTACAGGGGTCGATGCTGCTACAATCCAAAACAATCTGAAGACTCATTTATTGATAAATCTCAAACATTTGTCGATTGTAGGGAGAGAACCCATATTTGATGATGTGACCCTGAAACGAAAGTTATTAGCAGGGAACTTGCCAAGTAAGTTGTTGTAAAAAAATGGAAGTGATTTGAAGTTTCCATGTAGGATAATTAGAAGCATGAAGTTAGAGTGCACAACCACTAGATCCTCTCCCCTATACAAACATACACATGACCAAAATTATAATAGAAATGAAAGCAAGGAAAGAAAGAATTCCCCATGAAACGTAATGAAACACATGATTTTATCTAATGCTCTCTATTTTTGTTTACTCCTATCAAATCCCCTCAGCCCTTCCCCTGCACCAACAATCCATTTTCAAGATTGTTTGATGTGTTAATCAACCACAGGGGCCCTGATGTCAAACAAACTATAGCCCTTCAGATTTACAATTCTCTTATAGGGTTAGGGGTCATTATATTTCTTGATTTGAAAGAAAAAGAGCTGGGTAATTCATTTCCTTCAACAATTGAGAATTTCATTCACTCTGCTTCGACTCATATCGCTATCTTCTCTAATGGATACGCATAGTCCCCCTGGTATTTGGTAGAGCTCTGTCTCATGTTACATTTATATGAAGAGAAGAAGAGGTATATGAAGACGCTTATGGAATGGAAGGAATCCCTCCAATCTATTTCATTTATCACATGATACAAAATCAGCCACAATTTCAATTAAGATCTCTATGTTTCCATATGCTTGGTGATTGTACATTCGTTAAGTTTTTTTCTTCCCTAAAATTTTTAGATTTTAAGCAGACAAATTTATTTCTTATGTAAATCTAAAGTTTTCCAATCCTAAAGACTAATGTTGACCTAAAGTGAACCTTTGTTTTCCAAGACCAAGGTAGTGAGAATGATGCTAGACCTCTAAAGTTTTCCAATCCTAAAGACTAATGTTGACCTAAATGAGAGGATAGATGAGGGTATGTAAATTTGGTTCATTCGTCCTAGCTCAGGCATAATAGTTTCTTAACAAGAGGTCATGATTGTGATAAAGTATTAAGGTCCACTTCCTAAAAAACTTTGAATTACGATACCTATGTCTATAATGGAGGCATGTAGATCTTCGTCTACAAATTTTGATTGTGTGATAGATCATTTAGAGGAGTTCAAAACCATGAAAAGGACCAAGGTTTTAGATAGGTTGATTATCATGAAAGGACCCGGGTTTTGACTCATAAAGAACATGTACATGTGTGGATGTTTCCTCAATGTGCATTCATAAAAGTTTAAACTAACAATTTGTTTTTGTTATGGTAGAGTGTTGAAATACGGTTTTTGATTGCTTTTGAACTAAGATGCCTAAGTTTGAAGTGACGACTAGTAGACCTTCTTTTGGGGATTCTAACTTTGTGTGAGATAATTTAGAAGAGTTCAAGTTTATGGAAGAAAGGAAGATATTTAGTGCCATGCAGGTGGTGGTAATATGGGTCGTCCAGCCTCAATATCAGTTTGTTCCTCATTAATGAGTTCAAAGTTTGGCTAAATGATAGCACCTTCAAGATTAGGTTGTTCAACGGGAGCAATCAGTCTCCAAATAGTCATGTGGGGTTCAATTGTGTCAACTTATCTTGCTTAAGTAAATTTATTTTATCATAAACACTCGTCTTGATTAAGTTTTCAAACTAAATGTTTATGTCAAGAACATCGTAACTTTCACAGTGTACATTTTATGAGAATCATGAGGTTGTAGCCATAATCGCCTATGTTGTCAATGGAAAATATGGATTGAGATATAAGTCAAGATATTTAGAAATCTCTAAGGATAGAAATCCTTAGGAGAAGCAATAATATCAAGGCTATTTCAAAAGGTATCCATATTTAAACCAAAGTGTTTGAAATTTTGAGGAAGATAGTGAATGTTTTGTAACATTTTGGAACCAAGCAATGTATTAAAATGACTCACAATCATTTACAATCCTACGTTGAAATGGCCATACTTGTTGAGTCCCCACTCAAATTTCTCCAAACACTAAGACATTGTGAACAGTTAGAGATTTGGCGACATTGGCTCCCCTCCACGACACACACTTCTCAGCACCACCAAATCTCAAAATCTTGAAGATCCTAAGATCCTAAGGATTTTTCTGTTTCAACAATGAATAGTACAAATGTGGGGCGGCTTCAGAATGATCGTTCTTGCATGAACAAGCATTAAGGATTTTTGGTAACTAAACAGTTTGGATCTTAGTAACAAACTGAGAACACCCAGCCGTATACAGCTTTGCCACTTAAGGCTCTTACTACTGTTCTCGTTCCACTTAAGGCATGTGGTACTAGGTGTCGTACATTATACAGTCTAGGATAACAGGTACTTTCTCATGATTTCCCAACCTTTAATATAGCCTGCCGATAAACGTGCTTGCAAGAACTTTCCTATGAGTTTCCCATTGCGGGGTGTGTCTCATAGTAAGTCCTCTCTTAAGGGTGACACAAAGCATTAGTGTACTTAAGTATTTCTCTTCACCCAAGATCGCATGAAGCTCAAGGGGATTAGATATGTACTATAAGTGCACACAAATAGTGAAGTACACTTGGAGTGTTTCTCTTCACCCAAGATCGCACAAAGCACAAGGGGATTGGATACACACTACAAGTGTGTCACAACAAAGTAGACACTGATTCATTTTACCGACTAAAGCTAAGATGAATTCATTTTATGCACCAAACAAAATGTTAAGTTGCCTTGTTTAATTTTAAACCCAAAAGACAATGATGAAATGAGGGTTCAATTTTAGCCCCGTTTGAGTGTACGTTTTAAACCCAAATGAAATTTAGTGAGGTCCTAGAACATAAAGTAAAAAGCATAAGAAATTGGGTTATAATTGCCCCCAAAGCATCAAACACTTGTTATAATCATAAAATCTTAATAAGAAAATGCTTCTTCACTTTAACCTCGTGTCGTCCAACCTACAAAACCACATTAGTCTAAAAATTAGAACAACGTTAGAGGCATGTTAATACCCTGATGAATCAAAAAAATTAAAACACATATTGAAAAAATATCATTAAACTTCTTACCAGAGTTGGGTGTTGTTGTACACGATAGCGTTGCTTTGGTGAACAAGAGTGTTGATCTGCAAACAAACCAAAGAGCACGATAGTGTCGCTATTTTTTGGGTATCACCATTTGCAAATTTTTGATACCTCTATAAAGTATTAGTGTCACTATTTGTTTAATGAGTGTCGATGCATTTAATAGGTATCGTTGTTTGAAATGATGATAACATCGTTGTATGGCGATGCCCTGCAAAGGTGTCGCTGAAATTGTCTGGGGTATTGCTCTATCCTGCAAAAGTTTAAACGAACAAAATTCAAGATAGAAATTGATTAAATTGATGGTTTTCCCTCCTTCTAGCACCAGAATGTCGACTGAGGATACTAGTATGGGCCGATTACACTTGATTCATGAAGAATCGAAGCATAACATAGCCACTAATACTCAATCTTAAACAAGATCATTCAAATGAAAGTTAAGCTAAACATTTATTGAAACTAAACATTGTGAACTGTGAAAGCATTTAAATGTCTAGAATTTAATCCTTCTAAAACTTATCCCATTTTGGAATTGGTGTCGTGTTGATGTGGAACAACGACCCTTTCCCAATCCTGTGATCAGTGAGCCTTATCCAATCAATTCTATCGAAGAGAATCAATGAAACTGTTGTGATATGTGGATGAAAACATGATTTATGCTAAATTGAACATGATGCAAGCTAAATTAATAGGATTTTATGCTAAATGATTCATATATGCAATTGCTAAGCTAATCTAAATGAAACTTAAACCAAAAGATTTAAACCCTAATTATCTAATTAGCTAAATGGATGCATGGAAGCCATTAATGGAAGCTTAAAACTAATATGTAGCTAAAAATGAACTAAAATATGCTAAATGTGAGCAAAGATGAGTGTGAGTGTGAGTGATTCCAAGAACATAAGTTTGCAAATTGAAAGATAGATCCATTTGTCTCCAAATAGTGCTTTATTTATAGGAAAGCAAATGAGAAATGGAGGGTTGAGATTGAAAAAGCTAATCAATGGTCAAGGATGGAGGAAATTGGAGGCATGAATCATGGATTCTCATCAATGGGTGAGAATGCAAGATGCGATTTAATCAAGGGTTCTCATTCCTTCCAAACAAACACACTTTTGACATATTTAAGAGGTCAAAGGTTAACTTGCTCAAGAGGTTTCAAGTTTAACTTGCTCAAGAAGCCAAGTGAGAATATTCCCTTTTTCAAATGATTGGAGGAGAGAGAATATTCTTTGGAATATTCTCATGAGTGAGAAAGAATGATATTTAGTTAACTAAAACTAAATTAAATTTTGCAAAGGAGGAATATTCCTTTACAAGTGGGAGGAATTAGATTAGTTAAATAATTGTTAATTAAACAAGGTTTAATCATACAATTAGGGGATTTTAGAAGAATTTAAAGTGATATTCATTAAATTGAATGATTTAATGAATGGGGAAAGGTGAAATGACATTTAATTAAATAACTTAGGGTTATTTAATTAAATTTAATAAGGCTTAGGGAATTAAATTAAATAGTTTGATTTATTTAATTTAATGAGATGAAATGTTAGCGTGAAAGGGAGTAAATTAACCTGATTTGATGAATTAGGTTAAAAGATGAAAATGATGTAATTAATTAAATAGCTAGGCTAATTTAATTAATTAAGCGAAAAGAGGATGGGTTTCAAGATGAAATGATGTTAGTACACCTGTTTCGAGTGTGTGATATCATCTAGGACATTTTTCAGTGTCTACACATTTCATGTAAGAGGAACAATAATGTGGTAAATACAACTTCAATCTAGTTTTTAGATTAGTGAGTTTGCATTGTTTACCAAGGAGAAGTCTTTTAGAGAAGGACACTAAGTTATTCGTTAATTTTGGAGGATATTGTGGAAGATGATGTGGACATGCTTGAAATTTTCTTCAGTATATCACCCATAGACTAATGGACAAACATTAGTGATGAATAAGAGTTAATACAATTTGTTGAGATGTTTGGTTGAAGAGAAGACAAAAAATTAGGACTTGGCCATAGAACAAATAAAATGGACACACAATAATTCATCAAACAAAAGTAATTAGAAAGCACCATTTGTGGTTTCTTATGGTAGTAGTCCAAATAATATATTAGAATTATGAGATATTATTAATGAAGAGAAGAGTGCAAAAGTAGAAGAGTATGCATAACATATTCAAAGGAGCTACATATTAAAATAAAGACTCATTTGGAGAGGATGAATGGTAGATAAAGGGAGAAAATAAATGAGAAAAGAAGACATAAAGAGTTTGTGGTTGGAGATGAAGTAATGATACTGAAACATAGGGAAAGGGAAACCATTGTAGTTTTCACCTTAGGGTTTGAAACCTTTCACTAAGTTTGTGTGGAATGTGTGGATTGTGTGGGAATGCAAGGATTGGAATTTGGGGGTTTGATGGATTGGACAAGGTATGAGGTTGACCTATAATCTAAAAGGTGATTGAACCAACCCTTAACCAAATATGGAAATGGCCTAATAATGAAAAGCAATGATCTAATTATCCTAATGATGCAAATTAGTGTTTTAACGCAAGTACAAAAAATCTGAGGTGGTGTAGAGAAAATCAGACACTAGAAACAAAAAGGGGAGGACATTGTGCACATATGGGAGGAAATTTGATGGTCATCATCCCCTTATATATTTCCATATAATAATGTTTTAGCCACTAACTTCTACCTTTTGTTTATACTCTATAATATTCTATGGTGCTTTTTTTTAAAAATTGGAGTTTGTTCACCAAGTATATTAAGTATCATCAAAAGCTAGTTACAATATGTATGTGACCAAGGTGGTCACATAAAGAGTATAATCACCAAACTAGACACCAAAACATCAAAAAGATCAGAATGTATCACAATTCATAGGGGGATCACAAGAGTCCATAGTTTGTAAAATCATTACATATATAAGAAAGACTATTTTTCAACATCCTTTCCTTTATCCACACTCCTGCTAAGCTTATAAGAGTCAAACCTAGGGAAGTGACCAATAGGAAGGGAGAAGTGTTCCCAGGTGCTAGTATTACAACTCTAGTGAGTGGTCTCCATGTGCCTCATAGCCTCATCTCTCTTCAGTTCATACTAGTGTTGCTTACAATACTAATTCTTGAAGTCAATGTACTCATTCTTGAACTTGTCGTTCACATTCTTTAAGTCATGTGGCCAATAATCAAACTCTTTGATGCCTTTCTTGAATAAGGGGTCAATCCCGTCATTGAAGACCTTCATGAATTTGTAGTAGGCAACTTCAGAGTCATAGTAACCTATTCCACAATCAGAAAAAGAGTGAGTCTATTTCTTGACTCAACAAGAATCCTCTACCTACCTTGGTACAGGTGCTCATTCCTTTTCCACAAAAACTAAAGAACTTCAGTGGACACAACATACCACAAAATATTAGCATTACTTTTCAAACCTTTGACATAACCACACAAGATTTCAAACCAAGAAAGATTATCCCTACTATCCCAACCCACCAAATTTCCCATAAAGTGAGACCATATAGCACAGGCATATGGACAGTGGAAAAAAATATGTTTAGTACTTTCAACATCATTGCAAACATTAGAGACAACATTGGAAGGACCAAGCACCATTTTTTTCAACCAAAACAACCATAGATTTTGATTTTAATATTTTATTTCTTAATTTTTATTTTCTAGTGAATTTTCTTTTGTCTAATTATTTCCTTCTCTCTTTATCCATCCTCTTCACACTAAGTCTGCAATCCTTCTCTTTACTCTTCTCCTTTCTGATAATAGATCCAAAATATTGGTTCAAAAAAATAGCTATTTCTTCACAAACATTCTTGTAAATAAAAACAATTATTAATATTGATTCTAAAAACTTGCAATTTTATATTTTCAAATTATAATTGTTTAAATTGACTTGAATCTAAATATACATTTGACAATATTTGTTAACTAATTGAAAATCATATTTTAACTAAAACACAAAAAACACTAAATTAGCAACAAAACCAAAAAGTAAAATTTCTACTCACATCAGAGATGCGTCATAATACGTCTACTTCAAATCCTAAATAATTCATCTCTGTCCAATATTTAGTACTTCACAATATTTAATTGTGAAAACTGCAATGTTTTTCTTAATTAACCTCTGAACTGCACTCCTATCTGACAGTTTCTAAGGTAAAAAAGCTAAAAGAAAGATGTAATATGATTAAATCAGACGAAACTGTCTGAGTCAAGACCTTCATGGCTAATTAAACTGGAATTTAACATTTTCCACTCAGTACGAAGCTTTCAATGTAACATTAAAAGAATTTTAGGTAGCTAGGCTTGCCTGGCAGACTCGTGTAAACACAAAATCGATTCATTTTGTTTTGAAAACACTCTTTCTCTGTACTTGTGCGTACAGACAAAATTTTAGTTTTATCTATGAAAACATAAATTTGGGCACACATGGATTCGTACCATTGACAACCTGGTAATGATACGGACAAATTTTGCCCGCGCACACTTGCGGCCACAGTGCCACTTCGTACGGCTTATATTACAACTTATGACCGCCCAGTGATCAGTATCTGTAAACCTCGGAAATGCAGGTTAGATACAGCTTATTACATCTGAGTTGGTTTAATGGAGAAAATCTGTAAACTCAAAAATAAATGACCAGATCTAATAGACTATAAAAAAACCTGTTCTTTATTTTTAAAAAGAAAGTAAAATGTGACAAATTTTTAAGGGGGAAAGATCGGCCAAGATTCTTCCATTCCATACAATTACTTCCCAACTAGCGCTGAGGACCTATTAGTTGAGCTTGTTTCAATAGTTGAGATAGTAGTTGTTTATATAATGCCCAATAGTTGTGACGTGACTACCTTAATCTAAACAAAATGTATTCATTTGATCTAAAAAGCAACCAATCATGTGATGCCACATCAGCACTCAACTACACATGATGTGAATGCACAAGTATCGGTAACAAGTTTGTTTTGGGCCTTTTTGGACACCTTGACAAAAAACATGCTGATGTGGCATCATATTTGATGATGTGGCCCTGAAACGAAAGTTATAAGCAGGGGACTTGCCAAGTAAGCTGCTGTAAAACAATTAGAGTGATTTAAAATTTACAAATAGAATTTTAAGAAACCTGAAGTTAAGGTGCACAACTACTAGGTCCTCTCCTATATGAAAGGACGAGGTGGGAGCGCGCTATTTAAGCCGACTGAGTTCAAGTATTACCATACACAGAAAAAAAGCGCAGTCGTTTTCGTTTTACGTTGCAGGAAAACTTCAAATGGACCCACGAACGAAAATGGTTGCGCAGACGCTAAAAAAAATCAGAGCAAATCCCGGAAAAAGAAAAAAGTCTACACATATATTTACCCCATTTCATCACAAAAAAAATCAGAGCGAATTCCGTTCTTTTTCGGTTTTCCGTTTCATATTGTTTGTTGGAGAAGCCAGCCCCTACTGGGCTACTGTGAAACCCCTTTGTATTTTCCCGGGTGCCAGAGTTCGTTATTACTTTTCAACAATGGAAAAGCTTGTATATGAGGAATCACAAAGACGGGAAGAAGCATCAGTGCTGTCTCGGGTAAGTTTGCTTCTCTTGGGCATACTGGTAATGGTATGAGTTGTATATTTGCGTAGAGTTACGAATGGAGGTATAACATTTTGATTTTAGCCTTGTGGAATGTTGAGAATATTGCAATTGTGCTTTCAGGTTTTTCTTTGCCAATGTCTATAGGATGTGATTCTGAGAGTATTGGGCAACTGAGATTTTCAGAGTTTATTTGGTCTAAAGCTTTTGTCTTAAGTGGTTAAGAAGTGATAGGTATTGATTTTGATAAAATATAGAAATAAAGGAATACCAATTTATTTAGGTGTTGGAAAATGTATAAGGATTGTGCTTTACAAGTCTGTTTTATCAGAGATTATTCTGAGGGGAATTGAGTACATTAATGACTCAGATTGGGCATATGTAAATGGCAATAAGATATGGGAATGATCGATTTCAGTATGGTGTATTGGTTTAGTTTAAACTGTGTATTCTAAGCTTTTATTTGTTTGGGTGGCTCATCTAAAATTTTAGAAATTGGTGGTGATTTCAAATGATTTACCTAAGCAAGTCAAAGCTTAGAATATGATGTTTAAGCCCTACCTTTTGTGATCTAATATTGCAACTTACACTGTTGATATGCCACTCCTCTGCTTTAAGTACCTCCAAATAATTAAATATACATTTTTAAAAAGGTGAAAATGAAAAAAAAATATTAATATTATTATTAATTGAAGAGTTTCTATAGAAGGGTTGGGGCCCTAGCTCGGTTGGCTAAATCTTTCCTGTTGTAGGAGGTTGGTCACGAGGTCTAGTCTCCCCCACCCCTGTGGTACCAGAGGGAGTGTCGCGGCAGCGCCGCCGGTCATGTTAAAAAGTTTACCAGGCGCACTGTAGTTTATATGGGGTAAAATTGTGTGAGATTTTTTTATCAACATTTCTCATGCTGATAATGGATCACAGAGTGTCATCCAAAACTTGATTAAAAAGTTCTTGCCCAACATTTCTTCATCCTGATGATGGATCATGGAGTAACATCCAAAACTTGATTAAAAAAAGCTTTTGCTCAATGATAGATTCTGGAGTGGCATCCAAAGCTTGATTAAAAGAGCTTTTGCACAATGATAGATTCTGGAGTGGCATCCAAGATTGATAAGCTCTTGCATAATGTTTCCTCATTTTGGTGATGGATTTTGGAGTGCCATCCAGATCTTGATTAAAAAGCTCTTCATAAGTTGTGTGTCATCCAAAATTTGATTAAAAAAACTCACACAACATATTCTCATTCTGATGATGGATTCTAGTATGTCATCCAAAACTTGATTAAAAACCTCTCACACAATGATTATTCATCTCGATCCAGAATGGCATCTAAAACTTGAAGAAACAGTTCTCCCACAATTCTCTGCCACAAACTCTTAAATTAATTTTGTATGTGCTTTCAGAGCAATAATTTGGCTCTAGGAAAATTTAGTGCCAGCAATTCACCGTTGGGAATTCATCGTCAACAATTCACCGCCATGACAAATTCATCACAAGGAAAATTCACCACCAGCAATTCATGATGGTGGAAAATTAACATTTTTAATATATATTTTCAAGACTTTGAATACTTTTTTTGCAAAAGAATAAATTTCACCTTAATAACAAAAATACAGACTTCCATTATTATTTTGCAAAAAATAATTCAAAGTCTTGAAAATATATATTAAAAATGTTAATGCAATGAATTTTCGGGGCAGTGAATTGCTGGTGGTGAATTTTCTTGCTGTGAATTATTGACGATGAATTTTCCGACGATGAATTACTATTGACCGTGAATTTCCCTGATGCTTGGTATTTACTTGTAAATTTCAGATTTTTGTATTGTGATTTGACTTAGCTCTACATGAACATGAGATGGAGCTGTTTTCCTTTTTTTGGCAGAGACAACCCATAGTGGAGAGGAAGCTAATGCATTATTCCAGCTTGCAAACCATTCTGTTAGTTGGAGAAGGCAATTTCTCATTTTCTTCAGCTTTGGCTACTGCATTTGAATGCGCCCAAAACATGGTCGCCTCCTCCCTTGATAGCAGAGGTATCAGAAGGAAAAATTAATAAAAATAAAAATTATGCTCTATTCTCGCCTTTGTATTCTTTTCTTCCCAATATTTTTGACTCTGTGTTTTTGAATGTTGTCAAAGCAGAGAAAGTGTTGAAGCTGTATGACACAGCTCATAGTTCAATTTCGAACTTGGAAAGGCGTGAAGCATTGCTACTGCGTGAAGTCGATGGAGCCAGATTGCATCAAATATGGGATTTAAGAGAGAGGAAGTTTGACAGAATTGTTTTTAATCTCCCCCATCCAGGCTATTTTGGCGGTGGGGAATGCAATAAAGTAGCTATCAAGAAGAACAATGAACTGATAAGCATGTTTTTCAAAAGTGCTACCAAGATGTTGAACTTGCAAGGAGAAATCCATGTAACTCACAAGGTGGGGCCGCAGTACAAAAAATGGAATTTAGAAGGCGAAGCAGAAAAGTATGGGCTATATTCAAAGGAGCCTGTTTGTTTGAAAAGAACAGATTATTTAAGGGGAAGTGGAGCCAAGATCAATAGAACCTTCCGTCTGGGAGAGTGTAAAACTTATATTTTCTCGTTCTCGGCTGTCTGAGTGACATGCACCTGCTGTGTATGCTCTGGCCCTCACTGACTTGTGTTTTGTTATCTTCAGTCATACAATGGATTACAAGTCTTATCTTAACCATTCATAAGATTATGGAGTTACAAACTTCTTGCACAAAAATTTGAAATATAATGTTATGGTTTACACTTTGAATTTTGAGTCAATACTGCAATGAGTTTTGATGTTTAGCCAGCCATTTCTAAGGAACATCCAGCAATTTCTAATGCCGTTTATTTTTTTTTGAAAAGAAACAAATAAATAAATAAATTTGGACTGTAAATAACAAATGATGAATTAATTTTGAAAATTAAATGAATTTTAAAGAGATATGTGAGTACATTGGAAATGAAGCAATGTTGGAATTTTAAGAGTTAAAAGGGTTTTAAGATTTATAAATTGAATGTGCATTATTTTGATTCAAAATTTGTATTTGTTGAGGATTTTGGAATTTGTAAATTGATTGTGCATTATTTTGGTTTAAATTTTGTGCTTGTGAATTTGATCTCTGTGCTTAGAAAGTGAATTGGCACGTGAAACTAAACAAACTATGGCATCCACTAAGGAAAGGTTAGCGCCAAAAGGGGAATTATAAGAATTGTGAGTAAAAGATGGTCTAGGTCTAATAGTAAAATAATCTACAAAATCACATGAAAAATATTGAAAGTATATATAATTAAGTATGACATGAATTAAACAATTGTTTAGCTTCATCAATTAAAGTATAACTCACCATGTAGAAAAGTATCATCATCACATATATAAGCATAATATGCTTGGCTAAGAAAGATTTAACAACTAAATGTGCATTTGTGTTACCACTAAATGCCTTTGTCTTGTGTGCATAAAAATAAAGTGCATCATTAAATAAATCATGATGGAATAAAGAGTCATCAATAGACCAAGAGCCCCAAGAAAGGGAAGGAGGACCCCAAGCTCAGGGAGGTGAAACATATGTAGTCTACATCACTAGGATCCTTGGGGAAAGATGTAGGACACAAACAAGTAGGAAAATCCATAAGTGAACAAGGAAAGCTATAATTTAATGTGTACATAATGCATAGAATAGGTTTATCAATGGAAGATCTATGTACATATCATAATAAGTGAATGAACTAGATCATCAATATGAACCAAAACATGAAGAGGAAATGTTCTTGAAGCTTAAAACATTGTCATGTTTATGCAAATTCTACTACTAGTCATAGGAAAATAGAGGTAAGATAAAGATCATGGACAACTGAAGTGAGGAAGGGTAAGTGAATGAAAGTGTGTGGTACCGAAAAAGGGTTGTAAGTGTTTTTCTTCAACTTTGTTTAAAGAGCGTGTAATATGTCAGCTATATTTATAAACATTTTTTTAATAATTTTTGAAGTGGACACATTGTCCTAAAATATATAGAATAAAGTGTAGATTTTTTTTTTTCAAATTTAAATTAAAAAAATGAGCATTTCCCTTAGCATCCAATTTTTTTTCAATATATTATAAATCATATAACAAATTTTATTGTCTTTTTCGAATTTGAATAAAAAAATGAAAAAAATGAAAAAAAGGTAATACATATAATTTTATGACATATAAAGACACTATTAATAGTAAATAAAAATATTATTTATTCAAATAATTATAGAAATTATATTGATGGAAAGGTAATATAACTAGCTTGATGTTCTAGTGACATTTTTCACAACCTTTTGTTATGAAATATATAATTTGATCATGTGAAAAAATGACATTTTATGTTAATTTTGGTCACTTTCTGGCCTCTCACCTCTAAGCATATACTTGGTGAAACATGGAGAAAGGGAGAGGAGAAGAATGTTTCCAATCCACCTTTTCTCTATAAGGGATGTTTCATTCAAAAGATGAGATCCTAGAATCTTGAAACAACTATCAACCCAAGAGGTGACTCTTTCCTTTATGCAAGGATGGGGTGGTGAGCTAGATCTCAATTTGAGGGAGAAAGAATTTGGCTAATGAAAAAACCCTAATCCTAGGTCTAACACACAAATGCATAAATTGAACACAAAATAGAAAGAAACTACAACTTTTCTGGAGGAACAAGAAGGCAAGGATGTTGTGCACCTGGTGAAATTTGACTTTTCTGTGTTGTTAACAGGGACTTTCACCGGGCTAATGCAAGAAGTTGGGTACACAAAAAGCTCAAAAAGTGGAAATATTTTTGCTGTTTTTAAGAATTTGTCACACTTGGACTGAAAATTTGAGGCACTTACACAATGAATCTTGAAAAAAGTCAGTACTATGAAATCTAGCATTTTGAATCTAGTTTCCAAATATGTAAATTATTAAAATACCCAGATTATATAAATTAAATTTTGATAGGGATCTATAAAAACCACTTTTTAAAAGTCAATGTTTTCTTACCATACCAAGCAGGTGTACGTACAACACTTTTTGACCCAAATAAAATTATTTTGCTAATTCCTTTTGGGAAAAGAGAGCTAACAACATGAAGTTTGATGTGGATTTTTTTTGTAATTTTTGGTTGAATATATATTTTTTAATTAAATTTTTATTGGCCTTAATTGATGTTTTTTAAAATTAATGTGTACGGACAACATAATTGGACCTAAACAAAATATTTTTTGACTTTTTTTTTTCATTGTGTAGAGAATTTTTTGAAGTTTGATGCCATATAATTTTTTTTACAAGAAACTTAACCAATAAAAATTTATTAAAAAACCAAAAACAACCTGATATTTCAATTTTAAAGACTAGTTTGCTTAGAAATTAATTAAAAAATACAAAACATAATCCAATTTAACAAAAGTTATATATTTAGAAAGTAGACATTGTTTTATCTAATGGGTTTTAATTTTATAGATTCATTCAGAAAAAAAGTCCATTAGCTATGTTGTCAAAGTTGGACATTCTTCTTTAATCTGCCTTAGTTTTTTAGTTGCAGGTCAAAGGCTAAGGCTCAGATTGCCAAGCCTTTCCTAGGCCTAAAACCAAGGCTGGATGTGGTGTGGAAATTCAAATTTTAAATAAGGTCTACGAGTTACAGAAACGCGTACGCGTTATTCAAATGAAATGCGTACTCATTTCATAATGCATACGCGCTACCCATTGACCCGTGGTGAAAACGCAACGCGTACGCGTTATGAAACACGTATGTGTTTCTTGAACATATCACGTACACATTTCATAACGTGTACATGTTTCTTATATAGCTGTTTTCCCCTAATTTAGAAAATACTAGTAAAACATGATTTTCCTGCAACATTCCTTTTCTGTAGTACGGTCCGAAAGTGTCATTTTCTGCGTTTTTTATTGCAAATTTGTCTTGTGCAAGGCATATTCTATTTAAATTGTTGGAAGAGACAAAGTGCAGGTTGAATTTTTTGAAGTGGAATCAAATGCAAGAACTTTTTACAAGAAGATTTTGAAAAAGTGAATTTTTGGATGTACTCATGATGTTTTTGTACTTCAGAGTTTATAGAAAAAATGATCTTCATAGTACATAGTTTAATTTGAATATTTGAAGGAGGTGGCAATTTGAAAATAGGTTTCTTGAATTATTTTTTTTGTCATCAAAGAGGGTTTGGTAACCATGGGTGATAAGCAAAGACAAAAAAAAAGATGTAGAAAGTTAATGACACCGAAGAAATTCAAGCAAATAAAGATAAGGAGGCAAAAAGACAAAGGGAAATGATAGAAAGGATTCATCAAATGAAAGATTTGGAAACATCTAGTTCCAATAATATTGAAGAGGAAGCCATGAATGATGAAATGAATGTAGATGATGCAAATGTGGAGATGGTGAATATGGAAGAAAATGCAATCGGGTGTGTCTTCAAATCCACCTCCCAATGATATGGAAAATGCACCTATTCAAACAATCTATCCAGGTATGTGTTCAAACCCAAGTTTTCATGATATTGATATTGCTTGTTTAGATGAAGCTGGATACACCATTGATGAGATCAATAGTATTAGGGTTGAAACAATGTAGAAACAAGAAAATGATGAAATTATATCTTATGAGAATGTAAATGAGAATGAAATCCCTAATATTGATGAAAATGAGAATGAAATTCCTTTTACATTTGAAAATGAAAATGAAACCCCTTATGTGAATTAAAATGAAACTCCATCTATGGATGAAGGTGAAAATGTTTTTTTTACAATTGAAACAGATGTCCTAGATAACCTTTGTTGTAAATTTTCTTAAAGAAAAATTAGAAATTATAGAAATAAAATATATAAAATATTTTTTTATAGAAAGAAATTAGGATTCCAATGTCAACTCATGGTGCAATTGATGAGAATGTTGAAAATGAGAAAAGTGATGAAAAAATTAGGTGTTTTTGTAAAACCAAAATAGAAAGATGATTCAATAGAACAAGTCATATCTAGTGTTGCTAATGCTATTGATGTTATTGGTAAGAAAAGTAGATCAAAAGATAAGAATTCGGCTCGTCGTGCAATAACAACTGCTCTAGTTGATAAAGTAGCTTCAAATAAAAGAATGTTGATTAAGATTAGTAAATGTATAAACTTAAATCCTAGAACTTTGATAAGAGTTGTTAAAAGAAGAGAAAGTGTTGAAAAGGATCCTATTAATCAATGTTGAAGTTTTAGTGGTAGACTCCCAAAATCATACATGAAATTAACTAATGAAATTAAATCTTTAATCAAATTTTTTTGGCATGATAATACAAGAGAATCACCTAACATTAGAGATGTCTTAAAATTAAGGGTGGGTTCCAAAATTCGTGAACCTCATCCAAAGCATCTCTTAGATATGACTCAAATTGAATTATATAAAAAAAATTAGATGCTTCAATCTTACCATTGAATATTAGCATAAGTCAAAGATCATTCAAAAAGTGTAAGCCTTTTTATGTTAGAATTAATAAGCAACGAATCTCTTGTTGTTGTAAGAATCATGTACAATTTCATTATTATTATGATATATTTCGATATATACGTTGCACTTTGCATGCTAACCAAATTATGCAGGAAATTTGTGGTATTAATATTCCACCTGAAAGAATCAAAGATTTTATAGAAGGTTTGTTTTGTAATCCCTCTTTAAATGAAAACTCTTTTTTTTAAAAGCATGCATTTCTGGAGAATACGATAAATGTGGTAACTTTTCATTATTAGGAGAATGTATGCATGAAAGTAGTTCAGATGAATTTGGAAAACAATTAGTGGATGTAAAAAAAATTAAAAAATATTGAGTATTCTTTAAAAGATGGAAAAACTGGAAAACCTGTTGAGCTAATTGTGGAAAAAGTTAGTGTGCATGCTTTTAATACTGAATTTAAAGATAAGTTTGTACCTAAATATGTTCAACACTTTTAGAATGATCATTGGATTGATAATCAATTTTGTTTATGTAAAAACACATTGCCAATTGGAACTATATTGTTAGTTGTTGATTTTGCTGAAAATTATACTCTTGCTCCACAAGAAGAAATTCAATCACAGTATTATAATTCAGTGCAAGTAGCTATATTTGTTCACATTGTTTATAGACATGCTGAAGATAGTATAGAAGATAATATAATTTTTTTGAGAGAGTACCATTTTTATGTAAGTGATAATCGATTACATTCATTTGAGTTTGTACAATATTGTTTTGATATATTTTATAAAAAATTAAAAGAGATAGGAATTCAAATGCTAGAACATCTCATATGGTTAGATAATTGCACGGGCCAATTTAAAAATGCTAGAATGTTTTATTGGTTATGTAGAGTCCATAAGGAAAATAATACCCAACACATATGGAGTTTTTTTGAAGTTGGTCATGGTAAGGGAGAACACGATGGAGCAGGTGCATGTGTGAAAAGAGCTCTTGCTAGAGAGCAACTAAAATTTGAGGATGCTGTGAAATTTAGAGATGCACGTGCAATTTTAGATTGGTGCAATACCAAATTATCTACAAGAACAAGTGAGAGCTCAATAATTCGACTCTTCTTTTGGTTAGTTGAAGAAAATGATATTTTTTCTCGACAAGATTGTGAAACAATTAATGGAATTGCAAAATGGCATTCATTTAAGAGTTCGAATGCAAACACATGGACAATATGGACAAGGGATTTGGCATACTTTTGTCAATTTTGTATTGTAGGTGATTGGCAGGCATGTGAAAATATGGAATGGGTCGAACAATGACAACAAAGAGCTTTAACACCTACATTGACACATGTTCAACATGGAATGACAATTGAAGATAGTCAAGTGTTCACATCAGATGATTATGATCGTGTTTCGGATCTTGTACAAGAAGGTACATTATTTATTGAGTTGAATTTTGTAATGTTTATATGTGAGTTAAATATAAGTCACTCTTTATTGAATTTTGTATTTATTTTTGTAGGACATGTGTATGCTGTTGTTGCACCTCAAGGGAATGAAGAGTAGACAAAGTACTGGTTGGCTAGATGTGTTGAGAGAAAACATAAGTTGGTACATACTAGAGTGGATGATGACAACTTTGAGTATCCAACTGGTTTAGTGGTTGTTGTTGGCACCTGACTTCAAAAATATTCAATGAAAAAGAATGGCTCGCCTGCATTTGAAGATTATGAAAGACACAAGAAGATTATACATTATTCACATTTGATTTTGGCAACCAATATAAAACTAGTTAGATATCAAGGGAGGCCTGCTAATAAAGTTTTATGGACACTTTCAATGGATGATCATGAGACAATCATAGACGTATTACAAAAAAGAGAGGATGCAGATGGTACAATAGAGTAAATAAATATTGGTAAGTATATCTAGTTGTATATATATTTAATTGATATATATATATATATATATATATATGTCTTTAATCATTTCTTAATTAAATTTTTATATCATTTTTTGTTTCAGGTCTCCCAAAATTAGATGCTTTATAAAAAAGAGAGGAGATGCACATATATTACGATGGAATTCAAATCTAGAGATAGGTAACTATATATAGTTCTAGATACATTTAATTGATACTTTATAATTGATTTCATATCCCCTTAAGCCATTCTCTTAAAACCCCTGAAGTCATCCTCTTATGTACCATTAATCCATCCTCTTGCATCCCCTTAAGTCATTCTATCAACTACCATTAATCCATCCTCTTAGGACCCCATAATCCATATCCTCATATATCTACCCTTAATCTGTCCACTTGCATCCACTTAAGTCACTCTCTCAACACCCCTTAATTCATCCTCTTAGAACCCCTTAATCAATATCCTCATATATCTACCCTTAATTCATCCACTTGCATCCACTTAAGTCACTCTGTCAACACCCCTTGGGGTTTAAATTCATTCTCTCAACTCCCCTTAATCCACCCTCTTGCATCCCTTCAAGTCATTCTATCAACTCCCCTTAATCCACCCTCTTCCATCCCCTTAAGCCATCCTCTTAAAGGACCCTTAAGTCATATCCTCTTACATCTCCTTAATCCACAATCTTGCATCCCTTAAGTCACTCTCATAATTCCCCTTAAGCCATCCTCTTAGGGCCTATTAAGCCATATCGTAAGGTTCATGACATGCATCCCCTTAATCCACCCTCTTCCATCCCCTTAATCCACTCTCTTACATCCCTTCAAATCATTCTATCAACTCCCCTTAATCCACCCTCTTACATCCCTTCAAGTCATTTTATCAACTCCCCTTAATCCACCCTCTTTGATCCCCTTAATCCACTCTCTTAGATCACTTGAAGTAATTTTATCAACTCCCCTTAATCCACCCTCTTACATGCCTTCAAGTCATTCTATCAACTCCCCTTAATCCACCCTCTTACATCCCTTCAATTCATTCTATCAACTCCCCTTAATCCACCCTCTTGCATCCCCTTAATCCACTCTCTTACATCACTTTAAGTCATTTTATCAACTCCCCTTAATCCACCCTCTTACATCCCTTCAAGTCATTCTATCAACTCCCCTTAATCCACCATCTTGCATCCCCTTAATCCACTCTCTTACATCACTTTAAGTCATTTTATCAACTCCCTTAATCCACCCTCTTACATCCCTTCAAGTCATTCTATCAACTCCCTTAATCCACCCTCTTGCATCCCTTAATCCACTCTCTTACATCACTTGAAGTCATTTTATCAACTCCCTTAATCCACCCTCTTACATCCCTTTAAGTCATTCTATCAACTCCCCTTAATCCACCATCTTGCATCCCCTTAATCCACTCTCTTACATCACTTGAAGTCATTTTATCAACTCCCCTTGATCCACCCTCTTACATCCCTTCAAGTCATTCTATCAACTCCCCTTAATCCACCCTCTTACATCCCTTCAAGTCATTCTATCAACTCCCCTTAATCCACCCTCTTGCATCCCCTTAATCCACTCTCTTACATCACTTTAAGTCATTTTATCAACTCCACTTAATCCACCCTCTTACATCCCTTCAAGTCATTCTATCAACTCCCCTTAATCCACCATCTTGCATCCCCTTAACCTGTCCTCTTAAAGGACCCTTAAGTCATATCCTCTTACATCTCCTTAATCCTCTTAGGACCCATTAAGCCATATCCTAGGGTTCATGAGATGCATCCTCTTAACTCCCCTTAAGGCATTCTCTTAAGACCCCCCTTAAGCTATATATCCTTTTAGGTCCCCTTAATCCATCCTATGGCTAACATCATTTGAATTTGTATGGAATTTACTATATACAGTTCTTTTCTTGCATGAATTTTTTACTTAAATGACTCATAAAAATTGTAGTTACTTAAATTAATTATTTTTGCAATTTCTCATCAAGTCGGTCTACAATGTGATTGTTGAATTGAAAAACTATTTTATCAAGAGACTATGTAAATATCAATTTTTGGTATTCACCCAAAAGTTGATAAGCTTTAATTGTATCTACATGCACATATATGTTTCATCATGTTATATAGTTGTATTAAACATCTTGATGTACATTATATATGTTTGTTCGATGTCACTTTTTAAATATCTTGTTCCAATTTTATAGATTATACATGTTTCATGTCTTCTATTTACCACATTTTATATAATTATTCAATTGTATAGATTATACATTTTATACATACAAGGAGATAGTTTTTTGTTTATTGATTCAAATATTTGCTATGTAATTTGAAAATAGTTAAAATTACTTGCCCTTAATTTATTATGAATATGATTTAAGAAACTATTTAAGGAATGTTTTAATTTTTCACCTAACCATGTGATAAATTATATATATGAAATTTGATTCTAGATAAGAATTTATATCTAGTGCATGTATTACTTGAAAATTAGATAAAATATAAATATAGATATGTATTAATGCATATAATCATGAAAATGAACATAACACGATCTCATAATTGACTGCATATATAATCATCATATTAAAGTCAACTAATATAAATAAACACACATATGATAATAACATGTTCAAAATAAAACTAGAGATCTAGATAGTCCATAAAATTTATATGGATAGTCCAACACATATATTGAAATAAAACTAGAGATTTGTAGTCCATAAAATATAAAACCATCTAACTTTCAAGTTGATCGGTCAAATCAAGTCTCCTCTTTATTCCATGTCGACTAGATGTACCCGCATCATGTTGTAAAAGAGTACAAGAAACTTGAAATTAGATTTAAATTTATTTAGAAATTTTGATATAATTAAACATATTTAAAATTGAAAATATAAACTTTTAGATTAAAAAAAAAACTAATTAAATATTGAGTAAATATAGTAAAAATGATTTCTAGTATGCATAAATTACCATATGGTCATGTGAATCAACTGGAACATTTTCTTCAACGGGTAGCATAACTATTAGTTGAGAAGATGTAAATGCCTGATCTATTATATCCTGCATATTCATATAAAGCAAACAATATGTGAAAACCTCAAATATATATATATATATATATATATATATAAAAGTTTCGTAAAAATTGTATAGGAGATTTAAAGTAAAGTTTACAACCTCGAATGATATGACCTCATGATCACGCACCTGAGATTGCCCATGCATAAATGTCGATGATGTCTCAAGTGCACGGCCCGCCATGGGTATCTCATCAAATCCCTGCATATAGATGTACAACAGTTCGTATAGATCATTCACACGTGTATGTAAATGAAAAAAATAAATTAGATCTATGATGTGTATTTAATTTAAACTTAACAAACTTTTGAAAGCACGCACCTGAGCTGATGATGTCTCAGCAGAACTCAACACTGTGACTTGTGGTTGGTCAATACTAGGGATAGTATGACCTCCCTACATCTAGATATAATATATCAATTCACACATGTGTACAAATTCAAATTAAATTAGATATATATATCCACATAAATTATTTATTATCTCATCAAATCCCTGCATATAGATGTACACAACAGTTCATATAGATCATTCACACATGTGTATGTAAATGAAAAAATTAAATTAGATCTATGATGTGTATTTAATTTAAACTTAACAAACTTTTGAAAGCACGCACCTGAGCTGATGATGTCTCAGGAACGCTCACCACTGTAACTTGTGGTTGGTCAATACTAGGGATAGTATGACCTCCCTGCATCTAGATATAATATATCAATTCACACATGTGTACAAATTCAAATTAAATTAGATATATATATATATATCCACACAAATTATTTAATATATTTTGGTTCAAGTACCTGTCCAAAAGGTGAGCCTAGATCTACAACACTCAACATATACACACGAAGATCATATTGAGTTTTAGGCATCACGTCATCATGCGTCTACACCAAACATAAAATTATTGAATTAATATTATATTATATATAGTTTGATGTTATTATTTACATGAATTTTTTACATTTCAAACTTGAATTAAATTTAAGTTCAAAAGATGAACATACCTGTGCAGGACGATCCTCGGAATATTGTAAATTTAGGTATGACCTCGTCCCAGATGCATGTGCCTCACCTGAAGTGGATGTCTGAGTATCCCTATAGCCCGAGCCTCCATGCTCTCTATTGGCCACTTCAGTGGCCGTGTGTCTAGTCTGCTGTGTGAGATGTCCTGAAAGTGAACTCAATGCTCCTAATGTTAATAACATGGTTTTCTATTGAAATGTAGCGAGAACACCAGGAGGAGGAGGAACAATAGGATCAACTAGAGCACATCGCTGAGGATCGACACATGCTCCTAGTCTATGTTGGGGCATGCAACCCAGCTCCCTAAAATGACCTCATATCAAAATAGTTGGGTTTTTTACCCAGCTCAAATTGAGCCCATAAATTTCTCAAAAAGTATAAGGGCACCTCACTTTTGCCATGTGGTGGAGTATCAAACACCATCCTCCATCTCTCCCAAAAATGAGCAGCTATTTGAGGGTGCCTACACCATAAAATTGAAATTCATTTTTTTGTGGGTGGTATTGGTTGGTTTGTTTGGGGGTTCACAAAATATTGGAATATGGCTTGTTTAGTAATTTTTAGGTCATTGATTTCTTTATATGACAATCCATCCGCATAGAATTGTCTCATATCTTCCCTCCATTGATGAAACCTATCTAGGGCCGCATCGATAGATTGAACAGAATCGACAACAGTTTGCATCGTAGATGCAAACCGTGCGAGATGTGGAGGGACTCTAGTCTCATTTTTATGAGATCTATATTTCCTTGAATAACAATTAGGTTTTCTCGAATATTCTCTCTTAGTTGATCCTGGTCAACTAGAGGAGGGGGTGATGGGTTAGGCGGTGGAGAATGTGGAGGTGTGCTAGGGTTTTGTTCATGTGGTGGACTAGGATGTACGTCGGGATCTATAGGGATTTCTTGATCAGGCATGAAATCCTCTAAATTAAATAGTGGATCCATCTGAGCAATGATATGGCAACTACATGTTAAACAATTAAAAAATATATATCAACAAACTAATTAAATAATGCACACAATTTGAAAGTTATTTAAAAATCATATTGAACATGCACAAATTCAAAATATATTTCATTTGAAGACCATTCGATTTATAACATTAAAAAATCCATAACATTAAAAATTCATATAACATGTACACACATTAAATTGAGTCCAATGTGGGGCTGTTAATATGAAGGGTAGAAATGAAATTATGGGGTTTTATTAAAAATTATTTAATCTCATTCATTATTTTCAAATAATAATAAAGATAAGAATGAAAAATTAATAGAAGACATTGAAAGGGACACATAGATATATATGCTAGTGACCTAATTGCAATGTACAAAATATATAAAAAGGATGAGTCAAGCTCTATTCACCAAATTTTGAGAACTTATTTGATCCCCTTAAGAAATGTCAAATTCCCCCTTAAGACATCGATTTATGATTTAGGGCGATAGGATGGCTTTTAAGGGGATCTATGTGTAGTAAGGTCCTAGGAAAAAATGGTTCATGGCTTAAGGGAATAAAATTTGGTGGAGTTGCCTAAGGCAACCAAATTTCATTTTAAGGTCCTATAACAAAATGAATAGATGTATTAATCATGACATAGAATTTAATTAAATCCGATGATATAAATTGATTTATCTAAATTTTCAAATTTCATGATAAGAGACACAAGTTCTCTATAGTGGGACAAAGTAGTTAAGAAGAAATTATAAGTTTAACACTAACATTAAAATTTATAATCTCATTCATTGTTTTCAAAGAATACTAAAAATAAGAATGAAAATTTAATAGAATACATTTAAAGGGACACATAGATATATGTTAGTGACCTAATTGCAATGTACGAAATAAACAAAGATGAGCTTCAACTCTATTCACCAAATTTTGAGAACTTATTTGATCCCCTTAAGAAATGTCATTATTAGGACCCCTTAAGACATCAATTTACAATTTAGGGTGATAGGATGGCTTAAGGGGATCTATGTCTAGTAAGGACCTAGGACAAAATGTTCCATGGCTTAAGGGAATAAAATTTTGTGGAGTTGCCTAAGGAAACCAAATTTCATTTTAAGGTACTACAGCAAAATGAATGATTTTAGGGTTTAGAGTTTATATTTCAATTATAACTAAGTTGTTGAGTTACGATGGATTTTGCAACAATTGGGAATTTTAGATTTCAATTATATATAACTAAGTTGTTGAGTTACGATGGATTTTGAACCTATTTGGACCTCTACGCACTCTTGGATGATTTAAAAAGGGAGAGGGGATCTAAAGTGATTTAGACCCAATTTTTTTTGTAATCATATATTTTTTGAAACTTTTCTATGGCATAGACTCTTCCTTCATATTTATATAAATTCTAGACACATGGGTTTTCAAAAAAGAACCTAACTGCCACTAAGTGAGGAATCAATTGATCAATGAACAATAAATTTAATTAAACTTAGAAAATAAACCTTTGGTTATAGAACTCACTTGCATTTACGAATCATCATCTATCAAGTTTGTCAAAAAAGTAATTTGAATTTTCCATTGAAATGTTCATGCTACAAGTTATCTTTGATACACTAGTTTAGAGAAAGTACAACATTTAGTTTTCCTAATCTAGAACAATGCCACTACACATGAGAGTTAAAATAGGAATTAGATTACACATAACCTATAGATCTTATGAATAATATCCTATAAATTAAGGTTTGAATATGATCATAATGCATCCTTACATTTAATTCACAAAGGATCTTGAATCCAAATAAGATTTGGGTAGAAATCATTCATGCTTCACATTTTAATTTTTATTTGATTTAATAACATTTATACAACTTGTCTAGCTCTATCCATATTGCACATAGTCTAGATCAACAAGTATGACTTGCATTTCTATGATTTTTTAATAAATTTTTACAAGTAAATGAGAAACCCTACCACCTAAACTTAGTGCTTTGAATAAAATATGTGACATTCTAGGAATAGCTTCAATATATCAACAATTAGGAATAAATTAGATTTCAATTATAACTAAGTTGTTGAGTTATGATGGATTTTGCAACAATTAGGAATTTTAGGTTTAATTACATAACTAAGTTGTTAAGTTATGATGGATTTTGTTCACCTATTTGGACCTCTATGCACTCTTGGATGATTTAAAAAGGAAGAGGGGATCTAAAGTGATTTAGACCAAATTTTTTTTGTAATCATAAATTTTTTAAAACTTTTCTATGGCATAGACTCTTGCTTCATATTTATATAAATTCTAGACACATGGGTTTTCAAAAAAGAACCTAACTACCACTAAGTGAGGAATCAATTGATCAATTCAATAAATTTAAATAAACTTAGAAAATAAACCTTTGGTTATAGAATTCACTTGCATTTACGAATCATCATCTATCAAGTTTCTCAAAAAAGTAATTTGAATTTTCCATTGAAATGTTCATGCTACAAGTTATCTTTGATACACTAGTTTAGAGAAAGTACAACATTTAGTTTTCCTAATCTAGAACAATGCCACTACACATGAGAGTTAAAATAGGAATTAGATTACACACAACCTATAGATCTTATGAATAATATCCTATAAATTAAGGTTTGAATATGATCATAATGCATCCTTACATTTAATTCACAAAGGATCTCATCCAAATAAGATTTGGGTAGAAATCATTCGTGCTTCACATTTTAATATTTATTTGATTTAATAACATTTATGTGTCTAGCTCTATCCATATTGCACATAGTCTAGATTAACAAGTATGACTTGCATTTCTATGTTTTTTTAAGAGAATACATCATACACTATATAAGCTAATATAACATTGATATAGAGTGATTACATGCTCATATCAACTAGCATCATGATATATGCATTTATTAAATCAAGCACATAGTTTCGCATGAGGTACATTATTTTACTTCACTAATACACTTTCTCAAGTTAAATTATATAATCATGAAGTTTTTTGAGATAAAATTAGCTATCAAATTTATATTATGTGAATATATATTATAATTAAATCAATATTTTGTTGGTTAATATATATATCTATGCATCGATTGTTTGTACCTCCTTTATTAGTCAATTCTATGAATTTCATTGGTAGTTGTGTGGTTCACCAACAACATACCAAAGTGTACAGGTAGAACCTATGGACTATAAATTGTGATCCCTAATTTAGGGTTTTACATAACTTATGTTTTAGGGTAAATAGCCTATTTTAGGTTTATGTTGTAGGGTAAATGGGGTTTTAGGTTTATGTTTTAGGGTTTAGAACCAAGGATTAACCTGTGTAAATTAGTTTTTAGGGACCTATGTAAATTTTGTAACCTAGGGTTTTGATTTCTAAGTTAAATGTGTCCAATTTAGGTTTATTTTTTATGGTTTTCAATTTACAATTTAATGTTATCCGTTTCATTGACATTTTTGATTTTTTAAATACAATTAAAAACTATAAAAAATTGAACTAAAACACACTAAAGAAATAAAAATTGAATACTAATTACAAAACAAAAAACAAGATACAAAGCAAAAAAAGGAAAAATTCAACCAACCTAGAGGTCACTGAGGTCAGGTGTGTTGACGAGAGAAGGTGGCAGTCAAAATTTTCATCAAGCACGAGCTTCGAAATGTGTACGCGATCAAGAACCTTTCTTCTCTAATGCGGCTCAAAACAGTAAGTGAAAATGAAATGCAGCCATTTATTTTAAAAAAATAAATACCTTCTCAAAACATGTACACATTTTTGGTTCGCATACCCATAGCTGAGCGTGTACGCATTCGAATTCCAGATTGGGTACCCGATCCATAACGCGTACATGTTTTTTAGATAATGCGTACGCATTCCCTTCAAAACTTTTTTTTTTGCCCAAAACTTCCCCTCTTCGTGTTCTCAACTTCTTGCTTTTACCCCACCACCAAAGGCGAATGGGTCATGGTATGCCTTTTCGGGGAGAGCTCTGAACTAGAAACAAAAGCTTGAAATGTCTAGAATCTGATGCCTGTCCACCCCAACAAGGACTCATTTTCCCTTAAAGGTGAATGGGTCCTGCTATGAATTTTTGGGAATCTCTGAATCTGGGTTGTAACTTCTAGATCTGCTCTTCTCCTTGACACTTTGAATTTCATATTTCCAAATCCAGACCTTCCTATAACCTCCAAAACAAATTTGGTATCTTGTTGGTGGATAGGGGTTTGCCTCAGTCAAACCCCTTGTTGGTATTTAAACCTTGGATGATGAATAAAAATATGAAACATTTAATTGTGTGTGCAATCTTATTCTTAAGTGTGTCTAAGATTAAGATCCAAGAGAATGTAAAGGAAATTTTACCCAATTGTGTTAGGATAAAACCCTTGAATGCAATATGAACAATGTAAATGACTCACTAAAGAAGATGTCTAATCCCTTTAGTGAATCAAAAATCTGAAAATACCTCTTGTAGGCTGCAAATAGGATGATTATAGAAGATGGAATCACTCCAGAAAGAAGTCCTTAGTCTTGGTTGCATGACTTGTGCATCTCCCAACACTTAGAATCCTTCATGATTCTCCATAGGCATCTATCATCAACCTTCAACAATGCTTGATATTGGATACAAAACGAGCTTGAAGATCTTGAAATGTTGCTCCAAACTTCACTTTTGCTTGAATGCTTCATCTTTGCTTGCTTGTAATTTTTATCTAGTTTTCTCCCTTAAATTTATAAGGTGAAATTATGTCAAATAACCTTGTTTTATACTAAATTAGAGATTTAACCCCGAAATTCAAATAATTCAGGCCGACCTCAAATATGGAAATGAAATTAATTAAAATCCCGCTAAGATGAAATTAAAAAAAAAGGGTCCTTGTTAAGGAAGGACCCATTCGCCACCTTGGGTGAATGGGTCCTAGCTCACTTTCCAAGACCAAGCTTCGAGGGGTGAAAAGAGGATAAAAAACCCAGTAGAAATATGCCAAGAAAGTGGGGTCCTGTTAAGGGAGGACCCATTTTCCCTTAGTGGTGAAGAATAGGTCCTGACACACTTTCCAGGACCTGAAATTTGCCACATTCAAGGTTATGTTATTTAATTGTTGGGTGTCAGTATTGATCTTCAAGAGGTGTAATTTAGAGGGCTTGAATTTGAATTAAAAGGGGAAATTAAGTCTAATTAACCACCATTAATTAATACCACCCTAGATAGATGTGAAAGTGTGTTTAAACACTTTACAACACCATAAATAGGGCCTGATTTAAGTACAAGAGGGGTCCATTCTAGGCTTAAATAGATGAATAGGCCTTAGAAAAGTGTGAAAATCCCTTACAACACTTTACAACATTCTTGTAAAAGGTGAAATTTAAAAATATTTTAATTAATAAAGGATCCTAGAGAGGTGTGAATGTGTACAACACCTTACAACACCACTCCAAATTATAATTTAGTTAATTATGTGTCAATTACTTCAAATAAAGTGTGAAAAGGATTACTTATTTCAACACTACACTTGGTATTCAAAATAGAAAGATACAAAATAACACTTTATAAAGCTAAAGAAATCATAAAAATGATGAAATAACACCTCCATAGAAAAAAAATCACTGTTTATAGAATAAATTTTAGATACGAAAACATCAAGCAGGAGGAAATTAGATGAAACAATGCCTAGAACCCACAAGGAAAAGGTTTATGAAATCCCTTAATAAGTGGTATAAAAATAATCTATAAGCCAAAGGTGTGTGTGTAGGGATTAAATGCATAGCCATAATGAATGTCAAAACCTTAATATAAATATATCAATGAAGCATAATGGAGGGTGGATCCAAACATTTGTCAAATCTCAAAAGAAAATGTAAACAATTAGAAATATTAGAAAGCCTAATGAATCCTGGGTCTTATAAAGAAAATTTAAACTATATCAACTCATAAAAATTATACAAACTAATTAAATAAATTTGAAACAAAAAATTAAAAAATAACCTAGATAAATTAAATATGTTGGGACAAAAATAAAAAATATGGAATCCCACCCTTGCCAATTCCCCCATGAACTCCCCTTTTCATGTGGAGGTTTTTGACGTCCCCAACACCCCCCCATTATTAACCCTGTCCATCAAAATTCCCCTAATTTTTGCATCAATTTGGAGGGGACTTATGCTAAACCTAGGGTGGGTTTCTACATTCATGCTCCTGGCAACCCCCTTTGCAATAAAATTAATGAAATTTCAGATACAGTTAATGTCCAAAATGACATTCTTAAATGGCTCCTAGGTCAATTGGTTACTACCAAAGAGAGAATTCAGATTATGGAGAATAAGGTGTTGTAGTAGAAGGTTCTATGGCTAGGGGGGGTGGAGGAAAAAGGCCATTTGGAAATGATAGACTCTTTGGCTAAGTCATTTGAGCATTGGGCTAGATTGGATAAGGAGCTAAAAGAGTTGTGTGATAATGTTGGCATAGAGGAGGATAAAAATAATTTACAAATGGAGATTGATGCTATACACAGGAACTATGAAAAAATCACTTAGTGCCTCTGGGTCATAAATGACTACAGTAAGGAAGCCATGAAGAACACTTCCCTCACCATTCAGATCTTTCAACAAGAGATTAGGAAGGGACAGGGAAAATGTGTGGTTAAGGAAGGGCGTGATGATGGTCACAAGTAGAAGAAAGGTAAGGTAGTGGATATCTCAGCTCTGGATGTTGTGGTAGATATTTAGGCTATGCAGAAAGGTCCTCTATCTTTTGAGGAGAAGCTCTACTTCTTGGCTCATGAGTGGAAGGAAATCAGTGGTCTCAAGTTGCAGGGAGACATGTAGGTGGTTTTTGGTCCTATGTTGGTTTTTTTGTGTTGTCTCTATTTCTTTTTGCTAGTCAAATTGTTTAAGTTTTAGTTTATGCTTTAGTTTATTGGTTGTTTCACTTATTATGAGCCCCTCGTTTGCCTTAATGGTTGTTTTGTAATGGGTACTGACCCTTCCAGTATTAATCTAGTCAAAACAAATGTTGAACTAATTGTTAAATTTGAATTAATTTAAGTATGATATGTAGGTACATTTTAGAGATGGAAAAATAATCTTGAAGATGAAATAAATTAGCTCACCATAATCTTAGAATTTTAAGGCATGATCTCACAAGTGTCCTAGAATATAGAAATTGATTATGCACTACTCTAGTTTAGATATGCACTTATGAATTTGATATCTACACATGTAAAACTGAATTGACATGTAAAATTAGAAATCTATATTTGTGGGAATAAATTGACTGAAATATGAATATTAGAATTTTCTCATCTCAAATATTTAATGTTTGAATCTTGATAAGAACCAATGATATTTAAAAAAAATATTGGGGAATCTATTGAATTGAAATGTTCATGTTGAGACCTCAATAACACCCTAGGATGGCTAATTAAGCACCTTTAGAACAATGATTAAAGATAGCAAGCAATCATGTAACGGGCCTAGGATGATGTATGTTTATGTAATTTTGTTATGATGTTGTGAATGTTCTTTTATTATTCATTCATTACTAGATTCTTAGGATTTCCTTTATTATTTTATAATTCAAATGACTGTATTTAAGAATAATATAAAACATAAATCGACACAAATGTGTGTGAGATTAGCTACCAATGACTAGTGAAAACATTGGTAAAGGTGTAAATATTTAATTTTAAATGTAAAAGTTTAAGGTTTGGATCTACAACTATGGAAATGATCTAGGTCAAGTTCATACCTGTGAATTTGATACAATGTAGTGAATGAGGGATATAGGGATTAGGATCAATTTTTGGGGGATGGGTAGCGATGAAATTTGGATAGGGTGATACCATTAGCTTATTCCATGAAATGATATGCTAGTTATAGAATTATTATTGCATAAAGTAAATTCTAATCAAAGTGATCCCAAAACATAAGGGAAAGATGCACGAGTATCCAATTTTTTCTATTACAAATATAAGAGATAAAGGAGTGTTAGGATGGGATGTATAGAAATACTTAATTTAATTTTAAATGGGCAGAGGAGTCAATAATTAAGCTTCATACAAAAGTAGTGATAAGTGGTTATCATTTCCATCATAACATTAATTTTATAAAAAATAGTATACAAGTGTTAGATTATTTTAAAGTAGTGGCTTTATATATAAAAAAATTGTTGTAGTCTAAAATACTAAATTAGATTGCCTTTTATATAATTAATAAATTTTTTAACCAAACACATTATTTATCTACATGAGGAACATAATAAATAATAAATAAGGTTTCAACTACCAATTCCTCTCATTTTAAGATGCTTGGATTTTTTATATTGAAACTTGTATTATCTTGAAATGTTAGAGCATATGATTCATTAAATTAAAAAATAAACATATTAAGTTAAATGTGTGTACTAGCATAATTAAAGTTTTATCCTCTCATTCATATGAATCTCCAAGGACATATAACAATTAATGAAAGAAAAAATCCCAATTTAATCATGGGGAGGGGAAGATGGATTTTTTTTTTTTTTTAAATTATGAATGAAAGAATTACAACTTTAAATTTACAAATAGTATTGCATCATGTGTTGCATGCTCCCAATGGCTATCGTTGAGCCTCTTTCTATCCTACTTCTTGCTATATCATAGATTTTTCTTATGTTTCTTATTATGATTATTGATCCTTCTAATATTCTTGCACATGATCATCCTTCTTTTGATGCTCATGTCACTTCTAATCCTACTTCTACATATAATATGAATGTGGATCTTGTATTTCCATTTGACAACCCAAAGAAGAGATGTCTAATCTAAAAAAAAAATTATGCTATAATCCAAGCATTGATGAAGTGGAGATATTACTAATTTTTGACAAAGTTTGTGTCATGTAATGGGTAAGTGCAAAAAGATGTGGGGTCAAAAAGGGGGTCTTAAGTGGCCACTTATTTTTTAAATTAGGAAATACTGACCTTGGATGAGAAATTGAGGATAGTTACACACAAAATTTTAAGATGCAATAAAAACAATGTTCATAGTGCTCTGAGTCTACTTTCTAAAATACTTATTTTTTCAAAAAAATGGTAGAAATTAAGGGGTTCAAAAAAGGGAGCCACATAAATTGGTAACATATCATTTTTTGTGGCTCCCTTAAAAGATTAACTTTTTTTTTTTGTATTTTTAAATCACTTCAGTGAGAAATTAGCTAACAGTATGTAGTTTATGCCCAATTTACTGATAAATTTTTAATGAATATTTGATTTTTTACTAATTTTCAAAGTGGAAATATCTTGAAAAATAGAATTTTGGTTGTGCTAGCCCTATAATTTTTGAAAACTAATTGAAAATCAATTTTTTTAATATGTGTAGAATGGAGTCTAGTTTATAAAAATGTAATTTATTTGAAAATTCAATGAATGGTTAAAAATTAAAGTAAAAAATACCAAACACTGATTTTTGACAAAAAAAAAAACAAACAAATGAAATTAAAGATGAAAGCCTTAACATTGTCAAAATGTGAAAAAAATACATCGTTAAATAGCTAAGAGAGAGCCTAATATTATGTAAGTGTTTGATTTATTTTTCCTTGAAATACATGCAAATCTGATAGTTAGCACAAACGATATTATGTGAAATCTTGTAGAATATGCAAAAACATGTCTTTGTACGTTGGGAAGGCACTCCAAGCCTTTCGGTTGGAAATCCAAAGTAAATCCCAAGCCTAAGGCTTGCGGATTCCCAAAGCAAGATATAATGTGAGTGCGTTATAATACGCTCGCGTTATGTCTTATTTTGTATTTTGTTCCCTTTTGCAAAATTTTGTTTACATGATTCTCAAGCTTGACATAATGTAAGTGTGTTATAACACACTCGCATTATATCTCTCTTGCAGTTGTTTATTTGCAATTTTGTTAAGTATGTTTGGTGTATGTATGTTTGTATATATATATTTATATGTATGTATGCCTTTATGTATGTATGCATGTATGTATGTATCTATGCTTGTATGTATGCATGTATCTATGCTTGTATGTATGCATGTATGTATGTATGCATGTATGTATGCTTGTATGAATATATTCTTGTATTTATATATATGTATGCATGCCTATATGTATGTATGTATGTATGTATGTATGCTTATATGTGTGTATGTATGCATGTTTGTATGCATGTATGTAAGGGGTTTTGGTTTAGGGTATATAAGGGTGAGGGTATAGGTTATAGGTTATAGGGATGAGGGTTGAGGTTTTTAGGTTTAGGGTATAAGGTATAAGGTTGAGGGTTGATGGATTAGGGCTTAAGTAATAGGTGGAGGGTTGAGGGTAGAGGGTAGAGGGTAGAGGGTAAAGGGTTTATAGTTGAGGGATAATATTCAACTTGTTAAGTGTATAAGATTAAGTGTAAGGTATATGGATTAGGGTTTAGGATATTAGGTTTAGGGTTTACAATATGGATTGAGGGTATAAGGCATAGGGTGAAGGGTTGAGAGTGTATGGTTTAGGTTTTATGTGTAGGGTTGAGGGGTAATATTCAGGGTTTAGGGTCTAAGGGTGAGGTTATAGGGTATAGGGATGAGGGTTTGTGGGTGTAGGGCTCATGGTTTAAGGTATACAGTTGAGGATTGAGGGATTAGGGCTTAAGTGTATGGTTGAGGGTTAAGGGTTTACAATTGAGGGATAATGTTTAAGGTTGAGTGTCTAAAGTATAGGGTTCAAGGTTTAAGGTTGAGGGTATAAGCCATATGGATGATGGTTGAGGGTTTAGGGAATAAGTATAAGGTTGAGGGTATAGGGTATAGGGTAGAGGTTTGAGGGTTGAGGGATAATGTTCAAGGTTGAGTGTCCAAGGTTAAGTGTATAGGGTATAGGTCTATTAGGGTTTAAGATAATGGGTTGATGGATTAGGCTTGACATATAGGGTTGAGGGTTAAGGTTGTAGGGTGTAGGGTTGAGGGTTGAGGGATTAGGGTTGATGGTTTAAGGGATAAGGCTTTAAGAGTTGAGGGTTTAAGGGTTGAGGGTTGAGGGTTTAAGGGTTAAGGGATTAGGGGTTGATGGTTTAGGGTTTAAGAGTTTAAGGGTTGAGGGATTATGGTTTAAAGGGATTAGGATTTAATGGTTGAGGGATTAGGGTTTAATGTATAGTGTTAAGGGTTGAGGGTTTAGGGATAGGGTTTAGGTTTTAAGGTTTAAGGGTTTAGGGTTGAGGCTTTAGGGATACAGTTTAGGGTTGATGGTTAAGGGATTAGGGTTTAAGGGTTGAGGGTTTAAGGCTTTAGGGTTTAAGGGTCAAGGTTTTAGGGTTTAAGGGTTGAGGGTTTAAGTGATTAGGGTTTAAGGGTTAAGAGATTAGGATTTAGGGTATAGGGTTGATGTGTTAGGGTTAAGGGTTTATTGTATAAGGTAGAGAGGTTAAGGGTTTAAGGGTTGAAGGTTTAGGGTTGAGGGTTGAGGGTTGAGGGTTTAACATATAGGGTTGAGGTATTAGGATTGAGAGTTGAGGGTTGGAGATTTAAGGTATAGGGTAGAGAGATTAGGGTTGAGTGTCTAATGTATAGGGTAGAGGGTTTAAGGGTCAAGGGTTTAGGGATTAGTGTTGATTGTATAATGTACAAGGTAGAGGGTTTATAGTTGAGGGTTAAGGGTTGAGGGATTAATGGTTTAAAGGTTGGTGGATTAAGGGTTTAAGGTATAGGGTCAAGGGATTAGGGTTGAGGGATTAAGGGTTTAAAGATTGACATAATAAGGGTTTAAGGTATAGGGTCAAGGGATTGGGGTTGAGGTTTTAATGTATAGGGTAGAGGGTTGAGGGTTAAGGGATTAAGAGATTAATGGTTTAAGGTATAGGGTTGAGGGTTTAATTTATAGGGTTTCACGGTTAAAGGGTTTAAGGGTTTAAGGGTTTAAGGGTTGAGGGTATACAATTGAGGGATTAGGGTTGAAGGTCCAATGTATATGGTAGAGGATTGAGAATTGAGGGTTTAATGTATAGGGTAGAGGGTAGAGGGATTAAGGGGTTGAGGGTTTAAGGGTTTAAGGGTATAGGGCTGAGGGATTAGGGTTGAGGGTCCAATGTATAGCGTATAGGTTTGAGAATTGAGGATTGAGGGATTAATGGTTTAAGGGTAGAGGATTTAAGGGTTAAGGGATTAAGTTTTTAAGGGTTGAGGGATTATGGTTGAGGATTGAGGGATTAGGGTAGAGGATTGAGGGATTAAGGGTTTAAGGGTTGAGGGTTGAGGGTTGAGGGTATAGGGTTGAGGGTATATGTTTGAAGGTATAGGGTTGAGGGTATATGGATGAAGGTATAGGGTTAAGGGATTAGGATTGAGGGTTGAGGGTTGAGGGTTGAGGGTTGAGGGTTGAGGGTTAAGGTTTGAGTGATTAGGGTTGAGGGTCTAATGTACAAGGTAGAGGGTTGAGAATTGAGGGTTGAGGGTTTAATGTATAGGGTATAGGGTTGAGAGATTAAGGGGTTGATGGTTTAAGGGTTGAGGGTATAGGGTTGAGGGATTAATGGTTTAAGGGTTGAGGGATTAGGGTTGAGGATTGAGGGTATAGGGTTGAGGGTGTAAGGTTGAGGGTATAGGGTTGAGGGATTGGGGTTGAGGGTTTAAGGGTTTAAGGGTTGATGGATTAAGGGTTTAAGGGTTGAGGGATTAGTGTTGAGGGTTAATGGATTAACGTAGAGGGTTGAGGGGTTAATATTTTAAGGGTTGATGGTTTAAGGGTTAAGGGATTAAGGGTTGATGGACTAGGGTTGAGGGTATAGGATCGAGGGATTATGGTTTAGGGTTCAAGGTATAAGGTTCAGGGTATAAGGTTCAGGGTTGAGGAATTAGGGTTTAGGGTACAATGTATAGGATAGAGGGTTGAGAATTAAGGGTTTAAGGTATAGGGTCAAGGGATTAAGGTTGACGGTTTAATGTATAGGGTAGAGGGTAGAGGGTTTAAGGGTTTAAGGGTTCAGGGTTGAGTGTATATGGTTGAGGGTATAGGGTTGAGGGATTAGGGTTGAGGGTACAATGTATAGGGTAGAGGTTTTGGAATTGAGGGTTGAGGGTTTAATGTATAGGGTAGAGGTTTGGGAATTGAGCGTTGAGGGATTAAGGGTTGAGGGATTAATGGTTTAAGGGTTGAGGGTTTAAGGGTTGAGGGATTAGGGTAGAGGGTTGATGGATTAAGGATTTAAGGGTTGAGGGTTGAGGGTATAGGGTTAAGAGTATATAGTCTAGGGATTAGGGCTGAGTGTTGAGGGTATAGGATTGAGGGATTAGGGTTTGGGGTCCAATGTATAGGGTAGAGGGTTTATAATTAAGGGTTGAGGGTTTAAGGGTTTAAGGGTTAAGGGTATAGGGTTGAGGCATTAGGGTTGAGGATCCAATGTATAAGGTAGAGGGTTGACAGATTAGGGTTAAGTGTTGAGGGTTGAGGGTTTATGGTATAGTGTCAAGGATTGGGGGTTTAGGGTTTAGGGTTTAAGGGTTGATGGTTTAAAATTCAAGGGTTTTGGGATTAAGGGATTAGGGTTTAAGGGTTAAGGGTTTACGATATAGGGTTAAGTTTTAATTTATAAGTTTGGGCATATATAGGGAATTGTGGTGAAAATTCAAAATTCACACAAAATGAGATATACATAACACTTAGAAGATGTCATAGTTGGTCAAAGAAATGTTTCATTGATGTACCTCAACCTAAGCCCATATTGGCACATGATAAGAATTATGAAACCTTTACAAAATCAAAATTTTCATAACGTGAGCACATTTTGGAGAAGTTAAAATACGACTATTTTAGATAAAGTTAAAATGTGAGTACATTATAATGCGAGCACATTTTGTATTCCATTGAAAATGGTAAAATATCCAAGACACCCGTGATCCAAGCCCACATGCTCTTTTATTCTCCTACTTCTATGTATGATCCAACAAAAAAACACTTTTTGATTGTTTTTGGGAAGAGCACATGCAAGTTTTACACATTCCACCACCTTTGCATCAGCTTTCCACCACCTTTTTTTGGTTTTCTAACTTAGGAAGTAGGAAATAACAAATTTTTTACATCAAATTTATTATATCAACTCCAGTTTCAATGTTTGTAGTGTTGTAATGTTAATTATGATTGAATTGTTATAATTTAACATTATACATTGGTTAATTGAATAGTTTTTAGTAATTCTATTAGAGTTATATATAATTGAACTTTGAAAAGGAAGAAAGTTTGTGAAAATCTCAAATCTTTGAGGAGTTTGATGAAAGAAGAAAAAATACTACACATAATTGGGTAGTTTCTCCATTCAAATCTCAATTTTTAAGGTATGTCAAGTCTTTATACATGTTCTTTATATTTTCCTTCATTCTCTTATGTTTCTTTATCACTTCTTATCATACATGCTTAATACAATGCTTTGATTTTGTTATCATGTTGATTTTGGGCTTAGATTTTGCTAAGTATTCAAAATTATGAGTGTTCAACATACATAACATTAATTAAATGCATTAGATTTTGCTAAGGGATTATATTAGATTTTGTTAAAATGTATATTCCATGTTCCTCATTGTTTGCTTTTAATTTTTGACATCTATGAGCATTCAAGGGGGGTTCCTTTGAAAATTATCATTATAACCTTACCCCCTCTTGGCACATTTATCCTAGATAATTCTTCACTCTTTGTAGTGGTTTGGTTGTTCTTATAGTATCATGCAACTCTTGGTCAACCAAATAAATCATGGTTTGCATTGCTACAATATATCCACATAGTTTCTTTATTTTTTCCCTTCTCTAACCTTAATTTGTTCCTCTACAATGTAATTTTCTAAACTCATTGTAGTAGGACCTATTGTCATTATATTCTTCTCTATAACTAGTAGAAGGTATGTCTTTAGGGAGTTTTGGTACCAGATTTTGAGCTAAGTATATGTTGTTGATCTCTCCATTTAGGCTATTGATGCCCACATTTTTTTGTGTAAAGAGATCCTTTTTCCAATCCTTTAGCCCTTTCCATAACCTTGTGGAAAGGTTCACTATTTTTGCATTTGTGGTTCCCGTAGGGTTTATACTCCTCTTCATCTCTTGACTAAAATAATAGTGAAGAGAAATCATCCATCTTAGGATCATCCCACATTCCACAAAGACCACAAAAAACACTTTTTAACCTCCTTGAAGGATCCCTTTATTGCAACATTTCCCTCATCTTCCTCACACTCTCTAAAGTAATCGCTGCAAACTTGTTGTGAAACCCTTTATGGATAGGAAACAACTTCAACTTCACCCCAAACTAGAAAAATTCACTTATAGATGACAAATAATCCAAATGAAAATGTTGGTTAAGGTATGATAATAGCTTAAATTGACTAATATGCATATTTTAGACCTATAATATTCAAGTTTTATTTGGAAACAACAAATGTATAGCTGCCATATGTTGTAAGAATCTTATATGGTGAATATCTAGCAATTTTGGTGGCTAGAGATGAAAGGAAATATGCCACGAAAGCTGCACAATGTTAATAGTGTTCTTATGCATTAGGATTGATGACATTAACTGTGTAATTGATTATAAGTATTTTATTTGAATCATCCAATACCATGCATGCTATTTAGTCTTTTGGTGTGTCCTAGTGCACTTTTGTCTAGTGTGTAATGGATCTAATTGAATATGTCATATATGGTGTGTGTTAAGGTTGAAAGACATAGTGTCTTTTGATTTTCATGCCTTTTGAGTAAAGATTCCATCATGAATTATGTGCATCAAACTCCTACATTGTGTGTCTAGTGTGCTTAACCATGCATCTTGGTTAGCAATATTTATGATAGTGTGTTTTGATTGTATGAGTTTTATTTTTAGTGTTAATGGTGTATATGTTATTGAGTTGTATAGGTTTTATTTGAATTTCATTGAGATTGTATGGGTTTTTTTTTAAGGTTGCATCAAACTCCTTTCATGTTTTCTTAGTGCACTTGTTTATTCATCATGGTTAAGTGACATTTACTCTTCTACATGAAGATTGTATGGATTTTGTATGAAGGGTTGAATAACAAATATTTCATTTATTTGTATGGATTCGTTTTTTAGGAACTAATATTTATCTCTTTTAAGTGATATAGATAAAATTATTTGTCATGCCAAGGAAATAATAAAGGATTAATCCAACATAGGAAGAGAAGGAAGCTAATAATGCAAAAAAAGCAAAATATATGAGGCAAATTCTTGAGAAGAGTAAATTGGAAATGATAGAAGAAGACATTCCAATTGAAGAGGAATGTATGAACCATCAATGAGAGATGTTATTGGTGGAACAAAGGGAACAAATGTAAAACCTTTGTGCAATGAGAGATTTGAATCATGTAGTTGGAGACATGTCCTCTATCACAATTCAAGATGGAGGGACACCATCTACCACATATCAAGTTGAAAGTACATCATCACTCACATGTGAAGAAGGAGGTATGCCATCTTTTGCATCTCAACTTCAAGGTACATCATCTATTCCATCTCTGATTGAAGGTATGCCATCTATCCCATCTTATTTATATATTGATGAGGTTCCCTAATGTTGAGCAAAATTTACCTTTGAGAACACCTAGAATTTTACATAGAAAACCCAAGTCTTTGAATGATATTGATGAGAATATTTTTTAGCCAATGGAAGATAAGATTCCAAAACACACTTGTAGATGTATAGTAAGAGCAGAGGAGAGGGGACCAACTCTCCAAATTACGTTTGAGTATCGTGGCATGAGGCATTATTCTCTTGATGATTTGATCGAGGATTAGATTGTATGGAGGCCATATGTGGATTATGAATTTTGGTCATGGAGGGAAGAGGATCAACTATATAGAGGCTACATGATGTCTAGATGTTACCTTATTAGATGAGATCCATAAATCATCGAGATGTATAGGCTTGACAGAGTCACATGGAAGTTCAAGGTCTTATAGGAAATTCTGGAGCTAGAGTAGAGGTATTGATGAATTAGTTGGGAGAGGGGTTGGGGGAAAAGTGTGCTAGTTTCTAGAGCATGAAAAATATGGGATGAACTACCAGAGGTTGGATGGGCATGGAGGGGGGGACTTGATGATGTCAACATGACTAAGAGGTATGCATCATGGTGGAGGGAGAGGCTTCTAGAGAGGGTGACACTAATAGCACAGGTGGTGTAGTCACTGGTGTAGGCACCAAAGGTGGAGGGAGAAGGAGAGGAGGAGTTAGCAGGTGACGAGGAGGAGGAGGAGAGACCTCTAGGGAGAGTGTAGAGGAGGGTGATTAGGCATGGTGATGTGGTCATTCAGGAGGAAGAGGGTGAGGAGGAGGAGATACAGGAGGTGGAGATGGAGGTAGGAGAGGGGATGTACGAGGGTGAGGACATTCTAGGTGAGAAGGCATTGGTGGTATATCAGCCACCATTAGAGGATGATACAACTGCAAGATGGGTGGGGTGCAAGCCCAAATTGTGATTTTGGAGAGGAGGCTGGAGTAGTCCAAGGAGAGAGAGACTATAGGAAAAGGTGGAGAGGCTATAGGGAGCCCAATCGATGGAAGAGGAGAGGGCAGGAGTAGAGGTGGATGAACTAAGGAGGGAGGTAGAGTGGCTACAAGGGTTATTGGAGGTTAGAGGGATATCGTGTAGGGAGTAGTAGATGAGGCGCATTGAGAGTTTTTTTGAGTCCTCCAAGGAGAGCAAGATGGGGCCCTTGCATGGGTCGAGTAGGTAGAGGGACAACTAGCTAGCATGAGGATAGCCAAGGATGCATGGGAGTTAGAGAGGGGTGAGCTATAGGGACAACAAGACAAATACCACAGTGAGAGAGATGCAAATCGAGCATCTACAGCTCGGGTAGACGATGCCACCAAGGAGGAAATATTTTAGATGGGTGTATATTACACTATAATGCCAGACCCAACCTAGAGAGCCCCTCCATATATATCGATGTACAATAGGAGTGCAGGGGCCTCACAGTTAGGACAAAGGTTATATTTAGGAGGGTCAGGTGGGTCTAGTGGCTATAGGGGGCCACTAGGAGGAAGAGGGAGAGGGCTAGCTGAGTCACCATAGCATTCTGATGTGGCTAGCAATGGTTAGAGGAGGATAGTGGGTTATAGGTGTTCATTTTGACATACATGCAAATTGTAGTGTATATACAAGGAGAGTTCATGTACAAACTGTGATAGATGATACATTGATTCTTTGTATTCATACTCATACCCAACACATAATATGTCTTTTTTATTCATATTATTGTCCTCTACACACATACACTTTTATTATTTCATGGAAATTGATGGACATTATGGACTATATGTATATGTTGGACATTATTATGATATATGATGGATGATTTTTGATGGTGCATTATATGTGATGTTGTGTATGCTTATTATGCATGTATGCATGATGGAAATATGATTATGATTATGATATGCGATGTGATGTATATGTATGTATGATGATTATGATATATGTTACTGATATGTTTGTGATCCAAGATGTAATGTATTATGCATTTAGATGACTATGGTATATGCGACTAACATGTTTGTGATGTAGGATGGGACATTTATGTTCATGATTATGATGTTGATGTTTATGATATTGATGTTAAGGGTGTGACTAGGATTGATTATGATATGGAATGGATGTTGAATGTAATGAATATGGATGCATTTAATGTTGACGCAATAAATGATTCTAATGAAATGGTAAAATAAAATGGATTAAGATGCTTAGAATAATAAATTTATATAACTCTAAACAACTTAAATGATTATGATAATGAAAATTAAATGGATTAAGATGCTTATAATAACAAATCTATATTACTCTAAACAACTTAAATGATTATGATAATGAGAATGAAATGGATTAAGATGCTTAGAATAACAAATCTATATTACTTTGAACAACTCAAATGATTATGATAATAAAAATGAAAAGGATTAACATGCTTAGAATAAAAAATATATATTCCTCTAAACAACTTAAATGATTATGAGAATAAGAATGAAATGGATTAAGATACTTAGAATAACAAATCTATATTACTCTAAATAACTCAAATTGATTATGATAATGAAAATGAAATGGATTAGGATTTTATGATAACAAATCTATATGAATCTAAACAACTTAAATGATTATGAGAATGAAATGGATTAATATTCTTATAATAGAAAATATATATTACTCTAAACAAATTAAATGATTCTGATAATGAAAATGAAATAGATTAAAAGATGCTTAGAATAACAAATCTATATTACTCTAAACAACTTAAGTCATTATGATAATGAAAATGAAATGGATTAGGATGCTTAGAATAATAAATCTATATTAATCTAAACATCTTAAATGATTATGATAATGAAAATGAAATGGATTAATATGCTTAGAATAAAAAATCTATATTACTCTAAACAACTTAAATTATTATGATAATGCAAATGAAATGGATGAAGTACATCTGCCAAAATTGAAGTGACTTGATAGGAGGAATAGATGGGGAGAAAAGATCATTTTCACAACCAAAATCAATGATTAGAGGCTAGGTGAGTGGATGGGGAGAATACAATAGGATGATGAATGAAATACAATTTTAATGCTATGATATCACACTAGGAGAACTAGATTTTGATATAGTGTAGGATACCAAGCACTAGGGTATAAAGAACCAAGGTAAATAAGAATTATACACATAGGACTGACACAGGAAAAAAAAAGGTTAATTTGGCATCCCAAAGCCATAGGTGCTTTGGTCGGGCCAATGCTAGAAAACCACAAGCACAAGAGGTTTCCCCAACATAACACAAGATCATAAAGGTCTTGGTGGGTACTACATAGGACAACCAAGAAAACATGATCACACAAAAACAAAAATATGCCCCTATGTCTATCAATCAAAGTGCACCATGATATGATGGATCGTGGTAACCTTGAATAGGTATAGTAGGAAGATCAAAAGATAAACAAAATACAAAAGTACCAAGAAATCACAATAAATATCTAATATCCTTTTCCATGGGGACGATAGGTGCATGAGATTGACATGGTCTGATGTGAGGAAAGGTATATCATGTTAAGACTGAAGATGGATAGGATGGATTAGAGGATCAATACAACTTGGGATAATTGAAATAGACCAAAATTTCAAGGAACTAGTAGATTTTGTTGGTTAATTCCAACAAGGACACTCTTGGTAACATGAAAAAGACAAAGAAACAACCTAAAGGACAAACCTAGGCCTTAGGGGTTCATCAAAGATGGTCTTGCCTATGTGAAAGCATAGAGGCAACATAGTTTGATAAAAATACCAAAGACTGACGATGGATGAAAGACAAACAAACAATGGAGACAAACTCAAAAGGATAGACTAAAGCCTCGAGGGCTCATCAAAGATTTCCTTTCATTTGTGAAAGTGCGAAGGCAATGTAGTTCAATAAAAATACCCAACAAAATATGAAAGACAAAAGATGGGACCTAATGAAAAAAGATGCAAGGATGGATCCTAGATGAGGATACAAAATCGATCAACAAGACTCTATATACAAGCGAGGATAATCAACCAAATCCCAACTTGTTTAGGGATATGAGATCAGGATACCTAGTAAGACTTATAGAAGCTCACCTCCAACAAGTGGGAGAAGTTGAATATTTGGGATAGTAAATCTAAATCATCTAATGCTCAATCAAAATATATCATGCGATAGGTGATATGTTATATAGGATGTGTTGATGGGATGGGGTGGATACGTAAGCATATAGGAAAACGAGATACAAGGTAGATAATGATTCATCCCTCTACAGATGGTGCCTATTGCTAGGTTTTCAACAAACGTACTTATCCAAGGTGCCAAAAAAGGTGGTTTTCACCGTAGGATGATTTATTTCTCTTTACTATTGACATCATCATTTTTATTTATTTATTTATTTTGGATTTTTGGATTTTTTACTTTTTTTGGTATTTTTTGAGGTGGGGTAACCCAATTGACTTAGGTGTAAAACCACTTTAGGTACATAATGTTGATGGTCTTCCAAGGGTTCCCCCTCAAATGTGGGAACCTGATACGCTCCAAAACCATACTTAACTGTGATGACATATGGACCAACCAATTAACTTAAAACTTTCCTTTCTTCTCTCGATCTTGGTGGGTATGCTAATTTTCCTTGAGTAGAAGATCACCAATTTGGAACTGACAAGGTCAAACCTTCTTGTTATAGCTTCTTTTAAGCCAATTTTGATAAACCTACATGTGATTATAAGCATTGAGACGCTTCTCAACAAGAAGCTCTAACTGACTGAGACGTGAAACTTGATACTCCTCATCATTATTGAAGTTATTCAAAGAGATGTGAAGCGAGGGGAGTTCAAATTCAATCAACAAGATTGCATCACCGCCATATACAAGTATGGTGTAGTGCCTATGGGGGTGCAAATGGATGTACAGTAGGCCCAAAGGGCGGGATTGAGATGGAGGTGCCAATCTCGACTAGTGTTATTGACAACTTTCTTTAGGATTTTGATTAATGATTTGTTGGTTGCTTCAACCTGACCATTACCTTGAGGGTAATAGAGCATCAACCATCAATTTTGGATATGTAAAGTCTCACATAGTTGTCTTACATGCTTTTTTTTGAAAGGTTTTCCATTGTCAGCGATGATAGTGGATGGAATACCACATCTATAGAGAATATGATATAGGATAAATTTAGATATTTGGGTGCTGGTAATGAGGGAGAGTGGAATTTCTTCCACCCATTTAGTGAAGTATTTAGTGGTGGTGATGGTGATGGTGAAGGTGTAGCCATTAGAGGATGGAAGGTAGATCTTGTCAATTAAGTTGAGACCCCACTACGAAAAGGGCCACAATGGTATGATCAGTTGTAGGTCCTGTGTTGGAGCATGGATCAAATCTATATGCTATTTACATGGTAGAAATTTCTTGATAAATTCACATGTATCATGTTTCATAGTGGGCCAATAATACATAGTTCAAAGAAGCTTCTTTTCTAAGGCTATTCCATTAGCATGTTCTTTTCAAATGCCACTATGTACTTCACCTAATGCTACTTTGGATTTTGGTTCATTCAAACATCGAAGAAGAGCTCCATCATATGCTCTATGGTAAAGAGTGTCTCCTAGGATAGTGTAACGAGATGCTCAGTGTATGAAGGATTTACATTGGTTACAATTTATCTCAAGTAGAAGGATGTTGTCATGAAGGTAGGTGTAAATGTCATGGTACCATGGGGATGGGAGACCTATGATTTTGTACACCATTTTTGTATCCAAGATATCATATTTAGGGACCAATAATTGTTTGACTAGAAACTCACAATCTGTATGATCTTGAGGCATTTCTATAAGAGAGGCAATGGAATTCATTATATCTGCAACCTTATTCTACAATCTAGGAACTTGTTCAAATTGGATATGATTGAAATATTGCCTAAAGTCATCCACCATGCATTTATAAGGAAGAATCTTGTCATACTTTGTTTGGAACTCATCATTAACTTGTTTGATTATAAGCAGCGAGTCCCCATAGACATGAAGACAAGTAATGTACCATTAGACTGCAATTTAGAGACTAGTGATTAAAGCTTGATTAAAGCTTCATACTCAACAATGTTATTCATGCATGGAAACACTAACCTGAATGACTTGTGGATTTGACCATAATCATAGTGTTAACTAAATATGCTAGATTCAAATGAATTAAAAGCATATTTAATTACCTTAGTCATAATCCCAATAAGATATTCAAAATTGATTAAAGGCTAAGAACCCATTTAAACTAACTTGAAGAACATGAAAAAAATGGAAACCTACTTTAAGACTTTGAATCTTATCCTATTGGGGGAGTGGTGTCGCATTGATGTGGAATGGTCACTCTTTCCTATTCCCTTGGATAATGAGCTTATTTCAATCAGTTTTATTGAATAAAACTGATGAAATCAATGAGACATATATGTAAAACATGATGAAAGCTAGTTTAACATGATATATGCTAAGATGTGTGTTGTAAATGTGTGAAAATCTATTCTAAATGCATGCAAGATTTAAAGATGCAAGTCCTAATTGCAAAATATGCTAAATGGATGCAACTAAGTTACCATGGAATCCATTAATAGATGCTAAACTAATTATGCATGAAATTAATCTAAAATGCTTCAAAACATTAAACATAAATACAAATGGGTGAGTTTCAACAACATAAGTTTTCTACCAAAAGATGGATCCCTATTCAATAGATGCAAAGTCTATTTATAGAATAGGCAAAAAGAAACTAATGGTCAAGATTGAAAGAATCAATCAATGGTTAGGATGGAAAGAAGATGTAGGCATGGATCATAGATTCCCATCAAGGGTTGATAATACAAGTTGATATTTAATCAAGGTCTCAAAATCATGCAAATAATCGCACTTTCAAAGCTTGCTCAAGAAGTTTGTTGAAAGTTTGTTACAAGGAAGAATATTCCCTTTTTTGAATGAGTAAAAAGGGAGAATATTCTCTCATGGATGAGGAAAATTAGCATTTAGTTAATTAAACCAAATTTTAATGTGCAATGAGAAGGAATATTCCATGAGAATATTCCCTTTTGAAGGAATGTGCAAAGGAGGAATATTATCAAGGAGTATTCCCTTGCAAGTGGGAGAGTTAGAATTAATTAAACAAAGTTTGAATTATGCAATTTAGAGGAATTTAGGATATCCATTAAATAATCAACTTATTTAATGAAAAGGGATCAAAATTTCATTTAATTAAATAATTAAGATTATTTAATTTAAATGAAAGGACTTAGGGTGTTAAAATTAAATATTTTGATTTATCTAATTTAACAGGATGGAAGGTTAGCATGAAAGGGGTAGGAATTAACCTAATTAGATTAATTGGATTAATAGATGAAAATGAGGCATTTAATTAAATAGCTCAGCTAATTTAATCAAACATGTTAAAAGAGGATGGATTTTAGGATGAAATGATGTTAATATATCAGATGCAAGTGTGTAGTATCATTCAAGAAATTTTTAAGTGTCTATAGGGGATATGATCACCATGGGGAGTGACAAAAGGGATATTAGCACTGACTCCATTTTGTGTGTAGGATTCATCAAAATAAAGTGTCCATTTAGTTCCTTCAAAAATGACCTAAATGTTGACTCATCTAGAAACTTAGCCACCAAAGGGTATGCATCCACTAGAGGGGCATCAACCAGTTGATCCGCGATGACTTGTCCTTTGATTGCATTATAGTCAATATACTCAATATCAAACTTGAACTAAGCAACATAACCCACTTAGCCATATGATCTACTAATGATGTTCTAGACAATAGGTACTTAAGTGGATTCACCTTGAAAATCAACTTAATCAAATGAGTACGTAAGCATGTAGTGGCAAAGCTTTTGAGAGCTAAAAATAACTACAAGGGAAGATTTCCATAGGGGTATAATTGAGTTCATACCCCACCAATGTGTGGCTGATGTAATAAATTTCCCTTTCCTTCCCATTATTTCCATGCTATGCAAGTAGTGCTCCTAGTGAAATTGCTATAGCAGAAATATAAAGAAACAACAGTTTTCCTAGTATCAAAATAGGAGGGTTGGCGAGATATTCCTTAATTTCATCAAAGCCCTTCTAACACTTTGCATTCCACTTGAAGACAATATATTTACAAAAAATATGTGTAAAGGGATAGCATTTATTCGCAAGTTGAGCTATGAAGTGCCAGATTGATTGTAATTTTCCTTACAAGCTTCTCAATTGTTTCAGATTTCTAGGTGGGGCCATTTCCATAATAGCTTTCACCTTAGCAGGATCAACTTCTATGCCCTTTCTAAACATAATGAAGCCCAAAAATTTTCTTGAAGTGTCTCCAAAAATACATTTCTTCAGATTTAATCTTATCTTATATTGCTCTAGCTTGTCAAAGATTTGCTTCAAGATCTTCGAATGTTCTTCTCGAGTTTTGGATTTTGCCAATAATTCATCAACATAATATTCCATTATGATGTGGATCAAATCATGAAAGATGACTGTCATAGCATGTTGATAAGTTTCCCCTGCATTCTTGAGACCAAAAGGCATGAAATTGTAGTAAAAGATGCTCCATGGTGTTGTAAAAGCTATTTTATGTTAATCCTTGAGCGCAATTTTAATCTGATTATACCCTAAAGTCCATCCATAAGGGATAACATAACATGTTAATGTTTGGAAATGGAAATTCATCTTTGGGACATGCCTTATTAAGGTCTCTAAACTCCATACAAATGTGGATGCCCCTAGTTGGTTTAGCTATGGGGAAAATGTTGGAAATCTAGTATGAATAATCAATAGGCCTGATAAACCCTACTGCTAGTAATTTTTCTAACTCAGCTTTAACAAGAGAAACTTGTGGATGCATTTTGTGGAGCTTTTGATTTACTGGCTTGACATTAGGATGGACATCAAGGTGACACACAACTAATGTTGGATCCAACCCAGCAATATCCGAATAGGCCCATGAAAAATTAAAGATTCCTTTCTAAAGTAGATTGACAATTACATAATACTCTTCTTTAGTTAAGGACTTAGCTACATACGTGATCTTTGGCTCTACTTTTGCTCCCATATTCACCTCTCTTTTTTCTTCAATTAGAATGGAAGACTGTTCCAAAAATTGAGTACCTATGAGAGGAAGATGAGCATCCCCATCCTGTGATGCCTCAGGGAGATTTTAATCAGATGATACACCCTTTGTTTTTACTTTTGATGAGTCTAAAAGTGCCTCGGGGAGATTTTCACTAGGAGACCCTTTTTTTCTTTATTTATTTTTATTTTTATGTTTGAGGTGTTCATCTTCCCAAGGGTAGGAACCATAGTCTTCTTCTAAGGCCATGTAACTTGTACATATGCCCCTTTGGAAGGAACGATGTCAATGGGTGCACTTCCTTATAGGTCCCAGTCTATTAGGTTAGGATGATGTAGGGAAAGGCTAATGGAGATGGAAGTGGATTTGAATAGGGAGGAGACATCCAAATCATCATAAGATCTTGTATTAAATTTTCCTCCTCAAGGATGTCATCAAGGATATCGACTTCCACACTAACATTATTTGAAGCAGTAGCAAATGTAGTGGGTTGTTTTTGCTTCTTGTCATAACTAAGACCCAAGTTTTTTAGATGCACGGATGTATCAATTGGCTTACACATTCTATGTTCATCTACCCCTAGTCCTCCCCCTAATAATTTTATTTTTGTGCCAACTTGATAGCCTATCGATAAACTTCTTGGAAATACTTAATGAGAGGAGGTGAAGGTTCAAGTTCTTCTCTATACACCCATTGGCTGATATACTCATCAAGTTGATCTTGTTAGGTACCTATAGAGTGAGATATAGTGGATCCAACATTATTGGAGCTTATTGTCTTGGTGATTTTATCTCCTTGTTTTGGATACTCAGTAGGCTGGCCATAACTTCATGGTGAGAGGGCATTGTGCCCACATTGAGTGCAATGTACATCTCATATTCTCCACAACCTTTTTCAATGATCTGAACCTTGGTAATGGTGGAATACAAAGTGGTGGATGGAGTGTATGAGGCATTAGGATTGACATGAGATGATGAGGGAATGGCATGAGAGGTTCCCACCTGAATTCCAGGTCAATGGTGAGAATATGGGAAGGAAGGCTCGAGAGAACAATAGTACTCAAAAGGGTGTTGATCAGCAGGAATGATAACCTCAATTCCATTGTGGGGGAATTTGAGGCATTGAGGAATGGATTGCATAGCATGGAGCCATGGTTGGCCAAGGAGGAGGTTATATGGAAGTTCCAAATCAAGGACATGACAAGCTGTATACTGGGTGGTAGTGCCAACTTGAATGGGAAGACAAATAGTGCCTTCTTAATTTCATTCTATATTGTCATAAGCCTTGATAGTTATTACCTAATTATCTAAGTCAAAGAGAGTATACCCCCCCTATTTTATGAATTTAAGTGTACAAAGGTTAAGAGCAGATTCATTATCTACCAAGACTGATTTGAACCCGTGCTTAGTAATAAGGACTTTTATGTGGAGGGTATGGTTATGTGTGGGATGAATGGGTGGCATATCATTTTGATAGAATCCCAACTAATATGTAGATGAAAAGTGTCCTATTAGAGCTTGGAATTGGGTAGGATCTATGTCAATGGGTACATGAGTGTCTTGCAAATATTTTGTGAGGATTTCCTAATGCGTTAGGGAAGAATTCAACAAATCTAAGATAGATATTTGGGCTAGAGTCTCTCCTAGGTGATCAAGGATATTATACTGTGAGTTTATAGTGGCTAGCTAGGATGATGTGGAGGGTCCTGGAACTGATATGTAGGTGCGACATGTGGTGATAGCACATTTAGGGTCCTTTCCCTTTACATGAATCATAGAGACATGTGGATCCACTTGCATGATACAACCAACTATATCTTCATAATTAAATGGGACTTTATTATAACTAATGTTGTTGGTTAAATTATTTCTATTGGATCTTGTGTTTGTGTTGGAATATTTACCATTGAGCATTAGACGATGTAGACTAGCTTCCCTCAACTATAATATCTCCCCAATCAATAAGATCCTGGATGTAGTTCTTGAGACCCTGAAACTTGTTGGTTGAATGACATTTGATCTTATGGTACTCATAATATTCATTTTTTGTGCTTTCAACACACACGCCTTGTTCAGACTGGGGACCCCCTCTTTTCCTCTTGCCTTTTGTCGGGTCTTTTTGTTTTTCCTTTTTTTGCATACCCCTATTTTTGAGCCCAAAATGGTCACATACCATAAAGCTTGCTAAAACACTTTGACCAAAATCACCTATCCAAAATTCACTATCTCAGTCTCATGCAAAACTTGGTGTGTGGGCACTTGCCCTCCATTGGCCGCCACGTTCATTGCCCCATGCAGACCTATTGCTATGGGACTCCCTTAGTGGGTCGCTATCCCTATTTTTCTATCCTTGCACCCTTCATCTAATGTTTTCCCACATGGTAGGTACCACACTCATCGTTTCCACCTAGGTATCTATCAAACGTCCTTGTTGGCGCGAGATTACGCAACTCCACCTACCCCATTGCTTCATGTATCTATAATTAATGGAAGATGGTATATATAAACCCCGCATCCTTCCTATCATTTTCACTCACCATTTTTGAATTTGAAGAGAAGAGGAGACCTCTGTGCACACAAAAGAATCTTTGGGCGATTAAGCTGTAGCCATTTCTCAGACAACAAGGTAGGTATTTGGTTCCCATTCTAACTATTGATTCATAACAAGCTAGCTAGGGTTTCAGATTGAATGAACCCTTAAACATTAAACTATAATGGACCAAACCCTAAGTCATCCAAATGATCCCATTTTCATGATGTGTAACATGGGGCTTGAGTCGAAAATCACTCATGAGAGTGTCACTCTAACCAGTGAAGCCAAAAAAAACCATCTAGCACCTTGGCCCCACATGTAAACATTGGTGAAACAAAAAAAAAAAGCTCATTGTGAAATGGAACCCTCATGGGTCCCCATACAGAAATCCATTTCGTCAGAGCTATTTCATAATGATGGAAACACCGGTGCAACTCACCTCACTAACCCCACAAACCTTTCTCTTTTCCTCACTTGAAAACATTAAAATGAGTGACTAAGTTCATAGCATCATGCAGAGCGGTCCCCATGTGGAACTGCACTCGTAGACTACTCCCACCCCACTATCATTTCTTAATGGCCAAGCCCTTGCATCTTCCCACAACATGGGTATCGTAGTAATTTTTCCCCAAACAAAGACTTTAAAAATGTTGAAAAAATTCTAAGTTTGGATTTCTCTGTGAACCTATGCTTGTGGACTGTCATTCGCAGAAGCCAATCATTTTGTTATCTCTATTAATGGTAGAGTCTTTATGCCTCCCTACCTTGCAGGTCCCGTGCACCACATTGCCTCAAGACTAGACCTCAAGTCCGTCAACAAAAAATTTAGGGAGGGGTTACCCCTACGGGTCCACCCCTTCAGACTACTACCTGCTAAGGGCCGCTACTCAAGAGTTGTTCCTTAACGGTGCAACCAACCCGTCTCTTTGCCTTGCGGACCCCGAATCGCTAATGTTGTAGATATTAAAGATGAACAAATGACAAAATTTAAGGAAGGTCTCTTTGGTGGGTCCACACATGCGGGTTGTTGCCATTGGAATGATGACCATCAGAATCCATTGTCTAATGGAAGGATATTAATGGAAAACTGACACATAGCTCCTGTGCCTCCAAACTCCACATTTTGGAAATTAACGAGGCCTTCAAGGAAAAATAACTCGAGGGGGCTTAAATGAAATTAACTAGGTATAAAGACCATGCGAGTTCTGCTATGTGGAACTTCACTTGCAAGATACCATGCCCTTTTGGCTGCTCCTTAATAGCAAAGCTAAAGAAACTTTCTGATACACTTCTTCCACATTCATCACAACCACATGAGTATTGAAAGTTGATATGATAAGGAAAATGATTGAAAATTCCTCCACAAATTCTTGCACATGCTCAATAACTTCATACAAAATTCACTCAAGGATCGAGTCATGTGAAAATTAGCCATTAGAATATCACCTGATGGTTTCCCTCTTCTCTATGCCATTCCTTAATGGCTTTCATCCTAACAGCTTCCGCAGGATGAACTTCTGCACTTCCAGACCCACATTTGCACAAATTGCCCAAGCGAGCTTCAAATGGTAAACAATGATGAATGTTAGATCTTATAAGAGTATATGAATTCAATTAATTCTGAATTTACATGATTTAACCAACATTTTCTGTATTAATCTATCAACACACTTACTATACCTTTTGTGTGTAGAATGTATGGAACCTGCTGAGGGGCCATCAGAGAAGCCATTGGAAAGGGTTGAAAAAGGAAAGAGAGGAACGAGGATCCCTAGAGGGAAAGAGGAGAAGGAAAAAATGAAATATCAATTCAACAGGGTGGATTGCACCTCCAAAATCACCTCCAACTAGGACACAATATTTGACACTAATCTTGGGCACATCAATATTGATGAGTTTAAACAGAGAGTTATGACCAATCCCACCATAGAGGAGGAATTTAGAATTGAAGAAAGTTTCCTTGCAAAATCAGTTGGCTTTCCTCCTACTTTGATTTCTCTAGAATTGGTAATGGCTTTCCGAGAGTGCTATCACTCTTAGAACAGAAGAATAGTTACCAAGGATGGGAGGGTGTTGGTAGACCTATCTACCCAATCTATCGGTAGGATATTCGACATCCCAACCTTCAATGAAATGGAGGAAGTCGAAAAGGAATTTTCCTTAACAATATGGCAATAGGATCCTCTTGTGTGCAAGAGAACAATAAACCAATCATGGCTAAAGGATAAGAGAGGTAGTGCCAACAAGGTGCCTCAAACATTGTATAGGAGTGATTTTGTAGAAGAATATAATGATCTAGTCATGCTCCTAAGTAGAGTGATGGGCCTTTTCACTACCACATTCTTCGAAGAATGGGTGTTTTACTTCATGGAAGAAATCCTCTTAGGCACCACCAAATTCCACTGTGCGAAGATGATAAGTGAGAATTTTCATAATTAGTTTATGGTGTTGAAGAAGACCTATAAATTCTACATGACTTCATATTTGGTCTACCTCCTAGCAGTCAAGTTCCCATACAAAGGATTATTTTGTGCTAGAACATTAGGAATAAAGAAGGGATAGCTTAAGGTATACGACTACTACCTCCAATTGCAATATAAAAATTTCAAGAAAGATTACAAGAGAGTTAATGATGACTTTATTGGGCACATCATTCAGAACTTAGGAGGAGATTACCATAGGAGGGTATCCCATAGTGCTAAGGTAGTTATAAAGGGGTTTGGATATATATTCATCCAATTCCCAAAATTCACCTACATTAGAGTGGAGGGATTCTTGGGAAGAGTCTACCGGTTGCCATGCTACCCCAACGACAAAATTATCTTATTAGAGCTTACTCGGTGGTTGCAGACTACCCACACCCTGCTGAGCAACAAGCATTGTGCTAGGGTTCCATATCCCCTTACATTCAGAGGAGTTGGTAGAATACAATTTTGAATTGCATATAGATAGGGGAGGCATGGATCCCCATGGAAAACTAAAGAGGCAAGTTGGATGACAATACGCCCACCAACCTCACATTGAGGAATTTTAGGAAAATTGTGATGATGATAGAGAGGTCAGGAGGTGACATTATATGATGATGACTTCCTAGTTTGTACAATCTATTAATTTATTCCTTGTGCTTGACCAAATTCTCAAGGATGAAAAAATGTTGGATGGAAGATATAATTTCTAGGCTAATGTTCCATTGCCAATAATTGACTGGCCTGAATAAGAGGTCATTGACCTAGATACTATCACCCACCCCATAGAGCAAAGGACCAAGCTTTGGATCTATGGGTATACAACTAAGTTGCAAGAGCAGGGCACAAAATTAACATATGGAGAACTCAAGGATGAGTTTGAAAGTGAAACAGATAGTGGCGCCACTATAAGCTCATCCGGTGAGGCACCCAAGTATCCACCTGTCACAAGGTCCAAAAAAAGGAAGGATATGGCCAAACAAAATCCCAAGCATAAAGTAGACACTTGAAAGGCAATAGAGGGGCAGTTGTCAAAGAAAGAAAAGAAAACAAGAACTTTTGTTCTCAAAATTCCAACTATCCAGGAGGATGGACACCTAAATAACGAGGAAGAAGAAGTTGAGTGACCTTGCTCACCATTTCTAGCCACCATTACTCTCCCATCAACCATTGCCACTGCTGCCACCTCCACACCATCCCCTTCCACTCCCAAATCTTTGTCGGTCTCAACTCTGCTTGTCATGGACATTGTAGAAACCCTAGTTTCCCTTTGTTTCTGATTCTGACTGAGTTTTGGTTTGTTTTTGCAATTTTCGATTTTTTTGATGTTTTTGTGGTTTTTGCATGAAATAAAGAACAATGCGATTTTGCTTGAAAAATGATAATAAATACAAATAAAATATTTCTACTCTGATAGCAGTAGTATTTGATGTCAGTACGAATGCCAATCTATTATTTGTTCTTCTGGGATGATTACAAAATGATCTATTGACATGCAATAATAAAATAATGATTTTTATTGTAAAAACCTAGTATTTTTTGCAGCAGTCTGGAAAGTATAGATCTGGTACGGCTGCATTAATTACACCCTTCTCCATTGGTTTTATGATTGCAGACAGGTCCAAACTCCTAGGCGCCTCAACTGCTGAAGATAGAGGTCAAAGATATAAGGCGTTTTGCTCTCTCTAGAAAATACGCCCCTAAATGGATGGTACAGCCCTGGTACAGATTTGTACGGCTGAGACAACAACAGCAATAAATTAAAATGTACGGCCTCTTTCTGGAATCTCTGAATGTGGAGAATATGTGCACCTAAATTGCTAGATGTCTTCTGAAAAAGAGAAACTCTCTGTAACCCTGAATATTTAAACACTCTGAAGCTCAATGATTTCCTTTGGATGAAGAAACCTCTGCTGGAAATAAATTAGGTGTTATTTCACACCCTCTGAACTGCTTCCAATGGAGATGGCTCGTTCCCCAAGGAATTCAAACTTGAAACCCTAAAGCTTCTTGCTCAGATCAAAGTTGATGAATTTCAATTCACAATAATCACATAATGGCTCAAAACCCAATGCAAATGCACTATATTGCTCAAAAGTGCGATTTCCTCAATAATAGGGTTTATTAAAATATTTGACTTTTAATTCTTTTAATCTTTCCATAGTCACAGCCAAATTTTTAATATAAAATATAATTGTCAATTTGGCCCCTCCTGATGATGGCGACCCCCTCAATTAAGAATCACTTAAGTTATAATATAATATTATAACTTTATATTATAATCATCAAATAATTAATATTTAATTAATACAATTAAATATTAATATCTCTCTCGTTATTCATCAGATGACTGATCCGTCTGAAGCTGACGAACACTGAAGTGATTTTGAACACTGCCAAATCCATACTGCTAAAAATAGCAGGGGTCCCACGCCGACTGCCAAGAACTGCTAAAAATAGCAACTTCTGCAAGAAGTCTCCGAATGAGCCCGAACAAAAGCCAACTGATCAAACTCTGCCAATTGAAGCTGAACCAAGCTCCAACGTGACCCTCTATCCAGTCTATCAGCCTACGAGGGTCGTATGATAGGCCAATCCTGTACTCCGAGAGATGTCACTGAGAAGGGGACATGACAGACATCTCAGTCCACCTCACCTTTGCTTCACCATCTACTTCAGTGGTGGTATTGGATTCCTATTCTTCCACCACTTCTTCATTGTCTTCTGCCTTTCTCCTGCCTTGACTACCTACCCTTTCCACTCTACCTCCTTCATTTCTAATGAATACTATGGAACCTATCACCTTTCCACATGCTTTCATTGCTTACATGTAGACTGTGCCAACCAAGCTCTCTAAGGTAATCCTCAACCACCAAATCTAGGCACTAATGTCCCAACTTGTTGCTTTTCCTCTCCCACCACCTCCCACTGAGCCACCAAAATTGGAAGTTACTATGGAAATCTATGAAGAAATGGAGAAGCTTAGTGGGGAGTAGCTCAAAGAAACAAATGTGGATGTTGTTGAGGAGCTAGAATATTTTTATCAAGATGATTACTTTGAGAATTCTGAGGGAAAGTTAAATGTAAATATAAACAAAGTAGCTTCTGATGAAGAAGCGCAACAAACGCTCGAGGAGGAAGGTGCCGATAAGCTTGATGAATACTATGAAGTTGAAACCTCCGATCAGGAACCAGATGAAGAAAAACCCCAAGAGAATAAAGACAAAGAGGCCAACCCTGAGGAGCATCACTGTAAGAAGAGGAAAACAAACACAAAGACTGGTGTGGAGATAATTGATGAGCCTCCATGAGTTGGCCAAGATGACGGCCTAATACGAGAAGAAATGCTTTTGGAAAGGGAGGGAGAAAAGGATCAAGAAGAAGAAGATACATGAGAAAAGAGCACTGATCCTGAGAATAATGTTGAGGTTGATCCTGAAGCAACTAAAGGAGCAACACTAGAAGAAGAGAATATTGTTGAAGAAAACGTAGTATTCACCGAGCCCAACAAAGAAGAGACCATGATACAAGAAGAGGATCCAAATGAGGAAGAGGGAAATGATAAAAAGCTCCTAGGCCTGAAGAAAATGAGCCTTCAAAGGAATGGGAAGAGGAGAGGGATCATGAGTCCAGAATATTTTTGTTGTGGTTGGAAGAACAATTGAAGAAGGCTCCCATAGTTTCTAACCCCAAGGCTCGGTTGGAAGCCATACTCTCTAGAGCACAGGTAATGACCCAGTAGGAGAAGAATCCAAAGACCAGGTCTCACATTACAATCGACACTTCTAGGTCTCGATCATTACAAGTAGCCACTCTTGCTTCAGGAAAAGATGCAAATGCTATTTAGTGCCAAGATTATCAAATATCCACTGTCAATCAAGGAAATTTTTTGCAGACACCCATTTCCTCCTAAACCTCCTTTTGGAATACCCAATATTCATTGTACATTTTGGTTGCATGATGGATGCCCATATCACCATTATAAATCACCCTGTTGAACCAGTCTGAGGTAGACTTGGTCCAGTTCTTCATTCTTTCCATTTTATTTACTTCCTCCTTTGAAAGTAAGGCAGGCATAGGCGATTCCATTGGAGCTTCCTTCCCAATGAGGTCCATTTTTGTATGAAGGAAATAAAATGCTCCACCTATGTTTTCAATTCCTCCTTAGTAGATTGATCTTTGTTCATTTGTTGGAGGATAGTAGAAATTGACCCCTAAAATTCATCTATTTTATGGGCTCGGGTAGCAGGATCTACATGATAATGTATATGAAGCTAGAAAGTATCTTCAAGCTCACTCAAGGCATCTGGGAGAAGGATTTGGAGTTTCCCAAAGAAGATCATTGGCTAGCCAAAGCCTTGCTCATAGGTTTTGAGTACAGGAAAGGATTTTTGGAAAGAGCCTTGCAGGAGTTGGAAGTTCATCATGAATGGATCATGGAGCACTGGACTGAAAGTGTCGATTATCTAAGGATGATGACAAGTTATGAGATGCCTTCCCTAGAGTTAGATCAAGAGGCTATTAAGTGAGAATTCCATAAGAAAATGGAGCAATGAACCGATGATACTTTATTGGTCGATTTAATGGATTTTGCTGCTAGAGCTTTCACTGAGTGAAAATAGATACTTAGAGCTGCACCAAAGTGCACCAAGCACTGGGACCAAACAACAAAAGGGTTCAAGAGAATCACTTTCCAGATCTCCAAATCTGAGCTTTCTAAAGAAAATAAGTTTCTTGCCATGATCGAAAATTTTGTAGAATATGCTAGTTTGTAGAAAGATGCTGGGAAGCCTATTATTGATGATGAATACCTGCTAAAATAGCTAAAAAGGCTAGAAGTTAGCTAAAAGATAAAATAGACTTGGAGACAAAATAGGGAAAAAGACAAAAGGTCTATTTTATGTTTTAATATATTGGGGGTAGGTGAAACCCTAGGCTAGAATAAATCTAAGCCACTTATTGTTAATGAATCTTGTCCATTCATTCTACTTTTTGAAAACTATAAATATGGGCATCCTCTCATTTTCAAGAGAAAGATGAGTTGTTGTGTAAAGACATGCTGCAAAATAGATGAGAAAAAGAATTGATTTGATGGTTTCTTGTGTGTTTCTCTCCATCTGTGCATGATTCTATCTCCAATAGTGTATTTTAGCTTTGTTATTTCAAGTTTAAGTTCATTTTCTATTAGCTAGCTCATGTTGTGCTTTAATGGTGGATGTATGTTATAGTGTTTGATTATTTTATAGCTTATACTTTTGGCTATTTGTTAATTAAAAATTATTGTGTAAAGTTATTTTGAGCTTATTTATTTTGTTGCACCTAAGTTCAATTGTTATTCATGCTTAAAAGTTGAATATACACTCTAAAAATCTACAAAGACCCCTTGAAGATTGCACTAGTTTTATGACACTGTGGGTTGTCCCTGGTTAAGTGAAACTAAGGTTTTTAAAGTCTATCCCTTGTAGCATCCTCCATTGTTGCTATTCATGTTATTTGTAGATTTAGGAAAAATTCTAACCCTTTCCCTTTTGATATTTCTTTAAAATCTAAAGTTAAAGAAAAGTTCCAACATCATTGCAAAGCCAAATCTGATGAACATAAGGAGTTTTAGTTTTCTATTTTGAAATTGCAATTGCTATTCATCATTTCCATAACTTATGAAACTCTATTTGCAAACCCAAAACTTCCATGTTTAGTGAGCCATAAATACCCCTTGTGATTACCAACAAATCAAAACAAACAACTGAGTTGTTTTATGTGTAGTCATGACCTGACATCCAAGAGACCTTGGGGTTATTGTCTGAAACTTAGTTGCATATTTTCACCTTTCAAGAGAGGCATCACACTTGTGTGTTGTCTATGTTGAGAAGTGCAAAAAAACCCATTAATAGAATTGGCACTAGAGGGAGGGCCAAACTAAGCTGGATTAATTTGGGTCATCTTCCTCCCAAAGATCTCATAGGATAACCAAGTCAACACCAAAAAAAAGGACTCCAAGAGTTAAAACCCCCTACTAGGGATCTTATGAAGAACACATTCTTGCAGAAGTTTAAAGTCCCAATTAGACCCACAGATTTGTACTAGAAATTCATGTCAATAAGGAGGGAAGTTAATGAGCCAATCAACTCATTCAATAATAGATTTCATAGAGCTTACATGAAGTTGCAACCTCCTTATGTAGTTGATGATGCTTTGACCAAAATGGTATATTATGCAGCACTGGATAACCTCACATCTGCCTTGCTCAAAAGGATGTATCAACCACTTGCAAGTGTAATAGAGGCTTATGGTGATGTAGCAAAGGAAAGCACTGACTTGGGACATGTTTCTGACCCTCTTCCTTCATTGGGACTAACTTCCAACCTCGAAAAAATTCATGGGCTTACTCATGATTTGTCTCATCAAACACCTGTTCTGAACCAAGTTCAATAGTTGCCAATCGTGCCACCGCCAAGGCTAATGATAAACCAAGCTCCAGCCATACCCAACTACCTATAGGCTCTGCATCATCAAGATTACCCTCAATAATCCCAAATACCTTCATACCTGTAGAACTCTGAAGTGCCAGCTACCCAACAGGGCCAGCTCACAACGCTATTTATTTTCCTTTAGAGTTTGGCTCCAACTCAAAATAGTGCAGACAAGGAGTGGATTGATGAATTAGCTGAATTGGTAAGGAAGCTTTCCATAGAGGTTACTCATTTGAGGAATCAAAATAACTAGCTACAAGTATCTCAGAAGAGCATTCAAGCCAATTATCAAAGAGACCATTGAGATTTGGGACCATCCTTGAACCAAAATTATGAATGAGGTCAAAACTTAGGACAAAATTTTGAAAGAAGGAAGCCTCAAAGGTAGAACATAACACTGAATACTAGACCCGTCAATGGAGGTGTACCCACACCTCTTGACCATTTAGGTGGTACAAAAAGTTCCACAAGTAAAGTTTACTTAGCTGAAGCTACCTTATCCAGATGGTGTAGAATTCATAAAACCAATAGGCATTTCAAGCTCGATTGTCAGGAGTTCCAGACTGTCGCCAAAATCTTTCAAGTGGAAGTTCAAAATGTCGTTGATGGTTCGAGCTATCGATACATAGTCTTGTTGGAGCCATATGATTCCTCAATTTTGGAGGTCAACCCAACTCCCTTCCCACAAAGTGACAACAATTTGCTCAAGAAGGAAGCCGTGACAAAGGAAGGAGAAGCAAAGGAGGTAAGTAATGAGAGACCTCTTTCCTAATTATTTGCTTTAGTAGACAATTGTCCTCGAGATGAGGAAGAGCAATGTAAGGATGAGGTTCATATGTTCCACCAATGAGAAACCCCTTATAACTTAAGAAATAGACAATTTGGTGGTCCTTTTACAACCTCTACCCCACCCAACAATTTCAATACTCTGCTTGATCCTCATGCCGCCAATAACCCAACCTATCCCAAGGTGCCAACCTAGTATTTTAATAGTAGGCAGCCCAATCCAACTCCAAATAAGCCTACTAATGCTTCTTGAAGTAGTTCCTTCAAAGCGGATGTTGAAAAAATGGGGGAATATGTAGCAGAAGAGCTAATGAAAGTTAAAGTGAACCTATTAGCCTTTGAACTGCTAAAGGTACCTACTGTCAATAATGCCCTCTTTCAATCATTAAATGGAATTTCCCCATCAAAACTAGCTCAAGAAGCACCTGTAAAGAGAGTTTCATTTGACATCTCCGACAATGAGCCCATGATTAGGGAAATTATAAGAAAGAAACCCAATCATCCACCTAATCAACCACCTAGAAAAAATAAACAATCAGATAAACAAACGACTAGGGAGCAAAACCAAGTGAAAACAAAGGATAAAAGCAATGACAAGGATAAAACTCAAGTGGCCTAGGCTAATGTTTCTGTGGGAATATTCCAAGGGAAGTTGGAGACCCCTCCTTTCCTATTGAAATTTTGTATATTTGGAAAGAATTTACATAACTATCTGCTTGACTCTAGAGCCTCCACCAATCTCATGCCATTCGTACTATGCCAAGCACTAGGAATAACACCAACCCCATCTAGGAAAAAGGTGACCCATTTAGATAAGACTGAGGTGAACATAGATGTGGAGATGAACAAAATCCCTATGCAAATTATAGCAAATCCTAGGGTGCAACAAGTTATTGACATTTAGATCACTAACATTCCTGACACCTACAACATCATAGTGGGAAGAGACTTCACCCGAGCCTTGAATGGTTATGCTACAACTAATTATTCACACCTATGGCTGCCTTGGAAGGGACTACCTAATCAAATTCGTATTTAACATGAGCCTCAGATGAAATTCATGATCACTAAGTACAAAAATACTAACAAAGTGTTGTTTGTAGAAATAGAGTTGGGAAATTACTTTCCCGTCGCATACCAAGGCAAAGAAGAAGGGGCAGAAGAGGTCCTTATGGTATGTATTTCCCCCACCAATTTGACTCATCTTCCCAATAGTATCAAAGTCCTAGTTGAGTTTGATAGTAAAGAATTCCAAGATGATGACCACCTTGGGTTGTTTGATGGATTCCAACAATTTATGTAGAAATGTGTGCAAGGCCAACTCAATTTAGGAGCTAGGATGGATTTCAAAGAGTTGTTGTTACCCAACTGGTGTAGAGTACATGATGTAGCCCATTCCAAATTTGAATGCTGCCTATTCCAAACAACCATAGATCATATCAAAAGGAAAATACTCCAAAAGAGGGTATGAAAGAACAACAAGATGAAATACAACCCAAGTACAAGTAGCCACCTAAGGGTGTAGAAGTAGATGCACAGACAAGAAAAGATGTCTGCCTTGTTAGCTCCAAAGGAAATACTCCCTCCAAGTTTTGGACGTTGTCCAAATCCAAGCAAGGAGGGGGAGAAGGCTTTGAGTTAATCAGTCCTATGGGTAAGACCCATTTTTCTGCCCATAGATTACAATTCTATTGCACTAATAATCTAGTAGAGCATGAAGCATTAGTCCATGGGTTAATCTTGGCTTTAAGAAAGAAGGTCAAAATGTTGCAAGTCTTTGGGGACTAGAATTGGTTGTTAAACAAGTTAGGAAATTATACTCATGCAATGATCATAGACTAGAAAACTATAGGCATAGAGTATGGGATATCATAGAAGGATTGGACGCATTCAACATCCAACTCATTCCTCGTGACAAGAATCAGGCTGTCAATGCCTTAGCCCAGGAAGCTAGTACCCTCCAACCCTTATCCCTGACTGGCCTAAAAAAATTCACTATAGAGCTCACCTCTACCCCATTTGTTCCTGATAATGTCACCAACTTCCAAGTGTTTGATGATGACCAACATATTCTAGACTTCATCACTAGTTCTGATGTATTTTCCTCCCAAATCATAGATGAAGTAGAGCCCCAAGAAGCTGAGCTGGACATCGAGGGGGTGATCAACTTGATAAGAAACATGATACCTAGGGGCATGGTTCAACTAGAAAGGATATTTGACTTAGATCACATAAGAGACCAAGATCATTAGAATAAGGAGTCAATAGATAATCAATGTGATGCTCATAACCTAGGTACTGTAGAGGATGTTAAAAATGTTTTTTTTTGGCAAGGTGTGTACCCTAGAGGAAGGGAAGGGGATTATTGAGGCTTTGCACATTTAACATGATGTGATTGCTTGGGGATATGAACACCTAAAAATGTATGACATGTCAATTATCATGAGCATACCATTCCCCTCAAGCTAGACGTGAGACCCTTCAGGGAGTGATAATGTACAATCAATGTGCTTCTAGAACCCATCATCTTGATGGAGGCGTAGAAACTATTGTCCACCTACATTATTTTTACCATCAGGAATTCCACATGGGTGGAAAGTATGGTGCCAGTTAGAAAGAAAAATGGAGAAATTCGACTATGTGTGGATTTTAGAAACTTGAACTGAGCCTCTGAGAAGGAGAACTATCTAGTTCCCTCATTAGATGAAGTGTTGTAGATAGTAAATGACTTGCAAATGATGTCATTTCTTGATGGTTACTTAGGATATAACCAAGTGATGGTATAGTATGAAGATAGGAACAAGACAATATTCACCACAAAGTGGGGAATGTTTGCATACATAAGGATGTCATTTGGTTTGATTAATGTAGGAGCAACATTTTAGCTCACCATGGATATAGCCTTCAAGGACCTCATTGCCAAGCGCATCATTGTCTATATGGATGACCTTACCATGTTCTCCAATAAAAGAGGAGACCACATCTCTGAATTATGCAAAGTGTTCCAAAAGTGTAGAGAGTTTGGCATCTCCCTGAACCCGAAGAAATGCGTCTTTGGAGTGACCGAAAAAAATTGTTGAGACATGTGATTTCAAAAAAGGGTATATCCATAGATCCAGAGTGTATACAAGCCATTTTGAAGATCCAACCTTCAAGCAACAAAAAGGAAATGAAGTCCTTCTTTGGGAAAATCAACTTTTTCAGGAAGTTCATCATAGGGTTTGTAGAAATAGTAAAGCCACTAAACGCTATGCTCAGACATGATGGTAAGGTGGAATGGACACCAGAAGCCAAAATGGCTTGTGCTAAAATTAAAAGGGCTATCACAAATGCTCCCATACTATTCAACCCAAATTATTTAAAACAATTCTATATCTACTCTTTTACTTCAGACCACTCATGTTCCAACATGTTGACACAAAAGGATGATGAAGGGAGTGGGCATCCTATTACATTTATGAGTGCTCCATTAAAGGATGCTAAACTACATTACCATAATGTTGAGAAGAAAGCATATGCCTTGGTTCATGGAGTCAAGAAATTTAGACATTACATCATGGGAAACAAATTATTTGCAATTGTTCCAGATCTAGTTGTCAAGACTCTATTGATGCAGAATGAGCTAGGAGAAAGAAGAGAAAAATGGGTTATGCTATTACAGGAGTATGCCATGGAGATTTATCCTATGAAGCTGGTCCAAGGACAAGCTCTCACATGCACGATGGCATAAATAGAGCCAAAACTCACAATTCAATAGTACCACTTGGAGGACGTTTCTCCTGATGAATGGTATGATGACATAGTGTATTACTTGTTGAATAATAAATGTCCATCATGATTGCAAGGAGTCTAGAAATGAGCCCTAAGATTGAAAAGAAACATCTATATGCTGAATGGAGCTAGGTTGTACAAGAAGAATCATAAGGGAATCTATCTCAAGTGCTTGGGTAAAGCAGAAGCAGTTGAAGTGCTAAAACAATTTCATGACAAATTCAACACTAGACATGGATTCAACCCTTTGATAGCCCATCAAATCTTGTGGACAAGGTACTCTTGGAAAAATCTATTTAAGGAATCACACAATCATGTTAGATCCTACCATGTCTACTAAATCACTGCCACTAGGGAAAGGTATGTTGCTGTTCCACTACAATTGGTTGCTGAGGTAAGGCCCTTTCCTCAATGGAGACTCGACTTCATTGGTCCGATAAACCCACCATCCTCTACAAGCCACATATACATTTTGACTACTACTAATTATTGTACTAGATGGACTATAGCAATTGCTTGTAGTTAATGTAAAATTGAAGTAGCTGATAATTTTTTGGAAAGTTTTATTATAAATTGTTTTGGCTATCCCTTTTCCCTAGTCTATGATAATGGTCCTGCCTTTACTTCCCTCAAATTTTCTAGTTAGGCATTTGATTATGGGATTGTGCTTAAATTTTCATCAAACTACTATCCCCAAGGGAATGGATTAGCTAAATGCACGAACAAGAACTTGTTGACCATCATACACAAACTGCTAGACAAAAACCAAAAGGATTAGCACACCTAGTTGCATTTCGCTCTCTGGGTAGATCACACCCGACATAAAGTAGCCTTAGGAACATCTCCATTTTTCCTTGTCTATGGTCTAGAACCTATTTTCCTAGTCCACCTCAAGATCCCTATGCTTTAATTCATCAAAACCTATTATGAGGGAGAATGCCTTAAGGATTGCTTAGTTGAGCTGCTCCATTTGGAGGAAATCCATAACGAATCAATAGAATTTTTTTCCAAACATTAGGGCGTAGTCAAAATATGGTTCAACCGTAGAGCCAAAGTTAAGGCCTTTAGGATTGCTAATTTGGTCCTATGTTGGGACAAGGCCCATGAGAAGAAAGGGGGACATGAAAAATTCAACAAGCTCTGGCTTGGACCCTTTTAGATTTCTAAGATTTTGGGAGATAATGCCTTTCCCCTCAAGACACTCACTAGAGAGGATGTCATGTTTCCAATCAACGAGTAGTACCTCAAGTATTATTTTCTTTCTTGAGATGTTAAGCTCACCCTTTGTACATAGTAAGAGTCGCTTTCTATTTATCTTTCGTTTCGCTTTTGCTTGTTTTCCTACCGTCATTTTGTTGAGGGAATTGTCTGATCTTGATGCAATGGCAACACTTGGCCTTCTTAATGGGCCCACTCCATTGTATGTTCCCTTCTTGTTCCATGGATAAGTCTTCATGAGTTACTGGGAGTTTATGTTTGCCTCCATGAATTAGGTTTCCTCACTTGAGCTTTGACTTGACCCATAATGGAACCCTTATTTGAATCTTCTCATGCTTATCTCAGAATTCACATAACATACATTTTGTAATTCTTGATGAGCTATATGATAGTTATCATGAAGCCTAGGCAAGTGAAAAATATTAATTTTTCTCCAGTGACCACTGCAATCTTCAAACCCACTATAAGCTTCATTTCTTATATAGTTGAGAAAAAGAGTATCAAAAAAAAATATGAAAAAAAAGGAAAAGAAGATATAGAAAAACATGCAACTGTGTGGGTGTATGAGAAACTCTATTTGGGCTATAGATGCCAGACTGAAAATAGATAAATGTTTGTGGGGGTTGTAGCGACAACTCCATTGGGGCTATGGAAGTTTGACTGGCAGCAGAGCAATGTATAGATTACTATTGGGGTTAGACTATCTATGTAGCTTGCCATGGCTGATTGGTCATTGTCCTCTATAATTTTTGAAAGAGAGGAATGAACTCACTAAACACACTTCTAAGGTACCCCGTGATCTGATTCAATTAAGGATTTTTTTCTCCTTTGAGCCTTTGGTTCATTTGAGGATACTTGCTTTTGGGCTACGAAACTAGAGATTCTAGGTTCTAGATGAATCCTTACCCTTGGAATACTCAAGAACATTCTCCCAGCAGAGTCACCATTTGGATTTCATAATTCCACCTACCTCATTGCTTGTTGTACCTATACTTAATGTGTGCTTTAATGGCAGATGGTCTAGTTAAATCTTGCATCCTTCCTATCATTTTCACTCACCATTTTTGAATTTGAAGAGAAGAGGATACCTCTGTGTGCATGGAAGAACATTTGGGCAATTGAGCTATAGCCACTTCTCAAACCGCAAGGTTGGTACTTGGTTCCCATTTCGACTATTGATTCATAACAAGCTAGCTAGGGTATTAGGTTTAATGAACCCTTAAATGTTAAACTATAAAGGACCAAACCCTAAGTCATCCAAATGATCCCATTTTTATTATGTGTAACACAGGGCCCAAGTCGACAATGACTCATGAGATTGTCGCTCCAACCAGAAAAGCCAACCAAAACCATCTAGCAACTTGGGCCCACATTTAAACACTAATAAAATAAAAGAATAAAGCTCATTGTGAAATGGAACCCTTGCGGGTCCCCATGCAAAAATTTTTTCCACTAGAGTTGTTCCTTAATAGCGGAAACACCAGCGCGATCCACTCCACTAACCCTGTAGACCTTGCTCTTGTCATCACTCAAAAGCATTAAAATGAGCGACTAAGTTCATAGCATCATGTAGAGCGGTCACCATGAGAAAATATGCCTGCGGACCACTCCCACCTCGTTGTTGTTTCTTAATAGTGAAGTCCTGGCATCTTCCCGCCACAAAGTACCACAATAATTATTCCCCAAACAAAGACTTTAAACATGCTGACAAAATTATAAGTTAGGATTTCTCTACGGACCTATGCTTGCGGACTGCCATTTGTGGAAGGCAGTCATTTTTTTTCCTCTGTTAATGATAGAGTCTTGATGCCTCCTTGCCTTGTGGGTCCTGTGTTCCACATTGCCTCAAGGCTAGACCTAAAGTTTTCTTACAAAAACTTGAGGGACGGGTGACCCCTGTGGGTGACTGCTACCTGTGGGAGGCCATTACCCTAGAGCCATTCCTTAATAGTGCAACCAACCCGTCTCTCCACGTTGCGGACCCCAAATCCCCATTGCCGTAGATATCAAAGATGAATGAATGAAAAACTTTAATGCAGGTCTATTTGGCAGGTCCACCTATGCGGGCCAACACCACCGAAATGATGACAATCAGAAGCCATTATCTAGCAGAAGGATCTTAATGGTGACTTGATGCATTGCTCCTGTGCCTCCAAACTCTATATTTCACAAATTAACGAGGCCTTCAAGGAAAAATAACTTGAGGGGGCTTAAATTAAATTAACTAGGTAGAAAGACCATGCGGGTTCTGCAATGTGGAACTCCGCTTAAGAGATGTCGTGCCCTTTTGTCTGCTCCTTAACAACAAAGCTATATAATTTTTTCTGCTACACTGCCTCTGCATTCATCACACCCACACGAGTATTGAAAGTTGATCTGATAAGGAAAATGATTGCAAATGCCTCCACCAATTTTCACACATGCTCAATAAATTCATACATAATTCACTCAAGGATCAAGTCATGCATAAATTAGCCATTGGAACACCACCTATGGGTTTTCCTCTTCCCTGTGCCATTCGTTAATGACTTTCATCCTAATGGCTTCCACAGGATAGACTTCCACACTGCTAGACCCGCATTTTCACAAACTACCCAAGCGAGTTTCAAATGGTAAAAACTAATGAATATTATGATCTTCTAAGAGTATATGAATGCAATTAATATTGAATTTACATGATTTAACCAACATTTTCCCTATTAACTTATCAATGCACTTACTATACCTTTTGTGTGTAGAATTTATGGAACCTATTTAGGGGCCATCAAAGAAGCCAGTGGAAAAGGTTGACAAAGGAAGGCAACCAACAAGGAACTCTAGAGAGAAAGAGGAGAAGGAACAAATGACATATCAATTCCATGGGGTGGAGTGCACCTCCAACTAGGACACAATCTCTAACACTAACCTTGGGCACATCAATAATTGACTGGGCTAAACAAGAGGTCACTGACCTAGATACTATCACCCCCCATTGAACAAAGGACAAAGAAGGATTGATGGATAGATAGACAAATTGTAAGAGCAGGGGGCCTAATTAACATATGGAGAACTCGAGGATGAGTTCAAAAGTGAAACAAATATTGGCACCGTTGTAGGCTCATCTAGTGAGGCACCCAAGTCTCCACCTATCACAAGGTCTAGAAAAAGGAAGGATACAGTTGAACAAAATCCCAAGCATAAAGTATACACCTAGAAGGAAATAGAGGGGAAAATGTCAAACAAATCAAATAAAATGAGAAATTTTGTTCTTGAAATACCAACCATCCAGGAGGAGGAGCACCTGCATAATGAGGAAGAAGAAGTTGAGTGACCTTGCTCACCACCACCAGCCATCACTACTCTCCCATCAACCACTGCCACTGCTACCACCTCCACACCATCCCCTTCCACTCCCAAATATTTTCCTATCTCATCTCTTCCCTCCATGGACATCTCCGTCCACCTCACCTTCACTTCACCAACTACTCCGATGGTGGTATTGGATTCCTCTTCTTCCACCACTTCTCTACAATTTTCCACCTCACTCCTACCTCCATTGCCTACCCTTTCCCCTCTCCACCTTCATTTCCAATAACTACTATGGCACCTATCAGCTTGTCGCATGCCTTCACTGCTTACATGCAGACTATGCCAATCAAGCTCTTTGGGATAATCCTCAACCCCTACGTCTAGGAGCTAATGGACCACTTTGCTGCTGCTTTGCCTCTCTCGCCACCTCCCATTGAGGAACCACAAATGGAAGCTACTATGAAAATATTTGAAGAAATGGAGAAGCTTAGTGGGGAGAAACCCAAAGAAAAAAATGTGGATGTTGTTGAGGATCCAAAAGACTCTAAATGGGATGATTACTTTGAGCATCCTGAGGGCAAGTTAAATGTAAATATAGACAAAGCAACTTCTGATGAAGAAGCACAAAAAAATCGCTAGGAGGAAGGTTTCGATAAGCTTGATGAATACTACAAAGTTGAAACCTTTGATTAGGAACCGGATGAAGAACCCCAGAGCACAAAGACAAAGATGCCAACCCTAAGGAGCATCTCTCTGAGAAAAGGAAAAGGGACACAAAGACTAATGTGGAGATAATTGATGAGCCTCCACGAGTTGGCTAAGATGAGGGCCTAAGACAAGAAGAAATTCCTTCAGAAAGGGAGGGAGAAAAGTATCAAGAAGAAGAAGATACATGAGAAGAGAGCACTAAGCTTGAGAAGAATGCTGAGTTTTGAGCCTAAAGCAACTAAAGGAGAAACACTAGAAGAAGAGAATATTGTTGAAGAAAACGTAGTATTCACTGAGGTCGAAAAAGAAGAGACCGTGATACAAGAAGAGGAGCCAAATGAGGAAGAGGGAAATGATAAAGAAGCTCCCAAGCCTGAAGAAAATGAGGCTTAAAAAGAATGGGAAGAGGAGAGGGATCATGAGTCCCTAGGATGTTAGACAAAAGTCCCCTCATGGTTAGAAAAACAATTGAAGAAGAAGGCTCCCATAGTTGCTAACCCCAAGGCTTAGATGGAGGATATACTAGCCAAAGCACAGGTAAGGACCTAAAAGGAGAAGAAGCCGAAGATTAGGTCTCACATTACCATCTATGCTTCTAGTTCCGGAACATTACAAGTATCCACTCTTGCTCTTGGCAAAGACACATACCCTATTCAGGGCCAAGATTATCAAATCTCCACCATTAATCTATGTCTCGCAACCTGAGCCATGAAAATGGATGAATTCTAGGCATCAGTTTCTACTACCCTTCAACAAATGAATAAAGATCAATATACCAAGGAGGTATTGAAAACACAGGTGGCAAAGATGATCAACTTCATACAATAATGGACCTCATTAGGAGAGGAAGATCCAATGGAATCGCCTACACCTGCTTTGCTTTCAAAGGAGGAAGTAAATAAAATGGAAAGAATGAGGAACTAGACCAATTCTACCTCAAACTAGTTTAATAGGGTGATTTATAATGGTGATATGTGTTGATGTTAACATGCAGCGTCAGAAGTAATATTCCAGCAATCTTCTTATTGGTAATAAATTAAATAATAGCTCCAAGCTATTTAATTTATTGACACTCAAGAGGCATGACTTCTAAAGTCACTTCTATTTGCTAAGCAAATAAATTAATGAAGAAGCACTATTTTCTAACAAGTCCGACCTTGTTACAAGAGGAATGATTTTCTAAAAGACGTCTTCTTGATGGTGGCCAACTTGGATGCTTGGAAAAGACACGTCCTCTCCTCTAGTTTGTATATATACTCGATGACATTCTCATTGTTGACCATTAAGTTAAAAGTTTAGTTCAATATTATTCATTGAAGTCTAAGTGCGAGTTGTCTAGAAGTAAAAGCAAATTCTATAGGAGAGCATATTATTTGAGGTTGAGTTTTATCAGCATTATAGTTCTGTGTTGCATCACTTCTTGGTGTATAATTTTGGGCCTGCATATCGCCCTCTTGTAAGAAGATTATTTTTGTGGCAATTCAATACATAAATGATATATTGTTGCTGTGTTTTTCTCCCTCAAGAGGAGGGTTTTCCTAGGGTATCTGTTGTGTCTTTGCATCTGATTTGAATTAATTTTCTGTGCATTTATCTAATCATTAAAAATCTACATGGTATCAGAGTGGGTTTGAGAGAATCGTGATCAGATTTGTTCCTAAACAACGATACCCTATTCTCTCCTTCATACTTCTTTGTTCATTTTATACATTAGTCAAGATGGTGAATGGTTTGAAGATTAAGGCTATACTCGAGGGAGAATCAAAATTTACATAATGGAGATTTAGTATCATGCTTACCTTGCGTGAAAATGACTTGGGTGAGTTTGTGGATTCTAGCATTCCCGAACCTGAGGAGGAAGAAGAGAAGTTGAAGTGGGTGAAGAAAGATATTGAAGAAATGAAGATATTGGTTGATTTCATCAAGGATTATATTGTTCCTATCATCTCTAAGTTGAAGACAACAAGAGACATGTTCAAAACATTAGAAGATATGTACGAAATCAACAATACCAGATGAGCACTTGCACTGAAGTAGCAACTACATCATGTGAAGATGGCGAAAGGTGAATCAGTGATTGCATACTTCATGAGGATTTTAGATTTTAGAGATCAACTCTCGACAATAGGGCATACGGTTGATGAAAAAGACTTGACTATGCTCGCTCTTAATGGTCTACCTTTGTCTTGGGAATCTTACATTTAGGGAATCAGTGCAAGATCAAAATTTCCTAAGTTTGATCATCTAAGATTAGATTGCATTCAAGAAGAATCAAGTTTGTTAGCAAGAGGTGTTGGTCCAAGTTCAAAGAATGAAGACATTCATGTTCTCGCCTCCCATGCTTCAAAGAAGAAAGGAAAAGATGGAAGGAAAGGATTCTTCAAGAGGAATCAAGATAAGGGAAATGATGATGCACCTCCCTTCAAGAAGAAGAGAGACATTTCCAAGATTCAATGCTTTAGGTGTGATAAGTTTAGGCACTTTGCCAAGCATTGTCCAACTAGACCTAAGCAACAAGCCACTATTGCAGATGTTGATGGCTTCTCCACAGAAGGATTCATGTGAATACTTGTTTTATTCAGCTCTATCAAGCAATGTACCTACTGACACCAACACTTGGTTGATCAAAAGTGGTGCTTCTTGGCACATCACGGGATTCAAGGAGAACTTATCAATTTTGGTGGAGAAAGATTTTTCCAAACAAGTTATTATTGGAGATGATGTTGGATATTCCGTAAAACGAATTGGGAACTCTACTCTTCATCTGGATTCTGACATTACACTTCAGTTGAGAGATGTTCTTTATGTCCCAGGAATCAAGTGCAATCTTATTTCTATTTCAGCCTTGGAAGATAAAGGATATTGATCAAGTTGCCTTCTCCAAAGGAAAAGTTCTAGTATGGATGGAGAAATCTAGCTTCAAGGATGCTCAAGTAATTAGATTTAGACATGAAAGTATTTACAAGGTCTGCACACATCCTCTACAAGCTTTGGTTCATGATTCTTCAAGTCTATGTGATCTTTGGCATCGGAGATTGGCTCACCTACACTTTTTAGCCTTACCTATTATGGAGAAGATGGTGTCGGGCCTTCCTAAGTTCAACCAAGAACACGAAGGTACTTGCAAGGGTTGCGCTTTGGGTAAGAATATAAAAGTCCCTTTTCATAGTAGACAAAATAGATATAGGTGCATTTTAGACCTTATTCATTCTGATTTATGTGGTCCTATGTTTGTTCCGTCTTTGAGTGGATTCTTGTATTATGTTCTTTTTATTGATGACCACTCTAGGAAGACTTGGATTTATTTTTTGAAATATAAAGAGTTTGAGGAATTGTTAGATAGGTTTAAGGAATTTAAAGCATTGGTAGAAAATCTTTCTAGTAAAAGAATTAAGGTCCTTAGATCTAATAATGGTGGAGAATACACCTCTATCAGTTTTCATAATTTTTGTATTGATGCAAGGATTAAGAGGGAGTTATGTGTCCCCTATAATCCTCAACAAAATGGTGTTGTGGAAAGAAAGAACAAGACGATCGTGGAAGTAGCAAAGGCCATGATCCATGATCAAGATTTGCAAACCTTCTTATGGGTAGAAGCTTCCAGGACAACTTTATATGTACAGAAAAAAAGTCCTCATAAGATCTTGGAGAATATGACTCTGGAAGAAGCCTTTACAGGGAAGAATCCTAAAGTAAATCATTTGAGGATCTTTGTATGTCCTTTCTATGTTCATGTTCCAAAGGAAAAGAGAACTAAGTTAGAGCCTTCTGGCAAGAAGGGAATATTTGTGGGCTACAGTGAGACATCAAAAGCCTACAAAATATACATTCCAGGACATAAGTTGATCGAGATTAGTAGGGATGTCAAATTCGAGGAATATGTTGCATTCGGGAGATCCAGGGGCATTCATATGGAGATCAATAATGAAGAGTCTCCTCAAGACATGGAAGTTGACCATTCTCCTAAGATTTAGAGGGAGACTTCGTAACCAAAAGAAGATATTGATCCTGTTGAACCCTTGAAACCTACTGGTGGGCCTACTGACATTATTATTGGGAGAAAGAGACCTCTATGGGCTAGGCATACTATGCAAGAGGCTGAAAGTTTTGCAGCTCCTAGAGGCACTTTCAGAGAAAGTAAAAGGCAACATAAGTTCTCAAGTTATGTTGCCTTAATGAGTCAGATTATTGAATCTGAGCCTACCTGTGTTGAGGAAGCAACTAGTCATCAGGTTTGGAGAGATGCTATGGCAGAGGAGTACCAATCAATTCTCAAGAATGATGTTTGGGACATTGTTCCTAGACCTGAGGGAAAGTCTATGGTATCTTCAAAATGGATCTTCAAGATGAAGCATGCTGCAGATGGGAACATTGAGAAGTACAAGGAAAGATTTGTGGCTTGTGGGTTTTCTTAGAAAGAGGGAGTTGATTATGAAGAAACATTTGATCCTATTGCTCACTATACTTCTGTCAGAACCATCATTGCTATTGTTGCATCTATAGGATGGAAGATTCACTATATGGATGTGAAGACAAATGTTTCTGAATGGTGTGATTGAGGAAGAAGTTTATATTGAGCAACTTGATGGATTTGAGGTTCATGGGAAGGAGTCTCATGTTTGCAAGCTGAAGAAGGCCTTGTATGGTCTTAAGTAGGCTCCTCGAGCATGGTACGAAAGGATTGATCATTACCTATCAAGTTTGGGTTTCTTGAAGAATGATGCTGACTCTAATCTCTACTTCAAGGTAATCAATGGTGAAGCATTAATTTTGGTCTTATATGTTGATGATTTGATTCTTACAGGAAAAGATCACCCGATTCTTAAGTGTAAGAAGGAGTTGACTTTCAAATTTGAGATGAAGGACCTTGGAATCATTATTACTTCCTTGGCTTAGAAGTCTGTCAGAAACTAGATGAGATGGTTCTAAGTCAAGGGAAGTACACCATTGATATACTTAAGAGATTTGGTATGATGGATTGCAAATCCATGTCTACACCCATGGAGACCAACCTACATAAATTAAAGGAGGCTACAGCTAGTTCAGACTTAGTGGATCCTACATTGTATAGACAACTAATTGGATCCTTGATGTATCTAGTTAACACTAGAATTGATATTTGTTATGTAGTGAGTGCACTTAGATAGTTTATGTGTGAATTGAGACAAATACATCTTGTTACAACTAAACATATCCTAAGATACTTGTGTAGTAGAGTTGGATATGGGTTGAGGTATTCTTCAGATGCAGACTTGGAGTTATATGGTTATATTGATTCTGATTGGGTAGGGTGTGTCACAGATCGGAAGAGCACCTTTGGTTGATGCTTCAGTTTGGGTTCTGCTATGATATCCTTGTGCAGCAGGAAGCAATCATCTGTAGCATTGAGTACAACAACAACAAAGTATATTACAGCTTATATGGCAGCTCGAGAAGTAGTGTGGCTTCATAAGCTCCTTGCAGGATTGTTTGGACAATAGATGGAGCCTACTATCATTCATTGTGATAATTAGAGTTGTGTGAAGCTTTCTGTCAATCCTGTGTTCCATGAAAGAACCAAGCATGTTGAGATAAAGTACCACTATATTAGAGATATGGTACTACAAAAGGCTATACAGTTGAGGTATATCAGTACTGATGAGCAGACGACAGACATTCTCACCAAGCCTCTCTCTAGGATAAAGTTTGTGGACTTTCGAGATAAGTTTGGTATGGTGGAGAATCCAGCCTTGACTGAGAAAGAGTCTTAGTATCAGTGAGCCTTGTTTAATGAGCTCTTCTCTATGAGAGAAGTTCGATGTGAAATCCCTTGTTAATGCATTTTCCTCTGAGATGGAGGAATTTGAGGTGTAAGCCCTTGTTAATGCATTTCTCTTTGAGATTTGAGGTGAAAGCCATTGTTTCCACCCTCTGAGCTGAGTCATGGTGGATGTCATGTGTCTGACTCCATGACATATTTTGTACTTGTGTTTCACCCTCTAGGAGAGCCATGGTGAAATTCATGTTGAGGTGACAACATCACGCAAGTGATGAACACTTGTACACACCATAGTATGGTTGTAGCCATTATGGTTGATATTGTGTTGAGGTGATATCTAATATCATGATGAGGTGATATTCTTCTATTCACTTATGGTTGTATCCATAGTGGTAGACATCACGATGAGGTGATATGTCCTGTGTAGCTGGAAGTATACTCCCTAAATGAGAGGAAGTGTTGATGTTAACATGCAACTTCAAAAGTAATATTCCAATGATCTTCTTATTGGTAATAAATTAAATAATAGCTCCAAGCTATTTAATTTATTGAGACTCAAGAGGCACGACTTCTAAAGTCACTTCTATTTGTTAAGCAAATAAATTAATGAAGAAGCACGATTTTCTAACAAGGCCGACCTTGTTACAAGAGGCACGATTTTCTAAAAGATGTCTTCTTGATGGTGGCTGACTTGGTGCTTCAAAAAGACACATCCTCTCCTCTAGTTTGTATATATACTTGATGACATTCTCATTATTGATCATTAAGTTAAAAGTTCAGTTCAATATTATTCATTGAAGTCTAAGTGCGAGTTGTCTAGAAGTAAAAGCGAATTCTATAGGAGAGAATATTATTTGAGGCTGAGTTTTATCAACATTATAGTTCTTTGTTGCATCACTCCTTGGTGCATAATTTTGGGCCTGCATATCAGCCTCTTGTAAGAAGATTATTTTTGTGACAATTCAATAAATAAGTGATATATTGTTGCTAGGTTTTTCTCCCTCAAGAGGAGGGTTTTCCTAGGGTATCTGTTGTGTCTTTGCATTTGATTTGAATTAATTTTTTGTGCATTTATATGATCATTAACAATCTACAATATGGGCATCCGTCGTGCAACCAAAATGCATAATGAATTTTGAGTGCTTCAAAAGGAGGTTGAGGAGGAAATGGACGTCTATAAAGAGTTCCTTGAACTCTACAAGATAACATATTTGAAACTAGAAAGTATCCTCAAGCTCACTTGAGGCATCTGGGAGAAGGAGTTGGAGTTTCCAAAAGAAGATCATTGGCTACCCAAAGCTTGACAACTAGGTTTTGAGTACAGGAAAGGAATTTTGGAAAGAGCCTTGTAGGAGTTGGAAGCTCGTCATGAATGGATTGTGGAGCTCTAGATTGAAAGTGATGATTATTTGAGGATGATGAGAGGTTATGAGATGCCCACCCCAGAGTTAGATCCAGAGGTCATTAAGTGGGAATTCCACAAGAAAATGGATCAAGGAACCAGCGATACTTTATCAACTGATTTTATGGATATAGCTGCCAGAGCTTTCACCGAGTTAGAACAGATACTTAGAGTTGCACCAAAGTGCACCAAGCACTAAGACCAAAAAATGGAAGGGTTCAAGAGAATCACTTTCCACATCTCCAAATCTAAGCTTTCTAAAAAAAATAAGTTGCTAGGCATGATCAACAAGTTTGTAGAATATGTTACTTTGCAAAAAGAAGTTGTGAAGCCTATTATTGATGATGAATACATACTAAAATAGTTGAAAAGGCTAGAGGTCAGCTAAAAGACAAAATAGACTAGGAGACAAAATAGGAAAATAGACAAAAGGTCTATTTTTATATTGTAATATAATGGGGGAAGGTGAAACCCTAAGCTAGAATGAATCCGAGCCACTCATTGTGAATGAATCTCGTCCATTCATTCTACTTTTTGAAAACTATAAATAGGGGCATCCTCTCATTTTCAAGAGAGAGATGAGTTGTTTTGTAAAGACATGCTACTACAAAATATATGAGAAAAGTATTTATTTGATGGTTTCTTGTGTGTTTCCCTCGATGTGTGCATGATTCTATCTCCAATAGTGTATTGCAACTTTGTTATTTCAAGTTTAAGTTAATTTTATGTTAGTAGTTCATGTCACGCTTTAATGGTGGATGTATGTTATAGTGTTTGATGCATTTACAACTCATAATTTTGGTTGTTTGTTGATGAAAAATTGATGTGTAAAGTTAGTCTAAGCTTATTTATTTTGTTGCACCTAAGGTCAATTGTTATTCATGCTTAAAAGGTAAATATATAGTTTGAAAATTTGTAAAGACCCCTTGAAGATTGCACTAGTTTTATGATACTATGGGTTGTCCCTGGTTAAGTGAAACTTAGTTTTTGGAAGTCTGTCCATTGTAGCATCCTTCATTGTTATTGTTCATCTTAGTTTCAGATTTAGGAAAACTTCTAACCCTTTCCCTTTTGACATTTCTTTAAAATTTGAAATTAAAGCAAGTTACAACATCATTGCAAAGCCAAACTTGATGAACATAAGGAGTTTTCGTTTGTTGTTCTAAACTTGTAGCTATTGTCCATGATTTCTAGAACTTATGAAACTCCATTTGTAGACCCAAAACTTCCATTTTTAGTGAACCATAAATGCCTCTTGTGATTACCAGAAAATAAAAACAAACAACTTAGTTTTTTTATGCATAGTTATGACCTGACACCCAAGAGGCCTTGGGGTGATTTTCTGAAACTTAGTTTTAGATTTTCACCTTTCAATAGAGGCATCACACTTGTGTGTTGTCTATGTTGAGAAGTGCAAAAAAACCCATGAACAATTTTCTCATACCAATTTGGCTTTGTTTTAGAATCATCAAAAGGTTTGGTTATAGGATACACAACTGCATTAGCTTGGACCAACCTTCTAAAGACTTCCTCTAATGGATCCCCTAAGGGAGTGAATGTTCGTTTAACATTTCCTTGACCCAAATGATTGGACTGGTTAGGAGGAAGAGGTACCTCTTGTGGCATAGATATGACATTGGCCATTGGCTGTTGGGGGGTGATTTTTTGTTGTTGAGAGGCATGAGCTACTTGAACATGTTCAAGGTATTAGTGACACCATCATTAATTGCATTTTTGTTCATTTTCCAGTAGTGAGATTTATCACCATATTTTTTTTATCTTTGTCTTCTTTAAAGATCTTGATAAGTCCCTTAGCAATAAGAGCCTTCTCAATGGTGACCCCCTTTTCGATGACCTCAACAAAGGTGGATGAACAATGAATGCATAAGTTATAAGCCAATTTAGGATGTAGGTTTTCAACAAAGATGTCCACCAATTCCTTTTCAGGAAGGCTACACTTGAGAAGACAAGTTAGGACCCACCACCTTTGCAAGCAGCTAGTAGATGTCTCCCCATTATGTTGTTTTTTCTTTATAAGATCCATGGTATCTATGTCATTTTCAAAATTATTAGAAAAGTGAGTCACAAAATTTTCTAAAAACTCAAAAAAATTAGAGATTGACCGATGTGGGAGATGTAGGAATCATTCCAAAGCCTTTCCACTCAAACTGCAAGGGAACAAATGAAGAAGGTAATTATCGTTGTATAAGACCTCTTCGAAATGGATGTAAAACTCTTGTAAATGGTCTCGTCGATCTCCCTTTCCCTTATATTTATATTGAAATTTGGAATCTCAAAGTGTTTTGGAAAAGGAATAGTGGAGATTGATGGATCAAATGGGTACGGACAAATCTCCTCAAACTTGAAGGATTTCTTAAAGGATGATGTGCCAACTTTTAAATATTTTAAGGTAGCTTTCATTTCTTCCCACTCCTTATTAACAGGTGCAGATGAGGATAGACCTATGGGATTGGATTGATCATAAGGAGCATATTGATAATATGGTGGTGATGGTGGAAGTGATTGGTTAAAAGGGAGATTAAAGTATGGTGGTTGATGGTATGATGGTGCTTATTGATATTTACTGTTGTATGTTTGTTGTTGATTGGGTGGTGGATGATGCTAGGATGATGATGTTGGTTGTTGTTGAGACAGAGCCTATGGAATACAACCATAAGATGGGTTGGGTTGATAGTTGTATGTGTATTACATTGTTGAGGGACATATGGAGGTGGTTGCAAATTGGATGCTTGTTGGTATCTTTTGGATGTGGGTTGTTGTGGGTTAACGTAGGACACGTGTTGTTGGGTTTGGTATTGGGAATATTAGTAATTGGGATTAGGTGTTTTATGTATTGTTGTCACAGGGTGTTAGGTGGTGGAGGCGGTTGATAATTGTAGTGTCGAAAAATGTTAGTGTGTACATTTTCACATTTAATTTGGGAATAATTAATGATAAATTGGACTTGATATCCCCTTGATCTAGTGTTGTGAGGTGTTTTACATATCCACATTAGGTCTCAGGCCCTTTTTAAGATAAATTAACTTAACTATTCCTTAATTTAATGTTGTAAAATGTATTTATTTACATCTTCACATTAAATTTAAGTGGCTTGTAAAATAAGGTAGAGCTAATCTAGTGTCATAATGTGTTTTACACATTCACATGGGATTTAGGGCCCTTCTAAGATAAATAGACCCAATTTTTCCTTAATTTAGTGTTGTAAAGTGTATTTATTTACACTTTCACATTGGATTTTGGGCCCTATTCCATTCATTACATTCATATCAACATTAATAGGCCCTTATGACCCCATATTATCCATCCCAAGGCCTATTTTGATAAAAAAAACCCAACAATATCAACATATGAACTTTATTTACACATTCCCCAACACTTTAGCCGAAAAAATAGCCCATGTGGGACCCATTCATAGCTTTGGGAAAATGAGTCACACCCAGGTGGGACTCATTCACCTAGACTAGCAAATGAGTCCCATTTGACCTATTTTTGAGGCTTTGAGCAAGAAATTTGGGTTTTAAGTTCAATTTTTTTCTATGTTGGCCTTTAGGATCAAATAAATGGTCATTTGAGTGGATTTCCTATATAAGAAAGCTTTCAAATTCTTATTTCACATAAGCATTCATGTTATCAATTCAAGCACTCAAGAATTAAGCATTCCAAGTCTTCACAAGGGCATCAAGATAGCATTCAAGATCATTTCTAAGGTATTCAAGTGCACAATTCTTCATCAATTGTTACATCAATTCAAGATCTATCATCATGTCAAGCATATCAAGTATGAAGCATGTTATTGAGCTAGTGTTGTGATGTAGCATTGAAGATCCAAGATCAAGAATTGTTCTACTCCCATTGTCAAGATCAAGATCTAGATCCTTCATGGCCATTTCATGTTGAGTTATAGATTTATAGAAATCATTTACAAGACATCATTCAAGGTATCATTGTTCATGTTTCATATCCTATGTTTTATGTTTCATTTCCTTGTTTCATTGTTTCATCATTTGGTTTAATTACCTGAAATTCATTTCCTTGTTTCATTGTTTCAGCATTTGGTTTAATTACCTAAAAGGGGTTTGACTAAGGCAAACCCCTATTCCCTAACAATCAACACTTTTTCTCTCTTTCTTTGTGTAATTGAAAATCTAGGTGCTTTGAAGACTTGAAGAATCATTGAAGATTAGGTTACAAGCTTGTTGAAGTTGTCTCCCCATTTGCAAAGTCATAATCTTCACTAAAAGGTCATCGACAACCCCGAAATCAAAGTTTTGGATCTAAAAACTTGGAGAAGCAGATTGAGCAAATAGAGAGGTGCAAATCAGAACTTTGAAGTTCCAAAAAATTCAAACTAGACTCATTCACCACAAGTGGCGAATGAGTCCCACTAAAGGTGTTTTTCAATTTTTTTTGCAGATTCAGATACCCTTTTGTCTAAAACCTGCTCCTGTGCAAAAATCTAGAACTAGGACTGATTCACCTAGAATGGGGAATGAGTCCCACTAGGTTAAAGATTCAAAATTTACAACATTCTAGAGTTGCTTCTAGTCAATTCTAGACTTCCAGGTGCACACATTCTATTCTGTAGCTTTTTGTTTTGTTCTTCTTGAATTTCTAGGTCATTTAAATAAAGCTTTTATCATATTAGGGTTTTGCATTTCACTTTGCATCTCATTGTCTTTTCCAAGTTTAAACTTGTTGGTGAACCCCTCATTAATCTCTAAACATACACTAGGACAGTCCCTTAGTAGATCTCTTACCTTTATTCCACTCTTGGGTTGAGATCTCTTGGGCATCCTTGAATGTTAGTTGGAGAATAGTGATGTTCTTTGTCAAAAACCATAAAGCATCCATTTTTCACTAATCATTTTGGTGAACTTGCATTTAGAATACCTTCTTTTCTAATTTAGAGTCCATCATCATCTTAGACCTAGCTTGCATTAGCTTTGTATTAGATTTTGCATTAGTTAATTGGAATCTAGGGTTTTCAAATTTTGTATTAGTGAAAGTGCATATAGGTTGCATTTTTGCATCTCAAATCATCTCAAATCATTTGAAAACTACATTTGCACCTAAGTTACATATCATACAAACTAGAAAACGTAAAAATCAATAAAAAATTTCTAATTTTTTTGAAAAAAATCCCTACTAGGACTCATTTTCCACCTTGGGCGAATCAATCCTAGTGCCCATCTGAAACTACCTTTTACAACACTGAAAACCTTGTTTCTATACTTCTGTTGCTGCCATTGACTATCTATTTTAGTGAGTTGACTTTCAGTTACATGTATTTCACTAAATCTAGCTTAAGTTGGTCCATTTCATGCATTGCTTAATTCCAAAATGGCATTCACAACATTTCATTTTCAGATCATTACATAGTGTAATCGGAAAATTACCTTGTTTGGAATTTGAAAATTGTATTTCATTTTAAGTCTTTACATTACATTTTGAGTTTACATAGATTATGTACAAAAATGTTAGTTTCTATCTTTTCCAAGTTTGCAAAGAAAAATTTAGTCAATAAGCATGTTATTCATTCATTCAATGCATTCCCTAGTTATGAGAGTCTCTTAGTGCAAGAGAGTGAAAATGTTAACACTTGCCTTAAACTTACACTCCATTATATTTTTGCTATTTGTGATAATGATGTCATATAAGAGAATACAAACATAGATAGCCATGATGATCATAATTGTTTTTCTCTCGATACCTCTCCTTTTAGCAATGAAGGTATCTTGACGAAAGAAGATACAATCGTTGAGAATCATGAAGGTCTTGTTTACCCTTCTCCTCATTCCCCTTGGGAAGATAGTATAACAACAAAAGATGAATTCATTTCCACCACTTTACTTAGTTTGCATTCCTCTCCCAACACTTCCCCTACTTGTGAAAATGCTACAATCATGAATGACCATGAAAATGACATTTTTGAGGAGGACATTTTGGTGTTAAGAGATCTAATGATATAGAGCTTTGACAATCCTACTTCTCCCACTTGGGAAGACATTATAGAGCATAAGGGTGTAATTGTAGATAACCATGATAATCGCATTGGATCTTCTCCTCATATCCTTCATCGTAATAAAGATGATAGTGTCGTGTTAGAAGATATACTTGAAAGTCATGAAAATCTCATTTCTCTCACTAATGCTGCTACCATTTGGAAAGATCTATTTGAATGAAAAGATCCAATCATTGGCAAGCATGATTCTCCTTCTCTTGATGCTTCCCCTAGTTGTGATGAAGCTACTTTACAAAGCCCAACCATGGAATGTGATGAATATCTTGTTTATTACTCCCCTAAAAGCTCTCCTACTAGGGTAGATATTAAGGCACAAGAGAATAAGACCTTAGCAAACAAGAATTAAATCATGGAAAATGATGATAATCACATTGATCCTTCTCTTGATATCTCTCCTAGTTGTGAAGAAGAAAGCAATGAGAGTCATGAGAATCCTATTGTCTGTCTCCCCCTAGGGAAGAAATTATGGAACAAGAGAATGCCATCATTGATAAACAAGACAATAAAACCATTGATAACTCCATTACTTGTGATGAAGTCATTTTGGAAGTACCAATCCTTGAATGTCAAGAAAATTTGGTTTGTAGTTCTCCTAAAAAATCTCCTCCTAGGAAGGATATCATGGTGAAAGAAAATGACAACAATAGTAGCGTGACTTCCTTAGGTAATGATACAAAAGGGATTCTAGATTGCCCTTTATTAGAGATACATCAAACCAAGACCGTTGAGGTTATGAATGCACAAGTGTCCATTAGATCCCCCTTGACTATTGGACCTCCTACATACCCCGTGGGACATTCTAGGAATCGTCTAATTATTTTCCCACCATCACACAAACAACAAACTCAAAAAAAACCTGAATTTATCCTTTACCCACCTAAGAACAATGTTGTATATCAACTGAGTCATAATACCATTGCTCATACATATAAAACTAGAAAAAATCCACAACCAAGACAAACAACTTTAACATCCCTCCCAATGCCTAATCCTTTCTTACTAGGTCCTCCTCATTTGCCTCCGCAAAGTGGAAAGGAGTATGATCTTGTCGAACAACTAAAGAATACTCCTACTAATATATCATTATGGGACATTATTCAAGCCTTCCCTAACTACCATAACATGATTCAAAGTTGCTTACAACAAGTTCCTATCCCCTCTAATATGCAACTAAATGACATAGAATCCATGATTCAAGGAATAAATGCTGACATTGTTTTCCACCAAAGTGAGTTCCCTCCTCTAGAAGTGCAAAAGCAAAATGAAGCTTTCATAATAATATCTCAATACAAAAGAACATGGATAAAGTAAACCCTTGTGGATAATAGCTTCACCCTTACTGTGTGTAGTGTAAACCTTTTGGATAGGCTTGGTGTGGATAAATCAAACATTCAACTCGATTCTTTATCTATTAAGGGATTTGACAATGTTAGAAAATGACTGCTCGGTGTGATCACTTTACCTATTAAAGCTAGAAAGGCCACATTAGAAAGACCGATCCATGTTATGCCACATGATCCTTCATATACTCTTGTTTTATGAAGACCATGGATTCATGCAATGAATGGGGTGCCTTCTAATCTTCATCATAAAATGAAGTATATTTACAACAACAAGGTGTACACACTCAAAGTAGACCGTGACCCAAACAATTGTCTAAACAGTGATAAAGGAAAGGAAAATACTTTGGAGACATTAACTCCAACCACACAAGTGGAACCTGTACAATAGAAAGACAAAGAAAAAACACTGAAGAAGTCACAAAATTATTAGAAGATGATTGGGGTTCCTTAGACTTCAAACCAACATTCATGGGAGAATACAAGATCATAAACAAAGACTCTGAAAAGGGAAAAGAAAAAGTGGTAATGTCAACACAAAAATCAGAAGACCCTTTGAAAGAATCCACCTCAACCACTTTAGAACAAAATACAATAGATTACACAACAAATTTTGATGAACTCAATCATGAACAACTACCAAATCCAAAAGAAATGGAAAATATTTACAAAAGAGGTTATAAACTTATGAAACAACTCAGTTATAATGGAAAAGGATGTGGTGCTAATGGACAAGGTATCCATGTCCCTAGAGAACCTAACACACAATAAATAAATCATGATCTTGGTTATTGTCCTTTCATAGAATCAGCCCATCAAACAAGCCTTCGCTCAATATCAACACTATCACAAAAGATTCCTGTAAGCCAACTTTAACATCAGTGCATCCTGAACTGATAGAAACTAGTGGTCTTGATTGTTATCCTTTGCAAGAAATGAAACAAAAAAAGAAATCTTCACTTAATGTCAATGCCATCACACAAAACACTAATGATTTTAATTCGTTAGATTTTACATCCTCCTATAAAGGAGAGAACATCTCGCAATCTAAAGATTCTAGTGTAGGTATGAACTCTTGTATTGAGAAAAAGATATCTTTGTCACAAAGTAAAGGAACATATTCTACTTTGGATCAAGAAGGTATCTTGTCAAGACTCCTCCAAGATCGTTTGATATCCCCCCTCCAAGAACACAAAATAAATTTTACTACAAAAATTCATTTTGTGCATATCATAGAGTCCATGGTCATGCTACTAATGAATGTAAGGCTTTTAGTAATCAAATTCAACATCTTAAGGATCTTGGTGCTCTTCCTTGTGTTGAAGCATCTAGTTCCTCCAATTAAAACTTATTTTCATCCTTTTAGCCTCATCCTTGTCTTGCACTAAGTGGGGGAAAGGGGTTAGATATCCTTGTACTCATATGTCATTTGTTGCTATCTCTTTTGGCTAGTTGATCACCTTTCATGTACATATAAGAGAAAGCTTGGGATGTGGACAACATGCCTTAAGTTGACTCACTTGTGACGTACTTATTCATGATGTAACATATGACTTGGCATAGGGCTTTCTGAAGAAGCTCTCATATCTTCTTCTACTTTAAAACAATTTCTCATAGAAATGGTAATAGCAACCACTTTAAAGTGGGGGCATACATCGAAACTCATTATTCATTGTGTGATTTTCTTTATTCTTGCGAGGCATCCTTTTCTTGGTGGTGTCATTGGGTTTGATTCCCTACGAGAGTGTGATATTTCTTTGAATTTTCCTCTCTTGGAGATATTAGGCACAATTTTCCCTAAGAAGAGACTTTGCATCAACTAAGCAAAATGCCTTTGAACATTCCTTACACTATTTTGCATTTACAACTGTAGACACCTAAATTTGGACTCTTCATTTATCCAAATTTACCCCTTTTCATCTAAACATCCCCTTATCCACATTAATTAAGTAATATCACTATTATTTAATTAATACCTCTAAAGTTATTCTAATCCCTAAGGTATCTAGTTAAATAATTAAATACCTTACCTCTTTAATTACCCTTTCATCAAATGAATTAAATAAATATGACATTTATTTAATTCCTCACATGTCACATCCTTTTTCTTAATCCTAATTATCCTTTTAATTCCATCATTAAGAATGTGCACATCCTTCATTAGGATGTGTCACATCCTCCAACTTTTGCAAGTTGGCCCCTAATCTCTCTTAGCCACATAACACTCCTCTAATCCTTCATTAACTAGCCTAATCAACCTCTCAAGGAATTTTTAATTTCTTTTATCCTTCCAAAGAATATTAAAATCCTTTTTTCTCTTCCCCATGTGATATTTGACTTGTCACATCAAGTCACATGTAGACTCTTCCCCATGTGATCTTTGACTTGTCACATCAATTCACATGTGAACTCTTCCCCTTTTCCCATGCATCTTCTAAAATCTTTGACTTGTCACATCAAGTCACATGTGACAAGTGCTTTCCTTTTTAAGCACCTTGTCTTATCCAAGGTACTTTCTACCTCTCGCTTTGGAACATTGTCTTATCCACAAGATTCCCCAATCATGTGAATTTTAAATTCACTTTTATTCCTCCAAGGAATCTTCTCATCACCCAAGGTACTTGCAAAGTACTTGTCCTTCTTCCACATCATGTACCCTCCTTCCACCTCATTTACACATCACCATTTCTAAGCCACTTCACATGCCACATGTCAAGATGTGAGGGCTTGTGAGTCCTCAACTCACCATAGCCCTACATCTTGGCCTTGTTGGTTTAATATCAACCATCCATTTCTCTAGAGAATTCAAAATTCTCTATAAATACCCCCCTTTTCTCTCATTTGGGGGACTTTTGCATGCCATAGCCAAACTCTTACAGTTTTGTTATTTAAGTCCACTCTTAGCATTTACACCCATTGTCATACAATTCCAACCATCTTGCTTTCTCATCTATTTTCCATCAAAGGAGCATACAACATCACAAATCAAGGGCCAACCAAAGAACAACTCGACAAGGTGAAATTTTCCATTTTGTTTTGTTAAGCTAATCATTTTCCCAATTTTGAGGTGTAAGGTGTTAATATTTTTTTTTTTTTGCACTCTTTTGTTTGCTGCTCGTTTTCTAACATATATTTTCACTCATTCACAACAACAAATGTTATATGGCCACCTTGCATTACACACTTTGCATACCTATGAAGCCATCTTATTTGTTCATGAGCTCCAAGCATATGATGTTTTTCTTGTCTCATGAAGCTCAAAGATCATTTTTTGGGTGGCACCTTATTAAAGTTATCAGGAGGTATAAATTTGGTATGGTTTTGACGAGAAGTTGAACGAGGGCATGGATTTCTGTTAGCCACTCACATGTGTCTGAGTACATATTGGCCGTATGTGTCCCACCTTCTTGGATTACTCACACAACAAACATCCAAGAGTTTTGTTGCCTTAGAGTGAGCATGCATTTTTTGGACAAACAACCTAGATTTGATCCACATCATGTTGGAAAAACGGTCGAAGCTTGATCCACCTCATTTTTACTTGTTTTTGTTTTTCTTTCTTTTAGTTACTGACATTGCATGATCGGGTATCTTGTTTTGTTGCAAATCATACATCTTTGTGCATGTCCTTTTTTTTGCTTATGTTAGCTTGACATAGGATCTTGGATCTTGGGGGCTTGACCACCTCCTTGGTCTTTGCTATCCTAGACCATCCGCATTGGTATGATTGGACGCCTCTTGAATGTTTACTTTAGTGCAAGTTTGAAGTAAGTTCATCCTCTCACTAAAGTGTGGGCTAAATGTAGTGTCAAAGAATGTCATCATGTACATTTTCACACTTAATTTTGGAATAATTAATGATAAATTAGACTTGATATCACCTTGATCTAGTGTTGTGAGGTGTTTTACGTATCCACATTAGGTCTTGGGCCCTTTTTAAGCTAAATTAACTTAACTATGCCTTAATTTAATGTTGTAAAATATATTTATTTATGTCTTCACATTAAATTTAAGGGGCTTGTAAGGTAAGGTGGACCTAATCTAGTGTTGTAATGTGTTTTACACATTCACATGGGATATAGGTCCCTTCTAAGATAAATAGACCTAATTTTGCCTTAATTTAGTGTTGTAATGTGTATTTATTTACACTTTCACATTGTATTTTGGGCCCTATTGCATTCATGACATTCATATAATCATTAATAGGCCCTTATGACCCCATATTATGCATCCCAAGGCCTATTTTTATCAAAAACACGACAATATCAACATATAAACTTAATTTACACATTCCCTGACACTTTAGCTGGTAAAATAGCCCCTGTGCAACCCATTTACCACTTTGGGTGAATGAGTCCCATCTAGGTGGGACTCATTCACCCAGATTGGCGAATGAGTCCCATTTGATCTATTTTTGAGGCTTTGAGCGGGAAATTTGGATTTTAAGTTCAAATTTATTCTATGTCGGCCTTTGGGATCAAATAAACGGTCATTTGAGTGGATTTCATGTGTAAGAAAGCTTTCAAATTATTATTTCACATAAGCATTCATGTTATCAAGTCGAGCACTCAAAAGATAAGCATTCCAATTCTTCACAAGGGCATCAAGATAACATTCAAGATCATTGCATCAAGATAGCATTCAAGATCATTTCTAAGGCAATCAAGGGTAGAATTTTTCATCAATTATTGTAGCAATTCAAGATCTATCATCATGTCAAGCGTATAAAGCATCAAACATGTTATTGAGCTAGTGTTGTGATGTAGCATTGAAGATCCAAGATCAAACATTGTTCTACTCCCATTGTCAAGATCAAGACATCCTTCATGGCCATTTCATGTTGAGTTGCTGATTTATAGACATCATTTACAAGACATCATTCAAGGTATCATTGTTCATGTTTCATATCCTATGTTTCATGTCCTTGTTTCATTGTTTCATCATTTGGTTTAATTACCTAAAGGGGTTTGACCAAGGCAAACCCCTATTCCCTAACAATCAACACTTTTTATCTCTTTCTTTGTGTAATTGCAAATCTAGGTGCTTTGAATACTTGAAGAATCATTGAAGATTAGGTTACAAGCTTGTTGAAGTTGTCTCCCTATTTGCAAAGTCATAATCTTCACTAAAAGGTCATCGACAACCCTGAAAATCAGAGTTTCAGATTTAGAAACCTAGAGAAGCAGATTGAGCAGACTGATAGGTGCAGATCAAAACTTTGAAGTTCTAGAAAATCCAAACTAGATTCATTTGCTACAAGTGGTGAATGAGTCCCACTAAAGGCATTTTTCAATTTTTTTGGCAGATTCAGATACCCTTTTGTCTGAAACCTTCTCCTGTGCAAAAATCCAAAATTGGAACTGATTCACCTAGAATGGCGAATGAGTCCCACAAGTTCAAAAAGTCATAATTTCCAACATTCCATAGTTGCTTATAGTCACTTCCATATTTCCAGGTGGACACATTCTATTCGGTAGCTTTTGGTTTTGTTCTTCTTGCATTTCTAGGTCATTTAAATCAAGCTTGTATCATATTAGGGTTTTGCATCTCACTTTGCATGTCATTTTATTTTCCAAGTTCAAACTTGGTGGTGAACCCCTCATTAATCTCTAAACATACCCTGGGATAGTCCCTTAACAGATCTCTTACCTTTATTGCACTCTTGGGTTGAGAGCTCTAGGGCATCCTTAAATGTTAGTTGGAGAAAAGCGATGTTCTTTGTCAAAAACCATAAAGCATCTATTTTTCATTAATCAATAATAAGTCTACTACTGAGGTCATTCCACAAAGGGTGGTGAAAAGTAATGTTGTGGTTGATTGGCGTACGTATGTGGAAGTTGTGGCTGATATTGTTGTTGGTTTACGAGATAAATTTGAGGTTGTGATATTTTTTACTGAGGTGGGGGTTGTGCAGATTGTTGTTGGGGAATTTGTTAAGGACTGGATTGTGTGGATTGTTGTTGAGGACCAGATTGTGTCAATTGTTATTGAGGACTAAATTGTGTAAATTTTAGTTGAGGATCGGATTATGTGGATTGTTGATAAGATGGTAGTTGTGGATTGAATTTCCAAGATTAAATGATGATGTTTGTTGCATCAATGGTTGTGTTCAAATGAGGGAGACATGAGTATGTAAGATGCTAGCAGATTGGACATGGCACCCCTAATATTTCTCGATGATTGATTTGAGTGATATTGTGGTAGAGGTGGCATAGATGGAATGGATGTATGACCTTATAGATTGGTTAATTTAGGTGTTTCTCCCCTAACAAAAATATGAATGGTGGGAGGTGGAATTTGATAACAACACATCATTCCCAAATCCCAAATAATACCAAGTATCTTGGGGTATAACCTGAGCGGCTTGAGGGATGAATATGTTTGGGTGAACCTGAGAGCTTTGAGGGTCTTGTGATTGAGAAGGAATTCTTGTGTTAGTGTAATGTGTCATATCGAATCCAAATGGTGGTTTAGTACCTCTCATGAGTAATGAAGCAAGAACTTTGTCTAACCATTCAACGATGATATGTTTAGTCATTTCCACATTAATTGGATTGCTAAGATATTCTTCGACAGAGATCTCGGGTTGATTAACCATTCCTTCCTCTAGGGAAGGTCGAGGATTAGATCCCGAGAATTGTTGTGTGTTGGACTGTTGAGATCCATCATTAGTGGGAGGATTGGGAGGATACTGTGATTGAGCAACCTGTGACTGTTGTTGTTCCATTAAATTTTTTCCTACGATTGGGTGGTAATGGGAATGAAAATATGGATGACTAGGAGAAAAGGATGATGTGAATCCCTAGGATAACTTGCTAAGTGATGACGATTGGATGAATGATTAAAGGATTACCGAGATGATGGATTGATTGATTGGATGATCATTTAGATGATTGATTGGATTGGATAGGTGATTGGATTGGATTGATATTTGGGTTTGGTTGATGATTGGATTGGATTGACTAGACTTGAGAGCTTGACTAGATGATGTTTGGATTTTAAGATTGTTACTTGAGATAGACTCATGATCTCAAGTAAACTAGATGATTGTGATGATGATGGTTGGATTGGATTGGATATGATGATGCAAAAGGATGATTACAACACAAATTTACCTCTAGATGAAAGCAAATTGATGAGGCCATAAGTGATTATTGACTAAGGACAAATTATGCCCTTAAGTGAGTAAGCATGATGACATTGGTTGATTAAGTAGCCAAATTGGATAAAAAGCTCCCAAATAGACATCTAGGGGATTTAGATTGGATGTTTGATGACCGATATGATGATTTAGGATGACCTAAGATGAAGCTATGTGATTGAATGGATGATTTGATGACTTTGAAAAATTCAAATGCATAAAAATGGTGATTACAGGAGATTGGAGAATGCTAAAAATGTTTTGATCACAAGACTAGGCTTGGAACAATGTAAGTTTTCATTGGTCAAGAGGATTCACTCTCAGGTTTTTCTATGGAAAGCGCAATCACCTCTATAGGTAGCAAGATTTCCCATCTAGATAATCACATATTTTCCTTTGTAGAAATCAGAATCACCTATCTAGGACTGACCAAGGGCTATACGAACCACAAGTTTGGATTCTCCTATGAAATTTGGGTGTATAGACACATGTGAGTAGAATCACCCCCGAGTATCATGGATTCACCTAAGGATCACTATACGGAGATGGACAATAGGATCACTTATGAAGGATTGACTATATAGATAGGAAGGTAGAATCGCCTATCCAGATAGTAGAATTTCCTATCTAGGGAGGTCTATATGGAAACGAGAATACAAAATCACCTATCAACATTTGACTATACAGACAGGATGGGGTAGATCTGCCTTTGTAGGAGACAAAATTTCCTTTTGGGGGAAGACTCGGTATAGACTGGGAAGATGAAGTCACCTATCGATGTTTGACTATACGGAGAGGATGGAGAGGATCTGCCTATGTAGGAGTTGGAATTGCCTATTGAGGGAAGAGTCAGTATAGACTGGGAAGATGAATTCACCTATCGAGATTGTACTGTACAAATAGGGTGGAGCAGATCTGCCTCTGTAGGAGATGGAATTGCCTATCAACGGAAGACTCGGTATGGAATAGAAAGATAGATTCACCTATCAAGGTTGGACGATACAGGGAGGGTGAAGTGTATCCACCTCTATAGGAGACAAAATCACCTATCAGGAGTCTAGACTCAGACAAACAAATCTACTTCTCAAGGAGACAAAATCACCTATCAAGAGAAAAATGACTAAAGCTTTTAGATTGATGACTTACACGAAAGCACTCGTGATAGAGAGATCACCCATCTAGAGTGCTTATTCACCTCTGTGAGAAGAAAATTTTCCTTTGGGTGGTGGATTGAATGGAAAAGGACTCTAAGAAAAAAACATCAAACAACAGACAAAAGGCAGGATAGACTCAAGACTCAAAATATGCACTGGTATCACACATGAAGACATGCCAAGCAATTGAACAAGTCTAAATTAGTAGTAAAGTATTTAGAAACTTGATGTAGCTCACACTAGGAATCTCCTTAACTTAAGTGTAGGAACACCGAAAATAGGTGTATACAATCATTTTTTCTTGAGTGGACAGCTAGGGGCCTCTTGGAATGGAAGGATAACCCAATCACCTTGTCCTTAGAAAGCTACACATATCTTATGCAAAGCTAAGGATTTTTGTTTCTACTCAAGGGAGCCAAATGGTGGGTGTAAAAGTATTTGGGTTATGATGCACGTCCCCTGCACTACAGTAAGCCGTCACTGAACATGGGTCTTATCTAGGCTTAAAAGGAAACTAGGGAGTCCTCAATACACTAGGAGGGTGCATGAGGCATGCCTGTGAACACCAATCCATCACAAGCATGTGTCAGGAACTTTCAACAAGAAAGCTTAGACCAACTGTTCACACCTAACTAGGAATCACCCTAGTATCAGTGCTCCACCAAACACGAAACAACTAGATTGGGGTACAAATTTTCGTTCTCCCCCTTTATATATCATGTTGGTTCACGTGGTTGAGGTTGTCACTTGGGGTGATGAAATCCCCAAGAAAGCATCCTAAAGGGCAAGAAATGCTAGGTGTTTCTAATCCCTAGGCTCGCATGAGGCACAAGGGGAGAGTATATGTGTAAGTTATCACTCCTAGGTAAATAAACAAATGGACCTAAGTTAACTATTATTTTTGATCCCCAAGCTCACCATATGGTGCAAGGGGAGAGCATACGTCAACAAAAACTCCAAACACGACAAATAATTTTTTGACCCTTTAATTTAAATTTAAGTGTTCCTAGATTAGTTAGGGAAAACAAGGACTATAAGCCTTCAACCATTCGTCCTGCAACACATACATTAAAGTAGGTTTAATATCATTGGTCTTCGACAAACGAGAAGCTACACAAATCGTTAGTAGCTAACATACGTAGAAATAGACAAGTTAGTAGGTCAGTATCAAACCCAAAATCAAAGGAAATTTTTAATAGAAAAATAAAGGTTTGGGTTTACCACGCAATTGTCTATCTAGAGGAAAAAATCACCCCTATATGATGTAGAGTTGCTTGTGAAGGTTTGACCAGAATTTCCCATCTAGGTTGTAGAATCGACTATGAAGTGCTATCGCTCGTGTGGGTCTGGTGATAGAAGTCGAGCATGCACTCACCTCTGTAGCAAGCAGAATCACCCATGAAGGAGGCATAATCGCTCGTTTGGTGGATTCGTCCTTGTAACCCTAAAAATTTTGAACCTACAAAAACTCAAACAATAAAAAGCGTGAAAGAGATTGGTGATGTGGGTCCCACCGGGCATGCCAAAAATGTATAGTGTTTTTCCCACTTAACTATGCAAGTGTAAATCAAATGCAAAGAAGGAAACAATACAACCCCTCGAGATTAGCCTAGTTGAATCTTAACAAGAATAAATAAGAAAAGAAACAAAAATTATACCTTGCCAAGATTGATGAATTGGTTGACCCTTTTGTTGAGTTGATTTGTATGCTCCTTTGTTAAGATGATAGCATGCATCTATACTAAAACGATTGTCTTGACATGATGAATGCAATGGATGTGCTTGCAAGTGAGTATAGATGCAAATATGAAATATGAATTTGCAACAATGGAGGTGATGAGTACTTGAGAGCTTAAAGGCTAAGTGTGTGAGTTGAAAATGCATAAGTGTTAGTGTTGTGAATGAATGAAATTGGATGAGTATTTAACCATTTTGGAGAAAAAGGATTGGAAGGATAGGATTAACCTTAGGTTTGGAGGTTGAGATGTCATGTGACATCTCAACACATGTGATAGGCTATGTGGAAAGGGTGAAATGATGTGGAGGTGAGGTGGCTTCCGTGTGGAGGTACACCTTGGGGAGAGAGAAAAGGGAGGACTTGTCTTATCCTTCCTAGATCATGGGGAGGATGTGACAAAAGAAGATTTAAAAATTCTTCTAAAATATCCCTAGATTTTAGAAAAGGTCATTGGGAAGAATAAGGACATTGGGACATGGGGGTAGGAATTAACTTTTTTTTAGTCTTCCAAGGATATGGGAATGATAAAGTGGAATTGAAAATTCCACATGGGATACTTGAATGAATAAATGAAATTAAAAAATTCCAAGTTGGCATGTTGGGAAGATAAAAAGAAATTAAAAATTCCTTGGGGATGGGGATTGCTTCTCCATAAGGAAAAAGCATTTAAGAGGGTTGACTTGGATTCGTTCCACTGATCACTTGGTAATGAAACGGACAATTTTTGCCCGCGCACGCTTGCGGCCACAGTGACACTGCCCTTTTTTCTTCGTACAGTTTAGATTACAGCTTATGACCGCCCAGTGATCAGTATCTGTAAACCTCGGAATTGCAAATTCTTTTTAATTGGAAAGAAAATAAAATATGACAAAAACTTTAAAGATGGACAGTTGGGAATTGAATTGAATTGAAATATTTTAATAACGCGAGGCCACAGCAACCTATGGGAAAGATCGGCCAAGATTCTTCCAATCCATACAATTACTTCCCAACTATGGAAGGACGAGGTGGGGGCCACGCTATTTTAGCCGACACGGAAACACAGCGCAGCTTACTTTCAATGGACCCATGAAAAAAATGTTTGCGCCGACGCTCCTTTGTTTCCGTGTTACCAGACACGGAAACACAGCGCAGCTTACTCTCAATGGACCCATGAAGAAAATGTTTGCGCCGACGCTCCTTTTTAAATGGCCGCTCAAAAGAAAGAAGTCTACACATATATATATAGGTACCCCATTTCATCCGAAAAAAAAATCAGGATCAAATTCCATTCTTTTTCGGTCCTTCATTTGATAATGTTTGTAGGAGAAGCCAGCCGCTACTGGGCTACGGTGAAAACCCCCAGTATTTCCCCGGGTGAGACAGTTCATTATTACTTTTCAACAATGGAAAATCCTTGTATTTTCCGGGGTGCCAGAGTGCAAAAGCTTGTATATGAGGAATTACAAAGGCGGGAAGAAGCGTCAGTGCTGTTTCGGGTAAGTTTGCTTCACTTAGGCATACTGGTAATGGTATGAGCTGTATGCTTGAGGGATGCCTACTATATTTAGGTAGAGTTACGAATGGAGGTATAACATTTTGATTTTGGCTTGTGGATTGCTGGGAATGTTGTTGCGAATGTGATCGGGCAACAGCGAGTGCTGTGTTTTCAGGTTTTTCTTTGCCAATTTCTGTAGGCCGTAATTCTCAGAGTATTGGGCAACTGAGATTTTCAGAGTTTGTCTAAAGTTTTTGGCTTGAGTGGTTCAGATATGATAGATATTGATTTTGAAAAAATATAGAAATATTGGTTTAGAGATTGTTCTAAGGGTAACTAAGTGCATTAATGACCCTCATATTGAGTACATGCAAATTCCAGTACGAAATGGGAATGGTTGTTTTTAGTATGTTGTATCAGTTTAAACAGTGTATTCTAAGTTTTTATTTATTTGTTTAGGTGATTCATCTTAAATCATTGGTTCTTACTAATAAGATTAATGGGATTTCAAGTGAATTGTCCAAGTAAGTCAAAACTTAGAGTGTGATGTTTATGCCCTGTCTTTTATGACCTAATATTGAAACTTATACTCTTGATATGCCTCTTCTCTGTTTCAAGTCCCTCCCAGCACTTAAATGTCCATTTTAAAAAAGGTGAAAATGGAAAACAAAAATTAATATTTTATTCATTGAGAGTTTCTAGCTGAAAATCGTGTGAGATTTTTTCATGAACATTTTCTTATGTTGATAATAGATTATGGAGTGTCATCTAAAACTTGATTAAAAAGTTCTTGCATAATGTTACCTTATCTTGATGATGGATTCTTGAGTACCATTCAAAACTTGATTAAAAAAGCTCACACAACATATCCCCATTCTGATGATGGAATCTGACGTGCCATCCAAAACTTGATTAGAAACCTCTCACAATGAATATTCATTTCAATGATCATTCCAGAGTGCCATCCAAAACTTGAAGAAAAAGTTCTCCCATTTTCTGCCACAATATCATATCTTTGGTTGATATAATCATTTTAAAATTACTTTGATTAAGACCATTCAAGTTGCATTTTGGTATAATAAATGTTGCATTAATACAGAAAATACCTGAAGTTTATAGTTGTTTGAGATTGAGTGCAATAACTCATTGGGCAGTCCAATTTCTGCACATAATCTCCTCATTTTTTTGTGCATTCAGAGCAGTAATTTAGTGGTATTTTCTCCTAAATTGTATATACTTTATTCTTGTATTTTGATTTGGCGTAGTTCTACATTAACATGAGACGGAGTTGTTTTTTCTTTTTGGCAGAGACAACCCATAGTGGAGAGGAAACTAATGCATTATTCTAACTTGCAAACAATTCTGTTAGTTGGAGAAGGGAATTTTTCATTTTCTTCAGCATTGGCTACTGCATTTGGATGTGTAAAAAATATGGTCGCCTCCTCACTTGATAGCAGAGGTATCAGAAGGAAAAAAAATTATGCTTTATTTTTGCCTTTGTATTCTTTTGTTCCCCTTATTATTGACTCTCTACTTTTTAATGCTGTAAAAGCAGAGAAAGTGATGAGGGTGTATGATACAGCTCGTAGTTCAATTCGGAACTTGAAAAGGCGTAGGGCATTGTTACTGCATGAAGTCGATGCAACCAGATTGCATCAAATATGGAACTTAAGAGCGAGGAAGTTCGACAGAATTGTTTTCAATCTCCCGCATGCAGGCTATTTCGGCGGTGGGGAATGCAGTAAAGAAGCTATCAAGAAGAACAATGAGTTGATAAGCATGTTTTTCAAAAGTGCTACCAGGCTGTTGGACTTGCGAGGAGAAATCCATGTAACTCACAAGGTGGGGCCTCCCTACAAAAAATGGAATTTAGAAGGAGAAGCAGAAAAGTGTGGGCTATATTTAAAGGAGTCTGTTGATTTCAGAAAAACAGATTATCCTGGTTATATGAATAAAAGAGGAAGTGGAGTTCAGATCAATAGAACCTTCCGTCTGGGAGAGTGCAAAACATACATGTTCTCGGCTGTCTGAGTGGCATGCACCTGCTATGTATGCCATGCCCCTCTAACTGTTTTAGTTATCTTAGGTCATACAATAGATTACTACAAAAAACTTAGCTTATCCGTTCATAAGATTGTGGAGTTACAAATTTCTTGCGCAATAATTTGAAATATAATATTATGATTTACACTTCGAGTTTTGAGTCAATACTGCAATGAGTTTTGAAGTTTAGCCAACCATTTCTAAGGCCGTCTATCTTTTTTGAAATGAAAGAAATAAATAATTAACTTAATTAAATTTGGATTATGGAAATTAAATGAATTTTAAAGAGATATGTAAGTATGTTGAAAATCAAGGAATGTTGGAATTTAACTTTTTTATTGGTTAAGTAAGATTTGTAAATTGATTGTACACTATTTTGATCCAATTTTTTGTATTTTGTAGGATTTTAGAATTTGTTAATTAATTGTGCACTCTTTTGGTTCAAATTGATTGTGCACTTGATCTTTGTGCTTACAAAGTGAATTGGCACATGAAACTAAACAAATTATAAGATCCATTAAGAAAATATTATCATTAGAAGAGTTCTTATAATATTTGTGAGTAAGACATGGTATAGGTCTAATAGTGAAATAATATATGAAATCACATAAAAAATCATGAAAGTATGTATGATTAAGTATGATATGAGTTAAGAAATTGTTTAGCTCCATTGACCAAAGTGTACACCCTCAAATTAATATTAATTCTTCTATTAATCAAATAAAGCAATTTATTAGATTAATTCATAATGTCCATCATGTTTAATTAAATAAATTAATTTATTTAATCAAAACCTTAAAGTCCTCTCATCTGATTTAATAAATCAAATTGTTTAAATCAAATGTCACAATCCCCTAATCCCTTCAAATTGAATAATTCTGGATTAATCAACTCCTAATCATCATTACCCATCTTCTAGCTTTTGACTCAACCTTGGTCAAACTCAACCCCTGATTAACCAACCAACTTGCACATGAAAATAATTTCTTTTAATTAACTAATTACCCTATTTTCCCTTACAACAACATATTCTTTGAGAATATTCCTTCAATAACTCCACTTATTTGAATTTCTTACTCAAAAGTTAATGCCTCTTACAAAGGCATTAACTCCTCTTACACTCTCAACCATATGCATCAATCTCTTTTACATCCTCTTAACTCTTCACATTTTTCAAAATGTGCTCCATCCTCACCCATTAGCCTTGTGACAAGTGTCACAATCTCATTGTCCTTTAGTCCCAAATTCCTCCAATCTCTTCATTCTTCAACCCATCAACCCTATTTATAGGGGGCTTCTCTATGAAGAAAGAATCGATAATCTTAAGAAATCTCATTATAGGCACATTCATCACTCATTTTATCAGATCTTGGAAGCTTGTTCATTATCATTTTGCACATCAAGGGAGTGGGAAAGGGAATTCTTTCCACATCAAAGGAGCACCATTCCCACTATGGGATAGGGTTTGGGGATGCTTTTACATGCTTTCATTTAGTTTCTTTGGTATTTTATTGTTTTGTTTACATTATCAAGTATGTTTAAATATCTCATAGGAAGACCTTTTTTCATTGGTTTAATATTGACTAATATGTTGATATTTGTCACTGTTTGAGCTAATACATAAAAAAGTCTTCACATTTTGGTGCCTAGCATGGGGCATGAACCCATGACCACCGTTTTTAACAAATTACACGACACAAGTTTCGTGTTTGGTTGAAAAATTTTAGCCAAGGGCTTTCATGCTTTATTTCATTGCTTGAAAGTACCGATCCAACTATTGTCTTATATGAATTTTTTTTTCTATGATCTAATTTAATATCTAATACTAGAGAAATGATAAATGGCTCACAATTATCATAGGTTGCCAGTGTTGTGTGCATGTTAAAGAAGGGTCAAGCAAGTCTAAGCCAAGAAAGAGGGGCATAGTTTCATAGCGCGAGTCAGAGATCTCAAATGACTATTTTGGAAATGATTTGCTAGGCTTGGTAACCGAAATGATACATTGTTACAGTGACCTCTTCATTCGTGAGACAATTGTTGAAGATCTGACTCAACGCCTTTGTATAAAAGAAAATTGATCTCCTTTGGAAGACTAATACATTTGATTTTCTTTAATAGCTAACTTGTGTTGATCTCCTTCACTATAATTTTTGCACTCTTTATCTTGTAATTTCAAATTTAGGATTCATACAACAAATTTAGAAATGTCTGATTTCCATTTTCAATTCTAATCTAAGTTTTAGATCTAAGGCTATAGTAGTTATTTCAAATTTTAAGATTTAAGCTCCTAAGTTCTCAAGAGCAATTTTGGAGTTTTGGAGTCATAATAGGAATAACATAGTCAATAACTGAGAATCTCTTTTGAGTTTTCAGTTTCATATTTTGATCTGAAGTCACTATTTTTGGATGCATTCGATTGGAATCTTTGTTGTTTAGATAGGAAGGAAGATGCAAATTTCCATGTTGAATGATTTGCTATTGTCAGGATTTCTTTATCATGACTCCAGGTAAGGACACTCTTTCTTTTTATTTATGATTTCATGAATATTTGAGATTCCTCTATCCTTGTTGTCTTGGATGTCTGTCATCTAGTAAGACTAAAAAGAAGTGAAAATTTGGATTTATTTGAATCTTTTAAGGCTATTCATATGAGTATGGTGTGGTTTTGTTTGGAAACACTCCTCAAGATATTTGCTTGTAAGATCTAAATTATAGACAACATTAATTGCATTGTGAAATTCAAAGGTTCTACGAGGAGCTTTGAAATATGTTTCTAGAGATTAAATTGATCAAAATACAAGCCATAAATGAATGCATGCCATAAAGTCTTTATTTGTTGTTCACATTAACTTCCATCTTTGGGTGCATTTACTCCTACTCTTACTGACCAAATCTTTGCTGCAACGATGACATCTTTCTTGAGACGTGTTTTAAATTTAATATCCATCAATACAATAGATAGGAGTGTGAAGTCTTTATTTCTGATCATATGAACTCCAAGCTTTGTGTGCTCTGATTTCTCTTAAGAAATGGTGCCTGGGAGATAAAAATCTATTAAATGCATTTAACATCGATTTGAAGCATTAAATTGATATTTTCCTACTTCAAACCTTTAAGCATTTAATATCGATTTGAAGTGTTAAGTCATTAATATAGATTTGAAAGCATTTTGATTCTATCAACTACAAACTTTGTGCATCCTATTATCATTTCTTTGAGGAATTCTATCAAGTGGGTTGTGTATCTTGTTTATGCTTGCACATTGTTCTTGCATATTGTAATGAATGCATTGCATGATATTACATCTCTTGAGGGATTCTATTAACAATTTATATCAAATTTATTCACTATTTTGAGTTGAGATTACATCAACTGGTGGGTGCTATTGTTGGTTATGATTCATAATCATTAGTAGTTAAACCTTTATTTCTTTTAATAATGATCTTCTCACTATAAAAGAGGCATTAAGTGGATGGATACACATGCTTTTTTTATTATTGTTTAATGTACTAGGTAGGATTGTAAAGCCTTTATTTTCTATTCACACTAACTTCAAGCTTTGGATGCAGTTAATTTGATTATTGGTTGTCAATTTAATGAAGATTTAAATAAAAAAATTCACATTGCTTAATTTGATATGAGCATTGCATATTCTAGCTTATGTTTTCATTGTATGTTTGAGAAGATCTAGGAGGGTGCAGAGATCAGGTTTGCATAAAGAATCAATGGCATTGGAATTGAAAAATCACAAGCAGATTTAAATTGAAAAAGTGGGCATTGAACTTGAAAAGAACATTTTTTAATGCTTATTGTAATAGTTAGGACATCCATTTCCTGCTTTCATTTTCTGTTTTAGACTAACTCACTTCATTTTTGGGTTTAAAATTAAAAATTGATTTCATCTTTTCAAGTTGGTTAAAATTGAACTAAGAAATTTACTAGACATTTCTTTATGGGATAAAACTGAACAAGACAACTCACACTCAAGTTTTGGTGATTAAAATGAACTCACCTTTACGTTAAGGATTAAAAAGAACTTATGTCTTCATTGTTTTGTGATTTTCAATTCTTGTCATTTGAATGCGTATGCACTTCTCTTGTGCCACTCAGCGATCTTGAGAATAAAAAGCATTCCTTTGAAATTTGTTGTCTAATCACCCACATATTTCAATTTGGATCTAAAAATGAACCCCATTCTAGTGTTAGGAAAATACATTGTGTGTGTTCCCTCCTTGCGCTTTACATGATTTGGGTGGTCGAACTACAAATGCACTCCCTTGTTTTTGTCTATCTTTAGAGGGCCTGCCTCCCTGCTTCGAAAGGAGGGAACAACCTAAGTAGTAATGGGATAAAGCCAAGCTCTTTCAAATCACTATATAAAAATGTGTTTGTGATGAAAGTCACAAACAATAGATGCAAATGTGTCATAATAACAAGTGTCCCCCTTAGTATTTGTTTGATATGTTAAAATATCTTCTTAGGAATAGATTGGGAGGCCTCTTGATTATCCATAATATTGAGCTTATTTTGCCACATGTATGGCCACCTTGAATGAAAGCCCTTATTACAAACCATTTGTTTAGTGACCAAAAACCTTTATGCTCGCTGGTGTAGGAACAATCATTCTGAAGCCACCCCACATTTGTACTATTCAAAGTAGAATTAGGAAAATTCTTAGGATCTCTAGATCTTCAGGATTTTGAGATTTGGTGGTCCTGAGAAGTGTGTACCATGGAGGGGAGCCAGTGTCACCAAATATTTAACTGTTCACTTTGTCAAGTAGTGTTTGGAGAAATCCGAGTGCGGGACTCAACAAGTAGTATCTTTGTAGCCTAGGATTGTGCATTTCAATTAAACACATTGCTTGGATCTCAAACATTGAAACAAACATTAACAAATCATCAAAATTTCAAACCCTTAGGATAGAGTGAATCTCTTTGAAGGGTCCAATTATTACTGCTTGTCCCTAGGGATTTTATCCTTAGAGGCTTCTAAATATTTTGGCTCATATCTCAAATTACTCTCTTCATAGTCAACCTAGGGAAACTATGGCCTTGACTCTTTTATTTTCACATAATGGACCTTATGGAATGAAAAAGAGCTAAAACATAGACATTTAGTTTAGAATTTAAGCAAGATAAGTGGATGTTGTAAAAGAAATTCATTAACCAAAATTAAATCAATTGAGCCCCACACATGTGCTTATTATCTTTTTTCTTATGGTCTTCCAAGCAAAACATTGGTCTTTTGGTTTGAACTACTCATAGGGAAAAGCATGTTCTTCACTATCTTGGTCTTGTAAACAAGGTCCCTCTTAAGTTCATTTAGGATCAAATCAAACACCTCCATTTACCAAAACATTTATCAAAACCCATCTCACAAACAACTTTTATAACTTTGGAAAAATGATCTATGCTAGAATTTTGGTAAATCCTTGGACCAAAATCAAAATCATCTTGTTTAGTTAGGTGTGTGGGAATGAATAATTTCTCACACACTTAGTTAAATTAGCATCCCTTTTGGACAAGTTCATCCTAAGATCACATCTAACATCTTGGGATCTACAAGTTCATTATCCAAATCAAACCAATCAAAATAAAAAATCCTAATGGACGGTCTAGTATTTATCCAAAGTTCTCAAAATTTCAAACACCCATATAACTCACCATTTGATCTTTTATGTCATCATTGGTCATAAATTCCTTAGAGGTCAACAAGATAAAAACATAAGAAAAACATGGAATATAAACTTGATTCATACATCATGAGTGATCTAAGTCAACCAAACTATCAAAGCCTTACAATACCAATTGATTATCAAATTTTGGTGCAGGAGCACCTAAAAACCTTTGTCAAAATTTGATTGGTCACAGGGAGAGTCAAAGATAACATAAGGATGCTTTGAGTTTATTTTCTTTAAATAAGGTCTCAAAGACCATTCTAATATGTATTTAGGTGTATGGGAAAACATTGGAGTTCATGTCAAAATAATTTCAAAATGTTGTAAATGTTGTTAAACAAATAGTTGCCAAAATGCAGTTTAAGGGAATATTACCTCCTGGTTTAAGAATTTAAAAGTTGGTTATGTAATTTTGGAAGTTGAAACGTGGTGGGAAAATTTATTTAAAGTCTCTTGAAGGCTTAGGCTTGGTTGTTGAAGATGTATTTGAAGTTTTCAAAGCAATAAAACAACACATTTTTTATGCTAAAACTCTATTTTCCTAAACTTTGTCTCTTCTGTACAGACAATACATGCTTTCAAATGATCTAAATTCCTTTATTTGGTGTAGACTTATGAATTATCTTTCATTTGAACTTCTTTTTAGAGTCTAACTTCAAGTTTTGTGAAAGATTTGGTTTATTTTCTAGAATTGCCTATGATAGACTAGTAAAGGCTTTGTCTGAGGATTTAATTATGTAATTTTTCATTCCATCTATTTTTTCCATCTTTACATCTCGATGGAATGGAATATTAATTGGTAGGATAGATTTTATTTTGGTTTTGAATGCAAGGAATATAAGTTGTGTGAAGTTGGAGTGTAACCCTAGGGACATATAGGGTGTTTTCATGGTGGAATGAAGGAACCAAGGTGGGGTTTTGATAAAATAATGATGGAACTAGTCTTGTGATGGATTTTTAAGTTTGAGTAGGGTATTTGAAAGGTGTTAGAGGCATTTATTTGGTTTGAGAAGCCCGGGTTATATGACTTTCATTAAAACCCTAGTGTATTGCATGCAAATGGAGGGTTTGTGAAGACAATGTTGTAAGAACCTTGAATGTGGAAACAAATGTTGAAGTTTGAAGTTTTGTCACCTAACTTATGACTTTTTGATGCGTTTTTGTGAAGTGAAATTATTTGAGATGTAGTTCCTTTGTTAAATTAGGCTAATCTAGTAGCCTTTTGAAACAGGGCAGTCTAAAGGTTTTCTATTTTGGGTCAAAGAAGTCTTGATGAATTTGTTGGAATGTTGTTTGGGGTGATGTTATGAGACTTAGAGGGTGTCTAGAAGGTATTTGAAAGGCCTTCTCTAAAATATATTGTGTAAGGTTGAATTTTGAAGACTACAAGTCTTTTGGTGTGAGGTTGGATCAAGTTGAGAGTTTTTGTTTCAAGGGTTGATTTTCTTGTTGAAGTTTGATCAATTTGGGTCTGATAGTGAGTTTCTCCACCTTGTATTGCATCAGGTGGTATCAAAGCTTTAGGAACAAGATATTTTGTTGGTGATTTTTTTTTATTTTTGCAAGCTAGAAGAAGGTTGATTGGTGAAGATTCCTCCGAAAGGTGTTGGTGTTGCAAGGGAGTTGCAAGATCTGAAAGAGAAGCATGCTAAGCTTCTAGAATCTCATAATGTAGTTTTAGCAAGGCTTGCTGCCTTGGAGATAAGGAAAAGGAGATAAGTGAATGATGAGAGTGAAATAAAGGTGGAAGATGAAGAATATGGGGATGTTGATGAAGAACTAAACCCTAAAGACCAGAGAATGGTGAAGATACTCAAAGCAGTGAAAGGTGAATCAATAAAGGTAAAAGTTGATCTTCCTTTTTATGGTTTTAATTTAAATGAAGAGGAATTGCTTGATTGGATTGCTGCTATGGAAAATTACTTTGAAAGTGAGGATATTTAAGAAGAATAGATGGTGAAGGTGGAAAAAACAAAGCTAAAAGGACATGCTCTCCTATGGTGGGACTATGAGCAAGCAGAGAGAAGAAAGCAAGGAAAATCAAGGATTACTTCATGGGACAAGATGGTGAAAAAGTTGAAAGGTAAGTTTCTTCCAAAGGACTATGAGGTTCAATTGTATAAGAAGTTGCAAGGTTTGAAACAAAAAGATCTTGATGTTAAGTCATACATTGATGAATTTTATAAACTAAGCATAAGGTCTAGAAGGGATGAAGATGAAGCTGAAAAGGTGGCTAGGTATCTAGGTGGTTTGAGATTTAATATACAAGATGAACTTGTTGTGGCGAACCCAAAATCTGTTGAGGAATATTTCCAATTAGCAATCAAGGTGGAGGAAAAGCTTAAAAGGAGACAAGAGAAATCAGTGAGACAAAGAGGTGCTACTAGTGCAAGAGGGAGAGGAACAATCCCTACACCAAAGCAGCCATTGGAATAACAAGAAGAAGAAAAAAGAGGTAAGGAGCAAGGTGTTGATACTAGAGGTGGTTTTAAAGGTAGAGGAAGATTTAGTGTTGGTAGAAGTTCTAATGATTTTGTAGGGAGATGTTATACATGTAATGAATATGGTCATCCATCTTGGAAATGTCTTGAAAGGGTTGGTAGTTCATCTAGTGGTGAGAAAAGGATTGATAGGAGAGCACAATTGGTTCAAGAGGAGGAGTATGAAAGCAATCATTCTACAAGTTTGAGGGCTACTCTTACAACATGGGAGATGTTGATGATGAAAAAGAGAGTGTTGAAGGCATCCAAAGAGGAAGAAACTCTACAGAGAAAGAGCATCTTCAAAACTACTTGTAAGTGTAAGAATAATGTATGTAAAATTGTGATTGATTCTGGTTCAACAGAGAATATGGTGTCTACTGAGATGGTGAACAAGTAAAATTTAGAAAAAATACCTCATGAATTTCCTTATAAGGTGTCATGGTTGAGTGATGGTTAGTCTTTGTTAGTTAATGAAAAGGCTGTTGTAGATTTCCAGATTGGAGGTTACAAGGATAGTGTTGTTTGTGATATTCTTCCTATGGATTGTTGTCACCTACTCCTAGGTAGACCTTGGAAATATGATAGGCGAGCTTTGTATGATGGAAAAGAGAATAATTACACTATAGTTAAGGATGGATGTTATTTTGTTTTAAATCCACTTGTGGAAGATGAGAAAGGTAAGGAAAAAGTGATAATGTGTGGGAAGAAAGAGTTTGTTGATGTTGTGAAGGAAGACAAAAAGCTTGGTGATGTAATCGGTCCAAGGTTTGATAATGCTTTGACAACAGTTGTGAAGGTTGATATAGTAGTAAGAAAAGAGTTGGTAGTGGATTGGAATACAAATATTTTGGTGGGACAATAGTATTCCCTATAGTTGAAGGTAAGACTGGAAAGCCTATGAAATTTGCAAGTATAGTGTGTGCAAGGGTATGTGAGGACAGTAGGATGGGACAAAAAGATGACAAGATAATGGAAAGGATGATTGTGGTAAAATGACATAATGGACAAGGCAACATGGGTAGATGCAATCATGAACATGAGAGAAAGGATAAGTTAGTTCAAAGGGATACTAACATGTCTTTGTTTATAGGTGTAAATGAGGGAGTTAAAGTAGGCTTGGGTCAAGGAGCAGATCGGAGACCATTATCAGGTCTGATGTCAGAGAGGAAGACATTTACATATGCAAACACAATCAAGGATGTAAGAACATTGTATGAGAACCCAAGAAGGAATTTTGAAGATTATAAGGCATGTAAAAAGCTTGGAGGAGCTGATGCAAAACATAACTCTTGTGACAAGAGATTTTTTCTGTGGGAATGTATGGTGCAGGAGCACCTAAACACCTTTGTCAAAATTTGCTCATTTGATTGATCATAGGGAGAGTCAAAGATAACATAAGGATATTTTGAGTTTATTTTCTTTAAATAAGGTCTCAAAGACCATTCTACTATGTATTTAATTAGGTGTATGGGAAAACATTGGATTTCATATGTCAAAACAATTTCAAAAAGTTGTAAATGTTGTTAAACAAATAGTTGTCAAAATGCAGTTTAAGTGAATATTAGGGGTTTTAGAATTTAAAATTTGGTTATGTACGTTGGGAAGTTCGAACTTGGTGGGAAAATTTATTTAAAGGCTCTTTAAGGCTCGGGCCTAGTTGTTGAAGATGTATTTGAAGTTTTCCAAGCAATAAAACAACACATTTTTTCTACTAATACTTTGTTTTCTTGAACTTTGTCTCTTTTGTACGGGTAGTATAGGCTTTCAAATGATTTGAATTCCTTTATTTGATGTAGACTTATGAATTATGTTTCATTTGAACTCCTTTTGAGAGTCTAACTTTAAGTTTTTTGAAAGATTTGGTTTAATTTCTAGAACTACCTATGACAAACTAGTAAAAGGCTTTGTTTGAGGATTTAATTATGTAATCTTCCATTCCATCTATTTTTTCCATCTGTGTCTTGATGTAATGGAATAATAATTGGTAGGATATGTTTTCTTTTGGTTTTTAATGTAGGGAATATAAGTTGTGCGAAGTTGGAGTGTAACCCTAGGGTCATATAGGGTGTTTTCATGGTGAAATGAAGGAACCAAGGTAGGGCATTGATAAAATAATGATGGAACTGGTCTTGTGATGAATTTTTAAGTTTGATCAGGGTACTTGAAAGGTGTTAGAGGTATTGATTTGGTCTGAGAAGTCCAGGTTATATGACTTTCATTAAAACCCTAGTGTATTGCATGTAAATGGAGGGTTTGTGAAGACAACATTGTAAAACCCTTGAGTGTGGAAAAAAATGTTGAAATTTGAAGTTTTTTCACCTAACTTATGAATTTTTGATGAGTTTTTGTGAAGGGAATATGTTTGAGAGGTAGTTCCTTTGTTAAATTGGGCTAATCTAGTAACCTTTTGAAACAAGGCAGTCAAAAGGTTTTCTATTTTGGGTTAAAGAAGTCTTGGTGAATTTGTTGGAATGTTGTTTGGGGTGATGTTATGAGACTTATTGGGTGTCTAGAAGGTATTTGAAAGGCCTTCTCTAAAAGATATTGTGTAAGGTTGAATTTTGAAGACTACAAGTCTATTGGTGTGAGGTTGGATCAAGTTGAGAGTTTTTGTTTCAAGGGTTGATTTTCTTGTTGAAGTTTGATCAATTTGGGTCTGATAGTGAGTTTCTCCACCTTGTATTGCATCAAAAGTCACATTTATTCAATCCATACATGGGATCATTATCTCCTACAAACCTCAATGATACAACAAATGTGAGTAGGCCCAATCTAAATTTTGGAACACCTTTCCCTATGGTAGATTTAAATCAACTTCAAAACCTACAAATCTATCAACTAAATGATCAATGCATGAGTCTTCAACAAAACAACATTATCCCATCAAATCAATATATGCCAAATGTGAATATACCCAATACAAACTGACCAAACATGAACATATCAAATCCACACTTGGAGAACTATGGGATAGATATGTTTGCAAAACACACCAATGTTGTTCAAAATCAAAAAAATATGTTGAAAACTCAATGCATTAATCCAAATCAAGGTAACAACATGAAAAATTAGGGTTACGTAAATAAAAGCAATGTGTTTCAAAACCACAACAATGTTCAATGCCTACCTATAATTCAAAATCTAAACATCATCCCAAATCAGAACATTGTCCAAAATCAATTTGTGCATGATCGCATACAAATACCACAAGGGTATATTCCAAATATGCTTGACCAACAACCAAATCAACTATATCAAGTGTGCCATTTAAAATAAAAATCAAGATCAAATTTTGCGACATCAAATTGCTTCACTTACTAAAATAGTTGATTCATTGTACCAAGAGACATCTCCACCCCAAAATCTACACACTCCCCCATTAGTTAAACCATGTCATCAAAACATTGGGTTGTGTCTACGACCACATCAAGAAAGATATCTCCAATATCAAGAGGTTAGATATCAAGATCAACAACATCAACAATGAGCCCAATCACCACATATCCAAAATCAATCACCACAAGGTCAATTTCAACAAGTACAAATCTCACAAGGTAGCATATGTGAATACACTCCTTTGGGAGAGCTAATTGAATCAACATTAAAAAAGCTAGTTAATGCAAAACTCATCACTCTTCCAAAAGTAAGTGCTTTCAACTCTATCATAAACTTCCATTGGAATAAGGGTAGAGCTTATTGTGAGTATCATAGAGAAAATCGTTATAAAACATCAAATTGTATTCGACTCAAAAATATCATCCAAGACCTTCTTGATAAAAGAAAATGACCAAGATTCAACCTCTAGTGATAGCAGTGGCAGTCTCTCCACCACAATTGTTGGAAACAATAATCAATATCTATCCATTGATGAGAACCTTGAAGATGTTTCTACCTCATCCAACGATCAAATCAACATACATCAAGAGTCACTTTTTAATCATGATCAAAACCCATCAACAATATCCCATAATGATCCATTTGAAGAAATGCTAACATCATTTGATCCTATGGTTGAAAACATTGACAATATCTCCACCAAAAGTTTTGAGGACAATGATCAAGATTCGTCCACCAATGATCATGTTGATAAGGCATCTACATCATCCAATGAGTTAGAGGACATATCCCAAGAATTTATTACAAAGCATGATCAAATTCTTTCACTAAAGTCTAGCAATGGTCCTTTCCAATACATATTGATATCCTTTGACCTCATGGTTATAGATATTGAATGAATTCTCAACTCAACACTTGATCGAAATCCACTCAAAGATCAAGAAATTATTGAGCCACTTCCCATGCCTAATGAAGACATCCAATAACCCTTTATAAGCAATCTATCCTTTGAAATTGATCCATGTCAAGAACTTGATCCAAAGCATGTTAAAAGCAATTCCAAAATTAATCAAGATCAAGAATCTATATCTCCAAGATGTTACGATGATCTAATGGACACTCTCCAATCTATACAAGATGTCACAAATGATGATCATATCCATATAACACATACACCTCCATCTGCCCAAGAGATGATTTCTTTGGATGGGAATGTAGATGATCTTCATTTAGAACAAGATTCCTCTACTCTTGACATTATTACACAAGAACAAGAGGTTATTGATTCCTACAATTAGGCCGAGTTGTCAGCATCAAGATCAGATATATCCCAAATTCAAATTGAGGACATCATGCATGAAGATATCCAATATTATCCACTCAAGGAAATAGGTCAGACCAAACAGGATATTCCAGGGTGATCCCACAAAGCTGGTTTACAATTTCTGAAAGGAACTAATTTTTACTAAAATCACATATTTTTAGAAAATATAATGATTTAAGCTTTAAAAGGTTCCATTTAAAGAATTCCAATTGAAGAGGGTTTGATCAAACTACCTTAAATCAAACCCCCTTGGATAGAATGCTGCTAGTTTTAAACCATACCTATAACGAAGTCTCCTTTACACCTATCAAAATGCTGATAAAAAATCACTTTTGATTTACCTTTTGGGGGATCAAATGAATTCATTTAATTTTTATTTTTTTGTAAGTATGTAGTCCTTATTATAAGCTTCCCAAAAAGTATAATTTTAAATAAGTTTTATTTTATTATTATATTTATTTTTTATTTCTCATAAATGTCAGTTTTTCACTGAAAATCAAGCTCTTTGTTCTACACATGTGGAAAAATAGAAGATTATTAAAAAATAAAAATAAAAATATTAGTACACCAGATATTGAAGTCATTGATCCAACAAAGAAAAAAAAATTGAATTTCAATACATACAAAAAAGTTATGCGTTATACGATCGCGCTATCTCTGAATTATAATTGGTTTGAATTTGAAACTTAATTAAAGAAAAATATTCAATAAAAAACTATCTAACCAATTGGAAGCACTAGAAATCAGAGTTACGAATCTAAATTTGAAAGAATTAGAATTTTATCCTTCATGGAAAAAAAGTTATACGTTATACGGTGAGCATCACTTTTAAAAATGTTGTTTTATGAAAAAAAACTAGTTTTCGAGGGAAATGGAAAAATAAGTGCAATCTGATTCCAAAAATTTTGAAAAAAATATATTTAGAATCTATACACAAAATTTCACCAAACTCTAGTTTGCATCATCTTCAAATTCCTCACGGTTTAGCTACTATAGGTGCCCGAAAGTGAAGATTTAGTTAAACAAATAATATTTCAGTGTCCAGTTTGGCCAAAAATTATAAACCACTATTGTGGGATCACCCTCCAAAGACAACAGAGTGAAAAATTTAAATAACATCATCTGTAGTGGTCATTTATCAGTGAATGCTTGCTAAACAAGACATCTCAAAACAAGCAGAACCAAAGCATGAGGGTACTACTTCCACAACACTAGGGGCAACTTCATCTCAAGAAAACATCAACATAGGGACATGAAGAATCCTTATGATGAACTAGTGCCAATACTGCAACCATCCACCTCACAAATCTTCATCCACCCATCACCCCATCCACGAATTGGGACCAACATCAAAAGAAAGATTTGAATCAAAGCAAAAAGGACACTATCAAGGAAAAATAGGTTGAGAAGCATAATGGACAAATCAAATACACATGGATACCAGAAAATACACAAATGGATCATCCCTATCAAACTCCATCAGTCAAAGAAGTTATAAGGAAAAATCAAAGAGGGAAATATATCCACCAAAGACGTCCACAAATGTAAAAGAAAGCTTCTCAACATAAAAATTATATAAAACAGTTGGTCCTAATTCCAAGCACACTTTCATATCCACCCATCATTGCTCATCTTCCCAAGTTTGGAGAGTTAAAGGTTTCAAACTACCAACTCCACCATCCACACCTCCACGCATGGTATCCAATTCTCACATTGACCATGTATTGGCAACAACCCTCCATCATAAGGATTCATAAGGAAATCTATTGCGATGTGTGAATAAAGACAAAGTTAACTCTGGTATCAACAAAGTAGATCAAGAATCTCAAAGGTTGTATTCAAGTACATAGATCTTGGCAAAGAAACTTCTTCAAGCAAGATATCAGTGGCACATTATGAAAAAAACATCTACATTGTCACCACAAGGTGGTTCAACATGAAATCAAAATATTTCACAAAAAACAAAAAAAATCATGAAAATTTAGTAAGGATAAAAATCATCCTCTAGTGAAAACCACTATGGTGGTGCTTTGGATAGGTACCATAATGAAAATATGGAAAATAGGAAACATGTGTAGAATTGAGCATTTGCATGCACTAGTTTAGGTGAAAGCATCTTACTAAGCATCCATAATAAATCCATTCATCGATGAACCATTTATCCAACCCATCTTCATCTATCTACATTATCTTGATCTTGACAAAATTTTGGTGTACACTTTACAATTGCTTATGGTAAACATCTTGACATGGGTCATGTCATTGATCCTATCCTATCCAACATTATCTAAGCCTTGAAGCATTATCCAAATGAGCATTCTTTATTCAAACACCTTATCTTATCACAAGATAATCCTTGGCATCTTTTGCATGCTTACCATATCCCTCCATCCATACATCTATCCAAGCATCCACTCATGGAATTCCCTACATTGCTAGACACTGGGGGTAGATGTTTACATCTTGCTTTGGGAATAAATCTTGATCTATATCTTCCAACTTATGTGATGATCCGAACATTGATAGACATGAAATTAAATTGTTCAAAGAATTTGTGAGAAAAAATCCAAATCACAAACCCATGGCATATTTTGACAAGAAGATGTTCCTTATCAAGCATTATCTTTCATTGAACATCGATCCAGACAATCAATACAAGTTGCATCTAATGTGTGCTTCAACATCACATAAAATCATTTAAAAAAAATTTTGTTCCAAGTTGAGCTTCATAATCTTGATCAATCAAATTCAATCAATCTATCATCATCTTGGATATCCTTCGTAATCCTTGTGTTGCATAACACTATCCTCACATTGTTGTGTATCCTCAACAATTTTATCATCATTAATCCATCAATTAGATCAATTAACCCTAGCTTGGCTTTTAAGAAGATCCCAAATAGATCACTGATATCATCACACATATCCATATCCAAATCATCAAAATCATGTAGAAAATAAAAAAACATTCAAAACGCATTATAATCCCAAAATAGGTCAACAAGTCAAATAACATCAAAAACATGGTATCCAAACTATGTCGTATCTAAGCTTAAATGTAGGAAAGACTAATGTTTGATCAACCCTTGAGACACAAAGAGACAAAAAAATTCATAAATCTCAGAAAACCCAAAAACATTTGAAAATTTGAAAAAATCAAAACACCCCAAAATAAAAAATAGCCTCAAAACATTACAAAAATATAAAAAACATCCAAATATTTGAAAAAAATCATCCATCCCATTTCGTGTTCACCCACAATAAACATCCACTCACAATAAATCAATAGTCATCTTCAACCTTTGGCAAAACACAAATCGGAAACAAGTATAGTGAATTGAAAGTGAAAACTCAAACGTCAAGGTCTTAAGTCTAGCTAAATAGGTAAACAAGATGGTAAACTCTTCGTATCAATATCCCATCATCCCGTTAGTCTCACAATCATCTGATAACATCATGTCCTATAATGCATCCTTCCTACAATGGACATCAACATCAAGCATCACCATAATTTAGTCTTGGCTAGAGGTATGAAGAACATTGACTTGTTTGTGTACTTGATCTCTTCTTTTGATTTATCTTATTGCACTCAAATGTTCTAATGACCTCTCGATGATGTCTAATCAAAATGATTTAGAGAGAAAGGAATGGGGCATTGATCATTATCTTTTGTCTAATGTGCTTGTTGGATATTCTTGTAATATAACCTTGGCAACATTGGGTATGTGCAGGATCATGATGGGCCAAAAAGTGGCAATATAATGGGTATGTGGTTGACAACATTTTTTTTACCCAAAATTGATGAAACGAAAAAGGGTTTTTAAAGTAGATTCTCAGCTTTCCACCAATATAAATTATTCTTTACTTTGAATTTAATAAGTAATTATTATTCATTTTCTATTCAAATTATGACTAAAGTTTTGATTGATAGGCTAATTAAAAAACATTTATAGCTTTCAAATGGTATCACTTTTTTTGAATCAAAAACATGTGTCACATTCTATTCTTTGCATACTATAGGATTAAAAAAATAAAAATTGAATTTCATGAATTTTTGACCAAGTTAAGGTGGTCAGACATACGAGTTTTTTATATTTTTTAAAAGTTGTAATAAAAAAATCATAATTAATTATTTACTTGGAAAAAAATTACAAAAAATATGCATCACATCAGGACATGATTCCTATACTTATATCTAAAATATTATTAAAAAATATTATCATTTTATTGTGATTAGTGTGGTCAGACAGACACCTACTTCTTATTTTTTCCCTGAAATTTAAGTACTACTGCATTGAAATTTCAAATTTTCACCAAATAGATCTTTTTTTTTTAAACAAACCTAGTAGTTTAGAAACTACATTCAATTTTCTACAAATTCTATTCTTACATATTTTTGAAATAATATAAATAACTTATTCAAATTTTTACATCAAGTTGCCTAACTATGATTTTTCTAAGTTTTTTGCCACTTAAGGGTCTATTTTTTCCCTGATGATCCTACACATACCCCACTCTCTTTGTTAGGTGTGTAGGGAGGATGTTTTGGATGTCTTGTTGACTATTACATTGGGGGGTTTTTCCTTTCTATTTTTTGGTCCAAGATTTTTGAAATGTCTAATGTACATCCTAGTAAGGTTTCATATGGTGGGTTTGAACAAGGATACTCCTATCTGTTTACTGAGTCAAAGTCCATCACACTAGATACCATGCCATCCTAGTTTCCCGAACCTTGATGCATCATATCTATGTGTGTTATCAAACATAAGGAAAGTTGTGCTCTTTACATCCCCAATCCCTAGATAAGCAACACATCATCATCACTCATTGTCATATCTAATAAAGTCTCGATGACTCATAGACTTGTTGGAGTTTCACATCTTCTCGGAATCAAGGGTTGATCCCTAATCATGACATTCACCAAAACATCAATGCATCCATCCTTCATTCATAAAAAATCAACATACCCATCCTACATACTCATACATATCATCATCATTAGAAACATCATCCATCTCACATGCATTGCATCATCATTTAAGTTGTTTAGGATAATATAGATTTGTTATTCTAAGCATCTTAAAATCATCTCATTTGCATCACCATCATAATATAGATATGCTAGTCTAACCTCCTCATTTCACCATCTTGAACCTCTTTGTTGTGAGCTTGAACTAAAATCAAAATTTTTGCTTGACCTCTCGATGGGGATAGTGTACCAATGTAATTATTTTCATTGGGGCAATAGTGGGGCATTCGAAAAAATAAAGATTTTTTTTAATTTCAATCTCGGAAACATTAGTCTTTGAACCAACGCAACTAGTACATTGCTTCAAAGAGGGGAAAAATGTAGACGCTCAAATTAATATCAATTTTTCTATTAATCAAATAAAGCAATTTATTAGATTAATTCACTAATATCCATCATGTTTAATTAAATAAATCGATTTATTTAATCAAAACCCTAAAGTTCTCTCATTTGATTTAATATATCAAATTGTTTAAATCAAATGTCACAATCCCCTAATCCCTTCAAATTGATTATTTTTGGATTAATCAACTCCTAATTATCATTACCCATTCTCTAGCTTTTGACTCAACCTTGGTCAAACTCAACCCCTAATTAACCAACCAACTTGCACATGAAAATAATTTCTTTTAATTAACTACTTACCCTATTTTCCCTCACAAAGGCATATTCTTTGAGAATATTCCTTCAATAACTCCACTTATTTGACTTTCTTACCCAAACATTAATGCCTCTTACAAAGGAATTAACTCCTCTTACACTCTCAACCATATGCATTGATCTCTCTTACATCCTCTTAACTCTTCTCATTTTCAAAATGTGCTCCATCCTCACCCATTAGCCTTGTGACAAGTGTCACAATATCATTGGCTCTCCTTTAATCCCACATTCCTCAAATATCTTCATTCTTCAACCCTTCAACCCTATTATAGAGGGCTTCTCTACAAAGAAAGGATCGACAATCTTAAGCAATCTCATTACAGGCACATACATCACTCATTTTATCACATCTTGGAAGCTTGTTCATTATCATTTTGCACATCAATGGAGTGGGAAAGTGCATTCTTTCTACATCAAAGGAGCACCACTCTCACTATGGGATAGGGTTTGAAAATGATTTTACATGCTTTCATTTAGTTTCTTTGGTATTTTATTGTTTTTTTGCATTATCAAGTATGTTTAAATATCTCATAGGAAGACTTTTATTTCATTGGTTTAATATTGACTACATGTTGATATTTGTCAGTATTTGAGCTAATACAAAAAGAATTCTTAAAACAAATTAGCACCAAATGCATGTAGAAAAGTATCATTATGACATACATAAGCATAATATGAGGCTAAGAAAGATTTAACATGTAATCATGTATTTGTGTTACCACTAAATGCATTTGTCTTATGTGGATAAAAAGAGTGTATCATTAAATAAATCATCATGGAATAAAGAATCATTAACAAACCAAGAGCCACAAGAATGGGAAGGAGGGATCCCAAGCTTAGGCAAGTGAAAAAGGTATAGTTTACATCTTTAGGATCCTTAGGTATAGTCTAAATCATAAGTGAACAAGGAAAGCTACCATTTGACGTGTATATAAGACATTGAATAGGTTTATCATCATTATATAATGGAAGACCTAGATGTATCATAATAGGTGAATAAATTAGTTCATCGATATGAACCAAAGCATGAAGAGAAAATGTTCTTAAAGCTTTAAACGTTGTCATTTTTATGCAAATGCTATCACTAGTCATGGGAAAAAAAGGTAACATAATGCTCATGGACACGTGAAGTGAGGGTAGTGTAAGGGAAGTGAGGGACCGAAAAGGGGTTGTAAGGGTTTTTCTTTAAATTTATTTAAAGAGTTTGTAGTATGTCATTTATATAGATGAACACTTTTTTTAATGTTTTTTTCAATTGGACATGTCCTAAAATGTTGATCAACAAGTGTGTGTCCCTAGACATCCAAAAAAAATGTATAGTATGAACCATAGAATGATTTTTTTCAAATTTAAATTAAAAAATGAGCATGTGTCCCTTAGTATCCATATTTTTAAAATCATATATATATATATATATATATAATTTTATCAAATTTGAAAAAAAAATATAAAAAGGTAATACATATAATTAAATAGCATATAAAAGAATATTAATAGTAAATTTAAAAATAAAATATTATTTATTGAAATAATTAATAAAATGATATTGGTGGAAAAATAATATAACTAGCTTGATGTTCTAGTGATGCTTTCACAATCTTTTGTTATGAAATATATGATTTGATCATGTGAAAATTGATGTTTTGTGTTGACTTTAGTCACTTTTTGGCCTCTCATCTCGATGCACATACTTGGTCTTTTTTGTATTAAAAATTATTTGCTTAAAATGGTTTTATAGATATATCAAATTACGTAGCCTTGATAGTTTTTAGACCACGTAGGGTCATAATTATATATATTGTCCTTCAAAAATAAAATTCTACATGAGATCATCAAAGAGTTATAAAGTGTTCCACTGAGCAGAATCTTATCCCTGTCATCTTGTCATTCTTCAATCAGTCCAACCTACTCTTTGTGTTGTCTTTTTTTTCCAAGCTCCCATAGTTGGATATGATCTCTTCTAATGTGAAAACCTCTCCATTACTTACATAAAAACTTGGTTCTTTCTAGGATTTTGATTCTTCTTACAAATCCATAGTTGTATATTTTGAGTTGTATTTCTTTTGGAATTTTATAGTGTTTTGTTGGAAAAAGTGATTCCTAGGGTTTAACTAGGGTTAATCACCTTTCCACTAACATAACATTGGGGAATTGAAGATGGGAAAGGACACGAGATTAACTTGCAACTTGAAAGGTGAGTCAACCAATACTTGATCTCCAATTCCCTTTTTTGTGGGAGGGATTTAGAAATGGGAATTTGATGAAATTTATTGATGCAACTAGCTAATTATGAAAATGCAATGTTTTGAGATGAATAAAGAAAATCTAGAAATTGATAAATAAAATTGAAGATAAGAAAGGAATAGAGCAGATAGTTGTGCACTTGTGACTTGAATTTGAGTCTGATTTAAGTGGATAAGGATGGCAAGGGTGTCCTAGACTAGGGATTTGAATCTAAAACCTACTTTCATAGTCCTTAGGTCCCTAGTTGGTGGCACCTTCCTTTTGGATCTTGTTTTTAGATCTTCGTCTATTATTGCTCAATAATTGAGTTTTCATAACTTATAAAGTTGTAGGGCTTGAATGCATAAACAAGAAAATTGATGCAAGAGCATCTAGGGGTGCATGGCAATCTTGCAACAAATTTTTTTATTTAATTTCACATGCCTATTTTGTTTATTTTTTTGCATGTTGTAGGCAATTTTTGAGCACCTAGTTTGGGCACTCTTAGAGAATGAAAAAAATATTTATTAAGTTGGTTGCATATTTAATGATTTAATCTTATTAAAGGGTGAAAATGGGGAAAAATTAATGTAATTTTTATTTTATTTATTGGCTCAAAAATATAATTTGGTGAAATGTATGGTGTACATTTAATGTGTTGAAAGGACAAAAATATGTAAAAATTGAAATCCAACACCTAAAGTTGAGAGAATTGAATTTGTGATATTAAATAATAACATGGAAGAGAATTGTAATGCCCATATGCAGCTAAAAATTAATTGGGCACCAAACATGTTGCAGGAGAGTTACATGCGATAAGGAGTTATACTCATACATTTTTTCTAGAATATGGATAGTGGATTGTAGGAGGTTTTGGAGGCCATATTGGAGTAATTTAAATAATTAATTTTTTGCTCCAACGAGGAGAAAGGCAACACCCAAGAGTAAAGAAATATTTTTTTTGATAGTTGCAACAATGAAGTAGCAAGAAGAATTTATGGAGGAAGATACCAACAATAGGTTGAGTGTTGCAAGGAATTCATAGATGAAATGGAAAATGTTGAGAGTTATCTAAATTAGTTTTATTTTACTTTTGTAATGCACAATTAATCTTGTAATGATTTTTTTTTAAATGAAGATTTGATTTTCTTAATGTGTTGTTGATAAAGAAGATTGAAAATATTTCCATTTAATTTTTATTTGCATACAGTTATGATTATGGAATGAGAATGTATTTTATGTTATGGTTGCTTGGATGGGTTGTCTAAAGACCCCATGTCATTGTACTACATCACAAATTATCTTCAATCTTCTTCCAATCATTTTCATATCTATAACTTGCACACTCAAAAGGAAAAGTTTTGTGCCATATAGGGGCTTGCCTTGATCAAACACCATGTTGGTATTTCTACCTCTACAATGGTAAAATTAATGATAAAGAGAGCTTATCCTTTTGAGGGATAGAGGCTAAATAATAATGGAGTAATGAATTAACAACTTGCTGTAACTCACTGCTCAAATTTGATCTCTTTGAGGGCTTGAAGTCATGCACATCACTTCAAGGATTGATGGAAATTTGACTTGACTTGATTTGAAGACCTACAAGAATTAGTACTCACAAATAAAATGCATGCATAAACATGAAAAAACTCATATAAAACTTGATATGATACTTGAATGATGAAATTCTATAATAATTCTACAAATTCTTCTCTTGACTACTTTTAGGACACTTGATTTTCTCAATTGGTTTTACAATAATTAACTTCTTAATTAAAATTGTGAAAATATTATGTGTTTATATGCAATTAATCTAATTTTTCCCAAAAATTAAGTCCTAATGGTTGAAAATTAGGATTTGAATTTCAAATAATAAATTACCAACAATGATATATTTAAATTTGGGGCCATTTTAAGGGGAAAAGAGTGCTAAGGGTACCACTATCTAGATCCAATTTTTTGGGATCTAAAATGTGAGGGAAAAATATTAAATGCATACTTTGTATTTTCACATATCATTTTTTTGGTAAATGATAAAATGTGCCATATAATGCATAATTTAAGAAATTAGGAGCATAATTTGGTCCAAGCACATGGGATGGAGAAAAATCTAGTGTGAAATTGTCAACAGTGAAAATTTATGATGCTTCATTTAACCCCCATTTTAGTGAGAGTATGAACTTATACTTAGAATAACACTAAATTAAAAAATATAAAGAGGGGTTGAATTTTCCAAATATCAAAGAGGTAAAATGGCAATGAATCTAGGGGAAGCACACAAACCCCCAGGATTCAAGATCCCATGCAAAACCAACATAAGGATAAATGAATACACATGTATGAAATATATAATGCAACATGACAACACAAAACATACATGAAAAAAATATGACACAATAAAATGAACATAAACATGATGCAAACAAAAGAGAACACACAAAAGATACAAACAAAAAAACACAAACACAAGGTTAGTACTAAAAGGATTTGGTTGATAAGGCAAAGAGACCTCAATTTTAAATTTGTATCCAATACGAAAAATTATATATTGAATGTATGCTAGATAAAATTGTTCTCTTATGAGGACTAGCAAGCAGTGTTATGCCAAATCGCTCACAAGCTACATGGATCTACTAGCTAGCAAGTTGTGTTATGCTAGGTGTCCATGCACTATTATGGGTTCCACAAGGCTAGTGAGTTGTGTTATGCTAAGACACTCATGAAACACATGGATTCACTAGAAATCAAGTTGTTTTATGCTATGTGGCCATGTTGAAAAGTGTGCTCAAGTTCATGAATTAGCAAGCTACATTATGCCAAATCCATGGACTATATTGTAAAATATTCCTTAAGGGAGCACATAAAGCTTAACATTACAAGGGACAAAAAAATTAGCTTAGGGGGTGCACAAAATTTAATGTCATGGGGGATGAACAAAAATCACCTCAAGGGGTTCACAAAACTTAACATCACAGGGACTAACATTGCCAAGCCATGTCTCGAGGGGCATTATAAACTATAGTGTAGGAAAATGTATACTATTACAATTTTAAACTATGCTTGTGTCCCTTAGCTTATTGAACTTAATTAAGCTTCTAATTTACAAAATTATACATTCCAAAGCCTTATTATTTATATTTTCCAGAAGGATAAGCAACATTGAAAAATGCATTCCATAATTAAATTTCCTTAGATCATGTGTGTCTTGGAATTATAGGCCAAGACCCATTTGGCCATGAGAAAATGGGTCCCCTGTAAGTGCTAGGACCCATTTTAAGATATGTTCTTGGTAGCATTTTAATAATAAAAATTCAAATTGGAAGTATCAGATTTTGTAATCCAATTTTTAGGAAATTAGATAAACACCTATAAATTCACAATGTTTTTATAATTTAAAATCTAATTTTCATGACCTATCATTCCTATTGAGTAAATTATTTTCAAGAGCATTCAAGAGTAGAATAATCAATCATCTACAGTAGCGATCAAGATCCTAACATCATGTCAAAGTTATGTGTGTTCATGTCATTTTGGAAGCTAACATTATGATTTAGGTTTTCAAGCATTTGAGCATCAAAGCAATCATTCAATCAAGCCAATCAAGCAAGATCCAAATCCTTGTAATTATGTGTTTGTCTTCAATCCTCTAAGGGAAGCCTTTAAAGGGTGGTGAGTGGTAGCAAGAATTGTTGATTCATCATTTCCTTCCTTTTCTTTTATCTTTCTATCAAGTTTTAATTACCAAACTAGGGTTTGACAAAGACAAACCCCCATACAAACAAAAAAATTTCCATGTCTTTGTGTATGTGTAGATTATAGGTTGAAGAAGAATTGAAGAGATCTCAAGGATCAATTTTTAATTGTTGCACAATTTTTCATCATTGTTGTCAAGCCACAAAAAATAAGTTGCAGAATTTATTTTTATCACTCTAATAGTGGGACCTATGTCAAACAGAAGTAAGATCTAATATCAGAGGACTATCAAAAAATATTTTGGAGCCCTAGATTGTGACCCATTCACCCATTGGAAAATGAGTCCCTTTGCACTCCTAAAAAAAAATTCTAGTGATAAGTACATGTGTTCAAACCCTTCTCAGATCTGCTTGCAAAGTTTTGTAATAGTCTTTGCATTTCAAGAATTTGTGTTTTATGCATTAGGTATTATTGCTTACTTAGTTTATGTAGTTCAAATCATTTCAATTTGTTTTAGATATTTCATACTATCTTGAGGACTAAGAACCAAGTCCAATTGACTCACCAATATAGTTGAAAGTCAATCTTTATGCCTTGTGATCTCTCCTAATGAAATTGGGAAAGAGGACACTATACATCCTATTTTATGATTTGGAAGTCTTCAAAACCCTAGAGCTAGGTTTTGTATCATCTTCTTTGCATTTCATATTTAGGGTTACATATTGCATTTTTGCATCATTCAAACTCATAAAAATCCAAAAATATTGCATACATTCTACATAATAGCTTGCATTAAAGTGTTTTACGTTTGTTTATATCAAAATTTCATTCAAAAAGTTGCATTCAAAAGTTATCAATTTTTCTCATACATTGTCATAAAATTTTATTTATATTTAATCAAAAAAATTTGGAAAAACTATCACTGAAGAATATGTTTGCAATTAGGAATAGTGAGCTTAAATATCAAGTGAACACTCATTTTTAATTTTTTTTCAAAACCCTATGCAAAGACCCATTCGCCCCTGGGAAAAGTTGTCCTTGTACAAGTGATTTTGCAAAATTCTACACATATCTTTATCTTTGTCTGCTTTATTTCCTTTTAGTTGCAAATCTCTGTTTCAGTTTCAAAATTTTTATATTTTGTGAATATTTGCATTTAGATCAATTGGTGAAATTAAGTGCATTTTTAAGATCAAAATTGACATTCAAAAATAATCATTTTGAAGGTTTTACATCTTAAAATAAAACAATAAGATCATATTCTATATCTAACGTTGCATAAAAAATCCATTCACACTTGCATTTGACATATAGAGTAAACTTTCATTATGGATATGCGTTTAGGTAAAATGTGGATGTCCTTACAATCTTTGGTTGATGTTTCAACTTGTGTGTTTGGTGATGATCCTAATGCACTGAGCCTATTCATGATCCTTCACCTCCTAATGAATGTTCTCATGATATTTACATCTTAGGTCAAGATGAAGATCATATGCAAGAATTCATATAAAAATCCTTGTGAAACCTTGAGAACAATGCATCCTTTTATCCCTCCATGCAATTCCCTAATCACCCATGTCAACAACCAACACCTCCCATTATTCCACCACTTGAAATATTCAACCTTTTGCATCATGAAACTAAATCAAAAAATAAGTCTCAACCACCAACCATGAAAGAATACAAACACTTTGACAAAATTGATTCTCTTCTATCCTATGCCCATAAAGTTACCAACACACCCAAGTCAACTTAGAAGAATGTTATGGTCAAGGCTTTAGAATCTTACAAAAACAAGGATTTCACATAATAAATGATCATAAGATTCAAGAATTGATAGAAAAAATACCACCAGAAGATACAAGGGATTAGGAAATCAAGATCCTCCTTTATATCAACTAGTTGTCCAATTAAGTAAAAAACCCAAGCCTTATAAACTTAAAAAGCTACCATTTCTCCATACCATAACCAAGACTAAAAAGGATTTACAATCACTTCTCAACCAAGGACTCATAAAATTACCACCTATTTGAGAAAATAAGAAAGGAAAGAGTATAAACATGTCTTATTGTACATATCATAAAACACTTGGGCATCTTACTAATGAATGTTGTGCTTTAAAGAAGGTATTCAAATAATTTGATGTCATTGAAGAAAGTTACTTGACAATATAATAGATTAGCAATCACACAATTTGCTCCTTTCCATGTAATAGTTGTAGAATCTTAGCATACTCACTATTAAATGTTTTAAAATTTATACAAATCATTTTTCATAGTGCACACCTTGTAGGCCTAGCGTGTGTTTCTCATTTTGCCTTGGGGAGCACCTAGTGTATATCCAATTGCATTAGCCCTCATGAATATATTTTATGGATGTGGCATAATACAACTTGCTAGTCCATCCTTTTCTTTTTTGCATCAATTTTGACATTGTATAGTTGTGCATCTTGCGTCACACTGCTCTATACATGTCTCTTTTGTGCCTTTGTTGGTTTACAATTAGATCTTAGATCTTGAGGGCTTGATCACCCTCCTTAATCCTTTGTCATCTTATCTTTCACATAGTTGTAAAATTGGACCTTCCTTGACATAATTGTTTACTTTAGTGTGATTCTTAGCATAAGTTCATACTCTCACTAAAAGGGGGCTAAATGTAGTGTAGGAAATTGTATACAATTACAACTTCACACTATGCCTGGGTCCCTTAATTTATTGAACCACTAGTAGAATTTGGCAAATAAATAACTACGTGACTAAAACTTTTAGTCACAACAACTATAGATGACTAAATTCTACTCATTTTTTGCAATGTTCACAACTACAAATGACTAAATAAATGACTAATTTGATCATCTGGTAAAAACACAACTAAACAATTAGTCACACAAAAGAAAATTAGACAATATCATATTATAGTGGATAATTAAAAAAAAAAAATCGAATTGAGAGAGTGGGTTGTATTATAATATATTATATTACCAATATATTATATTATATTATAATATAATACATTATAATATAATATAGTACTATATAAAATACTATATATAATATATATTATAATACTTGAAGAACAAAATGGCGGGCATGACAATATTCATCTCGTTGAAAGATTTCAAAATGGATTTCAATCTCTTGCTTATTATTAAATATAATATAATATAATATTATAATATTAAATATATTAAACATATTATAATATTATATTATTATATAATATTAAATACATTGTAAAATAAATATAATTTTTTCATATTAATAATATAATATTATATAATATATATAATAAATTCATTAAAAAATTCATTGTACCGTTGATCGCACATGCGTGAAGGAGATAAAGTGGGTAGGTGAGTAAACTGATAAAAAATATTAATGTTCCCACATTACCGCAAGTAGCATGAAGTGGGTGTGTGGGTATGGAGGGTGAGGGAATGGAGAGTAAACAAGGAAAAATAATAAAGTGTAGTATTGATTTTTAATTTTTAATTTATGTTATATTGTAATATAATATAATATAATATAATATTTATATTATATTATTAATATTATAATATATTTAATATTATATAATAATATAATATTACAGTATATTTAATAATATTTATTGAAACCAGGAAGTGGGTGCGCGGGTATGCGAGGTGAGGGAATGGAGAGTAAAAAAGAAAAATAATAAAATGTAGTATTGATTTTTTATTTTTATTTTATATTGTATTATATTATATTATAATATTATATAATATAATAATATTATAATATTATATTATATAATATTATAATATAATATAATATAATATTTATATTATATTATTAAAATTATAATATTATATTATTATATAATATTATATTATAATATATTTAATATTATATAATAATATAACATTATAATATATTTAATAATATTTATTGAAAGTGGGGGATTTATGATCTAAAAATTATATATTTTTGATTTCAGTTTGAAAAATCTGTTTTAGCTAGCAAAAATGAAATTTTTATCCCACCCTAATTTCATTTTGATAAAAACTTTCTAAAAGCCCTAGTTGAAACCCTATTTTTAGTTGTAGCTTGTTGAATGGAGAAGTGAAAGGTGAATAGTAGAGAGAAAGAGTTTGGAGGATTCGAAACCAGTGGCGGCAAGGAAAGCTCCAAAAAATGGCGCCAAAACCAATAGTGGCAGGGAAAGTAGCGATGCCAAACTGAGGCCGAGTTTCAAATGGATTGTAGTGTTTAACTTAATCATGCCATTTTGTTGTTGCTTGAGTAGGTATTTAATGCCAACTTCCAAATAATTTCAATAGAAAAGCTTTCTATCTTTTGTATGTAACACCCTGCTAAAGAACCCCTAAGGACAACACAACTAACTACGATAGTGGCACAATTTTTTTTAAGTGCAATAGCAAGAAATGTAAATCATATCTAAACATAACTCAAGCTAAACTATGTCCTCTAAGGTTCAATGATTGCATTACGAACAAACCTACTTAACAAGATCTAATCATAGATCATTGATTAATTATCTACAAGAGTTCATTTTAAATACTTTGCATTAAATGAAAGAACAACATACATCCCATACATAAGATCAGATACATAATCATTAAAGATCATACAATAAGAACCATTGTGTACATATACAATTTCTATTACATGGGAGTACATCAGTACACCAAATGTACAAGCTTACATCACTGCTTCCATGAATACAATGGGAAGATTACCTTAAGTTTACATTACATGATACAAATGAGATACAAGTAAATACATAACATTAACAACTGTCTCTCGAACCGATACAAGATCCAAAATCTACCACATAAGGTGCATCATCTCCACACACAAGCAACAACTGGGAAACCTAATGGAGGAAAAAGTACAATCCACCTAACCATGTGGAACCCTAAGGCCCACCCCCCGTGCTAGGAGATAACAATAAGGTCCCACAAAAAAATAGTTAAGAAGACAAAAGGTTAGTATAAAAGTACAAAACATGGCTTTAACATAACAATTACAACATAACATCACAAAACAAAGACACCGCTTCTAGAGACATACAACCAACAAAGGGGAAACACAAGTCTAGGGAGTGCTAGATTGCAATTTAGGGAGGAGTGTCATCACATAGCTTGCTATGGGTTACCTTGATGAACCTTCCTAGGCTATCGACCCCCATCCTAAGTTACCCTAGTAGTCTCTACTGATTGCTGACCCCAATTCTAGGCCTTCCCACTCATCTCAAGACTAAATGAGCACTTGAGCCATGAGTGAGGTGTATCATTATCTTGATTAATGTGAACTAACCAACCACCTAATTCATTTTCAGTTATCACTAGATTAAAGAAACTCTCAATGAGTTACCCTAGAAACCACTTTAGGTGCCAACCCCCATTGAAAGCCACTCCCCCTACTAGCAACTAGAGTCCCAACACATGGGTATGTGTAGGATCATCATAGAAAAAACAAGCCCTTAAGTGGAAAAAAATTTAGAAAAATCAGAGTTAGGCAACTTGACATAAAATTTTGAATAAGTTATCTATATTATTTCAAAAGTATGTAAGAATAGAATCTATAGAAAATTGAATGTAGTTTCTAAAATACTAGGTTTATTTTAAAAAAAGAAAAGAAATCTATTTGGTGCAAATTTGAAATTTCAATGGAGTAGTACTTAAATTTCAAGGGAAAAATAAGAAGTAGGTGTCTGTCTGACCACCCTAACCACAATAAAATGATAATATTTTTTTATAAGATTTTAGTTATAAGTAGATGACTCATGTTCGGATGTGATGCATATTTTTCTGTAAATTTTTTCCAAGCAAATAATTAATTGTGAATTTTTTATTACAAATTGCAAAAAATATAAAAAATTGTATGTCTGACCACCTTAACTTGGTCAAAACTTCATGAAAATTCTTTTTTGTTGTTGTTGTAGACATGTAAAATATACTGATTGACATCGTGTATCTGATCCTGACTCACTAACATCATTTCTTCCTGAATCATCCCTCGGTCTAACCATTTAATCAAATTCCCCTATCTGATTAAATTCATCAATAGTCCACTCTTGAATAAATAAATCATTTTTATCTAATCAAGTCATCTCTCTTGTTAATTAAATCAATCCATCTGATCTAATTATCCCTATTTAATTAAATAATAAATTTATTTGATTAAATCTCTAAAGTGTATCTGTTAAATTAATTAAATTAAAACCTTATTTGATCTAATCTAACACCATCCCTTTTAATTAAATAAATCAAAATCCTTATTTAATTAGCCTTTTATCATATTCCTCTCTTATTTGATTTAAATAAATCCATAAATTTAAGTCAAATAGGTCACATCATCTAACCTCTCTCATTAAATTAATTAACCCTTGATTAATTTAATCTCATCTCATGTCCCATCCTCTAGATAATGCAAGTTGCACATGAAAATATATTTAATTCATTTATTAAATCTCTATTTTCCTCACAAGTCATGTTTTGGAATATTCTCTCAATTTGAATTCAAAATTCCAAGTCAACATGTACATCCAACAAGGCAATAACTTCATCTTACATGTCCTTTGCCTTGAGCCAAGTGGCATTTATTGCATTTTCCCTTCCCTCTTGCATGTCATTTCAACAAATTTGAAATTCAAAATTATGCATTTATTGGCACAAACCCCAAATCTTGCACATCCATCATCCATTCATAGCTTGACAAGTGGCATCATATCATTAGATGAATGATAGTGCCACATTGCTCAAATTTGGACATTCATCCATCTTGGAATTCTATAAGTAAAGAGCTCATATCCTCATTTCATCATCCACAATCCAAGCAAAGTTACCATGCTCAAATATTTCTTGAATTTTATCCATTATCATTGAGTCATTGCTAGGTTTTTGCAGATTTTTGGCTTGGATTCTTCATTCTTCACCAACAAAGTGGATCAATCTCTTCAATATTCGAAGCTTGCATCATAGGAATTAAGAAAGGGCCAATTTTCACATCAAATTGGCACCAATTCCCCCATGGGATCATGAGTTTGCACATCTAATTAGGAAATTTAATCTTTGTTTTGTTATTTTCATTGTGTTCTTCACTATTTTCTTTCCTAGTTTGAGGTTGTAAATGGATTTCATGGGGAATCCTTGTTTTGGTTTGCAATATCTAGCTTGAGGTGTTTATTCTCTTTGTTTTGTAGGTACCAAGGTTGGGGTTTTCACATTTGTAATCCTATAGTATGTGAAGCATAGAATGTGACACATGTTTTAGATTCAAAAAATCTTATACCGTTTGAAAGCTATAGATGTTTTTCAATCAACCTGTCAATCAAAACATTAGTCGTAATTCAAATAGAAAATGAATAATAATTATTTATTAAATTCAAAGTAAAGTATAATTTATATTGGTAGAAAATTGAAAATCTCCTTTAAAAACTCTTTTCGTTTCATCAATTTTGGGTAAATTTTTTTTTTTAGCCACATACCCATCATATTGCCACTTTTTGGCCCATCATGATCTTGCACATACCCACATCAAATAGGGTAAAGCCATCTAGCACATTGAAAGAAAGCCACAAAATCTCATATCCAGAGCATGGCATGAACCATCTCGCTCACAAATCCCAACCATAATAACAAGTAAATAGTTTAAGGCTAAAGACCCTCATGAACTCAATTCAAGTAAAAAATCAATCCACTTTCAAAAAGACCAAAAACGTGAAACCAAAACTCAAGCTATTTTCCCCAAGCCTCTAGAAGTCTCTCAATAACCATTTGACCCAAAAATATCCCTCCATAAACAATAACAAAAATCAACAAAATACAAAAATCAACCACAATAACCAATCACAAAATCAACAAACAATGCATTCAAGGGAGACATTATTTACAATTTTTCTAAGTTCATTTCATCATCACTAACTTTACTTAATAACCACCCACACAAAAATTCTCAAATGTTTATGATAACCCTTAATCTAACTTCCACTTCAACTTATTAAAAACACAACAAAATCAACATTTACAAAGAATATCAAATTATTTACTTTATTTAATTCAACAATTTTCTATAATGGGCGATCCCATAATAGTGGTTTAAATTTTTTGGCCATACTAGACATTGAATTTTTTTTTAACTAAATCTTCACTTTCGGACACCTATAGCAGGTAAACTATGAGGAATTTGAAGATGATGCAAACTAGAGTTTTGTGACATTTTTTCTATAGATTCTAAATATATTTTTTTCAAAAATTTTGGAATCAGATTGAACTTCTTTTTCCATCTCCCTTGAAAACTAATTTTTTTTCAGAAAATGACATTTTTAAAAAGTGACGCTCACCGTATCATGCATAACTTTTTTTTTCCATGAAGGAAAAAATTCTAATTCTTTTGAATTTAGATTTGTAACTTCAATATCTAGTGCTTCCACTTGGTTAGTGATGTAGACTCAAGGGCACAATCACAAACTCTTAACAACCTACCTATTTGAGGCATCTAACAAGATTATTCTAACCTCTTTGGACAGTCCAACACTCCCTTAAAGCTTGATAAGCAACTGAAAACACATTTCCCTCTTTAACACTCTTAAACCCTTGAAAAGGTGAGAAACCAATTTTGTCCAATTATTCCACAATTTTCCAAAACACCAGACCAAAACATGATTGATTCAAACACCCATTTCCAAATTACACCACATATGTGAGAAACAACATAGACTCCTTTGGACCATCGTTGACTTCCTATACACTCACCCTTGAAAAGGCTACTCAATTAGCCCAAAAATACAAAGAAACATACCACCAAAAATTACACAAACCCCTGAAACCTTGGGGTAGCAAACAAATTTCCAAGAAAACACAGATTTTGCAATTGGATTCCTTTTGTACAAACTTTTAACCATCTAATCAGAAAACCCTTGTTTTTAGTGTATTCTTGAGGGTTTATTAAACTCTTGTACCCCGGCCTTCCCAGATCAAATAAAGACTTCAAATGAGTTCTATAGTCCCTGCACATGGTCAAAAGTTCATTATATGCACCATTCTTTTGGAAACTTTCCCAAAATCACACTTTGGCACTTCAATTCTATATGAAACAATGCTTGATTTTGAACAAGAACTCCTATCTACTAGCATTATACTCATTATTCAACATTTAGAATAGAAGGAAAACCATATGATAACATACTCCAGGCCATCCCACTGAGTAATAGGTCATACAATAGGTGGGATGGTCATTCCATGGCTATACCTTACTCAAACCCCTGTCTCAACAAAACAGAGCAGTCTAGGGAATTTGTTGATTCCACACACTAGAAGGTGAGTTAGGGCTTCAAATCAGAGACAAATAGTAGTATACTCATGCATTCTTGAGAAACCAATAATATCAGACCATGTATAGCCTATACGGTTCAATACAAGTTTGTAAAAGAAGCAAAAACACAAAAATTCTAAGAAAAAAACAAAGTTTTATTGAGTTCTTTCTTCAAATCTTCCTTCCAACCATACAAAATGAGATTCTCATGTTATTTAAAGGTTCTCCTAGGCCAACCAACACCCAACCACCTTGTAGCTGACTTTTGAACCACTAATGACCATTGTAAGACTAATTACTACCCTTTACACAATTTGTCACCTTTTACAAGTATATTGAACACTTTGTGCAATGGTTGCAACTTATAACCCCTAAAACGATACCAAAAGCTTGAAAATAGCCTTATTACAATATCATAACCTCAATCTTTCCTATCCATATGCAAATTTACGGTTTTTCCTTCATAGGCTACAAAGCAACATTAGCACCAAGATTGCATCTTCCCACCTTTTGACCCCTAAACTTAAAGACTCATCCTAGTTCATGTGTAATGGTCTTGTTAGACCTTATTAGAGGCAAAGTACATCAAAACACTAACTCTTACCAATTGAATACCCTATTTTCTTTCAAATGATCACAAATTAAAGGTGAGGTGTAGGTGCTCCTGCACCATACAACCCCCCTAGAAAAAAATTCATGCCCCATGAATGGATGCAGGTACCAGTACCTCCATGTTGGAAGAAGACTCCTTTGATGCCTTGTGCTCCATACTTGCTTACACCTATATTCTACCATGCACCTATGTTTTGTGCTTCTAGTGCTATAGTAGGACCTATCAAAGGCCTCTGACATGTTATGATATGTCTCCCTTTCACCTCCCAACTATCTCCATCAATCACCATGACCTCGTGTTACTCTCCATGCTTTATTCTCTATCCATCAGTCCTCACAACTGTCATTTCACCTCTGTCAGATTTAACAAGTACTGTACTTATACCTTGAGAATCTGTCGGACCTGTACCTATTGTACCCAATGTCTTGCTATTGCTATAGACCTTTGTATTCCCTTTCACTTGATCCACCCCACCCTAATCCATGAATTCAGACCTCAAACTTACTACCCTTGTTTGTATAGTCCTCTTCATGAATGAGTTATCAAACTTTAGAGAATCTATAAGATTTGATTGCCTTTCCTTTCGAAAAAATTGAATAGGGTAGACCATTGTCCCAATTAAAATCTTCTCCATTTGCTTAATCTCTCTGTGCTGTGATATAAACGACTTATCACCTTCCTTGCTCAGATTAACCTTTCCCATAACTTGCACATCAATTTTCCTTTCCTCTAGAGCACCATCCTCCTCAGATGATTAGATTCACTATCATTCAACACCACTATCTTAGCAATAGGTGGATGTATTTTCCTTGATGCCTTAACACCATAACCCTACTCCACATTAGAAAATAGATTGTTCTTAGTGTCCTTAGGCCTAAGTGGCTCTTTTTTTCCAAAAATTACCACCTTAGACTTGCCTTTGTCCTCTTTTCCTACAAAGGAGTTAACTTGAAACTTTGACCATCCTTCCAAATGGTGTAGGTGTTTTCCCAACCATCATACATAGACTTCCTATCAAATTTCCATGGCCTCCCCAAGAGCAAATGGCAACAATCCATTGGCAATATGTCACATAGGATTTTATCCTTGTACTCCCCAATCTAGAAATCCACATAGGCTTGCTCATTTACTATTAGACTTTGGCTATCATTGACCCAAGAAACTTTGTAGGGTGCAACATGAGGAATATTTTCTAGACCTAACTTATCTACCATATCCCTAGACAATATATTATCCTAAGAACCAAAATCAACTAATACTTGACACACTTTACCTTTGCATTTAGATGAGGTTCTGAATAGGCTCCTTCTTTGGCTCAGATCTTCTTCCTTTTGTCCTTGCAACAAGGTCCTTCTTACCATGATTTCCTCTCCTATTTCTGGATCTATAGGTCTGCTTGGTGAACTCACACTCTCTTCTTCATCTCCTTGTACATATTGCACTCTTTTATCACCTTTCTTTTCACTTCCACTTGCAGCAATACTAAACCTTTCAGGACACTTGAATGATGGGTGTTCAAACTCATTACACCTATAGCATCTTCCTAAGAATTTACCATAATCTCTTCTTGATCTAAAGTTGGTTCTTCCACCTCTCCACCCTCCTCTTGCTTCAGGAACTTGTTCCTTGTTCTTCTCAGCATCTTCATGATCTTCCCTAGGCTGCCTTGATATTGAACTTGTACCTCTGCCCCTAGATGTACTACCTCTTCCTCTTGCTGCCTTCTCTTGTCTTCTTTTCAATTTTTCTTCAATCTTAATAGCCATTTGGAAACAATCATCCACTGTTTTTGGTGTCAACACACTAACCTCATCCTGAATGTTGTATCTCAACCCATTGATCTGTACCTAGCTACTTGTTCTTCTTCATCCTCATCACGCTTGTCTCTTATACTTAACCTATAAAATTCTTCAGTATAGGTTTTCACATCTAAATATTTTTGCCTCAGATTTTGAAGACTCTTAAGTAACTAAACATTATAGTCTTTAGGAAGAAATTTACCTTTAATCTTCTTCTTCATCCTTTCCCAAGATGTGAACCTACTTTTCCCTTGCTTTTTCCTTTCTTCTTGTACAAAATTCCACCATACCAAGGCATGTCCCTTGAGTCTTGTCTTGGCCTTCTTCACTTTGTGTGATTCAACAACATCTTCACTATCAAAGTAACTCTCTAGAGCCTCTATCCAATCCAAAAGCCCCTCACTATCAAGTTTTCCCCCATACATAGGAACATCTATCTTTCCATGTCCTTCCTTCTTTATAGTCTTCAAGAGTTTTGCAGTCCTTGCATCTTCTGGATGCAAATCCTCTTCTTCACTAGAGGTTTTCTCTTCCTCATAATCACTTTCATTCAAAAAGCTTCTACCTTTAGACTTGATCATGGCCATATCCTGCTTCAAAGCTGCTATATCTTTGTCATGGGTGTCAATCTTCCTTGCAATAGGGTTCCCTTTAGGAGGCATTCTCACAATCTTCTCTTCACCCAACTACAAAACCAAATCAAACACCAACACAAGATCTACAACTATGCTCTGATACCACTATGATGCAGACTCAAGGGCACGATCACAGACTCTTGAAAAAATTCCTATTTGATGCATCTAACTAGATTATTCTAACCTCTTTGGATAGTCCAACACTCCCTTAAAGCTTGATAAGCAACTAAAAACACATTTCCCTCTTTAACCCTCTTAAAGCCTTAAAAAGGTGAGAAACCAGTTTTGTTCAATTACTCCACAATTTTCCAAAACACTAGACCAAAACATGACTAATTCAAACACCCATTTCCAAATTACACCACATATGTGAGAAAAAACATAGACTCCTTTGGACCATCATTGACTTCCTATACACACCCTTGAAAAGGCTACTCAATTAGCCCAAAAATACAAAGCAACATACCACCAAACATTACACAAACCCCTAAAACCTTGGGGTAGCAAAAAATTTTCCAAGAAAACATAGATTTTGCAATTGGATTCCTTTTGTATAGACTTTTAACCATCTAATTAGAAAACCCTTGTTTTTAGTTTATTCTTGAGGGTTTATTAAAACTCATGTACCCCGGCCTTACTAGACCAAATGAAGACTTCAAATAGGTTCTATAAACCCTACACATGGTAAAAAGTTCATTATATGGACCATTCTTTTGGAAACTTTCCCAAAATCACACTTTGGCACTTCAATTCTATATGAAACAATGCTTGATTTTGAACAAGAACTCCTATCTACCAGCATTACACTCATTATCCAATATTTACAACAGAAGGAAAACCCTATGATAACATACTCCAAGCCATCACACTAAGTAACAAGTCATACAGTAGGTGGGATGGTCATTTAATGGCTATACCTTACTCAAACCCTTGTCTCAGCAAAATAGAGTAGTCTAGGGAATTTGTTGATTCCACACACTAGAAGGTGACTTAGGGCTTCAAATTAGAGGAAAATAGTAGTATACTTGAGAAACCAATAATATAATACCATGTACAACATGTACAGCTCTATACAAGTTTGTAAAAGAAGCAAAAACACAAAAATTCTGAGAAAAAAAAGTTTTATTGAGTCCATTCTTGAAATTTTCCTTCCAACCATACAAAGTGAGATTCTCATGTTATTTAAAGGTTCTCCCAGGTGAACCAACTCTCAACCACCTTGCAACTAAATTTTTAACCACTAATGACCATTGGAAGATTAATTACCCCCCTTTACATAATTTGTCACCTTTTACAAGTATATTGAACACTTTGTGGAATGGTTGCAATTTATAACCCCTAAAACTATACCAAAAGCTTGAAAATAGCCTTATTACAATATGATAACCTCAATATTTCCTATGCATATGAAAATTTAGGGTTTTTCCTTCATAGGCTGCAAAGCAACATTAGCACCAAGATTGCATCTTCCCACCTTTTGACCCCTAAACTTAAATACTTATTCTAGTTCATGTTTAATGGTCTTGTTAGACCTTATTAGTGACAAAGTACCTCAAAACACTAACTCTTACCAATTGAATACCCTATTTTCTTTCAAATGATCACAAATTAAAGGGGAGGTGTAGGTGCTCCTGCACTAGTTAGATAGTTTTTTATTTAATATTTTTTCTTTTATCAAGTTTCAAAGTCAAACCAATTACAATTCAAATATAGTGCGACCGTATAACACAAATTTTTTTGTATGTATCAAAATTCAATTTTTTTTGAAGGACTTCAATATCTGGTGCACTCATATTTTTTTATTATTATTTTGACAATATTTTATTTTTCCACATGTACAGAACAAGGAGTTTGATTTTTAGTGAAAAACCTACATTCACAAGAAATAAAAAATAAATATAATAATAAAATTAAATTTATTTAAAATTATACTTTTTGGGAAGCTTATAATAAGGACTACATACTTACAAAAATAAATTTTAAATGAATTCATTTGATCCCCCAAAAGGTAAATCAAAAATTATTTTTAATCAGCATTTTGATAGGTGTAAAGGAGACTCTGTTATAGGTATGGTTTAAAACTAGCAGGGTTCTATCCAAGGGGGTTTGATCTAAGGTAGTTTGATCAAACCCTCTTCAATTGGAATGCTTTAAATGAAACTTTTAAAGGATTAAATCATTATATTTTCTAAAAATATGTGATTTCAGCAAAAATCAGAATCTCCCAGAAATTGTAAACCAACTTTGTGGGATCACCACTATGTATATTTATCCCAATTTCATATCAAGCAGATATAACCCATTTCCCACACCATAATTCTATTATAAGTACACACACACACACACAAACACACACACATATACCCCAAACAAAAATATAACTTACATTTATTTACAACAGAAATAATCTTTTCCTATTTTCAGAATTTATACACAATTTCATGTATATATTTAAGTCATAACTCATCACTTAAAGAATCTACACAATAAAATGAGCAACCACTACAATAAGGAAACTATACTACACACCATTTCCACATTTCAATTACTCTTTTAACTTGGCCGCTAGATTCACTTAACAGGTTATCTACCATAATGATTTGTAATAATAATAATAATAACCATTATTGCCAAAAAAAGATATTCTACTTTGTGTATTCAATTAAATCCTTCCATTTTAACTATAAGAAAAGTGTTTTAAATAACTAAATTCCTAGTAAAATTCCCAAAAACCATCATTTATATTCATTTAAACATATACATATAATATATATGTATATATATATATGTATACATATTTAAATATATTTTAAAATATGAGTTGCTATTTTATTAATACAAAATCAGATATAAAAGAAATATCCACAAATTTAAATCCATGTATCGATAATCATATATATATATATATATACCCATTGCCTCATCTATAAATAATCGGTTATCATAAAAAGAACCCAATGCGACAAAATAAACTTCTAGGTCAAACAAGTAAATTGAATGCTCATAAAGTACTATGAAAACATCAAATCAAATTTTGTAAGTGTTGAATCAACTACTGTATGTATGATCATGGCTGCAAGGCAGCAACATAGGGAGAAGGAGAAGAGGTGTGATGGAATAGCCTCTAAAGGCTAGGCAACTTCCAAATAAAGAAAATAAGTGAACTCTATTAGTTGCTTATTATAGTACCCCTCCAATTGCTACTATTTGTATCTATTTGCTTGTGTTCTTTTGCTAGTTGTTTGCTGTTTTGGATACTATATTGTATTGCTTCTAGTTACAACACTGATGCTATGTTAGTTGTTAAACTTTGTGGATGATTAATTGAATATCAAGATTATCTGGTAAGTTCGTATGAAGATGTTATGATAGACGTGTGTGTGTTATGGATATATTGTTTCTGAGTTTTAATGTGATTATCATGATGTGATTGATGTTTATGATATAATGATGCTTGTCAGTCCTGGTGAAGAAGACAGTGTAGCACTACTCACTTGTGAGTACCCTGTTGCACTGCGATTCTTCTTCATGGTGTGTTTTCCGATATATGATAATATGTTTAACAAGTGATGTTTTATGTAGATATAGGTACTGGGTATCGGCTCCACCTACTTGTCAGGTCTGAGTGTACCCTAATCCAATAAAATCATGTTGATTCGGAGATAGTGTCAGGTCCTTGTTTAACCATTGTTCTTCATTGAACGAGTATCCAATTGTCGCCTATTGTCGTTTGTTGTTTTGTCTTGTCGTGTCGATTTTGTTTTTGTTATTTTATTTGGAAATTAACCACTGTTTAATTTAGTTAAATGGCCAATTTGTTAATATATTTGATTAAATGAAAATTTGTTGAAATATTAGATTAAACGTTTATGTTTATGTTTACGGTATATTTTATTAATTTAAATTAAACAAGTCAATTAATTAAAAGAGAATGTTAATTTTGTGAAAAGGAATTTCTTTAAAAGTAATTAATGAATTACTTGTGCAAATAGGATTTATGTGAAAAGCAAGTATTTTTAAAGAGTTGTTTTCAACAAGTTAAAAATATCTAACAACATGACTTGAGGGAAAATATCTTAGATATTTAATAATAATAACTGATTGAGCAATTTTTAGGAATGCATGATTACAATCAGTTAAGTTGTAACTTGAGGTAATTTAATTGAATTAATAAGCCTTTAGGGGTTGCAATTTGATACACAACATTTCTCGGGAAGAATTTTCACAGTAGCAGATATACCAGAAAATTTTTGCATGACATTGGTTCAGAAAAAGCTTTTATCTTAGTTTTGATTGTAAATGGAGTATGGGGTTTGATTGTTTTGGGTTTCTTCATTAAATAGCCAATGTTTGAGTAGGATTGATAGAAGCTTCAGAATTTGAATCAACTCAGCTATCAAGTTTTACTAGGTTTTCTTCTTTTAGATTTCTCTGTAAATTTTTGAGTAAATTTTGTAGAGAAGAATTCTTTTAAATAAAACCTGCACATGCATCAAAGTAATAGAGTAAGTGTTTCATTTAAAAAAAAAAAAAAACAAATATAGAAAAACCATGATTGTCTGTAATTAACGTTTTTGATTGGGAAAACCAAAAGTATTTCCTCCTATATCCTTTCTCCGTATATCGCATGCATGTTTTATTTGATTGGCGACTAGTATTCAATGGGAGAATTCTGAGTTTATGATTTGGTTGGAGGGATAGGGAATTCATGAAATCGTCGTCCTATTAAGGGAATGAATATACTATTTGCTAATTAGCTTATATTAGATTCCTGATTATTCATTGAATGGATTCAAAGTATTTTCTAAATTATAAAAATTTGTCTTGTCTTCTCTTTGAACCATAACCCTCCCTACATCTAGCGCTGCTTAAGCTGAATTTCTATGTAGGAGTTTATTAAAAAAAAAGATTTAGAGTCTATTCTTCCTTTATCATTATTGGCATAGCAGACCATAGAACTGCCTTGAAAATATCATAATTCTCTCTTGATAACAGTACCTTGGGTTTAATAGATTCTCCTAAAAATTTTGCATGCATTATCTCTCATGGTGCTTTTATTTCTTGCATGCCATATTAACCAATTGTACTCTATTTGAGTTATCTGCACTCAACTTGATAGATGATGCATGGTGTGTATTCATTTTTTATTTAATCCTCTCCTTTTAAATTGTCTTTGATGGAGCCTTTGTGTGCGCCTCCTATCTGTGCAAGTTGCTGCCCTAGTTCAATAAGCCTTTAGTTGAACTAGTTCGTTTCATGAACTATTAGTTAAGAATGATTGTAGACCGTTTCCATTCCCTATATTCGGTATATACTATCTTTTAGGTTTATAATATCTCACCAATGCATACTAGCATGTGGCCTTTCTGGTTTCTTCTCTTCACCGCCACTTTATGTTATTCTTTATTCCCCATCGTCTCATTTCCTTTCACTCGGGTCTTCAATTTGTATTAGAATGTAACATCAATTCTATTCTATACTAGGCTATTCTATCTTTGTCATCGCCTTGATTGATAAATAGATTGTATTTAATATTGTCCAAATTTAATTAATTTACTAATTCCATTAGCATTTTGTACCAGCTGCAACATTTGAGTATCGAAGGTTGTGGACGTATAAATATTCTTTCTGATTCCATACGCAGCTTGTCACCACGCCAACACTTGAACATTGCAAGGTGTATAGATTTATGTAGCCCTTGAATATAGAATACTGTAAAAGATTTAAATAATCTCTCTGATTCCATTGTCATTCTAACACAGCTGCTGCACTTGAGCATATTAGGAAGTATTAAGAATTAAGTAACCCCATTGGTACCATTGGGAGTCTATCACAGTTGTAGCACTTGACATTCAATGTTTATAGTTTTGTTTGGGAATTTGATATTTGATTCCAATGTATTTGTACCCTTGTCGGAATTTTATTATTATAATTTCACTATGTGAATTGCTGCCATAGGTATTTGCATCCTTAGATTCTCTTTGTATAGCTGAGTCTAGAGGTACGTTTTGCACTAGTGAAAGGTTTAGGAATGGGATTCAATGGAACTATACCGCCATATTATTCTCCTGTGCATGCGTAACAGTCTGAAGTAAATTATTTGTTTTGCAAAATGAAATTTCACCGGATCAGCCAGTGTAACCCCCATGTGCATGCGCTATTGCAGATGTTTAGTTTTGCATGATTTAATAAAGTGTAGTTAGTAAGCTATTTCAAACTGCTGCAATAGAAGCTTAATAAACTTAAAGTGCAGTTTTACAATCCTGCCATACAAAATTAGTATGACATGAAGTCCTCTTGTGCATGTGTGACTGTAGACAATTAGATTTGTTAGTTTGTTACAGTGAAACTTGAGTAAGCCTTAGTGTTTTTAATGTAAAATAGAAATGTGTTAGTTTCTATTGGTTCTTGTAATTAATAATTACAATCTAATTATAATATATTTGTTTTATTATAAAAGATTTTAGATTTATTTTGTTATAGGAATGACATAATGCATCTATATTGTCAAAATATTATTTAATATCGTTAGATTTAGATTGATGGTCAATTTAGTTGTAATTTGCATTTCATTTAAAAGTTGAAGCTTTTATATTAAATTTAACTATTAGGATTTGGAATTCCTTAAATATTATTTATTTAATCAAGTTTGAATTTAAAAGATTTTAGTATTATGAAATATTTGAAATTAATTTGTTATAATTGTGTGTTTTTGAGTTGAAAGGTGTATTTAAGTTTTGAATTTAAATTGGTGCAATTGTATTTTGCAACTAAGGGTAGTGCAATGATTAAAAGTTTGTAATGGTTAAATTGTCTTAATTGCATTAATAATTGTTTGCTTGTTTTTGGAGATTATGTTGGAAGTATGAATTGAAATTTGGATCTGTGATAATTATATAAAAGTTCAAGTGCTTATTCAAGAGTTTCGTCTGTGATTGTTAACATGGTTGTCAAGTATGTCTTGTTAGACTGTTTGAAAGGAACACATGTTGCTTTTATTGATAGAAAACGGTAAGTTATTGTATGAGTCACTGTGGTAGGTGGTCATCTAAAGTTTTCCAAAGGCTAGGAGACTTTTTGAATGAGTTGTTTATTCTATAAGTAATGATAATCATTTGTGTTAATGTATTGTGAGATAGCCATGCACATTGTGTTTGTTACCTATGTGGTAACCGAGAATAAAGTATTTTGTATCATGAATGGATTGTGGTGATGATTCAATTTGTTTGAGCTTGATGGCTATCTTTTTGGTTTAATAAGTGTTGTAATATTGTAAAAAGGAAGAGTGGCTTTCAATAGGGGTCGGTACCCAAAGTGGTAGCCAGTGTAACTTATCAGAAGTTATTAATCCAGTGAAAATATTAATAATTGTACTTGGGATTCATTAATTAAATTCAAATAAAGAAATGCCTCACCTAGTGCCTCAATGCCCATTTAGATTAAGGGTAGGTTAAGAGGGCCTGAAATGGCTTGTCATCTACCTTGGTTTCCTGAAAGGTAATTCGACTTGACATGAGTATGTCTAGGGGCTGGGAATTGGTAGAGACTGCCAGGGTAGCTCTAGATGAGGGCCAGTAGTCTAGGAAGATTCACCAGGGTAACTTAGAACAACTATGTGATGACACTATGTTTTGAAGCATGATTGTAGTCTCTTGTGTAGAGTTAACTGTTACATTGTGGTCATCTCTGGAAGCATATGTTGTGAATACTATGGCTTGATTTGGTCATGTTGTTATGTGTTTTTCAACCATGTCAAGTAATATATGTTCTTTGTTGTTAGTTTGATTGTCTTCTAGACCTGTCATTATCTCCTAGCACGAAGGGAGTGGACCTTTGGGTTCCACGCGGTTGGGTGGAAACCGTGTTATACTTTATTGGATATTCTTATAAATGAAATTATACTTGTAGCTGGTTCTTGTTACTTCATTGATCGTGATAGTGGATGCAAAACGTGTTTGTGGACGTGAATGTTGGATATGATGAGATCATTACCCTTATTGTATATTTACCTCATGTTTATGAGTGTACTCATTGTAACATCATTATGATGTATTGAGATTTATGAGAATCTCACTGGATGTAATCTAAATATTTAAATGTCTTGACTGTATAAGTTTTGAAAAGTGGATCATTCATGAATGTGAATTGTACTTATGTTTTATGACTTTAATATTATGGTGTGATGTTCCTAATTATAATGTTTAAGTAATGTCATCTTGGAATCCTTAAGAAATTTATGTAATTGAATGACTTTTAAAAATATATATTTGGATAATTCGCTACTTTATGCTTTGTCCTTTGGATTCCCTGGCAGGTCGTTACACATAGATTTTGAAACAAAATGCATTAGAAATGAATTCCAATCGCTAGACATATTATCTAACATCAATTATAGTGCACCATGAATTGAATTTATCAAGCATATGACTGAATATTCAGCCAAGCCAAGGCTACAAGCAATGACATAGGGGAGAGAAAGGAGTTTGAATATTTACCAAATATGAGACACAAAATTCATCATAAAAAATTAAAATATAAAACACAAGAAGGCCATCGAATGCCATGAAAGAAAGGTACCATTATGAATCAAAGTCTCCAATAAAGAATAGAATCACATGGGGAGAAGGCGAACATTAAGGCTTTCACAATGATGCTACAAGAAACATATATCAATAGTATATATAAGCATTGAACCTCAGGCAAAATGATCAAAAGAAGGTGAGATTGATGAAAGATAAAAGAATTAAAGAGATACCTGGATGCAGTTTGATGAAGGCCTGATAAAGGATGAAAGAAGTAAGATGTTACAATAGAGTTTGATAGAGCTTGGTTCCCCAATATGGTTCACAAATCGGTTTAAGTAGCAAGTCGTTGGCCTCATACCCATTCTTTTCTACTCTTTAATCGTCATTTCCTAAAAACTCTTAAATTTTAACTTTTACCATGCATATTGCTAAGTTTATATGTCAAATATTATAGTTGCAATGGTAATGATAGACTTGCATGTAGAACATAACCGACCCTAAGGCGTGTGCTAAGCAGCTAGCTTGCAGAAGGCGAGGGAACTAAGGGATAGACACAAAGCTAGTGAGAATAAAAAGTAACACCAATAATAAAGACCTATCTGTGCATTGGATCTAGTTCAGAAATTCTATACTAAACTAACATGCCTACTTGATTCAAATTCAAAAGAGATGGAAAATAAAATAATACTATACTATCAACTAAGAATAATGCACATTTAAGCTGACCAGCTAAACAAATTCCCTAAAATTTGTTTCTATTGATATTTTTGAGGTGGTCATGATTTATTGATAACAATTTGAGAAGGAAAAATAGAGAGAAAACTTACCAAGTTAGTCTCTAAAAGATGGAATTCTTATCACAACAAATGAAGAAGGATAATAAGCTCTCAGAGCCCATGACCATCAATTATAGGTGAAACCGAATGGCATCATCCACCGTGTTACTGCAACCATCCTTGAATCTAAAGCCAAATGTTCAAAAATGATGTTACGACTCCAAGACTCACACCCTTCAATGAATTCGTTCTCGAATGGTGGAGATTGTTTTCCTATCTACATCACCTGGCTCATAGGTTGTAATTACCCTTATTTTCTTTCTTGTTTGGTCTCATAAGTATTGAGTAACTAGAATCCAGGCAAGTTACAAATCAAGAACCAATGTGTGTCTCCCCGAAAAGATATTTGTTATTATTCTTCCAAAAAGAAGTTATAAGATTTTTGAACACAAAAATCAAACAAAAATCCTACAAAAATAACAAGTTTCCAAATGGCAAGTAGTTCAAAGTCACGCATGTGCTTCAAACAATTCTTTTTCTACATTTTTAATTGCTTTTACAGTTTAGCCATTATCTCATTCCATTTAATATTTTATTTTAGATTATAATATTTCCCCGCCTTTTTAATTTATTAAAAATCCAACATTAATAATTAATATCTTTATATTTAATTTTCGAAATACTTTTTACTTAGCAATTTGATTTAATAAATTATTTAACCAAGGAAACTCAAAATACAATTTATCAACATGGTATTTTTAATAATTTATTTAATTCAACAATTAATCAAACAACATAATTAAACAAATTTAATTCAAACAACCCAAAACAACATTTATCAAATATCATAAAAGGGTGAATCATGGAGGGGAACTACACTGTAACTGAAAAGCTTTCTATTTGTACTATTTTTTTAACAAAAGAATAGTATTTGAAGAAAAGGTTGCACATCTTTGTGACATTTGGGAAATCAGTTAATTGAATTTCAGGATACTTGTAAGGATGATGAAGAACGGGCTGCCGAAGACAAGTACTCGAATTCGATCACAAGATTGTTTGATGATGAAGAGGAGGAACTCTCCTTGTGTGATCTTAGCATAGAATGGGCGGATTTGAAATATTGTTGTCTCAATTGAGAATCTTAAATCAAAAAAGAGGATTTCCATTTTGACTTGGACTTGGACGGGTGCAAGTCCATGGCATTTGGCATTTCCTCGACAAACGATCTCTTTCACCAAGGCTGCCTCCTTGCTCTCAATATTTTGGGTGCATATGCAGTGAAAGGGCTCAAGGACCAACTCAGATTCGACGCCAAGCTGCCATACACATTGGGTTGGATGGGATTTGATGCCAAGCTTCCATATGTGTTGGGTTGGTTGGGCATCGAAGGCCAAGGTTTATGAAAGGAATGATAAGTATGCTGATTTTCTCTTCTTGAGCATCTTACTTGGTTGTCCCATTCTCAGAGTTGGATGTCACGAAACAGACTTAGGAACAGTCTACAAGTTGGTCCCTTAAGAAGTAGTGCACCAAGTCACACCATAAATGGTTTAATTTTTTCTTAAATTTTTGTATGCATTTAGGGGATTTGAGAGTGAACATTTTTTGTTAGGATTACAAATTTTTCTACAAAATAGTTGTGATTAACACACTTCCCTTACAGTTTCTAAAAAAATCTCCAAGAGGCTTTGTAAGGATATATTTATTTATATTTTTGCAAATATTGTGATCTCTTTCATCTATTTAATCATTGAAATAAATTGTTAAATAAGTAACATCCATTTTTAGTGTGTTTCATCATTTTCTCCATTATGTTGTTTTGCAGGGGTGGTTGTGGTAGACGATCTAGGCTATGGAAAAATAGCATTACAATATATAAATGCTTGCTCTATGATGCTTGGAATTTTAACAAAGTTCATTATATTTTTGTAAATCTTAGTTGTCACTGAGTTTTTTTGTAAATCTCAGTTGTCACTAAGTTTTTGTAAATCTCAACTATCATTGACTTTTTTGTAAATCTCAGTTATCACTGAGACATTAAATGTAAGAGGTTTTGATTTTCCAATGTGGCTTAATGAAGTAAACTTTTAGAGTGGGTTTTTCTCCACTCATAAATACTATGTTGTGGCTCCTCTTGTTGTGTCTGATCAATTATATTTGTTCAAGCATTTAAGTCTTCATTTCATGGTGCTTCTCTCAACATTTGAATATCTATGATACTTGAAATTTATATGCATAAATTTGTGAGGACTAATTAATTTAGATTTGATTTGTAAATGACTAAACCATGACTAAATAAATTACTACCTTGAATATATAAGCAACTATAATGACTAAATAAATGTTTAGTTAACAACAATCAATGACTAAATGAACAACTAAATATACCACCAAATTGATCAACCAAAACAACCAATAAATGACTAAAAATGGTTTAGTTATGAATTTGGTCATGTTATATAAATGATTGGAAATAAACTACTAATGGTCACATGACCAAACTACTGATCACATGACCAATTTTTAGTAGTTTTTTAGTCATTATTTCTATTTTTGTACTAGTGAACTTAATTAAGCTTCTAATTTTCTAGATTATGTATTCCAAAGCCTTATTCTTCCCGTTTTCCGAAATGGGAACCAACATTAAAAAAATGCATTCAATAATTAAATTTCCTTGGATCATGTGTGTCCTAGAATTATAGGTCAGGACCCATTCACCCATGGGAGAATGGGCCCCCTTTAAGTGTTAGGACCCATTTTAAAATATATTCTTGGTGATATTTAAATGATCAAAATTTAAATTGGAAGTGTCAGCTTTTGGAATCTAATTTTTGAGAAATTAGATAAACATTAGATAAACACCTATAAAAACATATTCTTTTTATCATTTGAAACCTAAGTTGCATGATCTATCATTCCTATTAAATAAATTATTGTCAAGAGCTTTCAAGAGAAGCATTATCAGTCATCTACAATAGCAATCAAGATCCTAACATCATTTCAAATTTATGTGTGTTCATGTCATTTTTGGAAGCTAACATTATGATGTAGGTTTTCAAGCATTCAAACATCAAAGAAATCAATCAATCAAGCCAATTAAGCAAGATCCAAATCCTTGGAGTGATGTGTTTTTCTTTAGTCCTCCAAGGGAATCCATTGAATGGTGGTGAGTTTTATCAAGCATTATTCATTCAACATTTCCTTACTTTTCCATTATCTTTCTATCCAGGTTTAATTACTAAATTGTGGTTTGACTAAGCCAAACCCCTATACAAACAAACAAATTTCCCCTCTCTTTGTGTATGTGTAGATTATAGGTTGAAGAAGGACTAAATATCTTAAATGATAAATCCTACATTATTACATAAATTGTCATCATTGTTGTCAAGCCATGGAAACAAAGTTGCATACTTTATTTTCATCACTTTGATAGTGTGATATGTGTTAAACAAAAACCAAGATCCAATATTAGAGGACTGTGAAAAATTATTTTGGAGCCCTAAATTGAGACCCATTCACCCATGGGTGAATGAGTACCTTTTCTCTCCTCATTTTTTTTGGTGATAGGTACATGTGTTCATACCCTTCTTAGATCTTTCTATAAAGTTCTGTAACAATCTAGATGCATTTTCAATAATTTTTGTTTTATGCATTAGGTTTTATTGTTCATTTAGTTTATGCACTTCAAATCATTTCAATTTGTTTGAGATCTTTCCTACTATCCTAAGGACTATGATCGAAGTCTGATTGACTCACCATTAAGCTTGAAAGTTAACCTTTATTCCTCGCAATCTCTCTCCTAATGAAATTGGGAACAAGGAAAACCCTTTGCATCCTAGCTTCTTAGCATTTAGAACTTTAGGATTAGGGAACCCCCTTTTCCATATGTTTCATAAATAATACCTCCACAAAGGGTGCATCACAAATATCAAAGAGGATTTGCTCAACACATGGGGGGTCACACCTTAGGGAGTATCACACATGATACCAAAACTAACAAATGACAAATCATGGAATGGAGGATCATATAAATTTAGGGAATATGAATCATAGTATTAACACTAAGGGGAACATAACATGCCATGAAAATTCATGCTTTTAGGGGATATCAAGTTTAATACCACCACAAAGGAGACACTAACATAGAGGAGGTCACACTTTTGTAAGAATTCCTATGATGTTTATGTTAACATGGTAGCACTTTCTAGGAGATGTATATTATCATCATTAAAAAGGGGCCATTTTTTATGCAATAATTGTGTGGGTTAATATATGCCCCCCTTAAAATGTTAGTGTACTTGATACACTAAATTTTTAAGGAGATATAAAGGGATCCCTTGTAGCATGGAATGCACCTACCACAAAGCTACCTAACCCTTGCCTCCAAGTGTAGGGACAAAGATAAGCGATGATGAATGATAACACATTTCTCCTTACATTATAAAATATGATTACATAAAACCAAATTTATACCCTAGTGCATTGTAATGAGTATCACGTGATGCTATAATTACCACATGGAAAGGAGCAATTTAATGAGTTTAGTTTAATCTATTATCCTATCAAATTTATCATTGTAAGGATCTAATTCTTGTTGGAAATAGGATGCTATTTAATTGCAATCCTAAACATTATTTCATGTATCTTCCAAGTCCTTGGAAAGTGTTCCCCAACACTAGGATTAGAAAGAGATTAAGTTTGAATGAAATAATCATGTTAATTGACATTTTTAATTAATTCTAAATGTTAGGAACATGTGAGTGCATCCAAGATGAGTTCCTAAATAATAGGAGAACATGGGGCACTCACATGGAAGGTGGAACCCACCTTGGGTTAAGTTAACTATTTGGAGAAAAAGATAACACTTTTGTAATGCATGTAAAACTCCTAGAAGTTAGGGATTGAGGTTTACGTGCATGAAGTTCAGTTTAGTTTAATTTAGATCAGTTTAGTTCAGTTCAATTTAGTTTAGTTAAGTTCATATCAGTTTAGTTTAGTTTAGTTAAGTTTAGTTCAGTATCAGTTCTGTGATAGGGGAATATAATCATTAAAAAGATGAGTAACAAACTAAAGAGAGTGCAAATAACAACTAAACAACACCCTACACTTCAAGATTGGGCAAATGATGAACTTAACAACATAAAAATGGAACCTTTTACCTTGTAGAGTTGTTCTTTGGTTGGCCCTTCGATTGTAGATGAGATGTATGTTCCTTGATGGCAAGTAGATGCAATATGTGAAGTGTGAGATGCAAGATAGTTGGAAAAAATGGATGCAAATGGCTAAGTGTAGATTGAGAAACAAAATTGCAAGAGTTTGGCTAGCAAAATTTTCTCCCCCAAATGAAAGAAAAGAGGGGTTATTTATAGGAATTTTGAGAATTCCTAGAAGAAATGGACGGTTGAGATTGATCCCAACATGGACAAGATGTAGGGCTATGGTGAGTTGAGAACTCACAAGCCCTCACATCTTGACATGTGGCAAAGGGAGAGGCTTAAAAAAGATGAGGTGGACATGAGGTGTAAGAGAAGTACATGACATGGATGTACTTCAAAGTACCATTGGGATTTGGTCAAGATATCCTCATAAAGAATGTCCTTGTCCCATGTGGGTGAGAGGACATGTGAGGAATTAAAAATTCCTCAAATATCCTCATGGGGAGAAGGGAAATAATAAAAAATTCCTTTGAGTGGATTGGGGAATTAAAAGTGAATTAAAAATTCACATGGAGAAGAGAAAAGGAATTTAATATTCCTTGAAAGATGAGAGTGGAATTAAAAATTCCTCAAAGGACTTTGGGAAGGCAAAAGGAATTAAATATTCCTTTGGGGGATGGGAAGAGTTGACTAAAGGGGGTGATTAGACAAGTTGATGAGGGGTTAGAGGAAGGTTAGGTGGTTAAGAAAGATTAGAGTCCAACTTGCAAAAGTTGGAGGATGTGACACCTCCTAATCAAGGATTAGGCATGTGCACATCCTAATGATGAGATTAGAAGAAGGATTAAGATTAGATAATAAAAGGTGGAGGATGTGACATGTGAGGAATTAAATAAATGTCATATTTAATTAATTCATTTTATGAAAGGAGGATTAAAGAGATAAGGTATTATTGATTAAATACCTTAGGGATTTGGCAGAATTAAAGTTATTAATTAAATAATGGCAGTATTACTTAATTAATGAAAATAAGACAAAAGGGGATGAATTTGGATAAATTAAGTGTCCAAATTTAGATGTCTACATTTTTTCCCTCTTTAAGATGGTGTTACTGTTGGTGTAATTAATTATTACACTAGCATAAGTTAACTTAGGTCATAAATCATTTAGTCCTAGGTTGCAATCATTTAATAAATGGGATAATATTCCCTTTCCTAGTTTGTGGGATAAGATTCCTTCTAGAACTTATCTCATCATTTAATGATCATCTAGATAGGGTTCACATGTTGTTAGATCAAGACACATGGCAACATCTCATGCATATTAGGGTTTTCCTCTTGCCTATATAATCAAGCATCTTGTTCATTTGTAATATATCAATCAGATATCAGATCAATCATATTATCAATAGAATCTTTAATCAGCATTCCATTGTTACAACACTTCTCTTTGTGGTTGATTATCTTTCATGGCTAAAGCCCTGCATTGAAGATTCTAGAGATTCAGGGGCTGTGCAATCAATCATCTCAACATGGTATCATAGCTAGTCCAATGAAATATCAACCCTAGATCCAGGAAGTTGGAATGAGAGATTCTTTGCAAGCTTGGAGTTTTATTTTGCAAGCTAGTTGGTTTTACCTGGGAGCCAAGCTAATATCTAGTGCAGATCAAGCTCTCTCTGACCTCTCCATTGCGTCCAGAAGGCCTCAAAACCCATAGATCACCTGTTCATTCATCAAAATCAGAGACATATCATCCGGGAGCTTGTGAGGTAAATCTTAGGGTTTGCATTTTTTGTACAAATCCATACACGTTTGCAGGAAAAAACATCCTTGTAAGTCCTCCATCAAGGAAATTTTTTTTTAGAAAAATCAAAAAAAATTCTGGCTTTTTCTTGGGAATTTTCTATATAGTATCGACATAAATTTAATCTGGAGTAGGGCGACCTGGTATTTAAATTGTCGGTTAGCATTAATATTTTTTTGCGGCTATAGTTTCAGGATTATTTATCCTTCCCGTCGGCATTCAAAATTTATTCTATCAGCATTTATTTAATTTTTTGAATTGCAAATAAATTACAATATTCAAAAAAAATTCCATCGGCTCCAACGTCTGCATCATCGTGTCAGCCCTATCACATCGGCTGACGTCATCCATCGGCCCCCGCACCTGCTGACCATAGTTTGCCACTAACCGGTCACCGGATCTCTGTTGACATCATTTTTTCCTGGTGACCATTTCCTATGCTCCGATGATGTCTGTAGAGCTACCGCCGACCGAAGTCTATAGCCCCCACCACTGGTACCCAGTCGTGTGAGGAACCGAGGGCTATGCCGAACCCCAAGCGGTGCATCCTCTCCTGGCCGTGCCACCCGACTCACCGCCAATGCTCTGCTTCGATGCCGCCATCTGGGCAGAGGATTTTTTTTGCCACTACCGATAGCCCTGGGGTCACATCAATGACCGGGGGCTTATTTTTTTCCCTAAGGTGTTAATTTTTTGCACTTGGTTAGCCACCACCAATCCAAATTGCAGAATTCTTCCGGAGGTTGTATCTTCCACATACGATATTAAAAATTCCCACACAATATACCATTGGAAAGCTATTGAAGTCTACTTTTTAGTGGTGCACTCTATTTTTCAAGATTCTACTGTCATCAAATATTCAAGTCAATTGAAGTCAACCCTCCATTTTGGACTCAAAAGAACACATCTTCGCATCATATTGTCAGATTTTGGAGATTCCAGCGGCATTCAGAAGATATTTCAGTGCATTTTTTCATTAGTCTAGTCACCTTCTTTGGTTCTAGCTCCAGGTATCCTTTTTTTTTGTTTTTTGATTCCTGTGACATCCTGAAGATTGAAGAAGAATTTGTTGATCTTGGAGGAAAATTCTTAGTTGCATATCTATTTGGATGTCTTCTATTTTCTGTTGAAGGTTAGTGTCTTTGTTTTCTTGGATGATTTTTTCGTTATGGGGCTTGCATATTATTCTCCTTTGGTTATGTTGCACAAGGGTAACTATCAGCAATGGCAAGATGGTATCTTCCACCATCTTCATTCACTTGATTTGTTGCCATATCTATTTGGTATAGTTCCTCATTCGAGTGAAGGTATTCATGAACTTGCTTGGAGTTGCAGTAGGTACACTATTTTGGAGATTCTTGAGATGCAAGTTGATTCTAATGTTTTGAATGATATTGATCATTGTGATTGTCCTCACATTCTGTGGACTAAGCTTTGGGAGATATATGGAGCTTTTGATACTCCACCATTCCCCAATGGTCATGATTTAGAATTTCCTACTTTAGATCAAGTTCCTTATGATGATATTGTTGTGCAGGAAGTTGATTAGCTTGATCTTTCCGAACAGGTTGACAAGGTCCCTTTCCGTGCTTCTTCTTCATCAAAGACAGTTGATATCCCTTCACATTCAATGATTCCTTGTCCAAAATAATTGATTGAGGCTTCCACCATCATCTCTATCCATCAGGACACATTCTGTTTTTCAGACTTGGCTTTATAGGATGGCTTCGTTTTAGGTATCACTGACTTGGCTACTTCTACAGGTTTGGAGAAAATTCTTGAGGGGATATCACTCCTCTATTTAGATTTGGCTTTGGAGAGTTGTTTTGAGTCTCCTCATTCCTTTGTCTCGACCTTGATTGGGAATTCAGAGACCATCTTGGAGGCACTTGGTTTCTCTTCAGATATTTCGTATCCGAGACTTCTTCCTTGTTATTCCTTTCAGGATTTGAGGTTTCTTTAGCATTCACCATTGGATTTGCTTCAGACTTCTTTCAATGGTTTTGAGGACACTTCATTCAGGGGGGGCTATCAAGTCTCCATCGCATCCATCATATTCATCCTATCTTTGTCTTTGGATATTGTTCAGCATCAGTTTCTGCATCGACCTGGTTTGTCACTCTCTTCATTGATTGTGGCATCTTCATCAGGCAAGGAGACATTTGAGTAGGGTTCTGAGACATCATCATCCATTTTCTTCCTTCCTTCCTTCAATTCCTATCTGGAATGGGAATCATCTCTCCACTTGCAGTTGGTTTTGTTTCTTTCGAAAGGGAGACAAGTTGTTTGTCGGCATTGGATCTTGTTTTGTCCTCAAACACTTACCTTTCTTGCAGGTGATCTTATCTTCTGGGGGGCTATTTAGTCTCTCTATTGTATTTGTGTGACAGATGGTGTACTTGGGGGGTATTTGGGAGTCCTCCATATCCATCCTTCCCATTCTCACATTCTTTCTTTTTATCTCCTTTTTGGAGAGGGGTTTTGTTCCCACTAGGTTTTCCCCTTTTCTTTGGTTGTGGGAGATTTTTTGTATTTTCATGTACATGGGTACCTAACATGACCTCATAGCTGGGACCCATCATCATCATCATCATCATCACCTCTGCATAATCATTGCATTTTCATCCCTAAGTTGCACTTATGGGGGGGTGTTGGTGTAATTAATTAATTATTACACTAGCATAAGTTAACTTAGGTCATAAATCATTTAGTCCTAGGTTGCAATCATTTAATAAATGGGATAATATTCCCTTTCCTAGTTTGTGGGATAAGATTCCTTCTAGAACTTATCTCATCATTTAATGATCATCTAGATAGGGTTCACATGTTGTCACATGTTGTTAGATCAAGACACATGGCAACATCTCATGCATATTAGGGTTTTCCTCTTGCCTATATAATCAGGCATCTTGTTCATTTGTAATATATCAATCAGATATCAGATCAATCATATTATCAATAGAATCTTTAATCAGCATTCCATTGTTGCAACATTTCTCTTTGTGGTTGATTATCTTTCATGGCTAAAGTCCTACATTGAAGATTCCAGAGATTCAGGGGCTGTGCAATCCATCATCTCAATAGTTACGAAGTAGCATCATTTTAAAGATCATTAAAACATAGAACCTAGAAGAAGATGGTTAGATTTGGAAAGATGCCCCAGTCATTCCTTTGAATGATTAGGAAGGGAAAAAGATGATGAAAATTATGGATGAAGGATGCCCCCTCGAGAGGACATGTGGGTTCAAGAGAACACAGGTGGGCTCTCGAAATGGAGGAGATGATGCAAGGGGAATAAGGATGATGATGCAAGGGGAGAGTGATGAAGGAGATGAGGAAGATGATGCAAAATGAAGATGATGAAGCACAAATGGATGACCAAAGGTGATGTTGCCCTAGTCAAGGTACAAGCCAAAAGGGGGTTGATGAGGGATGGAGTGTTGTTAATGAGGGATCTCGAAACAACACGAGGATAGGGAAGGATACATCCCATTGAGTGGTATTGATGAGGGAAGGATACATCCCAAAAACACCATTAAAGGATTGGGAAGGATACCTTCTGATAATGATGAAAGTGTTGTTGATGAGGGAAGGATACATCCCGAAACAACACCAAAGGGATAGGGAAGGATAATGATGGATGATGAGGATGATGATGATGGTTCAAGGTTGGTAACAAGACTAGGGATAAGACCAAGGATTTTATTAGAGTATTTGTGTGAGATATGAGTTGATGAGGATAGGATTGAGATGTGAGAGAGGATGGAGAATGATGAAGGATGAAGGGATGGGGGGATTTGGATAGATGAGAAGATGGGGGAAAACATGCAAGATGATGTAATGAAAATATGAGATGCAATTTTCCATCGTTAGGAGCACTAATTTTTGCTATAGCAGAAGACACAATACACCAAGGTATAAAGGACCAAGGCAGATTAGTTCTAATGCATGAAACAAACAAATCAAACAAGAAGGCTATCCCAACACCCCAAAGTCATGATGACCTTGATCGGGCCAAGTGTTGGGATAACCACAAGCACAGAAGGATGCCCCAGCATAACACAAGACCTCAAGGATCTTGGTGGGTACTACGTGGGACAACCAAGAAGACAACACCAAAGAAAAGATCAATATACACCCCTATGTTGACTAGTCAAAGTACACCATGGTATGATGGATCAAGGTGACCATGAAGAGTGATGATAGGCAGCTCAAATGATAAATAAAAGCCAAAAGCATCAAAAGATCACAATCAATTGCAAATGTCCTTTTCCATAGGATCCAAGGGATGGATAGGATTGATGAGGTCTATTAGGAAGGATGCATCCTATTGAGACCGATGATGGATACTAAACTAAAAGATTGATATGACGCAGGATATTCAGAACTGATTGGATCTGATGATACAAGTGGATCTTGTTGGTTAAGAACCAACTAGATAAGGGAATAGCTTGATGACACGACCCAAGATAGGAGACTAACAAATCCTAAAGACCTAGGGGCTCAGGGGCCGATCAAAGATTAGCCTTTCCTACGTGAAAGCTCAGAGCCCTCATAGTTTGAGAAAAGGATAATGACAGACCATGGATAGAGACTTCGATGGATGATAAAGATGGGATAGACAATAGGACCAAGAGATGAAGACTGATGATAGATGATAAAGGATTAGATGGACAAAGCAGAAAGACCAATGATAGGTGATAAAGGAACGAATGGACAGAACCCTAGGGATGGATCAAATGATCAACCTTGCCTACATGAAAGTGCAAGGGAAACGTAGTTTGACTAAAAGAAAAAGATAAGTGATGGATAAAAGATGATGAGATAACCCTAGATAAGGGGATACAATGATTGGACCGATACGATGGGATAAGATAGACCTATTGGATTGGATCGGAGGATGGTGACTACACAAAGCTCAGGGATGGGAAAATTATCCAAATCATCAAAAGACGACTTGGGAGGATGATATGATGGAGAGATACCAATGAGAAGGGATTATAAGATGGGATGAGGAGAAAGAGATGAGGATTGGGAGATGAAAAGGATTCCTTGGATTGATGAATATAAGGATTTGGAGATGAAAAAGACTGGTTGGATTGATGGAAAGGGATGCCATGATGGAAGGATAGGAAGATAAGGATGGGGAGATGGATATAAGGATTGTGGAGGGATGGGAAGATAAGAATGGGGAGATGGATATATCGATAAGGAGATAAGGATAGGGAAATGGATGGGATTGCTTTGATGGAATGAATGATGTCTCCAAGGACTATATCACAAAGGAAGATAGATGCCCCCACTCTAGATATGTCATGTATAATGATGCATGAGTGATGCAATAGAGAAGGATAGGAAAATAAAGGAGTGAGATGGATGAAGATAGGATGCATGGATAAGGGAGGGAGATTGAGGGTAGCATGACAGGTGGATAAGGAAGGTAGATGAGTGCGAATGACAGTTGGGATAGTGTGCAGATGAGGGAGATGTATGCTAAGAGGTGCCCAAAGTATGCTTATATGTTTGCCCCATTGTTATCAAGATCACAAGGAGGATGGAAGGATTGGGATAAATGAGATATGCCAAGAAGGATGTGCAAGATAAGTAGGATGGAGGGGATGAATGAAAAGGATGTATAAGAGGAAGACAGGTGCATAGCTGGAAGCATAGCAGATGGAGGGAGCACATATTAGGAAGCTACCCTGAGTGCAGATGGGGATTTACGCATGACACCTATTTTTCAGGTTTTCATCATTGTAGTTATCCAAGGTGCTTGTTTGCCAAATTGTCACCATTGGATGAATTATTTCTCTTTACTATTTTATTTGTTGATTTTTTTGGAGTTTTTGAATTTTTTGGATTTTTGGACTTTTCTGGATTTTTGGATAACATGCGGAAGGAGATGGATAAAGATAGCGAGGCGAATAAGTGGTTTTAGAAGACGTGCGATAAGGATATGGGTGAAGGATGCAAGCATCAAGTTTTATATCAAGTATTAAGAGCCCATGTTCGAATCAACTATTGGTTGTTGGTACAATCTTATGAGGATAAATGGATTATGCAAGAGGATGAATTAGAGGGATTTGAGAGGGGAGATACATGGGATAATGGATGGGATGTTGCAAGGGGTATGGATAGAATGATGGGGTGGATGTATGGTGGGGTGGTGAGTTCAAGACCAACATTGGCACATGTGGTGGTGTATGTGGAAAGATCAGTGGATGAATGGATGGAGAATGTGGGGATAATGGACTAGATGGAATAGTGAATTTCAGGACATAGGGACCCAAAACAGACTTAGGAGATGAAAGGGGTGTATGACTAGTTTTTGGATTACCAACTTTGGATGTTCTTGTAGATTTTTCATTTGATGGAATTGCATATTTTTTCTTTGGGACCCACATGGTTTTGATATTTTCTTTGCTGGGCCTTTGTGGCCGATGGGATTGATTTAGATTGTGGATTTGATTTTTCTTTTCTTCAACATGTTGTTTAGAGGGGACATGGGGAGCTTTAGATTCATGTGGATGTCTGAATTTATGTAGTTTTACTTTAGCATCCAGAGTTATTTTATTATCAATGGGATGGGTGTGAGGAGATAGACGATGTGGAGCAATGGAGGTAGGATGATGAGGATTATGTGTAGATGGAGGATGTGCAGGTATGTGCCTTTGTTGATCCTGATTATGGGACATGCAAGAGGGATTTTTATGATGGATGACATGGATAGGTGTTGGATGGATGAGCGAATGAGATGGAGGAGGTGATCTTGGGATATACAGACCCAAGATGGATAGAGTGGGTGGAGGGACATAAGAACCCAAGATGGATGGAGTAGATGAAGGATGGGATATGGTGGATGGAGGGATGTAAGGACCCAAGATGGATGGAGCATATGAAGGAGGAATATGGATGGTATTTTTGAGACGATACGATAAAGGAGGAGGGATTGCAGCATATGATTTGGTGGAGAGATGGGAAG